>CM038682.1:634413419-635033785 GCA_021605205.1 Aegilops longissima
GCAGAGTCTAATTTCCTAACTCGGATTTGAACTCGGTGGGTTCCAGCAGCTAGCCTACACTGGAGAAGAACCACAACCTGTGCCGTCTTGTTCTCAGCGGTGAGCAGTCTCTTTTTCAGTTCATTACCAGGGAGCTACAGATGACACTGATCTAATCTCAAATTAGTCTAGCTGCCATGATCTTCCTGGTTGACTGAAGCGACTTAAGTAAACCAATTAGCATCAACTACAAGGAGTAATCAACACTACTAGCAACCCACAGGTACCAATTTGTGGTTTTGATACAAGATTGGATACAAGAGATGAACTAGGCTTTTGAGAGGAGATGGTGCTGGTGAAGATGTTGATGGATATTGACCCCCTCTTGATGAGAGGATCGTTGGTGATGACGTTGGTGATGATTTCCCCCTCCCGGAGGGAAGTGTCCCCGGCAGAACAGCTCCACCAGAGCCCTAGATTGATTCCGCCAAGGTTCCGCCTCGTGGCGGCGGAGTTTCGTCCCGTAAGCTTGCCCACGATTTTTTCCAGGGTAAAAGTGATGATATAGCAGAAGATGGACGCCGGAGGCCCACCAGGGGGCCCAGGAGATAGGGGCTGCGCCCTACAGGGGGGGCGCGCCCTCCTTTCTCCTGGACAGGGTGTGGGCTCTCTGGCCTATTTCTTTCGCTCATAAATTCTTATAAAATCCAAAAAGTTGTTTCTTGGAGTTTCAAGACTTTTGGAGTTGTGCAGAATAGGTTTCCAATGTTTGCTCCTTTTCCTGCCAGAATTCCAGCTGCCGACATTCCCCCTCTTCATGGTAAACCTTGTAAAATAAGAGAGAATAGCCATAAGTATTGAGATATAATGTGTAATAACAACCCATAATGCAATAAATATTGATATAAAAGCATGATGCAAAATGGACGTATCAACTCCCCCAAGCTTAGACCTCGCTTGTCCTCAAGCGGAAGCCGAAATCGAAAAATATGTCCACATGTTTAGAGATAGAGGTGTCGATAAAAATAAAATACGGAGGGCATCATGATCATTCTAATAACAGCAACATATATGGATTTTGTCATATGATTTCCTATGCTCAAGTAATAAGCAATTCACAATGTCAAGTATGGTTCAAAAACTTCATTGGGAATTAACAAACTATAATCTCAATCATTGAAGCAATTGCAATTTATCGTAACATCAGAAAGAGTCAATAATAGAGCTTTTCAGCAAGCTCACATACTCAACTATATCGTAGTCTCCTATAATTGTTAACACTCACGCAATACTTGTGGTTATAGAGTTTCAGCCTGACACTGAGAAATATAGGGGCTTATTGTGTTGCCTCCCAACGTATTCACCTTTAGGTGATGTCAACAATAATAGCCTATGCCAACTTACATCCAATTGTATATATGTATCATGATCTTTCAAACACGAGGAGCTTGCCAAAGGATAAAAATAAAAAGGGAAAGGTGAACATCACCTTGACTCAAGCATAAAGTAAAAACATAAAGTAAAAACATAAAGTAAAAACCTAAAGTAAAAACATAAAGTAAAAGATAGGCCCTTCGCAGAGGGAAGCAGAGGTTGTCATGCGCGTTTAGGGTTGATGCACGAAATCTTAATGCAAAAGAACGTCACTTTATATTGCCCCATGTATGTGGACCTTTATTATGCAGTCCGTCGCTTTTATTACTTCCACAACAAGTTCGTACAAAGCTTATTTTCTCTGCACTAATAAGTCATACATATTTAGAGAGCAATTTTTATTGCTTGCACCGATGACAACTTACTTGAAGGATCTTACTCAATCCATAGGTAGGTATAGTGGACTCTCATGGCAAAACTGGGTTTAAGGATATTTGGAAGCACAAGTAGTATCTCTACTTGGTGCAAGAATTTTGGCTAGCATGAGGGGGAAAGGCAAGCTCAACATGTTTGGAAGGTCAATGACAATATACTTTAACTGAGATGTCGGAAAACATAAACCATTACGTTGTCTTCCTTGTCCAACATCAACTCTTTTAGCATGTCATACTTAATGAGTGCTTCACAATCATAAAAGGTGTCCAAGATAATATATTTATATGTGAACCCCTCTTTCCTTATCACTTCCTATTAATTGCAACGATGACCAAGGCTACGTTCATCAACTATCAACAATTTTTAAGCCTCATACTTCCTATGTGTGAAGTTATCATTATCCATAAGATCAATATGAACTCTTTTGTTCTTTCTACTTTCTCAAGATCATGGCAACATAGCAAAGCCCTTGACTCAATACTAATCTTTATTATAGATAGCACACGGACTCGCTTACATAAAGAGATCACAATGCAAAACTCAAAACTACTTGATATCAAAACTTCAATCTACTAGATCAAGATACTACTAAAAGGATCGAACTAAATAAAGCGATAAAGATAGGAGTGTGATGGTGATACGATACCGGGGCACCTCCCCCAAGCTTGGCAGTTGCCAAGGGGAGTGCCCATACCCATGTGATTATTTCTTCGGAGGTGATGGAGATGGTGGTGACGACGGTGGATAATCGCACATCAAGCGTAATAGCTCCTCCAACTTGCGGATAATGCCCTTGAGCCCAGTAATATGATCCTTCAACAAAATATTCTCCTGTGTGAGATACTTGTTCTGTATGCGGGCTAACTCAATCATCTTGAAAGCTTCAATCTCTGTTGGAGTGAAAAGGTTAGGTAAAGGTTGAGGGATGTCTTCTTCTTTCACCACCGGAGCTTGAACCTCCATGGCCTTCTTGATCCCTTCATCCTTGTTGATCTCTTCTGGTTCCTCTCTTTTCAACTCTATCTTCAATAGCCAAGCATCCTTGTCTTTGTTGTTGGAGGAGGGAGAAGTCATGGTGCTCTAAATCTGCAACAGAAACAGCTCGAAACGAAAACAGAGGATATTTGCGTGATACGGTGGTCAAACCTTCAGGAGTATAAATAATGAATTTTTACCGACCAAAATACGTAACATACAAGAAAACGGAGTCCGGGAGGCACACGAGGTGCCCATGAGACAGGCGCGCCCTGTGGGGGCGCGCCTCCTCTCGTGGGAGCCTTGTGTCCCTTCGGACTACTTCTTCTTCCTAAAATTCTTAAATAATCCAAAACTGATAAAAATTGCCATTAGAGTTGTTTTGAAGTCGGTTTACTTACCGTACCACGTACCTATGCCTTTTCGGAGTCTGGAACGTTCTGGAAAGTGTCTCTTATGTATTCCTCAGGGTTTATGGCTTCAATAATATTAGTTTCAACATTGATAGGATTACCTGAAATATAATGTTTAATTCTTTGACTGTTTACCACCCTCGGATTTGTGCCTTCGAAGTTGTTGATTTTTATAGCACCATAGCGATAGACCTCCTCGATAACGTAGGGACCTTCCCATTTTGAGAGAAGTTTTCCTGCAAAAAATCTTAAACGAGAGTTGAATAATAACACATAATCTCCTACGTTAAACTCATGCTTTTGTATCCTCTTATCATGCCAGCGTTTGACTTTTTCTTTGAAAAGCTTGGCATTCTCATATGCTTGGGTTCTCCATTCATCAAGTGAGCTAATATCAAACAACCTCTTCTCACCGGCAAGTTTGAAGTCATAATTGAGCTCTTTAATAGCCCAATATGCTTTATGTTCAAGTTCAAGAGGTAAATGACAAGCTTTTCCATAAGCCATCTTATATGGAGACATACCCATAGGATTTTTGTATGCAGTTCTATAGGCCCATAATGCATCATCAAGTTTTCTGGACCAATTCTTCCTAGATCTATTCACAGTCTTTTGCAAAATTAATTTGAGCTCTCTATTGCTCAACTCTACTTGACCACTAGACTGCGGGTGATAAGGAGATGCAATTCTATGATTGACATCATACTTAGCAAGCATCTTACGGAAAGCACCATGAATAAAGTGTGAACCACCATCAGTCATAAGATATCTAGGGACTCCAAACCTCGAAAAAATAACTTCTTTAAGCATTTTAATATAAGTGTTATGATCAACACTACTAGTTGGAATAGCTTCTACCCACTTAGTAACGTAATCAACAACAACTAGAATATGTGTATAACCATTGGAGGCAGGGAAAGGTCCCATATAATCAAAGCCCCAAACATCAAACGGTTCAATAACAAGAGAATAATTCATAGGCATTTCTTGACGTCTACTAATGTTACCTATTCTTTGACATTCATCACAAGATATGACAAACTTACGAGCATCTTTGAAAATAGTAGGCCAATAAAAACCAGATTGTAGTACCTTGTGTGCAGTTCTTTCTCCAGTGTGGTGTCCTCCATAAGATTCAGAGTGACACTTGCGTAGGATTTGTTCATGTTCATGCTCAGGCACACAACGTCTAATAATACCATCTACTCCTTTATAAAGGTGTGGATCATCCCAGAAGTAATGTCTTAAATCATAAAAGAACTTTTTCTTCTGCTGGTATGTGAAACTAGGCGGTATATATTTAGCAACAATGTAATTAGCATAATCAGCATACCAAGGAGCAAGACGAGAAGCATTGACAACCGCTAATTGTTCATCGGAAAACTATCATTAATAGGCAAGGGTGATCAAGAACATTCTCTAACCTAGACAAGTTGTGCGCAGCACGGGTTCTCAGACCCTTTCTATCAATAATATGCAAGTCAAATTCTTGGAGCAAGAGAACCCATCTAATGAGTCTAGGCTTAGCATCTTTCTTTTCCATAAGATATTTAATAGCAGCATGATCAGTGTGAATAGTAACATTGGAATCAACAATATAAGGTCTAAACTTATCACATGCAAACACAACTGCTAAGAACTCTTTTTCAGAGTAGCATAATTTCTCCGGCAAGATCAAGAGTCTTACTAGCATACTGGATAACATTCAATTTCTTATCGACTCTTTGCCCTAAAACAGCACCTACAAAGACAATCACTAGCATTGCACATAATTTCAAAAGGTAAATTCCAATCAGGTGGCTGAACAATAGGTGCAGGATCAAGGCTTTCTTAAGTGTTTCAAATGCTTCCAAACAATCATCATCAAAGACAAAAGGAATATCTTTTTGCAATAAGTTAGTCGAGGGCCTAGAGATTTTAGAAAAGTCCTTAATGAACCTCCTATAAAAGCCGGCATGACCAAGGAAACTTCTTATACCTTTTATGTCCTTGGGACATGGCATCTTTTCAATAGCATCAACTTTGGCTTTATCAACTTCAATACCTCTCTCGGAGATCTTGTGCCCCAAGACAATGCCTTCATTAACCATAAAGTGACACTTTTCCCAATTCAGGACGAGACTAGTGTCTTCGCATCTCTGCAAAACTCGATCAAGGTTGCTCAAACAATCATCAAAAGAGGATCCATAGACGGAGAAATCATCCATGAATACCTCACAAATATTTTCACAAAAATCAGAAAGTATAGCCATCATGCATCTTTGAAAGGTAGCAGGTGCATTACATAAACCAAAAGGCATACGTCTATAAGAAAAAGTACCAAAAGGGCAAGTAAAAGTAGTTTTAGATTGATCCTTCGCGGACACAGGTATTTGAGAGAAGCTAGAATAACCATCTAGAAAGCAAAAATGTGTGTGTTTGGATAGCCTTTCTAGCATTTGATCAATAAAAGGTAAATGGTAATGATCTTTCTTAGTAGCTTTATTTAACTTATGAAAATCAATTACCATCCTATAACCTGTAATAATTCTTTGCGGGATCAATTCATCTTTATCATTAGGAACAACGGTAATCCCTCCCTTTTTAGGGACACAATGGACAGGGCTTACCCATTCACTATCAACAACGGGATAAATAATACCTGCCTCAAGGAGTTTTAGAATCTCCTTTCTTACCACCTCCTTCATTTTGGGATTTAATCGTCTTTGAGGATCTCTAACTGGTTTGGCATCTTTCTCCACTGAAATTTTGTGTTGACATAATGTGGGACTAATGCCCTTAAGATCATCCAGAGTATATCCAATAGCAACTCGGTGCTTCTTCAGAGTTTTCAATAATCTTTCTTCCTCTTTCTCTGAAAGGTTAACACTAATAATAATAGGATATATTTCTTTTTCATCAAGATAATCATACTTAAGATTATCAGGTAAGGGTTTGAGTTCAAACACGGGATCACCCTTGGGTGGAGGGGGATCCCCAAGAATTTCAACGGGAAGGTTATGTTTCAGCATAGGTTCTTGTTTAAGGAACACTTCATCTATTTCTTCCCTTTCTTTCATAAACATATCGTTTTCATGGTCTAGCAAATATTGTTCTAACGGATCGGTTGGAGGAACAGCAATGGAAGCAAGACCAATAATTTCATCCTTACTAGGTAATTCCTCTTCACGTGTTGTCTACGAAATTTAGAAAAGTTGAACTCATGAGACATATCACCTAGACCAATAGTAACAACATCCTTTTCGCAATCTATCTTAGCATTAACGGTGTTCAAGAAGGGTCTACCAAATAAAATGGGACAAAAGCTATCTTGTGGGGAGCCAAGAACAAGAAAATCAGCAGGATATTTAGTTTTCCCACACAAGACTTCAACATCTCTAACAATTCCCATTGGTGAAATAGTATCTCTATTGGCAAGTTTAATTGTGACATCAATATCTTCTAACTCAGTAGGTGCAATATCATGCTTAATTTATTTGTATAAGTCAATAGGTATTGCACTAGCACTAGCACCCATATCACATAAGCCATGATAACAATGATCTCCTATTTTAACAAAAATAACAGGCATGCCTACCACAGGTCTATGTTTATCTTTAGCACAAGGTTTGGCAATTCTAGCAGTTTCATCACAGAAATAAATAACATGCCCATCAATATTATCAAACAAGAGATCTTTAACAATAGCAACATTAGGTTCAACTTTGATTTGCTTAGGAGGTGTATAAGTTCTAATATTGCTTTTACGAACCACAGTTGAAGCTCTAGCATGATCCTTTATCCTAACAGGGAAAGGTGGTTTTTCGACATAAGCAGTAGGAATAATAGGATCACTATATGTAATAGTCTTCTCTTCGACTGTAATAGGTGCAACTACTTTCACTTCAACAGGAGGATTATATTTAAACCACTTCTCTTTAGGGAGATCAACGTGAGTAGAAAAATTTTCACAAAAAGTAGCTACTATCTCAGAGTCAAGTCCATACTTAGAGCTAAATCCACGGAAAGCATCGGATCCATAAAAGATTTAACACAATCGAACTTAGGTGTCATACGACTCCTTACCATCGTCGAACCCCAATCTTCAGAGTTGCGTTTAATTCTTTCCAATAAGTCCCATTTGAAATCAATAGTCTTCAAAGATATAGGAACCAAAGACAGAAGTATCGAGCAAGTTGCGATTATCAAGAGAAAGCCGAGCATAAAAATTCTGAATAATCATTTCCCGAGAGAGCTCATGATTGGGGCATGAATACAACATTGACTTAAGCCTCCCCCAAGCTTGAGCGATGCTTTCTACTTCAAGAAGCCAGAAGTTATATATGTAATTACGATCACGATGAACAAGATGCATTGGGTAGAACTTCTGGTGAAATTCCAACTTCAATCGCTTATAATTCCAATATCTCGTATCATCACATAGCCTATACCATGTCATTGCATATCCCTTCAAAGATAAAGGGAAGACCTTCCTTTTGACAACATCATCGGGAATACCTGCAAGCTTAAATAATCCACAAACTTCATCCACAAAGATAAGGTGTAAATCAGGATGCAATGTTCAGTCTCCTGCAAAAGGATTAGCTAGCAGTTTTTCGATCATACCCGAAGGAATATCAAAGTGAATATTTTCATAAAGTTCAGTAGGTTGAGGAGAATCTCTTTGCTCTTCTGGTTGGGGTGAAGATACCCCAAACAAGCCCCTCAAAGGATTAGTTTCCATAGTGACAAGTAACAGAAAATTTCAGCACGCTATATAAATGTTTCCTTACCAAGTTCCACTCACCAAAAGCGCTACGCTCCCCGGCAACGGTGCCAGAAAAGAGTCTTCATGACCCACAAGTATAGGGGATCTATCGTAGTCCTTTTGATAAGTAAGTGTGTCGAACCCAACGAGGAGCAGAAGGAAATGATAAGCGGTTTTCAGTAAGGTTTTCTCTGCAAGCACTGAAATAGTAGGTGATAGATAGTTTTGTGATAAGATAAATAGTAACGAGCAAAAAGTAAATAAAGTAAATAAAGTGCAGCAAGGTGGCCCAATCCTTTATGTAGCAAAGGATAAGCCTGGACAAATTCTAATAATGAAGAAGGAGCTCCCGAGGACACATTGGGAATTATCGTCAAGCTAGTTTTCATTAGTTCATAAGATTCGCGTTCGGTACTTTGATAATTTGATATGTGGGTGGACCGGCACTTGGGTACTGCCCTAACATGGACAAGCATCCCACTTATGATTAACCCCTATTGCAAGCATCCGCAACTACAAAAAGGAGTATTAAGGTAAACCTAACCACAGCATTAAACATATGGGTCCATATCAACCCTTAACGATGCAACGCATAAACTAGGGTTTAAGCTTCTGTCACTCTAGCAACCCATCATCTACTTATTACTTCCTTATGCCTTCCTCTAGGCCCAAATAATGGTGAAGTGTCATGTAGTCGATGTTCACATAACACCACTAGAGGAAAGACAACATACATCTCATCAAAATATCGAACGAATACCAAATTCACATGACTACTAATAGCAAGACTTCACCCATGTCCTCAGGAACAAACGTAACTACTCACAAAGCATATTCATGTTCATAATTTGTCGGTGTACTAGAGTAGGGGTACCCTAGTATCCCGAACTCGTGCACGGGCAGTCGCAGCACCCCGCGGCAAGGCTTGCTTGGTGATCGCCAAGGTCCTCCGCGGCTCCATTAGAGCCATTCAAGAACAAAGTATTCAAGCCAAGGAGACAAGGCCCCGGCAAGAGGAGCTTGTCGGGAAGGCCAACCAAGGCATTTAGAAGACAAGACCCCGGCAAGAGAAGCTTGCCGGGAAGGCCCGGTGAGCGACAAGCTTCCGGACGCGACAAGGCAACAATCGCGGCAAGGTGCTTGCCGCGACAGATTACCACTCCGTTCCTCCGCTCCAGCTCATCCACCAACGTGTCGCCATGGGACCTTTCCAAGCACGCGTGGCAAGAGGCTGTGAGGCCGGCGGGGCACGGTGGCAAGCGGTGCTGACAAGATGGCCATCGTGGCGAACGGTGGCGCCCCTGACGGTCCCTTTCTGCACTGTTTAGTCGACTTAGACGGGCATTTAGTGCTTTTGTCCCCTGCCGTCAGGGTTAGGTAGGATACACTGTACAAGTAGTTGTACCAACCGCAACTCATTTTCCCTTTTTGCCCTTGTCTACGTTGCCACTTGTCGGTGACCCCTTGAGCATATAAAAGGAGGCCCATGCGCAACGTAGAGGGGGTTCGACTCATTCGAAACCAGAGACACTCACGCTAGGTCTTGTAGCTCTCAGCGCTCCCTAGCAAGAACACAATAGAATCGGACAAGCAGCAGTAGGAGTATTATCTCCGGAGAGCTCCGGCTGGGTAAACTGCTCGTGTGCTTCGCCTCGATCTGCTCTTCGTGCAACCTCCGCCCCCCACCGAACCGAAAGGGACTCGGTCCGCCGGTCCCATAGGTGTTCGTGGGTCCGATCAGCTTTCCCGACATCTTTGGCGCGCTAGGTAGGGGGCGTCGAGGCTGTGTGAACCTGATCCGGCGTTCACGCGAGCAACATCTTCATCATCTTCATCAACATGCCACCGAAGAAGAAGGCTTCGGCGGCAGCGGAGCCGTCCATGTCAATCCCACCACCACCGGAGCAAATGGGTGGTGTGGTAGACACCGGTGGAAGAACGGGCGTCGGCGAGGGAGCCCATGATGCTGCCAAGTCCAAGGACAAGGCCGCACAGACCTCGGCGTCCGTACACGCACCCCGCCCATCTCAGGAGGCGCGGGACCGACAGCGTCATGGTATTCATAGTACCATACGCTCGTTGGATCAAGATCGAGCTGGTGGATCCCGAGGCCCTCAAGACTAGCTTGCACGCCGACATGCCGGCACGAAGCGAGGCATCGGTCGCTCGACGGATATGCTCCTTCTAACATAGTTAGAAGTCCGAGCATATCCCGCCTCTCGCCGCTCGCCATCGCCACCCACCACTCCAGCAGAAGCTTTGGCGAGAGCTCAATCGCTCCTAGATTACCCTCCAACAGCCGACAAGGTCGATGAATGGAGGGCCACCATCCAGAGTCTCATCGGCTTTGCTAACGGCGACACTCGCGACAACCGACTACATCGCAGCGATCGCGCAAGGCGACAAAGGCACGAGCCGGTGGCGATTTAAACCTGTGGGGTGCAACCACCATGCACTCTCCACCTCGAAGGCCAAGATCGCCGACTCGCGGATCCACCTCGACAGCGACTCCACGCGTCATCAGATCCGCGAGCTCGTCGCGATCAACGCCAAGTTCTTCACGAACGACAAGAAGAAGACGCCGAACCCGCGATCGAAGCGCCAAGAGAAGCGCGACGTCAATCCGACCAGCGCCGCTGGGCCCTCTGTCGATATGCATGCGCCCGGGGAACCAGCGACTTGTCAGACGCGTAGGTTGCCCTGCTCACTCGTGAGCTGCGGCAAGTCCAAAGGGCCCAGAAGAAGAATTTCAAGCCGATGTACCAGAGAAGTACGACGGCAAGACGATCCATCGGAATTCCTCAAAGATCTACACCATTGCGGTGCAAGCTGCTGGGGGCGAGACGACAAGATTCTCGCCAACTACTTCCCATTGGTACTCAAGCCCAATGTCGATCTTGGCTCATGCACTTGCCGGACAACTCCATATCCTCTTGGCGGATCTATGCCATCAGTTTGTCGGCGCCTTCACAGCGCCACAAGCCTCATGGCCAAGAGAGCGACCTTCATCCGCCGCCTGTAAGGAAGGAGAGCCCTCGCAAGTTCATTCAGAGATTCAGCCGTGTACAAGACAACATCCCAAATGTCCACCCCGCCGCGTAATCAGCGTGTTTCATCGAACGTGAGGAACCGCAGGATGCGGAGGAGATGGCGATGTACAAGATCAAAGACGCCGATGAGCTATATGCTCGCCGACAAGTGCGCGCGGTCAAGAAGGGAGGAGACTCCCCGGAGAGAATATGGAAGCAGCAGGATCTGACAGTGAGGGGTCCGCTCCGGCAAAGAAAAGCCGGCGGCAGAGCAACAGAAAGAAGAAAGGCAGAGATGTGCTAGTTGTCGAGCAGTCCGGCAACGGAGGTGGCGCTAAGAAAGCCAAAGTTGGTAGCTCCGGCAAGGAGGTTGCCGCGGACACCAACTGCTAGGCTGTAGCGGTCGCCGACAAGCAGGACAGCACCAACAAGCAGTATTGCAAGATCCACCGCACCAAGGGCCATGACCTCCAGAGCTGCAAGAAGGTCGAGCAGCAGAAGGCTGAATACGAGCGGCGCGACAAGGAGAAGGCTCAAGAAGGTGCTGGAGGAGCTAGCAAGAAACGTCCCGGCCGGGGAGGACGCCGCGGCAAGGCCAAGCAGCGGCAAGGAGATAGACCTCCCCACGACCGTGACAAGGATGAAGATGACGACGACGATGAAGACATGGAAGATGATGAGACCGACGAGCAGGAGTTCCAGAAAGCCACGGAGGTCCTGTGCGTTGACGGTGGTGCTTCTCTGCATACTTAACACCGCCAACTCAAGCAAAGGATGCGGAAGTCAATGCGGCGTAACCATCCATCGAGTCACGCAAGCCTCGAAATGGTCCAAGACGCCTATCATCTTTGATATTGAGGACCACCCGATCGCATAATCATGGTCGGGTGCTTGCCGATGTTGGTTTCACCAACTATCCGCAACCTCAAGGTCACCAAGATGCTAGTTGACGGCGGGCCGGTTTGAACCTGATCTCCTCCACGGTACTCCGAAGCTCCAAATCCTCGACAGCGAGCTCAAGAGACCGCACATTTCAAGCAATCAATCCGGAAGGAGCAAGTCAAGGAAAGATCACGCTGCCGGTGACGCTTGGCGTTGAGTTAAACTTCAGGATGAAAGGGTCACTTTTGATGTTGCTGATTTTCCATTGCCTTACAATGGAATACTTGGCCGTCCAGCACTCGCCAAGTTTATGGCAACCTCTCATTATGCATACAACTTGCTCAAGATGCCAGGCCCAATAAGTGTCATTTCTGTCCATGGCGACAAGAAGGATGCTCTTATCTGCACCGACAAGATCTACCGGGAAGCAGCAGCTGCAACAGATAGCAAGACACTTGCCGCTGAAGCTCCTGGGGGGAAGAAGAAGACCAAGTCCGGCAAGAGCTCTGATGCCCACTCCGGCAAGCGCACCTCTTCGGAGTGCTGCGCTACCTCGAGGACGCACCATCGAGCTCCACCGGCAAGTGTAAGAAGACGATGGCAGCTCCACCAAAGACCAAGAGGGTGCCCGCCAAGGAGGACGGCACCGGTGGTACCTTCACCATCGCCCACTCTTGACCCTAAATAGGAAGGCGCTGTTGCTTTCTCATGGGTGAATGTCGACGTGTTTGCATGGCAACCGCCCGACATCCCCGTGTTCCTGTGAAAGTAATTGAGCACCATCTTGCCGCCTGTCCTCACGCCGCCCGTCAAGCGTAAAGTCGAAAAGCAAGCAAAGGAGCGCCAAGAGTTCATCGCAGAAGAGATCAAGAAATTGGAAGCAGCAGGCCTTGTCAGAGGAGTGCTCCACCCTACGTGGTTGGCCAATCCTGTAGTCGTGCGTAAGGCAAGCGGAAAATGGAGGCTTTGTATCGACTTTACCGATGCTAATAAAGCTTGTCCCAAAGACCCATTTCCCTTGCCGCGCATCGATCAGATTGTTGACTCCACGGCCGGATGTGATTTGCTTTCATTTCTTGACGCGTACTCAGGATATCATCAGATCTTCATGGAAGAAAAGGATGAGGAGAAAACCGCATTCATCACCGCATGTGGCACATACTGTTTCATACGGATGCCTTTCGGTTTAAAGAATGCTGGTTCAACATTTGCAAGAGTAGTCCATGATGCTTTTGAGCCGCAAATGCACAGAAATGTAGAAGCCTACATGGATGACATAGTGGTCAAAAGCAAGGACAGGCAACTCTGTTCAAGATTTAGATGAGACCTTTGCAAATTTATGCAAGATCAACCTCAAGCTCAACCCCGAGAAGTGTGTGTTTGGAGTCCTTCCGCAAGCTTCTCGGTTCTTCGTGTCTCAGCGGGAATTGAAGCCAATCCCGACAAGATCAAGGCCATTGAGCAGATTGAAGCACCAAAGCGCGTCAAGGATGTACGAAGACTTGCCGGTTGCGTGGCTGCTCTCGGAGGTTTATCTCTAGGTTCTGCTGCTGAGCGCCTGCCATTTTTCAAAACATTGAAAAGGCAGGTCCAATGAAATGGACTCGAAGCGGAGGCTGCGCTGCAGACTTAAAGAGATACTGTCCTCCACTCCAATACTTGTCGCACCTAGGCCACAAGAGAAGTTGCTGCTATATATAGCGGCAACCAATCAAGTGGTTAGTGCTGCGTTAGTAGCGGAGAGGGAGGCGGATGATGAGCTAACAACCAAGGCGTATGCATCCAGCGACAAGCAAGGCACTTCACCGACAAGCTCGTCCCGACAAGGATGGATCTGCGCAGACGCAGGAGGAGATCTGAAAAAGGATGGTGCAGCGTCCGGTTTACTTTTGTCGATCCTTCGCAGGGAGCTAGGTCAAGGTACTCAGGTGCGAGAAGCTGCTTTTCGCCTTCTCATGGCCTCGAGAAAGCTGCGCCATTACTTCCAAGCACATGAGATAACAGTCGTCACTCGCTTTCCGCTGAAGAGGATATTGCAAAATCCAGAAGCAACAGGCAGGATTGTTGAGTGGGCACTAGAACTGTCAAGCTTTGGCCTCAAGTTCGAAAGCACTTCAACTATCCAAAGCAGAGCACTGGCAGAGTTCATAGCGGAATGGACGCCAACACAAGACGAAGAAATTCCAGAAACAAGCATCCCCGTCAAGGAAGCAGGCAAAGAGTGGCTAATGTACTTTGATGGTGCCTTCTCACTGCAAGGCGCCGGTGCTGGTGTGCTGCTTGTAGCACCCACCGGAGAGCACCTCAAGTACATAGTCCAAATGCACTTTCCCAAGGAGCAAGCAACAAACAATACTGCAGAGTATGAAGGTTTGCTTGCCGGTCTCAGGATCGGAGTAGACCTTGGGATCAAGAAGCTCATCGTCAGGGGAGACTCACAGCTTGTCGTCCGCCAAGTGAACAAGGATTACCAGAGTCCGTTGATGGAAGCCTACGTTGATGAAGTGAGAAAGCTAGAAGAGCACTTTGACGGCCTGCAGATGGAACATGTTCCAAGAACTCAGAATGATATTGCTGACGGTCTGTCAAAGTGCGCCGCACTCAAGTTACACAATGGAACCAGGGATTTTTGTGCTCAAGCTGACTCAACCGACTGTAACGCCATCAACTGGACAGAACAAGAAGAGGAAGTTGATTTCTGGTGACTATTTTCCGGCAGAGCTTCCCGAAGCCGCCGCCAAGAAGGTCCCCAGGATCGACACCGATACTGCTGAGGAGCAGTCTGCTCCGACAAACCCAAGGGTTTGTTTCGTTGAAGCAGACGCTCCCGACAAGTTTTGCTCCGGCAAGCTTGCCGGGGAACGTCAAGCTCTGGCTGAGCCGCAGGTTCTCGCCGTAGAAGCTGATGTTCCCGCAGCAGCAGATGTGCCTTTAGTCCTTGTTGTTGAGCCGCAGGCACCAGCATGGGCACAGCAGATTGTCCATTTCCTTCAGACAGGAGAACTTCCCGAAGAACAAGAAGAAGCGGAAAGAGTAGCCCGGCAGTCAAGTATGTACCAGTTTCTCGACAGAAGTGTAATTGAAGTGTATTCACCGGGAAGATGGACAGAAGCTGTTGGCAGAGATACACGGAGGCATATGTGGTCACCACATTGGCGCAAGAGCACTTGCCGGCAAAGCTTTCCGGCAAGGTTTCTTTTGGCCGACAGCCTCCGTGATGCAACTGCACAAGTAACCAAGTGTGAAGCGTGCAGTTCCATTCCAAGCAGATACACCAGCCAGCTCAAGCTCTCCAGACGATCCCTTTATCCCGCCATTTTCGTCCTGGGGCTCGACATCCTCGGCCCTTTCCCCGAGTTGTCGGGGCTTTGAGTACTTGTACGCTGTAATCGACAAGTTCACAAAGTGGCCGGAAGTGGAAGCGATGAGGAAGGTGACGGCACGGTCGGCATCAAGTTCTTCAGTTGATTGTTTGCTGTTTGGGATTCCTAACAGATCATCACCGACAACGGTACACAATTCACGAGCCGCACCTTCATGCAAGACGCCCAAGATCTTGGCGCCAAGGTCTGCTTTGCTTCGCTGCTCATCCGAGAAGCAACGGTCAAGCGGAGAGGGCAATGCTTTGAAGTGCTACGCGGCTCAAGACCAGGACTTTCGACGAAGCTGCACAAGTGCGGAAGAAACCGGATTGAGGAGCTGCCGGTGGTTCTTTGGTCGATCAGACGATGCCAAATTGAGCCACCGCCGACACCTTTCGCTCTAGTCTATGGAGCAGAGGCAGTTCTCCCCACGGAACTCGTGATTCGATCACCTCGAGTGCTCGCTATGATGAGTTTGAGCAAGAGCAGCTGCGACAAGATGACGCTACTGCTCCTTGAGGAGGACCGTCTTCAGGCCGCTGTACGAGCTGCTCGTTATCAGCAAGCTTTGCGCCGATACCATGGCCGCAAAGTTAATGCCAGAAGTCTCGAGGAAGGTGACCTTGTTCTTCGGCGAATCCAGTCCGCCAAGAATGCCAACAAGTTGACGCCAAAGTGGGAAGGCCCTTATCGGGTGAAACAAGTCACTAGGCCTGGTGTTGTCCGCCTTGAGACCAAGATGGCATTCCGTGAGCAACTCCCGAATATTGAGCATCTTCGTAAGTTTTACCCGTAGGGCGCGGTTGTCGGAACCTGTTCCGGCAACCACCTTTTGTACAAGTCTTGCCGATGTTGCATGTAATCCTTTGTACAAAGTCGGCGCAGATCCCGTGCATAAGTAAAACTCATGTGTTTTGCACAATTTGTCAATTTCATGCTTTCATCCTTTTATTGCATGTTTTATCTGACACTTTGTGCATCACCTACACCCGATAAGCAATAACGAGCCGCAAGGCTCCATGACTTTATTTTCTCTTCTTTCTCTTTCCTAAAAGAAAGGAAGGTTCCCTCGCACACAAGTTAGCCGGGGGGGGAGGAGAAGATAATGGTCTGGACCAAGCGTCGCTCGAGGAAATTTCGCCTTACCAGGAAGCAAACGACAGAAAAGCTAAGTTGCCAAAGTTTGAGCAATCAGTTTTAATTTTTAAGTTATCTTCCTCGAACGATCAGTACTTTGTATGGAAAACCTGTGCGAAAGGAACCAACTCGTAGCTAGTTGCGCCTTTACTTTGTTTCGAGTCCGCTCAACAACTTAAGTGAGCTGCAACTAGTTGCGACAAGGTTGTTTGTCGGAAGCGGCACCGCCAAAGGCTCTTGACGTTCCGCACTCAAATGTCATGCAAAGGTGCCCGCACCGACAAGTTCCCTAAAAGCGAGGGCAAAAACATACAAAGGAAAGAATCAAGTAGAGGAAATAACATTGCAATCATTGCCCAAGATAGAGTTATATTACAAAAATAGCTTGTCGCAGCTCTAATAGATTGTTATCCTAACATGGCCAGCAGCGACAAGGAAAAGATAAAATTGGCGGCCTAATCTACGCGGTCGCCATCAACCCTCTTGATCTTGCCCACCTTGTCCACAATGGGTGCGACAAGGGCCTTGAGTGCCTCCACATCAGCATCCGGCGGCAAGGACTTGAGGACGCCGGTGAGATTGAGGCCTGGATTGCAGAAGGCCACCTTCATCAGCACCTTTTGGAGAGCTCCCGCACAGATCTGGCGCGATTCCTTGGCCAGCTGCTTTGGGATCTCTTCCCGGAGTCGCTGGAGAGCCGTCACCACGCCCTTGAAGAACAAGCTGAGCTTGGCGCTGGGTTGGAGGTGCTCGTCGAGGAGTACCCGAGATCCACCATCCCCAGCTCCGTCAGCTCCTTGTCGATGGCGGCGGCAACATTCACGAGACCCTCGGTCCAGTGCTCCACGTTTTCCCTGAAGGTGCTCTTGGCGGCAGTAGAGCTCGCCAGCAGCGCCTCGTCGGCTTTGATCTTCTCCAACAAGGCCACTCCCGCTCCTTGGCGCCGTCCAGCGTCTGCATTAAGGTGGTCAGCTTCAGCTCAAGATATGCTTTAGAGTCCTTGGCGGCGCCGAGCTCCTTGCTCCTCTCGGCGAGACGACCCTGTAGCTCGCCAAGGGTGTAGGCGTCCTTCTCGCGCTCGTGCTTGAGTGCAGCAAGCTCCTCGCCGCTCTTCTGGAGATTGGCCTCCAGCTGCGTCACCTTCGTCTCCAACTCCTTCTTGGCGGCCTCGGCAGCTGCGGCAGCATCCTTTGCTTCCTTAAGAGCCCCGCCAAATGTTTCTTCGCGCGCGGTGAGCTCTTCCTCATGACTGTCAAGATTGATCTTCCGCTGCGCCAGCTCGCCTTCCTGCGCAGATAGCTTCTCGGCAGCAAGCCGCTGCCGCTCCTCAACCTCAGCCTTCTCGAGGATGAAGGCTGTGCGCTCCTCGGCGAGTCGCTCCCGCTCCTCTGCCAAGGACCGGAGAGCTTCTTGGTTGGTGCCCCGAAGCTCCTCCGCGCGCTTCTCTATATCTGCTCCCGCCTTCGCGACAAGCGCTTCCCGGGATTCCAACTTGGCTTGTCGGGCGCGGTAGAGCGACAACAACTTCTTCAGCAGTTGCTCCTCCTCAGACTCGCCGCCGCTGCTGCTTGGCGCGTCAACCAGCGTCAACCCAGCGGAGGCGAGCAGCTCCTCGTCGAAGGTCTCTCCTTCGACCGGCGCCCTGGAGATCGACACCCAGGGGAGCTTGATGAAGACGCCATCGCCGGCCTTCAGATAGGCGCCGGGCTGGGGCTCTTCGGAGCCTGACGCTGCAGCGGTGGCGGAGGGATCGGCGGTCGGCGTAGCGCCTGGCGCTCCTGCTGCCTCAGGGCCGTCAGTGCGATCGCCGAACCCCTCGCCAGCCTCTGCGGCAGCAGCCTTGGCGGCCTCTTCGCCGGCGGACTCATCGGCGCCAGCCCCTTCCTCCATGAAGGCGGCATCATCAGTATTGCCGCGCACGTCTTCCTCGCCAGCGACCTCAGTTTCCATCGGCTCTGCGGCGGATGGATCTGACGACCAGACAAAGAAAGAACAGTCAAGCAAATATTCAAAAAGGAAAATCAGAAGAAGAAGAACACAAGGGGAGTTTTCAGTCAAGAGGATTACCTGCGATGGGATCTACGGCCGCGGTCTCAATCACCGGAGGGTCGCTGGCGCTATCCCTTGCCGGAGAACTATCCCTTGCCGGAGAAGCCTCCCTTGCCGGAGAACGCTCCCTTGTCGGGGAATCCTCCCTTGGCGGTATAGTCGACGCAGATGGCACATCAGGAGCGGCTTCCGAGCACTCTTGGTGAGGCTGCTCTGCTCCTACACAAACCAACAGTCAGATATCAGTCAGGAAAGAGCACCGATGCACGCCCAACAGTAAAGAGTAAACTATATACTTACGCTGGGGGCTGTGCTGGGGGTTGCTTTGAGGAAGAGTTGCCGCGTCCGGCAAGGTGGTCTCGGGCACGCCTCCTGCTGCCACGGGGGGATCGTCCTCGATGACAACCACCGGAGTCTTGGCTCTCTTCGACGCTCTTTGGGCCAGCGTCCTGAAAAGGAAAGAGCTCAGAATGAAGCAAATCAGATACAAGACGAAGCAACAAAATTGAAGAAATACAAGTACAACACAGAAGCTTACTCTTCTTCTTCCTCGTCGGAGCTAAGCGCGGAGAGATCAAATTCTGGCTCGCCTCCGGTGCGCGACGAGGCGAGGAGTGGGTTCCCTTGACCGCTTGGCGGGAGTTGCAGCGGTGGCACAGGAGGGCCCGCTCCGCTTGCTGCAGCAGCATGAGGTGCTCCAGCTGCAACATGCTTGCCGCGGTGGAGCGCGCGCCTGGCGCGCGACGGCTATTGGCCCGTCTGCCGCAGACCGCTTGCCTCTCAGCCTTGCGAAGACGCCTTCTTGGTGGAGCTGGGGCTCCGCTTGCGAGCTACTAGATGGTGGGGAGGAGGCGCCTCGGCGGGTTCGCTCGACTCAGCCGGGGTTCGCAAGCTCCTCCTCCCGCAAACTCCTTTCGCCGACAAGGCTTGCCGCCTCTGCCTCTGCCTCCTCCACGGTGAACCCAAATTCGCTAGCGGCAGCAGCTACTGCCGCCTCTTCCAGCCTGGTGGCGATGCGCTGCATCTCGTCGTCAGTGGTGTCGCGGGTGAGGCCCTTCTGCTCGTCGGGGCGGATCGACACTTCTTCCAAGCTATTGAAGAACACCCGCACGACGTCATCTGCAGGCTCTTGCCAGGTTGGAACAATTCCATGCGAGTCGCACAACGGCATCATTGCACGGATGCGGTCGAGCGAGGAATTGTTGCACAATGGAACGACTCCCCTCGGCAACCTGAACCATTCGGGATGATCCGCGTCGTGCTTGAACAGCTCCAAGAGCATCGCATCTAACTCCAAGACGGTGAAGTTGAAGTTGAGGCCCGGGCGCAGCCTCATGTTATCCGCTGCATTTTGGAACTCCCAAGCAGGTCTTCTCCTCTCCTGCAAGGGGGCGATGCGGCGGCGAAGGAAATCTGCGCCAACGGCGCCTACAGTGAGTCCGGCAAGCCTGAGGCGCAGGATCCGGGTGACTGCAATCTTCAATCTAGCATCTTCCGGCGCCAAGTTGCTCCAATCGTTGCTGCGCACTATTGGGGTTTGACGCTGAGCAGTGAAGGGCTGCGGGTTCTCCTCTACAATCCAGCACCAATCTGCCCTCCACTCCTCCCACTTACTGCGGAGCTCTCCTTCCAGATAGGCTTCCTTCTTGTCGATCCTTGAGATCCAAGCGATCCCTCCGGCAAGAGGCTCTCCTCTCTCTACTCGAGGCATGAAGAAATGGCGGAAGAGGGCTACGTTGGGATGGACTCCGACAAAGTTTTCGCAGAGGTGTGCGAAAACTGCCATGGTCAGGACAGCATTGGGGGTGAAATCAAGGAGGCGGAACCCGTAGGTGTTCATGATATCGCAGAAGAATTCAGAGAAGGGCAGGCAGAGCCCGCAATAGAAGAATAATGCGAAGAAAGGATACCCAGTTGGGGCTAGTTCCGAAGCAGCGGCTGGGAGTACCTTCGTCTTGATGCGCTTCGTCTCCGTCGACCGAAAGAGGTAGTAGTTCTCCCTCGGCTCCCTTGCGGCGAGCTGGGGGCGGAAGATGGCCCGCTCCTTCCAGAAGCCCATGAGCCGCTGCGCCTCGGCGACTTCACGCCCTTCCCTTGTCGGCTTCGAGCCATGGCGGAGGCGGTGGGGAGACCGACGGCGTTGGTGGTACTGGTGGCGATGGGGGCGAGCGCTGCTCTCTTCGGACTTGAGAAGAAGGGGAGCAGCGGTGGTTTTCTAGATTGGACAGGAAAATGGCGAGGTGGGCGGACTGCCCTGTTTCCCCTGTTTATAGGGAGGAGAGGGGCGGACGTTCCGCTTTTCGAATAAAGAAACCCCGATCTCTCCCACGACGCCGCGCTCGACGCGTGCTGTCGTGGGGACGTGGTGGGTCCGGAGCAAGTTACGGAGTGACCTAGGCCAAGTGTCTGCAGCCTGCTTTTGGGCCTGGCCCAACAGCGCTTCGGCACCGTGTGGCCCAGTTCGGGGCTCTGTCCGGTGTACTAGAGTAGGGGTACCCTAGTATCCCGAACTCGCACGGGCAGTCGCAGCACCCAGCGGCAAGGCTTGCTTGGTGATCGCCAAGGTCCTCCGTGATTCCATTAGAGCCATTCAAGAACAAAGTATTCAAGCCAAGGAGACAAGGCCCCGGCAAGAGGAGCTTGTCGGGAAGGCCAACCAAGGCATTTAGAAGACAAGACCCCGGCAAGAGGAGCTTGCCGGGAAGGCCCGGTGAGCGACAAGCTTCCGGACGCGACAAGGCAACAACCGCGGCAAGGTGCTTGCCGCGACAGATTACCACTCCGTTCCTCCGCTCCAGCTCATCCACCAACGTGTCGCCATGGGACCTTTCCAAGCGCGCGTGGCAAGAGGCTGTGAGGTCGGCGGCGAAGCAGCGCAAGCGGTGTCGACAAGATGGCCATCGTGGCGAACGGTGGCGCCCCGACGGTCCCTTTCGCCTTTGTTTAGTCGACTTAGACGGGCATTTAATGCTTTTGTCCCCGCCGTCGGTTAGGTAGGATACACTGCATAAGTAGCTGTACCAACCGCAACTCATTTTCCCTTTTTGCCCTTGTTCACGTTGCCACCTGTCGGTGACCCCTTGAGCATATAAAAGGAGGCCCATGCGAACGTGGGGGTTCGACTCATTCAAACCAGAGACACTCACGCTTAGGTCTTGTAGCTCTCGGCGCCCCTAGCAAGAACACAATAGAATCGCACAAGCAGCAGAGGAGTATTCTCTCTCCGGAGAGCTCCGGCTAGGTAAACTGCTCGTGTGCTTCGCCTCGATCTGCTCTTCGTGCAACCTCCGCCCCCCACCGAACCGAAAGGGGCTCGGTCCGCCGGTCCCATAGGTGTTCGTGGGTCCGATCAGCTTCCCCGACATAATTAGAGGAGTAATAATATGCATAAAGTATCTGAACATATGATCTTCCACCAAGTAAACCAATTAGCATCAACTACAAGGAGTAATCAACACTACTAGCAACCCACACGTACCAATTTGTGGTTTTGATACAAGATTGGATACAAGAGATGAACTAGGCTTTTGAGAGGAGATGGTGCTGGTGAAGATGTTGATGGATATTGACCCCCTCTCGATGAGAGGATCAAGGTGATGACGTTGGTGATGATTTCCCATCCCGAGGGAAGTGTCCCCGCAGAACAGCCCGCCAGAGCCCTAGATTGATTCCGCCAAGGTTCCGCCTGCGTGGCGGCGGAGTTTCGGCCCCGTAAGCTTGCCCACGATTTTTTCGGGGTAAAAGTGATGATATAGCAGAAGATGGACGCCGGAGGCCCACCAGGGGGCCCAGGAGATAGGGGGCCGCGCCCTACAGGGGGGCGCCCTCCTGTCTCCTGGACAGGGTGTGGGCCCCCTGGCCTATTTCTTTCGCTCACAAATTCTTATAAAATCCAAAATTTTGTTTCGTGGAGTTTCAGGACTTTTGGAGTTGTGCAGAATAGGTTTCCAATGTTTGCTCATTTTCCAGCCAGAATTCCAGCTGCCGGCATTCCCCCTCTTCATGGTAAACCTTGTAAAATAAGAGAGAATAGCCATAAGTATTGAGATATAATGTGTAATAACATCCCATAATGCAATAAATATTGATATAAAAGCATGATGCAAAATGGACGTATCAGACCTCAGTTGTGTCAAGGATAGATGCATCAACACTAGATTTAAGATGGTGCGCACGGCAGTCCTCTGACATCTTCATTGCATCTTTGACTTCAAGTCGGAGCTGAGCTGAAGCAAGCCTTTCCACTTTAAGTTGAGACTGAAGAAGTCGAACTGATTGAGGCAGCGACTGCACAGAGGTTGTCTCACACCTGCTGGTGAGTAGCTTCAACTCACTGTCTTCATCAAGACAGGACCTTGGGGTCATCTCGTTGTCCTCAAGATGGTTTGGCTCACTATCTTCCCTAAAGTTCTGCCTAGCGTAAGAGATACGGGTCTGAAAGAGAAACAAGGAGACATGTAACAGGTTTCACAATTATATAAGCAAATAAATGGATCTGTTCTGCATAAGGAACATGTTTTTACAACTACAATTTGAAACTGGTAGTTGTTGCAAACATCCAATCAGATGTAAACATCAAAGCAAACAGTAGTGGAGGAAATGGTGCCTATCCAAATCTATACTAGAACAAAGTTTGAAGGCTTGAGAAGGATGAACTTACATTACATGTTAACATGGGTTGGACAAAGCCCTTCTCCAGGTTGATGGAAGGATAATTCAATAAATTCCCCAAAGAAAATTCTTTATAAGCATTGCCATTATTTTACATTTTGCAAAGAGTAAATATAAATCAAATAATATTGGAAGAAGCAGAGGATAATGAAGCTCAGGTGCACACTGATGATACATAATCAAATAGCAATTAATTAAGTACAGCGTTACAAGGCAAAAGGGAGAGAGGTACTGACAAGAGCAATGCAGAGCCCATTATTGTGTTGAGATCATATGATCCTTTGAGCAAGGAGATTCATCTGAAATTAGTTTTCATACAAGAGAGAAGGTAAGGCA
Source organism: Aegilops longissima (assembly GCA_021605205.1). Taxonomy (NCBI): domain Eukaryota; kingdom Viridiplantae; phylum Streptophyta; class Magnoliopsida; order Poales; family Poaceae; genus Aegilops; species Aegilops longissima. The sequence goes on from CM038682.1 coordinate 634,436,809, forward strand.
CAAGCAGAAATTTAGGAGTTCAAATTTTGAATTGATATCATAGACAGTACCTGACGCTGGGTTCCCAGCAGTTCTAATAGGGGTTTGGCCACTAGAGTAGGGGTAAAGTGTGGTACAGTTGGGCATGTGTTTTCTGTGGCTGCTGATCTATTTGATTTAACAGGTATCACTACCTTTTCCAAATACCTAGTTTGTACTCCTTGAGGATCTGCACTCATCCTCTTCCTTTTGGACATCTATTACGAAAGAACAACATTTGACTAGAAAAACATAGTGTGACGACACATGGAATAGGTACAGAAAATGGATAAGTATGGCATATACTCATATATGATGCTTAAACTAAGCAGATGGTGTAACAAAGTAGAAGTAATGCAAGATATCAGATGCAAAATATGTGTGACCAATACAACTTTGCAAAGTTAAAGCAAGCACCTTGCTAGGTGAATAAGATAGGCCATCCTCCACCATGCCAAGTTTTTTAGCCAGTGGATCGTTCCGCAATATTCCTCTCGTGCGTCCATTCTCATATTCATTTTGATAATGTTCAATATCTGACATGCATGAAAACATAAAAACAAGTGAGATTTTGTTTGTAATGCGAAGTGATTCTAATCCAATACTGCCTCCTCAGAAACCCCTTTGTGCTATCTCTGCAATTCTTTTAAAAGATGCCATGCATGCTGTAATTTGTTATGTGCATTAATATAATGTTGCCTACTACTCAAAATATGAGAGCTCCAGAAGTGAGGACACTTCGCAGATGATAGCTTCAACATATAGTAAAGAAGAACAAGTCGACCTGACCTGACAGATTCAAAATATACTAAGGGAGAACAACTCGACCTGACCAGTCGACCGCAAGAGAAGAGTATCATCTTAAAGAAGAGCAGAAGAGCAAGCAGATTGAAGATATTACAAGTCTTTCAATACAAAGTCGGTTGGCCACCCATGATGAACCAGAGCGCACAGAGAAATACTATTCTTTTCGGTCTCTCCATATGTGGCTCACATGCATTTCGAAATTAAAGTAGGAACATTTAGCTAACCAATTAAACATCTCTCAGTTTCACTAATATCAGCAATAATATCATATATGAATTTGTACAACTAAGCTTGTTTAGCTCGATGGGTGGAGCAGTGCTATTACGACAGGAACCACGTAGGCTGATTGTGGTCATCATAAAATGGGGAAAACATAAGCATGATGAGTACAGTGTTGACCGTGGCAGTGGGATGGCAGATCTGAAGCTGCAAACCGTGCAAAGGGTAGTTAGCAACCGATGTTTGCTTTGAAATAACAACTAAGATTTGGTATGGACAAGAAAGTACGGCGAACAAGTGACAAAGAAATGCAATTATGATGTCTCTCTATATGTCGCGACATGCATTTGGAAACTCAAGTGGGACCTTTAGCTAACCAATTAAATGTGTCGGTTAACTAATATCAGTATCATATCACAATCATATTTGAACAACTAAGCTTTAGAATTCTGAGTGTTGTGTTGTTTAGCTTGAAGGGTGGACTATGCTAGTACGACAGAAAGCACCTACGCAGATCATAGTAGAGTAGATAAAAGGGGAAAACCCTAAGCATCAAGAGAAAAATCAGGAAAGTGGAACTAGCTGGACTAGTGGGTGGCGCACATGCTTTTCGAAATGAATATAGGAACATTAGGTGACCAATTAAACGTTCTCTATTTTAGTGATATGAGCATCATATCAGATTCGTATTTCAACACGTAAGCTTTGGGTTGAGGTCTTGAGGAGCAGTGCTAGCATGACACGAAGCACCTACGATGATGGTAGTGAATATAAAGGGGGGGAACCATAAGCTTTACGAGTATAGTGCCCGTGCCATGGTGGATCTGAAGGTGCAAACCGGACAAAGCTACTTCGCAACCAATGTTTGCTTTAAACTAGCCACAACGATTTGGTACGGACAAGAAAAGTACAGTAAACAAATTACGATCTATTTTCCGGGTGAGATCAATAACTTAAGCACATATGGAAGAGTACCACCTCTCTTGCGATGCCATGTAGGCCTATGCTGATACGTTGAGGGTGCTGTGGGTGCGATGGCTGTCGGCAACGGGGAAGAAGACTTTAGACGGCAGACGGCCGGGTCGGGGGATATATCCTGTTGCCGTGGACGAGGAGGTCGTAGGAGCGGCAACGGCAAGGTGGACGATGGCGCCGATGAAGCGAGAGGAGGCGATGAAAGGATCCTGGTCCAGCGCCGTGGATGAGAGACGTCCATCTCTTGCAGTGGACGACGGGGTAGGGGTAGCGGCTCCGGCAAGGTGGAGGATGGGGTGGCGGACGGAGGAGGCTGGCCGCAGTGTGGAGGTTGTCGTGTCGTTGATGGTGTATGAATGGGGAAATGGAGGGGAGGGGGATCTCAAACTTTGGGACGCGCTTCTCTGAAATGGGGGAAAGTTACAAACTTATCCCCTGTTTAAAATTTCGGACATCGCATCGGTTGGGGATAGGACGGTAATCTCGCATCTCCCAAATATTTTCCGATAACTATTTCGGGCGAGGAGAGGGTGTTTTGCCGCCCACGGTTGGCGCCCACGGTGTATGAACGGGGCTGACAGGTAGGGCGGTTGTGTCATGTCTGATGGAAGTTACACATCTGCCCCTATTTAAAATATTAGCCTACATCAATTTCGGACGAGGAGAGTTTGTTTTGCCGCCCACCGTGTATGAATGGAAAATGGAGGAAGAGACACATGTCTTTCGGACGAGCTTGAATCAAATGTGTTTTGCCGCCCACGTTTGGCTCCCACCGTGTCTGAATGGGCTCAGAGGCCGTCGTGTCACGTCTGATTGAAGTTACTAGTCTACCCTTATTGACAGCAGTGTAAAACCGGTCGATAAGGATGTCAAGTCTCAGGGGTAGACAGTAATTTCCATCTCACAAACACTTGCTTCGGGCATCCCACAAATTATAGTGGGTGTTTAGCCGCTTCGTTCTAAACTTGGGGGAATTAGCATTCACGTTTGCCCTGGGACCTGGCAAACTAAATTCAAATCCAATTTGTATTCGATTACGAATATCCACAGATAACTATACGTATTGTTATTTATTTCTTCAAAACCACAATAAACATTTATTCCACCTTTATATATGATTATGATTTAGAAATGCCGTGATCTTCGAATTCAGTAGGTTGGATACACTCTGAGTCAAACAGTTATTTCATCCAATACAATATGCTCACACGAAAAACAGTTCACCTTATGTCAATCATACAAGTACCGAGGATTACCTCGCCTAAAAAATTCGGATCATTACAACACATGGACAACATAGGGGGTCTTGCAACATAATCCATTCAGAGACATGACACAACAGGCAAGTACAATAATCTAATGACAATTTCAACTGGTATCTAAAGAAGAACCGGGATTACCTTGGGCTTCAGATAGCGGAAACAGCAGGACCTCCTCCGTCTTCAAATGCAACATTCTTACTTCCTCCAATTCTTGGGTTGCTTGCATAATGCATGCCGCTAATTCCGTAATTTCCAGCCTCAAGATAAAGATTACCTCATTCATGGCAGCCACGCCATCTCTTTCTGCCTCTAGTAGAGCCTCAAGCACTATAATATATGTGCTCGATCGCTCTCCGGTGGTGTTGCCTCTGAACTGCTACCATCTGGTAACATGGATGGCGCACTGCTTCCACAAATAGATTCTGGGGTTGTACATTGTGTCCTAGTGTGAACGGCATCCTGAAAGGTTTCCGCTGGACATCAGTAAGAGATAGTTATCGTATGATCCAGGCAGTAAGCTTACATGGTAAACGACGGATGAATTATTGCCGAGCATGGCAAACTATATTTAAATGGTTCGAAGCAGCATCAGCCGAAAAGAAATTAAAATGGTAAGATGAAACTAGGGATGTAAGTGGCAAATAAACGACATCCGCCAGTCCCATCTAGTTAGTTTTTGCTACCTCCCTAGTTCATTTTCCTCAAAAAACAAAAACTCTTTTGAACTATCATACCACTAGTGGACTTTAATCGGGATTAAACGGGACCCAGTTGACATCCCTAGTTGAAAGGCATGTAAGCAGTTGAAATAATCTGAGAAAGCACTTAACAGTGTGGCCTCATATAAATTACGAAGACAGTCTTGTGATGAAGTTGAGAGGAAAAGTTAAGGACTCAAATGAAATAGGCATGCATTTCTTTATGATAGTACATCAGGCACTGCTGACATATTGTCCAACTCAGGTATAGCGTAACAACAAATAAGCATTTGAATCAAGAAATACAGCAAAGCAGACAACTGAACTATTTGTAATTCGTTAGGATTACACATTGAGGGCACAAGCCAAGAAAGTAGCCCACTCGCATTACATTTCACATGTACTAAAACACACTGGCTTACCATATGTTGCTGTGAAGCCCAGCTGCTATTGCAATGTTCTTGAAGATATCGTCAGCATCCCGTGGTTGCAAATCTAGTTATTGTAGTTTATTCTGCACCATCTATTTAGGTAAAATTAATTTTAATCTCATGCACTGGTCCGAATTGATCATCAATGGTTCATCTAAACTAATGAAAGAAGGGTGTGTGCATACACGACAATATATCTGCTTCCCTCTATTTTTATGCTTGTTCGAGGTGCCAGCTGTCGGTGTCAAAACCGGCGGATCTAGGGTAGGGGGTCCCGAACTGTGCGTCTAGGCGGATGGTAAAAAGGAGACAAGGGACACGATGTTTTTACCCAGGTTCGGGCCCTCTCGATGGAGGTAAAACCCTACTCCTGCTTGATTAATATTGATGATATGGGTAGTACAAGAGTAGATCTACACGAGATCAGAGAGGCTAAACCCTAGAAGCTAGCCTATGGTATGATCGTTGTTCGTCCTACGGACTAAAACCCTCCGGTTTATATAGACATCGGAGAGGGTTAGGGTTACACAGAGTCGCCATAATGGAAGGAGATCTACATATCTCAGATCGCCAAGCTTGCCTTCCATGCCAAGGAAAGTCCCATCCGGACACGGGACGAAGTCTTCAATCTTGTATCTTCATAGTCCAAGAGTCCGCCAAAGGTCATAGTCCAGCCATCCGGACACCCCTAATCCAGACTCCTCAAGAGCCCCTCGAACCAGGCTTCAATGACGACGAGTCCGCGCAAGCAGTTTGTCTTCGCATTGCAAGGCGGGTTCCTCCTCCGAATACTCCATAGAAGATTTTGAACACAAGGATAGTGTCCGGCTCTGCAAAATAATTTCCACATACCACCGTAGAGAGAACAATATTTACACAAATCTAATCCGCCGACGTATTTCGCAGCATGTTATCACACCACGGCCAAGCCCTTATTCGAATCGTTTTTACTATCCCACCTCAGCGCACTTAGCGAGGCGGTTTTCTTGGCACGTCTTGTTGAAGCAGAGATCATGTCCCCTTATTCCGGGATTCTCATCAATACGGACGTGGGTAACCCAACCGTGCCATTAATTTACGGCGCTTGGGAGATAAGCGAGTTTTACCAGGCTGGTGGGGGCGCATAGTTTCGTCCACCCATATAAGGGGATAAGGATCCACCTTTTCCATCTACGCCTTCTTCCTCCTTTGCTTATCCATTTTCGCGCACTCGAGCTCCAGCGCCCAAGTCCGCACATCTCACCTCAACCTTCTCCAGCCATGTCCGGAGCGGGAGGCAAGTGGATGGTTTCCTCTCACACGGAGGGACACATCAAGAAGCCGAGGAAGGCCGGATACTTGTCTAATGACATCGCAAGACCGCTTCCCGACAAGGGGCAGCTCATCCCCACCCCCAGGCCCCATGAGAGGGTGGTGTTTCTCACCCACTTCCTCCGCGGACTAGGATTCCCACTTCACCCATTTGTCCGGGGACTCATGTTCTACTACGGCCTGGATTTCCACGATCTGGCCCCAAACTTCATCCTCAATATCTCGACGTTTATCATCGTGTGTGAGGCTTTCCTCTGCATCCAGCCCCACTTCAGTTTATGGTTGAAGACCTTTAGCGTCAAGCCGAAGGTAGTGGGTGGCCAATAAGCGGAGTGCGGAGGCGCCTTGGTGGGCAAGATGCCCAACGTTACATGGCTCGAGGGCTCCTTCGTGGAGACCATAAAGGGGTGGCAATCGGGGTGGTTCTACATCACCGAGCCGCGTGACCCTGAATGGGCAGCGGCCCCCGCATTCCGATCTGGCTTCCCTACACGGCTCACCTCCTGGAAAGAGACGGGCTTGTCGTGGGGTAATTTGGAGGAGCTGTCCGGACTCCAAACCTCTGTCCAAAACCCGGTGAGCAAAAAGCTCAAACTTATCAATGTAGTCCAGGTCATTCTCATCCGCCGGATCCTCCCGTGCCAACAACGAGCTTTCAGCTTGTGGGAGTTTGATCCGGCACAGCACCAAACCCTGAGCAAGCTCTTCGACACTACGTATGAAGATGCCTGGAAGGTGCTGTTCAAGGGTGCCGAGGCTCCCGCATCCGCTACCGAGGATCGCGGATTCAGCGTGCAGCATCAAGCCAATGCGGTAAGTTATTTTGCCCTTTACGGGACACTTGTTTTCATAGTTTGACTCTATGCGGATCTAAACTCCCTTACCTTTGACAGATTGGCAGGGACGTCCCGCAGATTGACCGTCCGCCTTGCCGTAAGACTCCAGCGGATGCCCGCTGACGGGTTGCTGGTTCCGCACCTTACGTGGTGCCGAGAAGAAGGCCACGGAACTCAAGGAGTTCCCGCGCCAGTGGTGTCGGACTCATCGTCCGATGACTCCGAGGCGGACTTCTCCCGTGAAGACGAGTAGGAGGAAAGAGAGGCCTCTCCCCGGGGAGAGAAGAAAGGAAGGCCGCCTAACCGGGAGGCCGAGGGTCCAAGAAGGAAGGACCTCCTCCGGACTATTTCCACCAACGCCGACGACGGCGAAGAAGAGTGGCCACCCAGGGCCAAGCCCCTGGCGAAATCATAAGTCTCCGAATACCAGAGTAACTCATGGCGTTCCTTTGTTGCACAGTACCTTATGACGTCGGGTATAATCATGCAGTCCACCCAAGGCCGGGCTCAACGCTTCGCCGAAGCGGTTCCTCGGTTCGCTTGGATGTGAACATCACTTCACTTCCGACCGCCTCTCCTCGCGCCACGGATGATGCCGAGGTGGCGCCCCAAAGGGTCCAAGCCAGAGGAGGTGGTCTCGAGGCGCCGCAAGGCGACCTCCCGACTCCAAAGTGAAAGGGATAAACCCCTAAGGGCTCTAAGTCCGCCCTAGGTCGACACCGCATCGAACCTTCAATGGTTCCGCATCCGCAGCGCCTCTACTAAGAAGGGCAAGTTTACGACGCCGGTGACTCCGCCCAACCGGAGGCACCGGATAATCTGCCGGAGGTATTTAATGGCGCCCATCGACGAGGAGCACCGCACTATTATGAGTGCCGTGATCCGTAAGGTTCAATCCGCCAAGAGCGGGCTGATCAAGCCTCGTGCTCGCCTCCTAACAGGCTTTGAGGTAAGTGTTTAAGATATGTAAAAATATTACCGATAGACAGAGCCCTCGATGTTCAGTTTGGTGTTCGAAAGAAAAGTCGAAATGAGGATCAAAAAGATATACGCAGAAGTCTAACATAAGTGTGTCAATATGGGAATGCAGTGCCGTGTCAGCCGACCTCCGCCAGACCGACTGTGGAGGTCAATGTATTGAAGCAGAGCCTCGAGCGGTCCGAGGACGAGCTCGGCCTTGCCAAGAAGCAGCTCGAGGACAAGGAAGGTAAGTAATACCTTATGTAAGTATATAAAAAAGATGTGGTTGCAAAAAAATGACAGGATCAACGTGGGTGTGCAGGGGCCATGAACGAGGTGGCGACCCTGAAGGAAGCGTTGTCCAAGGCCGAAAATAATGCGGCCGTGGAGGGCACCGAGCGAGAGAAGCAGGGGGCACGGGTGGCGGTGGTGCAGCAAGAGCCCGTGCCTCGTGGAAAAACACGAGAGTTTGGAGCGTGACTCGAAGACTCGAGAGTCCGAGCTCGCCTCGGCGCTTGAGAGCGCCAAATATACCAAGGCCGAAGCCCAAAAAGCCCTTCAGGAAATTGAGGCGATGAAGAAGATAGCGGCGGGTAAGGCATTCATTATGCAAAGCAAGCACACGAAAGTGAATTACTTGTTACTTACCCGAGTCCGGAGCTCTCCAGGAGCATTCGCAGATCTTCCCCAGAGTGTGTCTGACGCAGCCGCATTCTACCGAGCCGAGGAGGGAAACTCGACGGAGAAGGTGTTATGGTCTCAGTATGCTGAGGCCCGACACCCGGTGCCCTTAAGCGACCAGCTGAAGCAGCTGGTCGAGCTCCATAAGGTGGCCGAACAGGCCATGAAGGGTCTCGCAGTCCGGCTGTGGCCTAGGGAAGCCATGCCCGAAGCTACTTCAGCTGGTAAGGCGGCTGGTGGATGCTCGTCCAAGGCTTGAAGTCATCAAGCGCTCCGTATGCATTGAAGGTGCCCGTAGGGCCCTTGCCCATGCTAAAGTGCACTGGGGCAAGATGGACGCTGAGAATCTTGTGACGGACGGACCACCGCCGAGCAAGGAGCATCGCAAGCCCGAGATGTATTATGAGGGCGTCCTGAAGGGTGCCCGCCGTATCGCGGATGAGTGCTCCAAAGATGTAATTTTTGAGTAAACTCGCATTTGTAATCCTGTATGCTGAAAACTTGTTTCATATGCGCTAAGCAACGCTTTTGAATTTAAAATATTACCTTCAGGCAATGCTTATCGTAATTGAGAGATGGCGAAGTCATCGGCTTCGCTTCCATGCCGCGAGTGCAGGGGTGTTCGGATAAACTTGAGCGGTTGGCCTCTCCACAGTTATGGCGCCTTTAAAGGTCGTCTTTGTGGGTTTAATCCTTGAGGATCTATGCCCATTTTTCGTTGCATTGTATCCGACATACAGCTGATAAAGCAGGTTCAAGCTGCTGCCGCCGGTATCCATAAGGACTCTAGTGAGGTGAAATCCGTCAATGATTGGGTCTAAAACCAATGCGCCACGCGAATCCGCCATGGCGGATGCTAGTGTGGTGGTCCTTGATCAAAAGTGATCGAAATTATCCGCAGGAGGACCATGGGTTGAACTTTAGGCGCGGCTCCAGCGCATATCGTCCTGAGTGCACGCTTCCGCTCCCTTTTTGGGTATGTGGGTTGCGTATATCATGTTCACCGTCCGCACTTGTGGGGGAAACCCTTCGTCCCCTATTGTTCGTGGCGGGGCTCCTCCTCGTCATCACTATGCAGCCCCTTGTCATTGTTTTCGGCGTTTAACTTGCTCGCCTGCTTGAACACCCAACAATCCCTGTTGGTGTGGTTGGCTGGTTTTCCGGGGGTGCCGTGTATCTGGCACGAGCGATCGAGTATTCGGTCCAAATTGGACGGGCCCGGAGTATTTCTTTTGAATGGCTTTTTCCGCTGACCGGGTTTAGAGCCTCTGAATCCAGCATTAACTGCCGTATCCTCAGCATTGTCGCCGTTAATGTGGCGCTTTTGCTTGTTGCGACGCGACCTGCCCATGTTGTCCTTGGTATCCGAATTACCAGGGATCTTGGTCATGTTGTTACTACGAGCTAGCCAGCTGTCTTCTCCCGCGCAAAAGCGGGTCATGAGTGTCGTGAGGGCTGCCATGGATTTCGGCTTTTCCTTCCCTAGGTGCCGGGCAAGCCACTCGTCACGGATGTTATGCTTGAAGGTTGCAAGGGCCTCTGCGTCCGGGCAGTCGACTATTTGATTTTTCTTCGTTAGGAACCGTGTCCGTAATTGTGCAGTCGATTCCTCCGCTGCTGGATTATGTGGCTTAGGTCATCGGCGTCGGTGGTCGCACATAGGTGCCCCAGGAAGTTGTCGAGGAATGCGGCTTCCAGGTCCTCCCAACAACCAATTGATTCTGCTGGCAAGCTGTTAAGCCAATGCCGAGCTGGTCCTTTAAGCTTGAGTGGGAGGTATTTGATGGCGTGTAGATCATCAACGCGGGCCATGTGGATATGAAGGAGATAGTCCTCGATCCATACCGCAGGGTCTGTTGTGCCATCGTATGACTCGATGTTTACGGTTTTGAAACCCTCGGGGATTTGGTGATCCATTACTTCATCTGTGAAGCATAGTGGGTGTGCGGCGCCTCTGTATTGGGCTATATCACGGCGTAGCTCAAATGAGCTTTATGCTGCTGTGTTCGCCCGCCGGATTTACCATATCCGCATGGCGGTTATCGCCACGTGTGGTAGGTGCCCACGCGATCCATAGATCGATCTTGTTTGCCTTGCCCTGTCCTCCAATATATCTCGCAGGTTCTGCGCATTTCCCGTGCCTTGGTATTCTTTGGCGGCGCCGGGTGTGGCTTGAGTGGAGGGCGAGAGGCTCTCTGTCATGACCACGAGGTGGCCGGTCGGCCGTATCATGCGCTGGTGATGTATGTCTAGGTGCTTCCTCCTCTAATCGAGGTAGCAGCCTGTGTTTTGGGTAGCTCTTGGAGGGGTGTTCGAGTTCGTACTCTTCGGCCGCAAGGACATCAGCCCATATGTTGGCTAGCAGGTCTTGGTCAGCTCTAAGCTGTTGCTGTTTTTTCTTGAGGCTGCTCGCCGTGGCCATGAGCCTGCGTTTGAAACGCTCTTGTTCGACAGGATCCTCAGGCACGACAAGTTAAATGCGTAAATCGAGGCTTGCCTCGTCTTCGGAGGGAGGCATGTAATTATCGTCCTCTACCTCTCTGTCTGCCGCTCTCTCATGAGGGCTGGCTTCTCCATCCTCCTGTACTGAATCCTGCTGGAGGGGGTTTTATTCGGCACTGTCCAGGGTGTTATTGTCTCCGGTGCCGGAATCGCCGTTTTTGCTGTGGCGGGATTTAGAGCAGCGCCGCTGACGCCGGCACTTAGGCTGTTTCTTGGAGGGGTTATCCTCCGTTATTCCGTCGTTGTTCCCTTCTTGTGGGGTGTCCACCATGTATATGTCATATGACGAGGTGGCCTTCCAGTGCCCTGTAGGCGTTGGTTCTTGTTCGTCTCCTGCATCGTCGTCCATGCCGTCGATGTCTTCGGAGTCGAAGTCGAGCATGTCGGTTAAATCATCGACAGTGGCTATGAAGTGGGTGGTGGGTGGGCTTTGAATTTCTTCGTCGTCCGCATCCCAACCTTGCTGACCATAGTCCGGCTAGGGCTCTCCTGATAAAGAGAGAGACTTTAGTGAATTTAGAATGTTGCCAAAGGGCGAGTGCTGAAAGATGTCCGCGGCGGTGAACCCCATGATCGGCGCCCAATCGAATTCGATTGGCAGGGGCGCGGAAGGTTCGGAGTCCGGAAAGGAGTCCGGAACCTTGGAGTCACGAGCGTCGCAAAGGACGGGTATGGTGTTCGGCTCGATCACCATAGAGTTTGTAGCCCCCGAGGCGGTGTCCAGCCACCCATCCTCGATTGCCGCAGTCGGCTCCGAGCTAAGGGTCGGGCGGACATCGGTGCGACCTCCGGGACCTGATGTTCGACGAGCTAGATCGTTCCCATCGTAATAAAGGCGGTGGCGCTTGGCTGTGGCTCGAACCCGTCGAAGATCAAGTCTCCGCGGACGTCGGCCGTGTAGTTCAAACTTCAAATTTGACTCGATGGCGGGCGTAGCTTTCAATCTGCTCCAGATGGCCAAGCGAATTGGCCCGCAGTGCAAAGCCGCCGAATACGAAGATCTGTCCGGGGAGAAAAGTCTCACCCTGGATCGCATTGTTGTTGATGATCGAAGGAGCCATCGGGCCTAAAGGTGACGACACAGAGGAACTCTCAATGAAAGCACCAATGTCGGTGTCAAAACCAGCGGATCTCGGGTAGGGGGTCCCGAACTGTGCGTCTAGGCAGATGGTAACAGGAGACAAGGGACACGATGTTTTTACCCATGTTCGGGCCCTCTCGATGGAGGTAAAACCCTTCTCCTGCTTGATTAATATTGATGATATGGGTAGTACAAGAGTAGATCTACCACGAGATCAGAGAGGCTAAACCCTAGAAGCTAGCCTATGGTATGATCGTTGTTAGTCCCCACGGACTAAAACCCTCCGGTTTATATAGACACGGAGAGGTTAGGGTTACAGTCGATTACAATGGAAGGAGATCTACATATCCGTGATCGTAAGCTTGCCTTCCACGCCAAGGAAAGTCCCATCCGGACACGGGACGAAGTCTTCAATCTTGTATCTTCATAGTCCAGGAGTCCGGCCAAAGGTCATTGTCCGGCCATCCGGACACCCCCTAATCCAGGACTCCCTCACCAGCCCCAAAAGAACAAATATTTTGCTTGAAGGGGTTGGCAGCTCCATAATTAATAGAAGCATCAAATTAGTCATGCAACTTGGGAAGATCAAGCACACACAAACAAGTAATGAACAGAGGCTCGGAGCAGTGATGTAATAGCTAGCATCAGAAAATGTAAGGTAAAACGAAAAAAAAGCTGCGGAACCACATGCTAGTTTGCTGATGTGTAATTAAGCATAGAGAACATTAAGCGATCGATGGAACCAATAGGTGGCATCGTAACAAAACTAAAGCATATTAACTATATGTGCCTTTGGTATGTAATTTAGCACATGTAACATGTTCACTGCCAGAAGTATGGCCCTATAGGTGCAAGCAGAATAACACGTCTCATGAAAAACTGAATGATGCCCTGAAGAAATTCAAAGGTGCGGTGCTTATGCTATGAAAGTGAACGTAGGCACCGGCCGTTGGATAATAGTACCGATTCTCGGCGTATGGGTATCGTTGTCATACTTGATAGCTAAGGATGCGTCGATGGTGCTCGTGTTGCGGTTGAGTTTGGGCGGCTATGTCGCCGTCGCTAAAGTGGCTCGGTGCTACGGTTGCGGCGCTTTGTCGACATACAAGAAAGCTCATCTGTGGTAAGTGAACAGTTGCACGATAAAGAGAAAACCGAAGGTACAAATCAAAATAACTTGATGAGGCCGCGGCGTCGGTAAAGCAGGGCGGTGGAGTTGAATATGGCGTCCGTGGAGCGGGTCCGGTCTGCAATGGGCGAAGGCTCCGGCGGGCTCGTTGTCTGATGCTTTCGGTGAGGCGGATCTGTTGCGGCGGACGAGGGCTTGTATGAAGGGCCAGTGAAGGGGCAGACGAGGGAGTTAGTGAAGGGCCTACGCTATGGTGGACGAGGGCGCCGGTTAAGCAGATCTAGTGCGCTGGACCATGATGGCGGTCAAGGAGATCTGGGGCGATGGACAAGCCAGTCGCTGAAACGGCTCCGGTGAAGTGGTGAGTTGGCAGTTGGGGGTTCCAAGGTGCGGAAGGTAGATCCGGCGGGGTGTGAGGTCCACCGCTGCGGCGGAGGACTAGATTCGGTGGCTTGCCGTGGTTGGGGTTGGGGAGGGGAAGGGGAGGGGCTCTGGGGAAGAATGTTGGGGGAAAAGAGGGGAAAATAATGGAGTTACCAAAGCAGCCCTTTTCCATTCATGTGGCAGGGGTAAAACAGGAATATCGCACGGCTAAACTTTCAGGCGCGTGATATTTCGATGTGAGCATGAAGTTTCAATGCTTTTGGCGCCTAAAATTATAAGTATTCTGCTCTTGTACGGCCGACTATGATATCATGGCTGACAATTTGTTTGTTTTGCATGCAAAAAAATGTGCAAGTTTTGAAAATCAATGTCTCCAACTCGAAACTTAGATTGTCCATTCAATTCAAATATGGTTCATTGAGCTACTACAAGCAAATACCATCATACGGTCCAATTCAAATGAAATTCCAAATGTGTTTATCCTAAATATGATGACAATAGCAAAAATGTGTATGTGTATGAATAAGCGGATGATTATAAACTTTGAACGTGCCCGTATGTGTATATCTCTAGGTTTGATATATGAATTTGAAATCATGAAATCCCGGCTTAAAAAATGTACCTCTGTTTAAATGAATTACAAAAGCTAATGATGGAGTCGAATTCCAAAATTCCAATCTTAGGTTTGTAATTCTGGTACATCAAGGTATATCACGCATGTTCAAAAGTATCGTTATCTCCTAGTACAAACTATGAAACAAATTGATCAACCATGAGTGCACAATATCTCAATTACGCTAAAGTCCCTCAAATATAGACACTTCACTCTTTATCTGAAGTCAACTCCCCCCCACCACCACCACACACACACATAGAGAAGTCGTTCTCTCCCCCAAACACCAACACACGAGCACATTAACACCCCTCTCTCTTGTAAAGTCCGGACCCCAACATAGGTCTCTTACCCAAGCACAGGCACTATGTAGAGTGTATATTTCCCATACACACAAAACGTCGCCCCCAAACGTCTATCTCCCTAGTTATGTGGTTCTCGCACACTCACCTCACACACCACCCCCACTGCAAACAAGCACACTTTGTCTCCTTGTGCACCACTCTCCTATTTCTATCTCTCCCACATGCGGACCCACCCCAGCTCCTTCCATGTATACATATATGTCGTGACTCTTTGCATAGCTCCCTACTGTATAATCATTCTCGATTTCGCACATTGTTCTCTACACCATCTATTCTAGATCTCTCATGAAGTCCCTATCACACACACGATGACTCGCTTCCCTTGCGTCTCCGTTCATAGGCCAATTTCGGACAACATCAACATTGTCTCCCTATCTATACGCCATTTATGGACACAAACGACCCCTCTCGCCCCTCTCTCTCTCTCTCTCTCTCTCTCTCCATCGCTAGCTCTCTCTTTCTCTCGCTCTCACAGCTCTCCCACACACACACTCGATGTCTCTTCCAAATAGTCTGCTCCCCCCGCCCGCACCTGTGCTATCTCGCTACTACACATGTCACACCATTCCCCCTTCCCTTATACTAGGTTTACATCATCAGTGGTCTCTACTCCACATACACTCTCTCCTCTCACACACAAGCGCTGCACAAACACACATGCACACGCACAAACACCCATTTATCTGGATCCTCATCTCTCCTCATGTCTGCATGTGTATCTCACACACTCACTCTCTAATTATGTATATGTGTCTCCACGTTACACAACACAAAGCCCCATGTACATGTCTCTCTCTATCCTCCACACACATAGACACAAAGAATCTGTTATCATTGCCTCAGTCTCTAACATATCAAACACGCACATTGTCTCTCTCTCTCTTGCAAACACGCTCAACAAGGGTTTCCCCGTGAATAACTTACAGTCTATTCATCAACAGTCGTGGCAGTACAGCAAACACGAGACGTGAAAAAGAATAAATCTACATGTGCTTAGACCACCTAGTATGACTACTAGGACTAGAGCAAGCCAAAAAGCGCACCGCCGTCACCCCCTCCTTGTCGGTGACGGGAAAATCTTTGTTTTACACAGTCGAGAAGTCATTGTGCTAAGGCCCCACATGCCGAGGCGTTGAATAGAATGTAGATGCTAGTTTACGGAAGCAAGTATCGATAATACGTTTGTATCTCCATACTTATATTTCTTCTCTTATAAAAAACCGAGTTGGTGATGATGGTACGTGTGCCATCTTGCAATATAGACCGTCCGATCTATATCTGACGGATGGAAATTAAACTAAAAGATACCCGCACCCCTCTCCACATTTGCAGACAAGGCCTTCCCTCGTTCATCCTTATCTCCAACAAACCTCATTGTTGAGCAATTAAGAAAGGAAGCCTCTGGAACAAACTGGCCTGGTGGCCACTGCCGGCGTCGTCAATCCCCATGCCTCCGCTCAATCCGACCACCAACCACCATCACACCCCACTCCTCTTCACCTTATCTCATATTTCTCGAGATATCATTAGTTTTTACACATGGGATTACTCCCACAAGGGTCAATCACAACAAGTGTTTTATAAAAAAATGCATCTTGATGTTCCGTGCAATGCACGGATCTTGCTAGTACTCCTACACAAGACTAAGTTGGTGATGCTGGTGTGTCTGCCATCCGTCGTTTTTGACCATTAGATCTACATCTAACGATTGTGAGGTAAGTTGTTGCCTTTTCTCACCAACATCCCACTTGTCTACCAATTTGCAGAAAAACCCATAATTAGTATCTTAAAACCAACCACATCCCTCCCTGACCTCACCAAAACAGCCCAAGGAATATATTCTAATTGAAACATAATATATCTCTAGTGACATATGTATATCAAAATTAGAGTGTTTTGTACCAAGTTTGTGACTAAGTATTATTCTAATTATGATTCGCTGTAACGGACATGAACATTTCTAGTATTTCCAACCATGCATTTTTTCCTAGTATTCCATAGTTTCGAGTTTTCCATCAAGATATTAGTCACTCATGGTTGATATTTACTTTCAATCATGTACACATATGCACTATGTAACTAGCCTTGCTTATTGGCTTCCAAAGCTTAACTTTCACTCCTACTTACAATATGTAGAGTATTTAACAAAAAACTACCACTTTCAACCAGCCCTAGGAAGAATCTATTGTACAAAAAATAGCAAAACCATACCCAAAATTTCTTAATCCACGCCAAAAACTACCTAGTACTCCTACCGATTAGGTTCGTTTAAACCCATTTATGACAGGGTTGGCCCACACGTCCGTGTTGACGAGGCAGCTTAAACCAACACATTTTGTTTGACCGTTGACACGAGGGACCCACATCTGACCCTCTATCCTGTTATTCCCCCTCAAATCATTATTTTTCTTGAACATTACTTCAAACAGTACTGATGCGTGTTCGTCGGTGGCGCCGGTGATGAGCGAGTTGGCCGCCGCTCCGCCGGACGGGCCGGACGCCACGCTGGCCTCCGCACGGGTTGGCAGGCTGGCCCGAGCGTGACTCACGAGCGAGCAAGCCGCCGCGCTGGCCTTAGCACGGCGCACACGAGCAAGCCGCTGCGCCCCGTGCCAATCTAGCTAGCAAACCTTGCAGACAAGCAGCTGGTCGAAGCTATCTTGGCTAGCTAGCGGCTGCGAGCACCGGACGGAGCTGGCATCCGGGCTGCCGCAACATGGGCTCCGCACCGCCGGCGGTATTGACCTCGCCTTCTGCCGGCGGAGGTAGCTGTGTCCCATGGCCGAGGATGACTAGGTGAATGGGCCAGAGGTAGGAGGTCACTCGAGGATTTTCGTTGGTAAGAGCATGTACAATGGTTGATAAGGTAGTCTTATCTTAAGTCTGCCACATATGCAAGTGGTAGTAGTTTCTTGGCATTTTAGTGGTTTCTTGCATTATTAGAGCAAGTACAATAGAGCTGAGTCAGCGGGCTATAAGAAATAAACTAGTATATTTCCGCTTAGTTGGAGGAAAGAGAAGAGGAGAGAGAAGGTAAGCGGGCTCTTCGTGAAGAGCCAGCTCTAGCACGTGCTCCTAGGCACTTTGTGAGAATGAGAAGTGGGCCACATAATAAAAAAGTAGTACACTCTTTTGATCTATTATTGTACATGTTGGCTATAAGATGGGTTGTAGATGACATGGCACTGGCTTATAGCCAACAGCTGGCTATATTATTAACCATGCTCTTAGGGGTTTCTTGTAAGGAACAATGTACGTACTACTAGCGACAAAAGGCGATTCTAGGTTGCGTTGTACTCCAACGAGTACTACTAGTGGTCGCGGGAGTGTATACCTCGTTTTGTGGGTTCGATCCCGGCCGAACGCACTGCGGCCTTTTTTTTTAAAATAGTACTACTACACTTCGCTGCGAGCCAATATTTTACACGGGTAGTTTGAGTTTTGAAGTCAAACGGACGTGCGGCCCCACAATCTGGGTGCACTGGACAGCCTAGCCACGTGAACGGGTTTTCCTTTCCAGCATCCCGTGGCTCACGTGCTCGCCCTAGCCGCACCTCGCTTGCAGCTTCCTCATCAGCTAGTAGCATATTTAAACTAGCGCCTCCCAATTAAGCTCGAGGAGCCGGAAAAGCCTGGCGGGGCATTGGGAACTGTGCAATATGGCTCTGTACGTAAAGTGCTCTACTACTACTCTGTAGCTTGTGGTGTTGCACACATGGACTTCACTCCATTATCGGCTCTACTATAAAAGAAATTCCTCTTGAGGTGTTTTTTTGAAACAGAGGCAAAAGCTTTGCTTCATCTCATTCATAAAGAAGGAACTACTAACAAAGTTCGACGAGATCCATTACACCTCCACAAATGGAAGCGAAAATCCTAGTCTCTCTGTATCAAATAACTCAAATGTTCTGCCCCCACAGTAACCATCGCTGATAAACAGGCTGCTAGTGTGTGCGTGAGAGGAGCGGCTTGTAGGCTAGCTACATGAGAGGAGCGGCTGAATAGAGCACCGAGAGTACCCACTAGGCCACTATGCAGGAGTATTTCCCCTGCATTGATAGTATAGCGATGGTTCTAGAGAACAGTAGTACCCTCCACTTTAAACAATAGCTCCTTGGCCCTGAGATTCAAGAGTTCAAAACTGGTGCACTATACTAGACTAGACTAGAAGTACAGTACCTCGCACTACTAGTTGAGAAAAGTAGTACTAGTACTGCTACAGTACGAGTATGTACTCCTCTGTCACATAATGTAAGACGTTTTTGACACTAGTTGGCGTGTACAAAAAATGGCAAAAACATACCCAAAATTTCTTAATCCACGCCAAAAACTACTACCTAGTGCCAAAAATTTCTTACTAGTGCTATTATTTACAGTATAATGCAATCCCGTAACGTTCCATAATGCTAGTTAGCCTCACCCCTTCGGTGAGGAACGATCTACAGTTGGAAGGGACGAGGCCCTGTGGTTACTACGCTCTTATCTCCTCCTCGCCAGTTCCCCTCCCCCCGAAAAGAAGGCAGTTCGCCGCTGCTCCCATGGATTCGCCAGGCGGTTCTCCTCCTCGTCGGGGCTGGGAGACCTTGGACGACGATCCTTTGGGAGAAATCGCACGCCGCTCCGACGTCCTCACCGCCGCAAGACTCGGTGCTTCCTGCACCAACTTTTTCATGACGCTGCTTAAACAGGCTTGGGAAAAGGCCATGCTTGTTGGTCTTCCATGCGTCCTCGAGGAGAAGGTTCTTCTATGGGACAATCCTTCGAACAGTCCACCGCTCCCTGGACATGGTTGCACGTTGACTCCGCTAGAGTTGCCGACGTTGAGAGGTAGTCAGATTTTGTCCGATGAGCAGGTCAGTAATGGAGTTTGATCATGTAGTACTTAGTTATTCCATTTCCATCCTGTAATTTCTCCGCTGCCCACCGTCTTATATATAGGTCTGGGTCGGTGCCAACGAAGATTGGCTTGCATACCTCTGGCTGGATACCACCATCATTTTGCACAACATCCACATCAGTGCGGCCGTTCCGGTAGACCCCTTCTCCACCATTGGGATCGGCCTTCCGGACTGGCTGGGCTTGAATACGTATGATGATGCCTACATGAGATTGAAGAAGATAGCAATTGCGGACCCACCGACAAAGCGACGCGGCTACAACTATTACTATATCATCGCGGTGTTCGACATAAGGATTGCCATCAATACAAGAGGCAGTAACGGCAGAAGCTGGCGCATGTTGGCGGTGGCAGATTTGTACCCCAACACGTTCGAAGACGCCGTGCGCCATCTAGGCCGCATCTTCGCGGTGACAAGCCGGGGACTTGTTTCATCTGGTTGCCATCCTACAGTACGGGAGATTACAAACGGAATGCACAAACCATCATTTGCATCCTAACAGCACTCCATTATTTTGCAGGGACCAGTCATCCCCCGATCAAAATAAGATCGCCGATCCTAGATGTGCATTTGCCTCCGCCATTCGGTCTAACCTGGAACCTTGTAGCTGACTTTGGCATATTGGGATCAACTATCTTAGCAGTCGTTACCCATGGTACCACTAATGTGCAACATGGCCACACAATCTACCACGATCGGACCGTCACCATCTACCCAGGTATTCCATTTTTTAACCCTCTCGCCTTCTCTTTCATTGTTGTACTAGTAGTATACTTTGTAGTACTAGTAGGAGTACTTTTTACCTTGGAGGATGCGTATAGCTAGCTAGGCCCTTGAAGACTTGAACCCACTAGCTGCCACCATTTTTGTTTTTCCATGTCTTACTATCTCATCCATGTAGCCAAGAGTGGCTATATATAATAAGCTGGTTATTTTACTTCCTCTATACCAGAGTAGAACTATTTGCTGCACAGTATTACTGAACGGCATATTTGAGCACAACATTATTATGCATGACCTTGACTATGTACGTCACCATGTGTCCAGATCTGGGATGCCGCGTGTACTAGATGAACGGCGCCGAGTTCGACCCCCGTGATGCTACGTTGGTGCCGAGGAACACTCTTGGAGAGTACTCACTTTTCGTCGGGGACAGCTACCCCATTGTGAAGCGGATGCCACCTTCCGTGCACGACATGGAAGGTCTACCATTCATGAAGCATGGTTGTGTCTTCAGTGCGCACCGCCGGATGAACGACATGCTAGGACACGCTATCCCTAATTTATGCCGCTTCAGCTCGGATGAGTCTCCATCATGTGGAACCGGACTAGAAGCTGCGACAATGATTCCCGTTGCCCACCGCTATGGATCGTGTCATCCATGAAGAACACCTGGGACTGGAACCTGGAGGAGGACATGTAGCCCATCTATAACGTGTAAGTGGAGTACGGTAATTGTGAATGGTAGCGCTGTGAATATATGTAGACTAGTCGTGCACAAATTTATCACATGAATTGGAGATGAACTTGTGTGGCATACTGGCATTTGTCCTTTAGATTTTATTACTAGTAAATGTGTTATGTGTACGTGCAACTTGTGTGGTTGTTGCACGGGCTCCAACATGCTCTTTGAGAAAAAAAGGTGGCACAGCTTTGGATATACGTGATGTGGCGGCATCATACAGTAGCATCGTTCACTATAGTTGTAGTACACTCCTACTAGGATGACAACTCCTATAAAACCTTGCGCTTGGCTCTTTGCCTCTTCGGGAGGTTCAACAGTTCGTACTCGTGTGAACCTTGCACTTGGCTCTTCACCTTTTCGGAAGGTCCAACAATGATGATACTACAGTACAATATGCTTCTAGCAATCTGGCACCGATTGAACTGCTGCACGTTGATAACCCACAAGTATAGGGGATCGCAACAGTTTTCGAGGGTAGAGTATTCAACCCAAATTTATTGATTCGACATAAGGGGAGCCAAAGAATATTCTCAAGTATTAGCAACTGAGTTGTCAATTCAGCCACACCTGGACACTTAGTATCTGCAGCAAAGTGTTTAGTAGCAAAGTAATATGATAGTGGTGGTAACGGTACCAAAAGTAAAGACAACAAAAGTAATGTTTTTGGTATTTTTGTAATGATTGTAACAGTAGCAACGGAAAAGTAAATAAGCGTAAACCAGTATATGGAAAGCTCGTAGGCACCGGATCAGTGATGGATAATTATGCCGGATGCGGTTCGTCATGTAACAGTCATAACATAGGGTGACACAGAACTAGCTCCAATTCATCAATGTAATGTAGGCATGTATTCCGTAAATAGTCATACGTGCTTATGGAAAATAACTTGCATGACATCTTTTGTCCTACCCTCCCATGACAGCGGGGTCCTATTGGAAACTAAGGGATATTAAGGCCTCCTTTTAATAGAGAACTGGAACAAAGCATTAGCACATAGTGAATACATGAACTCCTCAAACTATGGTCATCACCGAGAAGTATCTCGATTATTGGTACTTCGGGGTTGTCGGATCATAACACATAATAGGTGACTATAGACTTGCAAGATAGGATCAAGAACTCACATATATTCATGAAAACATAATAGGTTTAGATCTGAAATCATGGCACTCGGGCCCTAGTGACAAGCATTAAGCATAGCAAAGTCATAGCAACATCAATCTCAGAACATAGTGGATACTAGGGATCAAACCCTAACAAAACTAACTCGATTACATGGTAAATCTCATCCAACCCATCACCGTCCAGCAAGCCTACGATGGAATTACTCACGCACGATGGTGAGCATCATGAAATTGGTGATGGAGGATGGTTGATGATGACGACAGCGACGAATCCCCCTCTCTGGAGCCCTGAACGGACTCCAGATCAGCCCTCCCGAGAGAGATTAGGGCTTGGCGGCGGCTTCGTATCGTAAAACGCGATGATTTCTTCTCTTTGATTTTTTTTTCTCCCCGAAAGCCAATATATGGAGTTGGAGTTGGCGTCGGAGGGTCTCCAGGGGGCCCACGAGGTAGGGGGCGCGCCCCCACCCTCGTGGACAGAGCGTGGGCCCCCTGGTCTTCATCTTTGGCGAGGATTTTTTATTATTTATTCTAAGGTATTCCGTGGACTTTCAGGTCATTCCGAGAACTTTTGTTTTCTGCACATAAAACAACACCATGGCAATTCTGCTGAAGGCAGCGTCAGTCCGGGTTAGTTCCATTCAAATCATACAAGTTAGAGTCCAAAACAAGGGCAAAAGTGTTTGGAAAAGTAGATACGACGGGGACGATCAACTCCCCAAGCTTAAACCCTTGCTTGTCCTCAAGCAATTCAGTTGACAAACTGAAAGAGAAAAGAAAAACTTTACAAACTCTGTTTGATCTTGTTGTTGTACTTATGTCAAGCCAGCATTCAAGTTTTCAGCAAAGATCATAACTAAACACATTTGCAATAATTCTCAGGTCTCATGTTTACTCATATCAATAACATAATCAGCTAGCAAGCCATAATAATAAATCTCGGATGACAACACTTTCTCAAAATAATCATAATATGATATAACAAGATGGTATCTCGCTAGCCCTTTCTGAGACCGCAAAACATAAATGCAGAGCACCTTTAAAGATCAAGGACTGACTAGACAATGTAATTCATGGTAAAAGAGATCCAATCATAGTCATACCCAATATAGATTAACAATAATGAATGCAAATGACAGTTGTGCTCTCCAGCTAGTGCTTTTTAATAAGAGGGCAATGACTCAACATAAAAGTAAATAGATAGGCCCTTCACAGAGGGAAGCAGGGATTTGTAGAGGTGCCAGAGCTCGATTTTGAAATAGAGATAAATTATATTTTGAGCGGCACACTTTCATTGTCAACATAACAACTAAGAGATGACGATATCTTCCATGCTAAACAAATTATAGGCGGTTCCCAAACAGAATGGTAAAGTTTATACTCCCCCTCCTCCACAAGCATCAATCCATGGCTCGCTCGAAACAACGAGTGCCTCCAACATTCAACGGGTCCCAGGGGGAGTTTTGTTTGCAATTATTTTGATTTAGTTTGCATAAAGCATGGGACTGGGCATCCCGGTGACCAGCCATTTTCTCGTGAGTGAGGAGCGGAGTCCACTCCTCTTGAGAATAACCCGCCTAACACGGAAGATAAGGGCAGCACTAGCTGATATATGAGCTATTCGAGCATGCAAAACAGAATGATTATTTGAAGGTTTAGAGTTTGGCACATACAAATTTACTTGGTACGGCAGGTAGATATCGCATATAGGAAGGTATAGTGGACTCATATGAAATAAATTTGGGGTTTAAGGGATTGGATGCACAAGCAGTATTCCCGCTTAGTACAAGTGAAGGCTAGCAAAAGACTGGGAAGCGACCAACTAGAGAGCGACAACAGTCATGAACATACATTAAAATTAATAAACATTGAATACAAGCATGAGTAGGATATAATTCACCATGAACATAAATATCATGAAGGCTATGTTGATTTGTTTCAACTACATGCGTGAACATGTGCCAAGTCAAGTCACTTAAATCATTCAAAGGAGGATACCACCCCATCATACCACATCACAATCATTTTAATAGCATGTTGGCACGCCAGGTAAACCATTATAACTCGTAGCTAATCAAGCATGGCACAAGCAACTATGATCTCTAATTGTCATTGCAGACATGTTTATTCATAATAAGCTGAATCAGGAACGATGAACTCATCATATTTACGAAAACAAAAGAGGTCGAGTTCATACCAGCTTTTCCCATCTCAGTCAGTCCATCATATATCATCATAATTGCCTTTCACTTGCACGACCGAACGGTGTGAATAAAAATAAGAGTGCATGTGCATTGGACTAAGCTGGAATCTGCGAGCATTCAATAAACAGGAGAAGACAAGGCAATATGGGCTCTTGGTTAAATCAATAATGATGCATATAAGAG
Source organism: Aegilops longissima (assembly GCA_021605205.1). Taxonomy (NCBI): domain Eukaryota; kingdom Viridiplantae; phylum Streptophyta; class Magnoliopsida; order Poales; family Poaceae; genus Aegilops; species Aegilops longissima. Next base: position 634,460,955 of record CM038682.1, read on the forward strand.
CCACTACAACAATTTAATCATGGTCTTCTCCTATTGACCCCCAAAAGAAAAGAAAAGAAATAAAAACTATTTACATGGGAAAGCTCCCAACAAGCAAAAGAAGAACGGGAAATATTTTTGGGTTTTCTTTTTAATTACTACTACTACAGCAGGAAAAATAAACTACTACTAATTTTTTTTGTTTTTTTTGTTTTCTTAAGGTTTATTAAACACACAAGAAGAAAGTAGGAAAAAGAAAATAAACTAGCATGGATATTACAGTGAAAGAGTATGAGCACCGACATCTAGCAATGAGTGTGTGTGAACATGAATGTAATGTCGGTGGGAAATACGTACTCCCCCAAGCTTAGGCTTTTGGCCTAAGTTGGTCTATTGCCAGGGATAGCCTGGCTGATACCCGTAGGTGTAGCTGGGGTCGTACTGGGATGCAGCTGCTATCGCCTCCTGAGCTGCAGCGTGGCGTCGAGCCGCCTCCGCTCTCCTCTCGTACTCATCTGCCTCCTCTCTGGTAATAATATATCTTCCTTTTGTCTGAAAATCAAATAAGGCAGGAGCAGGAAGAGTAGCATGGACAACATGTCGTTTGTTAAAGATTAGTCGATACTGGAGAGGTGGTTCAGTCCTCTCAACAAACTGGTGGGCAACCATAGAATCAAAATCTAAATAAGTAGAGGGTAACTCCATATCACCCTCACGAATGTCTATCTCAAGAAAATTAGCTAAGTGGGTTGCATAAATTCCTCCAAAGAAATCTCCGTTATGTCTATTAAGATGCAACCTACGAGCTACAATGGCTCCCATATGATAAGATTGGTCCCCTAACACAGCACTTCTGAGAATGCTGAGATCAGGGGCACACATGTGACATGCTTCATCCTTAGCATTTATGCATCTACCTATGAAGAGAGCAAAATAATGTATAGTAGGAAAGTGAATGCTCCCTATAGGGGCTTGTGTTATATCTCTAGATTCCCCCACAGTTATTCTAGCAAGGAAGTCTCTATATTCAGATTTAGGGGGATCCCTGATACTACCCCAAGATGGAAGTTTGCATGCAAGAGTGAAATCCTCTAAGTCCATGGTATAAGATTTGTCATAAAGGTCAAACATGACTGAAGGAGAATTACGCGAAGATGAAAACTCAAACCTCCCCACAAATGAACTTGTGAGATCACGATACTGGGGGCACTTGTCAGCTTCAAAGTCCACAAGACCGGCATTACTCAAATATGCGTTAAATTCTTCTTTGATTCCCGCTTGATCCATAAAATTTTCCGAAGGCCATTCACAGGGCCTCACAAGAGCGTCTCTTGGTGGTTCCTCGTCAGCATCACGCATTGCAAGCCTGGGGCCTTGCTTCCTTGAAGAACCACCTTGGAACATCTTCCTAAACGTATTGTTTTCTCTGAAAAATAATTCTGAAATTTTTAGTAACTTCAAACAAAAGTGAACCAACTTCAATAAGATTCATAGCAACTACTCATACAAGTGCCTAGAGCACATATCAAGCATTAGAACTACTTGGAACCATATAAATTTGACATGCAAGCTCAAGAACATGGTCACCTATGCAGCACAAATTTGCAAAGAATAAAGTACTAGAACAAAAACTAATTGGATCAATGGAGGAGTCACATACCAAGGAACAATCTCCCCAAGCAGTTTTGCTAGAGGTGCTTTGAGCAAGGAGATCGAAAATCACAGCAAAAGTGGTCGGAACACGAGCTTGAGTTGGTTTTTCGGGTTTGTGTGAGGCAGAGGGAGAAGATGGGTGCAGGATAAGTGGAGGAGGGCCACCGTGGGCCCACGAGGCAGGGGCGCCCCAGGTAGGGCACGCCCTCCACCCTCGTGGCAGTGGCAGCTCCCAGCAGTAATTTTGCACTAAAATCCTCAAATATTCCTGAAAAATCATATTAAATTGGCATGGCTTTCTGAGGACTTTTATTTTCGGGATATTTTTATATTGCACGGATAAATCAGGAAACAGGCAGAAAATACTATTTTACTTTATTTCTACTAAAGAACAGAAAATATAAAGAGTGTACAGAAATTTATGCTTCTAGTTTCATCCATCTCATGCTCATCAAAAGGAATCCACTAACAAGGTTGATCATGTCTTGTTAACAAACTCATTCCGATAATCATGGAACCGGAGAAATTTCGAATAACACTATGTTACCTCAACGGGGATATGGACATCCCCAATAATAAGTATATCATATTTCTTCTTAACAGTACGGAGAGGAAATTCAAAACCTCCAAATATAATAGATGGAATTTTTCCAATAGAGTTGATACTATGAACTTGAGGTTGTTTCCTCGGAAAGTGTACCGTATGCTCATTACCCATGAAAAGTGACATTGCCTTTGTTGCAATCAATAATAGCCCCTGCAGTATTAAGGAAAGGTCTTCCAAGAATAATAGACATACTATCGTCCTCGGGAAGATCAAGAATAACAAAGTCCGTTAAAATAGTAATGTTTGCAACCACAACAGGCACATCCTCACAAATACCGACAGGTATAGCAGTTGATTTATCAGCCATTTGCAAAGATATTTTAGTAGGTGTCAACTTATTCAAGTCAAGTCTACGATATAAAGAGAGAGGCATAACACTAATACCGGCTCCAAGATCACATAAAGCAGTTTTAACATAATTTCTCTTAATGGAGCATGGTATAGTAGGTACTCCTGGATCTCCAAGTTTCTTTGGTATTCCACCCTTAAAAGTATAATTAGCAAGCATGGTGGAAATTCCAGCTTCCGGTATCTTTCTTTTATTTGTAACAATATCTTTCATATATTTAGCATAAGGATTCATTTTGAGCATATCAGTCAATCGCATACGCAAAAAGATGGGTCTAATCATTTCAGCAAAGCGCTCAAAATCCTCATCATTCGTTTTCTTGGATGGTTTCGGAGGAAAAGGCATGGGTTTCTGAACCCATGGTTCCCTTTCTTTACCATGTTTCCTAGCAACAAAGTCTCTCTTATCATAACGTTGATTCTTTGATTGTGGGTTATCAAGATCAACAGCAGGTTCAACTTCTACATCATTATCATTACTAGGTTGAGCATCATCATGAACATCATCATTGACATTTTCACTAGGTTCATGTTCATTAACAGAGTGTGTTTCAGCATCAAAAATAGATATATCATTTGGATTCTCAGGTGGTTCAGCAATAGGTTCACTAGAATTTTGCAAAGTCCTATCATTTTTCTTTTTCTTCCTTTTAGAAGAACTAGGCACATCAATGTTATTTCTTTGAGAATATTGCTCGATTCTTTTAGGGTGGCCTTCAGGATACAAAGATTCCTGAGTCATTCTACCAGTTCTAGTAGCCACTCTAACAGCGTAATCATTTTTCTTACTATTCATTTCATCAAGCACTTCTTTCTGAGCTTTAAGTACTTGTTCTACTTGAGTGGTAACCTTAGAAGCATGTTTGCTAACAAGTTTAAGTTCACCTCTAATATTAGCCATATAATCACTCAAGCGTTTAATCATAAAGGTATTATGTTTTAATTGTCTACCAAAATAAGCATTAAAGTCATCTTGCTTAAAGATAAAGTTATCAAACTCATCCAAGCACTGACTAGCAATTTTAGTAGGAGGGACTTCAGCTTTATCATATCTATAGAGAGAATTTACCTTTACTACCTGTGTCGGATATCGGGTTTAGGAGGTTCTTCAGTGAATAAAGAATTGAGATCATATACTTCTTCAACAGGCGGTAAATTAAGACCATGTATTTCTTCAATAGGAGGTAAATTCTTAACATCTTCAGCTTTAATACCTTTTTCTTTCATAGATTTCTTTGCCTCTTGCATATCTTCGGGACTTAGAAATAGAACACCTCTCTTCTTCAGAGTTGGTTTAGGAATAGGCTCAATAATTGGCTCTGGAACTGGCTCAGGAGGTGGCTCAGGAGGTGCCCAATTATTTTCATTTGTCAACATATTATTCAATAAAATTTCAGCTTCATCCGTGTTCTTTCCTGAAAGAGAACCAGCACAACTATCCGTAATCTCTGGAAGCATCGGTTAGTCCATTATAAAAGATATCAAGTATTTCAGGTTTCTTAAGAGGATGATCAGGCAAAGCATTAAGTAACTTGAGAAGCCTCCCCCAAGCTTGTGGGAGACTCTCTTCTTCAATTTGCACAAAATTATATATATATCCCTCAAAGCAGCTTGTTTCTTATGAGCAGGGAAATATTTAGCAGAGAAGTAATAAATCATATCCTGGGGACTACGCACACAACCAGGATCAAGAGAATTAAACCATTTCTTAGCATCACCCTTTAATGAGAACGGAAATATTTTGAGAATATATATAAGTAGCGCGATCTCTCATCATTAGTAAACAGGGCAGCTATATCATTTAGCTTAGTAAAATGTGCCACAACAGTTTCAGATTCATAGCCATAAAAAGGATCGGATTCAACCAGAGTAATTATATCAGGATCAACAGAGAATTCATAATAATCCTTATCAGGAACACAGATAGGTGAAGTAGCAAAAGTAGGGTCGGGTCTCATCCTATCTCTAAGAGATTCTTTACTCCATTTAACTAGCAGCCTCTTAAGTTCATATCTATCCTTACAAGCAAAAAAAGCTGCAGAAGATTTAGCATCAAAAAAGATAACCCTCAGGAATAGCAGGCGTATTTTCATCATCACATTCATCATTGTATTCAGTTTCAATAATTTCTTTCTCTCCAACCCTAGCAATTTGTTCATCTAGAAATTCACCAAGGGACACAGTAGTATCAAGCATAGAAGTAGTTTCATCATAAGTATCATGCATAGCAGAAGTGGCATCATCAATAACATGCGACATATCGGAACGAATAGCAGAAGCAGGTTTAGGTGTCGCTAGCTTACTCATAACAGAAGGTGAATCAAGTGCAGAGCTAGATGGCAGTTCCTTACCTCCCCTCGTAGTTGAGGGATAGATTGTTGTCTTGGCGTCTTTCAAGTTCTTCATAGTGTCCAGCAGATATAAATCCCAAGTGACTCAAAGAATAGATCTATGCTCCCCGGCAACGGCACCAAAAAAAGGTCTTGATAACCCACAAGTATAGGGAATCGCAACAGTTTTCGAGGGTAGAGTATTCAACCCAAATTTATTGATTCGACACAAGGGGAGCCAAAGAATATTCTCAAGTATTAGCAACTGAGTTGTCAATTCAGCCACACCTGGAAACTTAGTATCTGCAGCAAAGTGTTTAGTAGCAAAGTAATATGATAGTGGTGGTAACAGTAACAAAAGTAAAGACAGCAAAAGTAATGTTTTTGGTATTTTTGTAATGATTGTAACAGTAGCAATGGAAAAGTAAATAAGCGTAAACCAGTATATGGAAAGCTCGTAGGCACCGGATCAGTGATGGATAATTATGCTGCATGCGGTTTGTCATGTAACAGTCATAACATAGGGTGACACAGAACTAGCTCCAATTCATCAATGTAATGTAGGCATGTATTCCGTAAATAGTCATACGTGCTTATGGAAAAGAACTTGCATGACATCTTTTGTCCTACCCTCCCGTGGCAGCGGGGTTCTATTGGAAACTAAGGGATATTAAGGCCTCCTTTTAATAGAGAACCGGAACAAAGCATTAGCACATAGTGAATAAATGAACTCCTCAAACTATGGTCATCACAGAGAATTGTCCCGATTATTGTCACTTCGGGGTTGTCGGATCATAACACATAATAGGTGACTATAGACTTGCAAGATAGGATCAAGAACTCACATATATTCATGAAAACATAATAGTTTCAGATCTGAAATCATGGCACTCGGGTCCTAGTGACAAGGATTAAGCATAGCAAAGTCATAGCAACATCAATCTCAGAACATAGTGGATACTAGGATCAAACCCTAACAAAACTAACTCGATTACATGATAAATCTCATCCAACCCATCACCGTCCAGCAAGCCTACGATGGAATTACTCACGCATGGGCGGTGAGCATCATGAAATTGGTGATGGAGGATGGTTGATGATGACGACGGCGACGAATCCCCTCTCCGGAGCCCCGAACGGACTCGAGATCAGCCCTCCCGAGAGATTAGGGCTTGGCGGCGGCTCCGTGTTGTAAAACGCGATGATTTCTTCTCTCTGATTTTTTCTCCCAAAGCCAATATATGGAGTTGGAGTTGGCGTCGGAGGGTCTCGAGGGGCCCACGGGTAGGGGGCGCGCCCGGGGGGCCCCACCCTCGTGGACAGGTGTGGGCCCCCTGGTCTTCATCTTTGGCGAGGATTTTTTATTATTTATTCTAAGGTATTTCATGGAGTTTCAGGTCATTCCGAGAACTTTTGTTTTCTGCACATAAAACAACACCATGGCAATTCTCTGAAAACAAAGTCGATCGGGTTAGTTCCATTCAAATCATACAAGTTAGAGTCCAAAACAAGGGCAAAAGTGTTTGGAAAAGTAGATACGACGGAGACGTATCACACGTCCACCGCGAGGGCGAGGGCGAGGGAGAGGGAGAGGGCGCTGTAGTCAAAACCCTCTCCTCGTCCTGCGAACACCGCGCGCGTGGGCGAGGGAGAGGCGTAGTAAGCAAACTTCTCCTCGTTCGGCGAGTTGACGGGACACATCAAAGCAGTACTAGTACTAGTAGTAGTAGTCCATACTGCGTACTTTCCGATTAATATGGCTTAATTTGAAACGAGAAAAATACACTGGTGGTCAACGTATGTAACAATACGCTCTTTATGGTCACTACATATAGTTTTGCGGCGATTATACGATCACTAGCTCATCGTAGAGCACCGTATTGCACCCTACTGACCGGCCATATAGTCGACATGGCACTTTGTTGACTGGTTAAATTGTCACCTGGTTTCTGGGTCCCACCTGTCAGTTGGTAGAGCAAAGAAATCAGTTAAACAAAACTTTACGCAGGCGCGACACGAGTCCAACCCTTGCGCGCGAACCGCCCTGGCTGTGTATGTGAGTGCATGCACGTGTCCTCCCTCGGTCTTCCAACAAAGAGTGTACATCGTCTATAAAACAAAGAGTGTAGTACATGATGTACATCTACACTTCCAATGCATTTAGCCTTTAATCTAAATCGATATTGATTGACTAATGCACAAACTTGTGTTGTAGGTATAGGCTACATGTCTATCCTTAATTACAGCATGCAACGGCCTTCATTTAATCTTCTTATCTCAATGGTCACATGCACACATAAGTCTGCTACTTTTGGGCGTTAATTATGCCCTGGTCAATGTGTAAATCTCTAAATGTACAGTCTTTCATGGACGTAGGGAGTAGGTTGAGCACTTGAGCGTGAGCGTGTGTGTTGCGTCGTGTGTTGTGTGCCGCATGGGTGCGTGAGTGTTGCGTGCGTCCATGTGTATGTGTGAGTGTTGCATGTTGCATGCATGCATGCATGCATGGGGCTTACTCCCTCCCAATGACATGTTCATATTTCAAGCTTCCTCTGTTCCCTCCATATGGTGATACTCCCTCTGTTCCCAAATAGTACGGAGTAAAAGCCTCCCTCTGTTCCCAAATACGGAGTATTTGTCTTTCTACAGATTTCAACAAGTGACTAGGTACGGAGAAAAATGAGTGAAGTGAGCGTAGAGGCATAGGGATACTGTAGAAAGGAAGTCCTCACGATCCATTATTCCCCATCTCGGTCAGAGAGAACTATTCAACTAGTCTTTGCAGTGAAGTGACAATACACGCTGCAGCAGATGGGACACGTAATTAATAAGTTGAACCAGCGTGTTGGTGTTACTAAATCAGACATACCCAAGATGCCATCATGTTTGCCAAGAAAGCACGCTTCAAAAAACACCCACGCACCTCTGTCCTCCATTAACTGACATATGGGCCTTGTTCTGGTAGACCCACATGTCATCGGTGTAACTATTTACACTCTGAAGGACGGTATATCCTAGTAGTAGTACTAGTAGAATTGAGATTGAATGCACTTTCTTCCCCGTCTTCCACTCTTCTTCCTCCTCTCTTCTTCTTCCTCCTCTCTTCCCCATCGTCGGCCGCACACCATTTACCCCGCTCACTTTGCTCGCCGCCCGCGCCATCTTCCTTGGTAGCTCACGTACCATATCCCCCGCCACTTTGCTTTCGCCACACGAGGAGAAACTTTTTCTCGCCGCGCCGAATCCACTTCCCGCTAGCTCGCATGCACCAAAACCCCAATGGCAGAACCGACTGACACGCAGAGCCGCGATTGGAATTCCCTCCCTGATGTTCTGTTGGAGCAGATCTATAGTCGTATGGACCTACTCAGCACCGTCCGTCTGGCCGCACGCTCGGTGTCTTTGTACCGTCTACTCGTCTGCAGACGGCTGGCTCTTTTCAAGACACCCTGCTTGCTGATGCCCGATCCTCGCAGGTGGCCCAGACACCGACTTGACGATCCTACGGAGGTTGCCGTGGTGCCCCTCGACATGCTACCACTACCCATCCACCGTCCTTCATGCGCGGCCACTCATCGGGCGGGCATGAAGGCCAACTGATCGCCCTCATCCACCACACCGTAGTTCGTGGCGTCTCGTGGATATCTACACCCAGCGAGAGATCACCCTTCCATCGTTGGATACCGCCGCCATCGAGCGTCGCGGCCCGCCGGACACTCCTGCCTACTACGCACGAGACGCGTCAAGCTTTTGGCTCGACCTCTGTTTGCAGAAAGTTGTAATCTGCAAAGTGCCCACACCATCAGAAGACTACATGGATTACAAGCTCATTGCCTTGTTCAACATGGGATTAGTCTATCTGGAATCCGGTCGCCATACATGGTTATGGCTCATCATCAATTCTGTTGAGGCAACATTTCTGTCTGATGCTATAGTGCATGATAGCATCGTTTACGCGGTCGATGCACAGATTGGCTGCCTATAATGGTGGAATCTATCATCGTGTAATTGTTCTATCTCATCTCATCTTTACCTTATGAATACGACTGCATATTCATTTGTTACAAATTTAGAATGCATAGCATGTCTATAACCACATCATTGCTATATGTTCCTCTCATTTCCTAGATTTTTATGACCACACATGTTATTGTTAGAGTTGATATGAGAACAATTGGCATCGAATGATTGTTAGAATACATATTATGAGCATAACATCATGATTGCTATATGTTACTCTCGTTTACAAGATTTTTATAACAACGCATGTTATTGCTTAGAGTTGATATGAGAACAGTAGTAGTAAGTGATATGGTAGAATATGAGTAGGCGCTGTCATAGCTGTTTTCCTCTCAATGTTACATGATGTTTGAACCATGACATATTGCTAGAATATGAAAGCCATTGGCTTATTTTTTTAACTTGGGGTATGATTATGACCACGGCATTGCAATTCTCTGTCTATGATATGTATCACTGTTATAATAATCTTAATTTCACACATACTCTGAACATGATTGTTTATTTTTGTCCTTTTGGTCTCCAATTTGAATTGCTGCAGTAGACGCAAATGCGCTGGCCTTCATGATTCCAGGACCTGGAATCATACCAGCTGATGGGTGGTGGTTTATCGCTCGTTCAGCTGAGGGCGGTCATTTGATGCTCATTCGCATGTACCAAATTGACCAAACCATTACATCAAACCACATGCAGTACAATGCGTGGGCGTTAAGTGACATTGATGGCTATGGCTGCTTCATGTTCGAGAAAGATCCCAGCTCCGTTGGGCGGCGATTCAAGCGAGGCGGGTTTACAGCCTCGACAACCACTCCTTGTTCCTCAGGCTTAATTATCCGATCATCCAACCAATCATCGATCATATCACCGGCGATGATTACTGTGCTATGCAACTTCCATTTGCGAGGGGGGGCTGTGTTTACACATCATACCATGGGTTTCATGAATCACCATATCCAGAGATTCGTCGAAACAGCTTGTTGCCAGATAATCTTCAGTGTGTGAAAGGCATCAAGCTTCCATGCGATGGATGGCTTTTGCAAACCCGACATGCGGCGATGTGGTTCATGCCAACAGCAAATATGCACAACTTGATTCGTGCTGATATCTAGACTGAGCCATGTATTCTGCTGCTGTAGCACGACCCTCTTGTGTTGGATATTATGTACTGTTGTTAGTTTGAAGCACTCCTCTGGTTTGAAGGATAGATACCTTCACGGGATCAAGTGCATCCTAACTCACTGCGTAGGATGTACTGATAATGATGATATATATATATATATATATATATATATATATATATATATATATATATATATATATATATATATATATATATATATATATATATATATCAGTTAGGCTTCAAGTGCGTATTTGTTAGTTAAACCTATGTATAAATTGTGACACTAAATATGACTAGTAAGTAGTACAATGAGCAGTACTAGTATCGTCGGTCAAATTATTCATCATGTCCACACATTGAATTGATGTGACAACACGCTGCGCGTGAGGTGACACAAGAATCCCGGCGGCGTGTTTGGGTATTCTAGACTTCAGATTTGGAGTACCACTTATCTGTCGAAATCTTTCATCATTCACTTAAAACAGTCGATTGATCATACATTGAGTACCATATAACTGGAATTACCGATGCAAGTCGAAGAAGGATTGGACGGTGCTGCGGTGGCGTCAAGTTTGATCCCACGGATCAGAGCTGATCGAGCACCTTGAGGCCAAAGTGAGTCTTGCCGACAACGAGATTTCAGTCTCTCATCGATTTGTTCATACCAACCATCGACAGCGAGCACGACATATGCTACACCCAACCTGAGAAACTTCCAGGTAAGACACCGATCAGCCGTCTACTTGCACAAACATATTCCTTTGTTTATAGCTCTATTTTTCTTTTTAGCTGCAGACCTGGTGAAGCAATTACAATTTGACAGTTATAAAAAGTGAAACAAGTGACTGCAACATGCCAAAGATGTTACGAAAATGCCAACTAGGTACACTAAAACCTGTATTCCACAATACTGCAGGTATCACACTAAGTGGCCTAAGGAAGCATTTCTTCCAATAATTTCCTGGGGCATTCAAAAGGGCACGTGGGCGCGTCGCAAGATACTGATCGGAGTGCGGCATGCACGCGATGTGGCACAAGACCGGCAATACCCCGGTGATGGTCAACGGCCGACAGATGGGCAACAAAAAAGGTTCTGGTGCTGCACACCAACAAGAACTTCGACCAGCAGAGGACCAACTGGGTGATGCACTAGTACCACCTCGGGACCCGGAGCAAGAGAAGGAGCGGAGCTGGTCCTCTGCAAGATTTTCTACCGCATTTAACACTAGGGCCAGGAGTAAAAAGATTATAAGTTAGTTTGGTATTGGTAGTTGTACTACCTTGTCGTCCGCAAGTTGGTATTGTTGTTAACGATCTTTTGGTATGAACTTGCATTTGCTTCCAACCATCATGCCGAGGGTCGACGTGGATATAAAGCTGAATCATTTGTTTCGAAACGAATTTTCAGGCACCTGATTTTTATTTGATGGGTAGCATAAGCACCCACCGTTCGAATTCCCAGTTCTCCAATTTTTTCGAAACAAGTGCATGCACTTATTATCACGATAAAAAAACAATATCCGTGCTGCATCCCAGTTATCAGTCTATACTTGCAGAATTCTCTCGTTTATTGAGCACGTATATTGTTTTTTCAGGTCGAGCAAGTTTCAACTGGGTTGTAGACTGCCCAGGGTTGATTTTGTTTTTAACAGGCCTAGCCCATGATGACAATGGGGCACAAAGATCCAGCAGGCATCTACTGGCCTCTTGCCCGCCAGCGATAGTTATATTTTGTCTTACAACATCCGCATGCAGTTTTTTTACGGAATCAAACACACAACCCAGTTCTATTTTCCTCTTGAAACGCATGTCCTACATCCGTTTTGTAATCTCTACCTATAGTTTTACTAGTTCATATACACGTATCATTATATTGAAAACACATAAAATTCCCTTTTCATATTTACATCCTTATTTTTGTTGTTTTTTCCCACCCAGCGCTGATTTTTTTACCACTGGTTTTCCCTTAAACCAACTCAATTGTCCCACGTCTTATTTGCTTACGAAAACAAAACGATTTTTTTGGCAAATCAATAAGTTCTTAAAAAATGTTTATCATTTCAGGATTACAACAGTTCCGACTCCACCGAAATATGCAAAATAAGGTTGAACTTTTAGACCGTGGTCCTGGGCAGAAAATGGGCTGTAATAAATTACTTAAGAATTAGCAAATGGGCTGCAAATTATAAAAAATAGAAAATGGGCTTTATGTTGTCTGTCACAGATTTCGAGGCTGACTTGTGGGCCTACTAAGTTCATGCGTACACAAGGTTTATCAAAAAAGAAATTTAGTCAACAATCGACTCTACCAGCGTTAGACCGTTAGATGTCAATCTAACGGCAATCGTGCTTCTTCAGTCTGTGATCTTCCTACCCCAGCCGCCCAAACCAGCGCCGTCGGAACCGCCTGCTCCCGCCTCCCGTGGCCGGCAGTGCTTCCGGGCAGGCCTCACGGCCCCATCATACTAGCATCCCTTGCCTGTCTATCCCTCTACTCACCCACACCTCCTGTTATTTTCCGGCGACGGCAGCCGAACCAGTCAACCCTCGTACTCTCCACCGCGTGGGCAGCCACTGCCATGTCTTCCCCGGCTCTGTGTTGTTCCCTTCGTAGGCCTCGCTATCGTCCACCGCCCCAGCCAACGATGTCCATCCAACGGTCGTAGTGCTTCTTCAACCTCTGGTCTTCTTGCCCCAGCCGCCCAAAGCAGCGCCGGTCGTGCTGCATGCTACTGCCTCCCGTGGCCGGCTGTGCTGCCGCAGAGGCCTCACCGTCCCCATACTACTCCCACCGCTGGCCAGGCCATCCCTCCACTCACCCACTCCCCATGTTATTCTGCGGCGACGGCAGCCTCACACCGCAGTCGAACCAGTGAACCCTCGTACTCCTCTCCGTGTGGGCATCCACTGTCGCGTCTTCCCCGGCTCCGCGTCGTCCCTTTCCTAGGCCTCGCCGTCGTCCACCGCCGTGGTGCTCTCGGCGCGGCGTGGTCAATGTGGTCAACGACCGACTTCCATCGGAAGAGTACTGTACGTGGAGAGGCTGACAGCTGGGTCCACGGCAGCCGCAAGGAAGTGCCTCCTTATTACGCGCAAAATAATTATTCCTCCACCTGATAGCAGGGACCCACCGGACGGGCCACTAGTCTTTCGTGGAAAAAATGTTTCCCCCTGACTGCTGGGACCCACCGGACGGGCCACCGTATTTTGTGAAAAAAAGTTTGCCCCTGGCTGTTGGGACCCACCGGACGGACCACCGTATTTCACGAAAAAACGTTCCCCCCACTGTCAGCTCGGACCCACCGGAAGTGCCTCCTTATTACGCACAGAAAAATGAATAATCCCCCTGCTAGCTAGGACCCAACATGGTGGGAGGCTGACTTGTGGGCCTACTAAGTTGACGGGGACAGAGGGCTTTGTCAACTTAGTCAATATGAATGATTCTAGCTCTAGTGACCGTACGATGTCCATCCAACGGCCGTCGTGCTTCTTCAATCTCTGCTCTTCCTGCTCCAGCCGCTCGAACAAGCGCCGACGGGACTGCCTGCTCCCTCCACCCCGCGGCCGGCTCTGCTACCGCGCAGGCCTCACCGCCCCACCGTACTCCCATCACTGGCCTAGCCATCCCTCTACTCACCCACACCTGCTGTTATTCTCCAGCGACGGAAGACGAACCAGTAAACCCTCATAAAGTCGTACTCCCCTCTGCGTGGGAAACAACTGCCGAGTCTTCCCTGCCTCCGTGTCGTTCCCTTCCTAGGCCTCGCCGTAATCCACCGCCCTGGTGCTCTCGGCGCGGCCTGGTCAACATGGTCAACGACCGACATGCATCTGAAGTGGACTGTACGTGGAGAGGCCGACAGCTGGGTCCACGGCCGCACGTAAGGAAATGCCTCCTTATTACGCGCAAAATAATGATTCCTCCACCTGACATCAGGGACCCACCGAAAGGGCCTCTGTATTTCGCGACAAAAACGTCACCACCGCTGACAGCTCGGACCCACTAGCTATATCTTCGCACGCAAGGAAGTGCCTCCTTATTACGCACAAAAAAAATGAATACTCCCCCTGTTAGCTGGGACCCAGTATAGTGGCAGGCTGACTTGTGGGCCTACTAAGTTGACGGGGACGGAGGGCCTTGTCAACTTAGTCAATATGCACGATTCTAGCTCCAGTGACCGTACCATGTCCATCCAACAGCCATAGTGCTTCCTCAACCTCTAGTCTTCTTGCTCCAGCCGCCCAAACCAGTGCCGGTCGTGCCTCGTGCTCCTGCCTCCCGTGGCCGGCTGCGATGCGGCGGAGGCCGCACCGCCCCCTACTACTCCCACCACTGGCCAGGCCATCCCTCTACTCACTCACACCCCCTGTTATTCTCGCGGCGACGGCAGCCTCACACCTCAAAGAAACCAGTGAACCTCGTACTCCTCTCGCGTGGGCATCCATCGCCGCATCTTCCCGGCTCGCGTCGCCCCTTCCTAGGCCTCGCTGCCGTCCACCGCCCTGGTGCTCTCGGCGCGGCGTGGTCAATATGGTCAAGGAACGGCTTCCATTGGACATGGACTGTACGTGGAGAGGCTGACAGCTGGGTCCACGGCCGCAGCAAGGAAGTGCCTCCTTATTACGTGCAAAATAATTATTCCTCCACCTGACAGCGGGGACCCACCGGACGGGCCACCGTATTTCGCGAAAAAAAGTTTCCCCCTGACTGCTGGGACCCACCAGCTACACCTTCGCACGCAAGGAAGTGCGTCCGGGCAAAAAAACAAAACGATTCGCTCCCGTGACTGCTGGGACCCACTAGCTACATCTTCGCACGCAAGGAAGTGCCTGACAGTCGGGACCCACCTGTTCGAAGCGTACGTAGCGTTGTCATGCTAGTCGCGAACGTGTACGTACATATTGTTCGATGTAGAGGCGCACACGTGTCGTAGTAGAGGTGCGCACGTAGCATGTACACGTACGTACAGCGGCCAGGGTGCAAGAAAGAAAATACGGCCACGTATGTGTACATACGGGCGGGGTCTCGAACGCCTACCCGCGCATACGTACGGCCAGGGCTCGTGTATATGGCTGGGTCGGAATGGAGAAACATCGTTGTCGTCGTGTTCATGGGGAGGCAACGGAATGCGTCGTTGATACGTCTCCGTCATATCTATAATTTTTTGTTGTTCCATGCCAATATTCTACAACTTCCATATACTTTTTGGTAACTTTTTATACTATTTTTGGGACTAACATAATGATCCAGTGCCCAGTGCCAGTTCCTGTTTGTTGCATGTTTTTGGTTTCGTAGAATATCCATATCAAATGGAGTCCAAACGGCATAAAAATGGACGGAGCTTATTTTTGGAATATTTGGAAAATCTGGGAGAAAGATCAACGTGAAACGGTGTCCAAGGTGGCCACGAGGCAGGGGCCCACGCCCGTACCAAGAAGCCATGCCCCCCACCCTCGTGGGCCACCCGTAAGGCGGTTGATGCCCTTCTTCGGTCACAAGAAAGCTAATTTTTGGAAAAAAAATCACGGTGAAGGTTTCAGTCCAATCGGAGTTACGGATCTCCGGATATAAAAGAAACGGTGAAAAGGTAGCAGAACAGAACGCAGAAACAGAGAGAGACAGAGAGATAGATCCAATCTCGAAGGGGCTCTCGCCCCTCCCATGCCATGGGAGCCAAGGACTAGAGGGGAAACCCTTCTCCCATCTAGGGAGGAGGTCAAGGAAGAAGAAGAATAAGAAGAAGGGGGGGCCCTCTCCCCCTTGCTTCCGGTGGCGCCGGAGCGCTGCCGGGGCCATCATCATCACCGCCATCTTCATCAACAACTTCACCGCCATCATCACCAACTCTTCCCCCCTCTAAGCAGCGGTGTAACCTCTCTCTTACCCATTGTAATCTCTACTTAAACATGGTGCTCAACGCTATATATTATTTCCCAATGATGTATGGCTATCCTATGATGTTTGATTAGATCTGTTTTGTCCTATGGGCTATTTGATGATCAAGATTGGTTTGAGTTGCATGTTTTATTATTGGTGCTGTCCTATGGTGCTCTCCGTGTCGCGCAAGCGTGAGGGGTCCCCGTTGTAGGGTTTGCAATATGTTCATGATTTGCTTATGGTGGGTGGCGTGAGTGACAGAAGCACATACCCGAGTAAGTAGGTTGTTTGCGTATGGGATAAAGGGGACTTGATACTTTAATGCTATGGTTGGGTTTTACCTTAATGAATCTTTAGTAGTTGCGGATGCTTGCTAGAGTTCCAATCATAAGTGCATATGATCCAAGTAGAGAAAGTATGTTAGCTTATGCCTCTCCCTCAAATAAAATTGCAATAGTGATTACTGGTCTAGTTATTGATTGCCTAGGGACAAATAACTTTCTCGTGACTAAAAGCTCCTTACTAAAACTAATTTAGTTGTGTCTTTATCTAAACATCCCCTAGTCTTTATTTACGTGCTCTTTACTTTCTTGCAAGCTTATCCAAAAATACCTACAAAGTACTTCTAGTTTCATACTTGTTCTAGGTAAAGCGAACGTCAAGCGTGCGTAGTGTTGTATCCGTGGTCGATAGAACTTGAGGGAATATTTGTTCTACCTTTAGCTCCTCGTTGGGTTCGACACTCTTACTTATCTAAAGAGGCTACAATTGATCCCTTATACTTGTGGGTTATCAAAACCTTTTTCTGGCGCCGTTGCCGGGGAGCAATAGCGTGGGGTGAATATTCTCGTGTGTGCTTGTTTGCTTTATCACTAAGTAATTTTTATTTGCTGTTGTTAGTTGTTTTCTATCTTTAGTTATGGGTAGGAAACGCAAAATACCAAAAAAAATTAGTTGTACCTACTGAACCAATGGTTGAAGAACCACTCAAAATCTATCACACTCCTGAAGCTTTTTACTTGGATCATCTTCGATCCCTATGTGCTCGGGCTGAAACCCCAACTAGCTTAGTTGAGGGCAAATCTTTAGATGAGCATGCTTGTTATGTGTGACACCGAATATCTGAAAAAGGGAAAATTCTGTTGGGTCAAATTCATCGTTTGCAATGCTATGCTTGGAATTTATGTGAAATATATGTTGTTACTTGTTGTTCTGAAAACCCTAAGAAACACCTTCCCTACCAATGTGAGTTTGTTGATAATGGAATCTTATCTTCGTATGCTAAAGGTGTTTATAGTTACTATGATATTCTACAAATTGAAGAATTTGTTGCTTTTAAGGGTGCTTACGAAATTAATTCTTTGATTGAAATGTATGATGCTACTTTTCACAAATCTGAAAATTTTGCCATACTTAAATATTGCTATGATGATTATGCTTCTAATGCCTATGTTGAACCATATCTTGAGGATTAACCCGCTGTCCAAGAAGAGACTAATATTTTGCAGGAGTCTATGGAAGAAGAAATTGATGAAAGTGTGAGCTCATTAGATGAAAAAGATGAGGAGGAGAGCGAAGAACAAAAGAAGGAAGAGCGGATTAGCTACCCGTGCCCACCTTCTAATGAGAGTAACTCTTCAACTCATACATTGTTTAATGTCCCTTCGTGCTTATCGAAGGATGATTGCTATGATGACTACTATGATCCCGTTGATTCTTTTGAAATATCCCTTTTTGATGATGCTTGCTATGCTTGTGGCCAAGATGCCAATATGAATTATGCTTATGGAGATGAACTTGCTATAGTTCCTTATGTTATGAATGAAATTGTTGCTATTGCACCCACGCATGATAGTCCTATTATCTTTTTGAATTCTCTCGACTACACTATATCGGAGAAGTTTGCCCTTATTAAGGATTATATTGATGGGTTACCTTTTACCGTTGCACATGATGATTTTGATAGATATAATATGCATGTGCTTGCTGCTCCTACTTGCAATTATTATGAGAGAGGAACTATATCTCCACCTCTCTATGTTTCCAACATGATAAAATTGCAAGAAACTATTTATACTATGCATTGGCCTTTTCTAGGTGTGCATGAGTTGTTCTTTTATGACATGCCGATGCATAGGAAAAGAGTTAGACTTCGTTGTTGCATGATATATGTTACTTTGTGCTCACTACTAAATTACAAATCATTGATAATTAAAATTGGCTTTGATATACCTTGGGATCCGGGTGGATTCACTACTTGAGCACTATATGCCTAGCTTAATGGCTTTAGAGAAAGCGCTGCCAGGGAGACAACCCGGAAGTTTTACAGAGTCATTTATTTCTGTTGAGTGCTTTCATATTGTTTAAAAACAACAAAAATAAATAGGGGAACCCAAAATCTTTTTCAAAAAGAAAAGCGAAAGTGAGAAAGACGAGCATTGTTAAAGTGGGAGATAGCCTTGAACTTTGTTAATGCTCACGGCAACTTTGTGAATCTTGATTACAGAAACTTTTCAACAAAAAAAATTATCCCCTTGTACAATTCCATTGTATTATAAAAATAATGTGCCATGGTTTGCCTTTAGGATGTTTACAATGCTTGTTGGTTTGTGCGGTGCAGGACAGAAACTTTGCCTGTAGTGCGTGAATTTTATTTTTTTACCGGAACGTCAAATGGTTCTGATTCTTTTTGCACTGTCTTTCTGTACAAATTTTTTATTTTTCCTAATTTGGGCAGAACTTTTCAAGTATCATAAGTATGGTGAATGTTCAGATTATTACAGACTGTTCTGTTTTAGACAGATTCTGTTTTTGATGCATAGTTTGCTTGTTTTGATGAAACTATCAATTTATATCAGTGGATTAAGCCATGAAAAAGTTATATTACAGTAGACACAATGCAAAACAAAATATGAATTGGTTTGCAACAGTACTAGAGTAGTGATTTGCTTTATTATACTAACGGATCTTACCGAGTTTTCTATTGTAGTTTTGTGTGGATGAAGTGTTCGATGATCGAGAAGGTCTCGATGTAAGAAGAAGGAAGAGAGGCAAGAGCTCAAGCTTGGGGATTCCCGAGGCACCCCAAGTAAATATTCAAGGAGACTCAAGCGTCTAAGCTTGGGGATGCCCCGGAAGGCATCCCCTCTTTCTTCAACAAATATCGGTATGTTTTCAGATTCGTTTCGTTCAGGAAATATGTGCAAATCTTGGAGCGTATTTTGCTTTAGTTTTCATTTTTCTTTTATGCACCATGCTGGTATGAGATGGTCCTTGGTTGATTTATGGAATTCTCTTTGCACTTCACTTATATTCTTTGAGTATGGCTTTATAGAATGCTTCATGTGCTTCACTTATATCATTTGAAGTTTGGATTGCCTGTTTCTCTTCACTTAGACAACCGCCATTTGTAGAATGCTCTTTTGCTTCACTTATATTTGTTAGAGCGTGGGCATATCTTTTGTAGAAAGAATTAAACTCTCTTGCTTCACTTATATCTATTTAGAGAGATGACAGGAACTGGTCATTCACATGATTAGTCATAAAATCCTACATAAAACTTGTAGATCACTGAATGTGATGTGCTTGATTCCTTGCAATAGTTTTGTGATATAAAGGTGGTGATATTAGAGTCATGCTAGTCGAGTAAATGTGAAATTGAGAAATACTTGTGTTGAGGTCTGCAAGTCCCGTAGCATGCACGTATGGTGAACCGTTATGTAACAAAGTTGGAGCATGAGGTGTTTATTGATTGTCTTCCTTATGAGTGGCGGTCGGGGATGAGCGATGGTCTTATCCTACCAATCTATCCCCCTAGGAGCATGCGCGTAGTACTTTGTTTCGATGACTAATAGATTTTTGCAATAAGTATGTGAGTTCTTTATGACTAATGTTGAGTCCATGGATTATACGCACTCTCACCCTTTCATCATTGCTAGCCTCTTCGGTATCGTGCATTGCCCTTTCTCACCTCAGAGTTGGTGCAAACTTCGCCGGTGCATCCAAACCCCGTGATACGATATGCTCTATCACACATAAACCTCCTTATATCTTCCTCAAAACAGCCACCATACCTACCTATGGCATTTCCATAGCCATTCCGAGATATATTGCCATGCAACTTCCATCATCATCATATACATGACTTAAGCATTTATTGTCATATTGCTTTGCATGATCGTAAGATAGCTAGCATGATGTTTTCATAGCTTGTCCGTTTTTTGATGTCATTGCTACGCTAGATCATTGCACATCCCGGTACACCGCCGGAGGCATTCATATAGAGTCATATCTTTGTTCTAGATATCGAGTTGTAATATTGAGTTGTAAGTAAATAAAAGTGTGATGATCATCATTATTAGAGCATTGGCCCAGTGAGGAAAGGATGATGGAGACTATGATTCCCCCACAAGTCGGGATGAGACTCCGGACGAAGAATAAAATAAAAAAAGAGAAAGGCCAAAAAAATGAGAAGGCCCAAAAAAAGAGAAAAAAAGAAAACAAAAAAATGAGAGAAAAAGAGAGAAGGGGCAATGTTACTATCCTTTTACCACACTTGTGCTTCAAAGTAGCACCATGTTCTTCATATAGAGAGTCTCTTGAGTTATCACTTTCATATACTAGTGGGAATTTTCATTATAGAACTTGGCTTGTATATTCCAACGATGGGCTTCCTCAAATGCCCTAGGTCTTCATGAGCAAGCAAGTTGGATGCACACCCACTTAGTTTCAGTTTGAGCTTTCATACACTTATAGCTCTAGTGCATCCGTTGCATGGCAATCCCTACTCCTCACATTGACATCAATTGATGGGCATCTCCATAGCCCATTGATTAGCCGCGTCGATGTGAGACTTTCTCCTTTTTGTCTTCTCCACATAACCCTCATCATCATATTCTATTCCACCTATAGTGCTATGTCCATGGCTCACGCTCACGTATTGCGTGAAAGTTGAAAAGGTTTGAGAAACGTCAAAAGTATGAAACAATTGATTGGCTTTTCATCGGGGTTGTGCATGATGTGAATATTTTGTGTGGTGAAGATGGAGCATAGCCAGACTATATGATTTTGTAGGGATGAGCTTTCTTTGGCTATGTTATTTCAATAAGACATAATTGCTTGGTTGCTATGCTTGAAGTATTATTGTTTTTATGTCAAAGGATAGACTATTGCTTTGAATCACTCGTGTCTTAATATTCATGCCATGATTAGATACATGATCAAGATTATGCTAGGTAGCATTACACATCAAAAATTATCTTTTTTATCATTTACATACTCGAGGACGAGCAGGAATTAAGCTTGGGGATGTTGATACGTCTCCGTCGTATCTATAATTTTTGATTGTTCCATGCCAATATTCTACAACTTCCATATACTTTTTGACAACTTTTTATACTATTTTTGGGACTAACATATTGATCCAGTGCCCAATTCCAGTTCCTGTTTGTTGCATGTTTTTGGTTTCGCGTAATATCCATATTAAACGTAGTCCAAACGGGATAAAAACGGATGGAGCTTATTTTTGGAATATTTGGAAAATCTGGGAGAAAGATCAACGCGAAACGGTGTCCGAGGTGGCCACGAGGCAGGGGCCCACGCCCGTACCAGGAGGGCGCGCCCCCCACCCTCGTGGGCCACCCGTAAGGCGGTTGATGCCCTTCTTCGGCCGCAAGAAAGCTAATTTTGGAAAAAAAAATCACGGCGAAGGTTTCAGTCCAATCGGAGTTACGGATCTCCGGATATAAAACAAACGGTGAAAAGGCAGCAGAACAGAACGCAGAAACAGAGAGAGACAGAGAGATAGATCCAATCTCGGAGGGGTTCTCGCCCCTCCCACGCCATGGGAGCCAAGGACCAGAGGGGAAACCCATCTCCCATCTAGGGAGGAGGTCAAGGAAGAAGAAGAAGAAGAAGAAGAAGAAGGGGGACCCTCTCCCCCTTGCTTGCGGTGGTGCCGGAGCGCTGCCGGGGCCATCATCATCACCGCCATCTTCATCAACAACTTCACCGCCATCATCACCAACTCTTCCCCCCTCTATGCAGTGGTGTAACCTCTCTCTTACCCGCTGTAATCTCTACTTAAACATGGTGCTCAACGCTATATATTATTTCCCAATGATGTATGGCTATCCTATGATGTTTGAGTAGATCTGTTTTGTCCTATGGGCTATTTGATGATCAAGATTGGTTTGAGTTGCATGTTTTATTATTGGTGCTGTCCTATGGTGCTCTCCGTGTCGCGCAAGCATGAGGGATCCCCACTGTAGGGTTTGCAATATGTTCATGATTTGCTTATGGTGGGTGGCGTGAGTGACAGAAGCACGGACCCGAGTAAGTAGGTTGTTTGCATATGGGATAAAGGGGACTTGATACTTTAATGCTATGGTTGGGTTTTACCTTAATGAATCTTTAGTAGTTGCGGATGCTTGCTAGAGTTCCAATCATAAGTGCATATGATCCAAGTAGAGAAAGTATGTTAGCTTATGCCTCTCCTTCAAATAAAATTGCAATAGTGATTACCGGTCTAGTTATTGGTTGCCTAGGGACAAATAACTTTCTTGTGACTAAAAGCTCTTTACTAAAACTAATTTAGTTGTGTCTTTATCTAAACAGCCCCTAGTCTTTATTTACGTGCTCTTTACTTTCTTGCAAGCTTATCCAAAAATACCTACAAAGTACTTCTAGTTTCATACTTGTTCTAGGTAAAGCGAACGTCAAGTGTGCGTAGAGTTGTATCGGTGGTCGATAGAACTTGAGGGAATATTTGTTCTACCTTTAGCTCCTCGTTGGGTTTGACACTCTTACTTATCGAAAGAGGCTACAATTGATCCCCTATACTTGTGGGATATCAATCGTGTTCATGGGGAGGCAACGGAATACGTCGTGTTCATCGGGAGGCAACGGAACGCGTGGGAGCCAACCGGCTGGGTCGGAACGGAATGCGTGGTCGTGTTCATCGGGAGGGCTTGGACGGAACAGGCAATGGAAACGAGGCCTAGCGTACCGCAGAACGGAGGAAATGGACCTCCTACGGTCGAAACGGGGGTCCTGTTGATCGGGAGGGGTGTGGTGTACCGCAAAACGGAGGAAACGGACCACCTACGGTCAAAGCGGGGGTCCTATTGATCGGGAGGGGTGTGGCGTACCGCAAAACGGACGAAACGGACCTCCTATGGTCGAAACGGGGGTCCTATTCATCGGGAGGGGTGTGGCGTACCGCAAAACGGGACTCCACGGGATACTGTTCATCTCCACCGTCGACCTCCTTTAGCCTCCACGGGCTACCGTCGACCTCCTCCAGCCTCCACGGGCTCCTGTTCATCCAGCCTCCACCGCGCGCCACTCCATCGACTACTGTTCAACCATCCCTCCACGGGCACCCCTCCACCGTCTATGTGTTCATCCAGCCCCCCACACCACGGGGTCCTGTTCAACCACCCCTCCACGGGCACCCCTCCACCGTCTACTGTTCATCCAGCCCTCCACCACACCACGGGTCCTGTTCATCCGAGGCAACGCCACCGCCACTTGTCCATCCAAACCCCCCGCAACGCCACTTTGCTCATCCCAGAGGCAGCATCGATCGGCTTGATTAGCAGCAGATGGCGAAGAATCGCCGATCGGGTTCGATGAACAGCCATCGATCGATCGCCGGGTTCGAGAACGCGTAGCTCGCAGCTGTCGCTCGCCGGGTTCGATTAGAGCCCAACACCTCGCTTCGGGTTCGCGAGCCAACGCCGCACACACGCTGCAGCGTCGTGTCTGAGAAAAGCGCGATCGCCGCCCCCGACCTCCCACCGTGAATCGGAACTCCTGAAATTTTCCTCGCCTCGCTTCTACCATGGTTTTTCCATCATGGACGGCCCAAATAATGTCATTCAGCTGCGTCTCCGCCCGCCCGGACGAAAAGCCCATTTTCATCATGATTTTTGTCATAGAAGTAGGAGCCCACCACATCTATGATGATACCGGGTTTTGTCACAATTATCGTCATAGAAGTGTCATATGTATGACACAAAAAAATTCGTTCGGCCCAAAATGTCACGGATGTGTCTTTTTTTGTAGTGCATCAACATGAACACCCTTTGAGGAAACAACGAAACCCAAGAAAATATGCTTGTCAACTCCAAAAGTGCACTTTTTCATGTTTGCATAAAGACGCTCCTTGCGAAGAGTTTGCAAAATGGTGCGAAGGTGTTTGACATGCTCTTTAAGAGATTTGCTAAAAACAAGGACATCGCCGAAGTAAACCACAACAAACTCACCAATGTAAGGGCGAAACACATAATGCATAAGACGCATGAAAGTACCGGGTGCTTCCGATAAACCCATAGGCATAACTAACCACTCATACAAACCAAACTTTGTTTTGAAAGCGGTTTTCCATTCATCACCTTCTTGTATGCGGATTTGATAATAGCCACTTTTAAGATCATTTTTTGAGAAAATGGTGGCACCGCTAAGCTCATCGAGCATATCATCTAGGCGAGGTACGGGATGCCTATATCTAAAGGTGATAGCATTGATGGGTCTACAATCGGAGCACATGCGAAAAGTACCATCTTGCTTGGGTACAAGTATGACCGAAAAGGCACAAGGGCTTAAGCTTTCACGTACATGGTCGTTGTCGTTGAGTTGTTGTACTTGCCGTTGGATCTCCTTAGTTTCTTCGGGGTTGACACGGTAGGGGGCCTTGTTTGGAAGAGGCGCTCCTGGGATGAGGTCGATCCTATGTTCAATGCCACGTAGAGGAGGAAGACTGGGAGGTAGCTCGTCGGGGAAGACATCCTCGAATTCCTGCAACAAGTTAGAAAACACTAGAGGTAGAGTATTAGGAGTGTTAGTTTTTGCCACCTAATCTTTGCAAAGTAGAACAAAGTGGATGACACTTGATGGGTTCTCACACACTTCTCTCATCTCTCTTTTTGTGGCTAGGAGGACTAAGTTTTTCTCTCTTGGCGAAGAGTCGCTCAATTTTGGCTTGTGGCGCTCACTTTCTTTTTGGTGGCTCACTCTCTCACTAGGATCTCCATGGTGGGTGGATGCTTGCTTATCGGCGATCACTTGGCTTGGTGACATTGGTCGAAGCACATATTCCTTGACTTTCATCTTGAAGCTATAGTGGTTGGTTCTTCTGTTGTGGATGACTCCACGGTCAAATTGCCAAGGTCGTCCCAAGAGAAGGTGGCACACCGACATAGGAACTACATCACACTCCAAGGTGTCCTCATAGGCGCCGATCTTGAAAGACACTTGCACCGTATGCTCCACTTGAATAGTGCCGGAGTCACTTACCATTGCACCTTGTAGGGACGAGGGTGCTTCTTCTTGACTAATTGCAGCTTGGAACATAGCTCTTCACTTCCCAAGTTGTGACAACTTCCTCCGTCGATGATGACTTTCACGAAACGCTTGTTGATGTCGGCCTTGGTGTGGAAGATGTGGCACCATTGGTCTTCATCTTGATGGTGTTGGAGCGTCAAGATCTTGGAGACCACGAGAGAGGGACTTGAATCATTGTCACAAAACACTTGATCATCTTCATCTTCATTGACGCGCCGGTGCATGGCCACATGCTCAAGGGCTTCCATTTCTTCTTCACTCATCGAGTCATATGTGCCATCATCGTTGAAGATCATGGTTCGCTTGTTGGTGCACTCGAAGGACTTGTGTCCTCGGCCACCACATGTGAAGCACTTGAAAGAACTTGTCTTGACGGGGTCGTTCGGTGGCGCCAAAGATGAGGCAGTCTTGGATTTGTAGGTGCTTGTCGGAGAACGAGTCGAGGAAGGCGTAGCTTGCTTGGAACTTGACATGTCGCCGGGACTTGGTGATGCTCTAGTTGAGGTAGGAGTTGCCGAAGTCGCGGGAGCTTGAGAGTAGGAGCCGTAACTCTTGGAAGAGTACTTGCCATATTTGAACTCATCCCGGACTTGTCGCTCAGCCTTGGTTGCTTGATGAACTAGCTCGAGAAGGTTTGAGTACGGTTGGAAATCGGCAATCCGCTTGATTGGGTGGTTGAGGCCGTTCAAGAAGCGTGCCATTGTTTGCTCGTCGTCTTCTTTGACATTGGCTCGTATCATGGCAATCTCCATTTCTTGGTAGTATTATTCGACCGTCTTCGTGCCTTGTTTGAGGAGTTACAACTTCTTGAAGAGATCGCGGGTGTAGTGTGTAGGCACGAAGCGAGGTCTCATGACATCCTTCATTTCCGTCCAAGTTGAGATTGGTGGTCCGCCTCTTGTATGTCGTCGCTCGATCACTTGTTCCCACCAAATGAGGACGTAATCTTGAAATTCGAGGGAGGCCATGGCAATCTTCTTTTCCTCGTCGTAGTTGTGAAGACGGAATATCTTGTCCACCTTCAAGGCCCATGAGAGATACTCTTCGGGATCATTGCTTCCGGAGAACTTGGGCATGGTGAACTTGAGCTTGCCGTAGCGGAGTTCTTCATCGAAGTAGCGGTTTTGATGTCGCTCTTGCCGTGGAGGAAGGTCCTCAAATGCTCGTTCCTCAAGATGTCGCTCTTGGCGTGGAGGAGGGTCTTGAAGCACTTGGTCCTCTTGATATCGTTCTTGCTGTGGAGGAGGACGATGGGCATGCGCTTGGTTGCTCCTTACTTGTTGTTCTTCGCGATGCACGGCTTCTTGTTGTATCTCCCGGCGAAGAGCTTCTTCTTGTTCTCGCACTTGGCAGTTGCGTTCTTCAATGGCTCTAGTGGCCTCACGGAGTGCTCGTTGTGCTTCAAGTGCTTGTGCTTGACGATGGCGTCTTCATCTTGAGGTTGTTGTCGTGGCACTTGTGGATGCATTTGCTCTTGCTCCCTTGGTTCTTGCGCTTGTTGTCTCGCCCTATCACGTGCTTGAACTCGGTCTTGTAAGCCATTGCCATGGAATGGATTTTATTGAGCTTGGCGATCTTGGGGAGCATCCCGTCGAGGTACTCAAGCTCGGGGAGGAATTGTATCATAAGATGAGTAGGCCGAAGATGGCCGACTTGAGCGGTGGCTTGAGTAGCGCCGTCTTGTTGACGATGATGAGGAAGACGGGTGCCGCACGATCATGTTGCGGAGTTCTTCCATTTGTGTAGTGAACTTGTCATCGATGTAGTCGCGGTTCCTTGCTTCTGATAAACAAAGGTCGGCGGCGAGTTGGTCAAGGCGTTCTCCCAAGGCCTCACTTTCTTGATGGAGAGCTCGTTGCACGATGAAGAAGTGGCCCTTGGTGACGTAGTCGGGATCAACACCTTGCTCCTCGAAGAGCGGGTTCGCCGACGAACTTGGCCTATCCATCATAACCAAGTGGGGTGAGTAGGAAAACGAGAGAACAATGTGAAAGTTACCTTTTCTGAGGATTGAGGATGTAACAAGTATCACTCAATGTAATGCCACAATAGTAGAATTGGAACCGGGTTTGTTTCTCACGCCTACAAGTAAAAGGCTTATGGAGGAGCTCGGTTAGGATGGTGGCAAAAATTTCAAGAAAATGTTAGTAACGATATCGATAAGGTTGAGAAGGTTCACAAAATTGCAAGTAAAGCAAATAGATCTAACCCAAGGATATCACTAGGAACACACACACGGAAGATAGATGGGATCCGCACAACCAAGGGGTGAGCTCAAAATGTGCAACCATGGAGAATGCTCTTGTTGCGTGAATGCTAGAGAGACGCTAGCTCGATTGCTCAAATGGGCAAGATATGCATGTGCACCAACCTATAAGAGAAATGTGCCGTCTTCAATCCCAACTATGTTATGTTTGCGGTGACCAAGATGATATGAGTATGCAAAATGGCTCAATGTATTGCTTACAAGCTCTTTGTTTCTCCTCTTTTGCTTAAAAGCTTTTCTTCCTTTCTCTTTTTTTTCCTATGCTTGATGCACGAGCCAAGTATGATATGAGACAAGTATTGAAGATATGCACAGGAGAGACTTATGGCACTAAGATGATAACACGATCACTACAATGCACAATAGCGTGGCCCGGCAATTCTGAACTCGCTAGTCTCAATGGGTAAGCAACGCAAAATGGCTCGGGCTATCAATGCAAAAGCAAGGTGAGAGTCGTCGAGGTTACCATCCTTTCTTACGGTTAGCGGTGAAGATGACTCTGAGGCGATGATGAATGGCGGTGATGTCAATGCCACACGCTCCTAAGTAGCCGAAACACCTTAGGAAACGCAAATCGCAACTCAAAATCGGTCAAATGCGGAAGGTGGGTATTTTTGTGATGATTTTTTGGATGGAGGCTAATGGTGGTGGTAATGATATGAGTGGATGGTGGATGTCAAGAGCTTCGAAACGAGATAAAGAACACAAAAAACGGGCTTGGGAGTTGGAAGTTATGGTCAAATTGGTGGTGTAGTTAGGGTGATTCGGAAGTGCGGGCACCGGGGTGGAGGTGCGGGTGCCCGGGGTGGTCAGGGGAAAATGGCCCGGGAGTGCGGGTGCCCGGTGGTTCGAGGTGCGGGCACCCGGTGGTCGTCAATTTGGGCGGAAAAATTTGGGGGAAAAGCAAAATTTCGAGGATTTCATGGTGGGAAGGGTGGGGATTGTTGGGGAGGGGCTAGATCCACTTGCCAAACATCAAATCCATGGACGAAAACAACCAAATCTCACAAGATCCAACAAATTGCAAGAAAAAGTTTTGGGGCTATTTTTGTTGGGAATTTTTGAATTTGGACGAAGAACAACAAAATCAAGCTAGCAAATGGGGGGATCGGACTCCAAGATGTGAATCAACCATGCTCATGATACCAAGATGTTGTAGGGTGAAACCCTAGAGGGGATCTTTTCACACTTGGAGGGGGGAAAGACGAAGAACACTCAAGAACACAAGGCACAAATCACTCAAACAAACCCAAATATCACATCCACTAGAGTAGCATACATGAGATCCACAAGATTACAAGATCAATCCAAGGAAACAAGCACAAAGGTAAAGTTCTTACCACTCCTAGAGGAGGTGAGGTCTTGATGATGATCTACTCCCTTGGGAGGTCTTGTAATCCACAAGGATTCTTCCCAAGAGGGGTCTTGATCTCCAAGAGGAGGGGATACAAGGAGCAAAGCTCACAATGTTTTATCTAATACTTTGCTAACCCTACAAATGAGCTAGGAGATGCCCTTATATAGTTTAGGGACGAAATAAGAGAGGAGGGGGGATACAAGGGCAAAGCCCCAAGGAGGCACGCAGGCTCTTGGTGTGGTGCGGGCACCCGGGGTAAAGATATCGGGCACCCGCACTGTCCAAGGACCCGGAGATGGAGGGGCCGGGCACCCAGGGCCCAAAGCCCGGGCACCCGGGCGTGCACTGGAGGCCGACTGGGGTGTGGCCGAGCACCCGGGGCTGCACCCAGCGGCTGGAGGGGCGGATGCCGGGCACCCTGTTGGCCAAGGCCCGGGCACCCGGGGGGTGCGGCTGGAGGCGGGCAGGGGCCCGGGCACCCGGGAGCCAAGTGACCGGGTACCCAGACCAGGCTGCGGCAGCGCCCCGGAGGAGGTGGCCGGGCACCCGGTGTTGCAGGGGGCGGGCACCCGGGGTGTCCAGGAGGCTTGGCCATCTTGCTCCCTTCCTTCTTCTGACCTCTTCTTCCTTCTCGACCTCTTCTTCCTTCTCTTGATATGTGGGTGATTGGGCCTTCCTCCTTGCTTCCTCACGATGATCTCTGATGTACCTAAGAACGCATAGTGTATCTCTTTGAGGTAGAATCCCATTGTCATGTTGAACCGAACGAAACTCGGAGAGGAAAGAAGTGACCTTGTTCTCGATGTTGCGTGCACGTGCTCTTGTCATTGGCCCTCTTGGTGCTTGTGGTGGTGATGGAGTGTCGGTGCGGGTAGTCGAGGGATGCTCCGCATCACAGGGCTTTGTCGAGTGCTACACTCGGCAAAAGGGGGTCTTTACCGAGTGTCACACTTGGCAAAAGGGGTATTCGCTAAACTGCATGGTTTTGGCTGTAGAGGTTGCATACGAAATCGGATGAAGATGGTCCAAAAACTCAAAGTTGTTCATTTTGACGAGACGGACAATTTCCATGTTGAAAACGTTTTCATTTTAGGCCATATTAATTACACTTTTTGGCATGCCAAATATTTATATAGTCTCAAATGACCAAGGTGATGGTCATATTCATTGCATAGTTTATTATAATGTTCCTAAATTCGACACATAGGTACATCTTGACATTACAAAGAATGTTGCCAAATAGAGTTTCCTACTTTCTTGTACAAAAAATCATTTTTCATTTTCTAAGTGTAAAATTGGGTGTTTTTTGTGAAGCAATTACAAAAATAGGGGTGCAAAATGGCACCACTCCAATTATCACAGTAAGTAGACCATATTTTATGCATAATTCCCCAGTTTCATGGATTTTTCTAGCTTTCTAGCTACTTCCGCACATTTAAATGACTTTACGTCAATTTCACAAAAGTAATTCAAATTTGAACTGCAAGTGTGTGATAGCTTAGTCATAAATTAGCAAAAAATGGTTTTAGGTACACAAGTAGTCATTATATGGGAGAACCACTTAGATTTTTGAGATATTCAACCCCTTGTGAAGAATAGCCATGTCGACCATTTTAACCCCGTTTTAGAAAAAAATGAAAAAAATACAAGTTCAAAAAATGCAATCCTTTCGCATGGAGTCCTTTTGTGTGTACTGGTTGCAAGGAAAAATACCAAACTTTCAATTTAACAATTTAAAAAAAATCCTTCACAAAATGGGCTATCGTGTATGAACATTAATGGCTTTCAAGTCAAAGAACCAAGGTGAGGGTCATATTCATTGCATAGTTTATTATAATGCTTCCAAATTAGACACGTAGGCACATATTGACATTACAAACAATGTTTCTAGATAGAGCTTCCTTTTTTTACAAAAAAATCAATTTTCATTCTCTAAGTATCAAAAATGGGTGTTTTTTCTGAAGCAAGTACAAAAACCAGGGTGCAAAATGGCACCACTCGAATTATCACCATAAGTAGACCATATTTTTATGCACAATTACCATGTTTCATGGATATTCTATATTTCTAGCTACTTTCGCACATTTAAATGACTTTATGTTAATTTCCTGAAAGTGATTCAAATTTGAACTACAAGTGTGTGATAGCTCTGTCATAAAAATTAGCAAAAAATATTTTTAGGTACACAAATAGTCATTATATGGGAGAACCACTTAGAGTTTTGAGAGATTCAGCCCCTTGTGATGAATAGCCATGTCGTTCATTTTGACCCCATTTTGAAAAAATGAATACAAGTTCAAAAAGTGCAATCCTTTCGCATGGATTCCTTTTATATGTACTAGTTGTGAGGAAAAATACCAAACTTTTCATATGACTAATCTGGAAAAAAAATCCTTCACAAGGGCTATCGCCTATGAACATTCATGGATTTCAAGTCAAATAACCAAGTGATGACCATATTCATTGCATAGTTATATATATATATATATTTGAAAGAAAATGCAAACCATTGTCTACCTTATGCATTTAAAACGGGCAAGAACCCGGAACCAAAGGCCAATTACAATACAATGTGCCCAAACTTGGAGCATAGATGCATCTTGTATTACAAACAATGTTGCCAAATAGAGTTTCTAACTTTTTGTAAAATAAGTCATTTTCCATTTTCTAAGTGTGAAAAATGGGTATCTTTTATGAAGTGAGCACAAAAACAAGAGTGTAGAATGTCATCACTCCAATTTTCACAGAAAATATACCATATTTGATGGACAATTCTCAAGTATTATGGACTTTCTAAATTTCTTGCTATTACCGAGTGTTATGCTCGGTAAAATTCATGTTTTTTCTGATTGGTTGAGAGAAAGCACACTCTCAACCAATCTAAAAATAACACACGGATCAATAATGTGGTGTGGTGGCAGCCGCACATCTCTTACTCTCTCTTCTATCTCTCCCTCCTCTCTTCTAAATCACGAGCATGTGAACATCAGCATCTCATTTCCTCATATGTCTCCTTATCTTCTCTCACATCCACCATCCGCGGGTGGCGACCGACCACAAGCACCACCACGACATCGCGAGCGCGCCGGGGAGGACAAGGCCCACTGACATTCGTCTCCTCTGGCCGCTGATCTCGCCCTTCTGACGACGCGCCGGATCGGCCGGTACGTCGAGGTCGTCCGAGATGACCCACCGGACTCCTGCCCGTTGAGTATATGTGTTATGTGCATATTGTGTATTGGGCACACCTTTTAGTTTCTTGTATAGTTGAGGTCTGTGGCCCACCTTTGTACATCATATATACGTGTCTATGCATGAGTGCAATACATCGTGCAATTCCCACAACATACATGGTATCAGTTTTTTACGTTTTCTTTCCTCGCTTCCGCTCCGCCGCCGCGCGCGTCTACCCGCGCCGCTGCCGCCGCTGCTCCCGACCGCCGCCACTCGTGCCCTCCTGTCGCGACCCCGCCGCCGCTGCTTCCCAACTACAGGCACTGCCGCCCGTGCTTTTCCCATCCCCAACCCGAGCCGCCGTTGCTGACTTTTCCACGTGCTGCCAACCCGAGCTGTTGTTGCCTTTTCCCATCGCTGCTGAGCCGCTATTGCCGCTTTTCCCATCGCGCCTCAACCCCAGCTGCTGCTACCGCTTTTCCATCTCCACGCGTATCGCGCCAGCCGCTACCCGCCGAAGCTGCTCCCGACCCGAGCCGCTGCTGCCTCAACCCGTCTCTCGATCGCCAGCATGCTGCTCGCCTTGTCTGCTCACCTCGCTAGCGCCCGCTCGCCTTGCAAGCCGCAGCTGCCGCTGACCCGAGCCGCCATGTTGCCTCGTCATGTCGTCTGTCACCTCCTCCGTGTCCACCAACTCCAACCCGCTCGCCGACGCCAACCCTCTCGACGTGAACGACATCCGCAACCTGAACATCTTCGAGCGGGTGCCGGTTCGTCTCTCGCAGGCGGACTCCTCCTACTACACATGGAAGACGTATTTTCCCCTCGTGTTTCGGGAGTATCACCTCATCGACCACGTGGATGGCACCGTCGACTCCAGCCTCATCCCCGAGTTCCATGACTGGTCCACCATTGACACCACGATCATCCGCTGGTTCTTCCTCACCATCTCGACGGACCTCTTCCAGACGGTCGTGGCGGACGGTGACGATGCCTGCGCCGTGTGGACCAGCTGAATGAGCTCTTCACCGACAACTAGCTCCAGCGTCACGTTTTTTTGCAGCAAGAGTTTTTGGGTGTCACCAGGACAACACCTCCGTCGACGACTATTGTCGCCGCCTGAAGACTCTCGCTGATGAGCTCCGTGATATTGGCGCGAAGATCGATGATGACCTCCTCCTCAGCACGCTCACCGCCGGGCTCAATGAGGACTTCGGCAACGCCACGGCAAACCTCAGCATCATCCCCAACCCGTCCTTCGCCAAGTTCGTTGCGTACCTCCGCTTGGAGGAGCGGCGGATGAAGCAGGTGAAGGCACGGGCCATACACACCGCTCTCACCGCCGGCACCACCGACGGCACCTCCAGTCGCGCCCCCGCCGTTGTGCCACGGCCGTACCCAGCCACCCAGTAGCCGGGGCTGCTCCCGCTGCCCTATGGGACGCCTGCCCCTCCTGCTCCTCCCGCCGAACGACGCCGCGTGGGCCGACTTGGTGGGGGCCGCCGCAGCGGTCAGCAGCAGCAGTCGCAGGGCACCGGCCAGCCTCGTCAGCAGTAGGAGCAACAGTTACAAGTGCCCCCTCCGTGGGCCTCCGGCTACAACCCGTGGACCAGTGTCGTTCATGCCTACACCATGTCGGTTCCACGGGCTCCTGCACCGACCCTTCCCGTACCGCGCTCGCCGGCACATCAGGCGTACTACGCGGCTCTGCAGCCGTACGGAGGATACCCACTACCGCAGCTGAGCGGCGCCTACGGTCTCCTTGCACCCTCCCCCCTCCCTCCCCCCCCTCCGGCGCCCTCGCCGGCCCTGCCGCCGACGCCTTGGGATCCGGCGCTCCTCGCCGCGTTGCACGACGCGCCTACGCCGAACAACTACACTGGAGGCGGTGATTGGTACATGGACACCAGGGCTACGGCTCGCATGTTTGCACATCCTGGTAATCTTGCCTCCTTCACTCCCATCACCACTGACCGCCGCATCATTGTTGGCGATGGTTCCACCCTCCCTATCACACATGTCGGGCACACTTCTTTTCCTTCTAATTCCATGCCTATTACTTTGTCTAATATACTTGTGTCACCT
This sequence comes from Aegilops longissima, assembly GCA_021605205.1. NCBI lineage: Eukaryota > Viridiplantae > Streptophyta > Magnoliopsida > Poales > Poaceae > Aegilops > Aegilops longissima. The sequence continues at coordinate 634,495,120 of CM038682.1, forward strand.
CATCTTATTAAGAACCTTGTTTCCGTTCATTGCTTAACTCGTGAAAATCATGTTACTGTTGAATTTGACGGGCTTGGTTTTTGTGTCAAGGACGCTCGAACCAGGATGATACTTCACCGATGTGACAGCCTCGACGAGCTCTATCCGGTGCATCCGCCGTCCACCTCCACCAATGCACCGGTTGCTCTCTCCGCCGGCGTTGATCTCTGGCACGCTCGTTTGGGTCATCCCAACCCCGTCACACTTCGTCATATTCTTAGAAGTTTCAGTTTCAGTTGTAATAAGATAGAGGATCACACATGTCATGCCTATCATGTCGGCAAACATGTTCGCCTCCCATTTAACAACTCCGCCACCATAGCTTCTTTTCCTTTTCAGTTGATTCATAGTGATGTGTGGACCTCTCCGATTCCTAGTAATTCGGGCTATTTATATTATCTGGTTATCCTTAATGATTATTCTCATTATGTGTGGATGTTTCCTTTACGACGAAAGTCGGATGCACTATCCACTTTGACGGCTTTTTACTCCTATGTCAGCACGCAGTTTGGGTGTCCCATCCTTGCTCTTCAGACTAACAATGGACAAGAGTTCGACAACCTTGCTTTCCGCACTTTTCTGTCGCACCACGGCACAGTTTTTCGTCTCACCTGCCCGTATACTTCACAGCAGAACAGTCGAGCCGAACGCGTCCTTCGCACTCTGAACGACTGCGTTCGCATGCTCCTGTTCCATGCTAATGTGCCACCTCGTTTCTGGCCGGACACACTCGCCACTGCTTCGCTTCTCCTTAACCTTCGCCCTTGCCGCCCATGGTGGAACTATGCACCTCACCATCTTCTCTTCGGTACGCCCCCATATTTTGATGGCTTGCGTATTTTCGGGTGCCTTTGCTATCCTAGCACTGCCGACTCCGCTCCTCACAAACTCGCACCTCGTTCTATCGCTTGCATCTTCATTGGTGATACGTCTCCAACGTATCTATAATTTTTGATTGCTCCATGCATTTATATATTCTGTTTTGGATGTTTAATTGGCTTATTTATACACTTTTATATTATTTTTGGGAGTAACCTATTAACCCAAGGCCTAGTGCAAATTGCTGCTTTTTTTCTATTTCAGTGTCTCACAGAAAAGGAATATCAAATGGAGTCCAAACGGAATGAAACCTTCGGGAGAGTTATTTTTGGAACAACCGTGATCCATAGGACTTGGAGTGGACGTCAAGAAACATACGAGGAGGCCACCAGGCAGGGGGCGCGCCTACTAAAGGAAATATGCCCTAGAGGCAATAATAAAGTTATTATTTATTTCCTCATATCATGATAATGTTTATTATTCATGCTAGAATTGTATTAACAGGAAACATGATACATGTGTGAATACATAGACAAACATATAGTCACTAGTATGCCTCTACTTGACTAGCTCATTAATCAAAGATGGTTATGTTTCCTAACCATAGACATGTGTTGTTATTTGATTAATGGGATCACATCATTAGGAGAATGATGTGATTGACATAACCCATTCCGTTAGCCTAGCACTTGATCGTTTAGTATACTGCTATTGCTTTCTTCATGACCTATACATGTTCCTGTAACTATGAGATTATGCAACTCCGTTTACGGAGGAACACTTTGGTGCTACCAAGCGTCTAACGTAATCGGGTGATTATAAAGGAGTACTACAGGTGTCTCCAAAGGTACATGTTGGGTTGGCGTATTTCGAGATTAGGTTTTGTCACTCCGATTGTGGAGAGGTATCTCTGGGCCCTCTCGGTAATACACATCACATAAGCCTTGCAAGCATTGCAACTAATAAGTTAGTTACGAGATGATGTATTACGGAACGAGTAAAGAGACTTGCCGGTAACGAGATTGAACTAGGTATTGGTTACCGACGATCGAATCTTGGGCAAGTAACATACCGATGACAAAGGGTATCGTTATGCGGTTTGACCGATAAAGATCTTCGTAGAATATGTAGGAACCAATATGGGCATCCAGGTTCCGCTATTGGTTATTGACCTAGAATAGTTCTAGGTCATGTCTACATAGTTCTCGAACCCGTAGGGTCCGCACGCTTAACGTTACGATGACAGTTTTATTATGATTTTATAAGTTTTGATGTACCGAAGTTTGTTCGGAGTCCCGGATGTGATCACGGACATGACGAGGAGTCTCGAAATGGTCAAGACATAAATATTGATATATTGGAAGCCTATATTTGGATATCGGAATGGTTCCGGGTGAAATCGGGATTTTACCGGAACACCGGGGGGTTACCGGAACCCTCCCGGGGGATAATGGGCCTTAGTGGGCCATGAGGGAGAAGAGGAGGGCGGCCGGGGCAGGCCGCACCCCCTCCCCCCCTAGTCTGAATAGGACAAGGAGGCGGCGGCGCCCCTCTCCTCTTTCCCTCCCCTTTCCTTCTCCAACAAGGCAGAGGGGGAGTCCTACTCCAGTGGGAGTAGGACTCCTCGGCGCACCCCTTGGGGGCCGGCCGCACCTCCCCCTCCCTCCTTTATATACGGGGGCAGGGGGGCACCCCATAACACACAAGTTGATCTTCGTGATCGTTCCTTAGCCATGTGCGGTGCCCCCCTCCACCATATTCCACCTCGGTCATATCATCGCGGAGTTTAGGCGAAGCCCTGCGCCGGTAGAGCATCATCATCGTCACCATGCCGTCGTCTTGTGGAACTCATCCCGACACTTTGCTGGATCGAGTCCGGGATCGTCATCGAGCTGAGCGTGTGCTGAACTCGGAGGTGCCGTGCGTTCGGTACTTGGATCGGTCGGATCGTGAAGGCGTCGACTACATCAACAGCGTTGTCATAGCGCTTCGCTTACGGTCTCACGAGTGCGTGGACAATACTCTCCCCTCTCGTTGCTATGCCATCACCATGATCTTGCGTGTGCGTAGGGAAATTTTTGAAATTACTCGTTCCCCAACAATGGCATCCGAGCCAGGTTTTATCGTTGATGTTATATGCACGAGTAGAACACAAGTGAGTTGTGGGCGATACAAGTCATACTGCTTACCAGCATGTCATACTTTGGTTGGCGGTATTGTGAGATGAAGCGGCCGGACCGACATTACGCGTCTTGCTTACGCGCGACTGGTTTCACCGCTGCGAGCACTCGTTGCTTAAAGGTGACTGGCGGGTGTCTGTCTCTCTCACTTTAGTTGAACCGAGTGTGGCTCGGCCGGTCCTTGCGAAGGTTAAAACAGCACCAACTTGACAAACTATCGTTGTGGTTTTGATGCGTAGGTAAAACGGTTCTTGCTCAGCCCGTAGCAGCCACGTAAAATTTGCAACAACAAAGTAGAGGGCGTCTAACTTGTTTTGCATGGCATGTTGTGATGTGATATGGTCAAGGCGTGATGCTATATTTTATTGTATGAAATGATCATGTTTTGTAACGAGTTATCGACAAGAATGGCGAGAGCCATATGGTTGTCGCTTTATTGTATGAAATGCAAGCGCCATGTAATTGCTTTACTTTATCACTAAGCGGTAGTGATAGTCGTAGAAGCAATAGTTGGCGAGACGACAACGATGCTACGATGGAGATCAAGGTGTCGCGCGGGTGGCGATGGTGATCACGACGGTGCTTGAGATGGAATCACAAGCACAAGATGATGATGGCCATATCATATCACTTATATTGATTGCATGTGATGTTTATCCTTTATGCATCTTATCTTGCTTTGATTGACGGTAGCATTATAAGATGATCTCTCACTAAATATCAAGAAGTGTTCTCCCGAGTATGCACCATTGCGAAAGTTCTTCGTCTTTGAGACACCACGTGATGATCGGGTGTGATAGGCTCTACGTTCAAATACAACGGGTGCAAAACAGTTGCACACGCGAATACTCAGGTCAAACTTGACGAGCCTAGCATATATAGATATGGCCTCGAACACGGAGACCGAAAGGTCGAACGTGAATCATATAGTAGATATGATCAACATAGTGATGTTCACCATTGAAACTACTCCATCTCACGTGATGATCGGACATGGTTTAGTTGATTTGGATCACGTAATCACTTAGATGACTAGAGAGATATCTATCTAAGTGGGAGTTCTTAAGTAATATGATTAATTGAACTTAAATTTATCATGAACTTAGTACCTGATAGTATTTTGCTTGTCTATGTTTCTTGTAGATGATGGCTCGTGTTGTTGTTCCGTTGAATTTTAGTGCGTTCCTTGAGAAAGCAAAGTTGAAAGATGATGGTAGCAATTACACGGACTGGGTCCGTAACCTAAGGATTATCATCATTGCTGCACGGAAGAATTACGTCCTGAAGCACCGCTGGGTGCCGAACCTGCTGCTGATGTAACCGACGACGGCGTTAAACGTCTGGCGAGCAAAGCTGATGACTACTCGAAGTTCGATGTGCCATGCTTTACGGCTTAGAACCGGGCCTTCAACGGCGTTTTGAGCGTCATGGAGCATATGAGATGTTCCAGGAGTTGAAGTTAATATTTCAAGCAAATGCCCGGATTGAGAGATATGAAGTCTCCAAGAAGTTCTATAGCTGCAAGATGGAGGAGAATAGTTACGTCGGTGAACACATACTCAAAATGTCGGGTATAATAATCACTTGATTCAATTGGGAGTTAATCTTCCGATGATAGTGTCATTGACAGAATTCTTCAATCACGCCACCAAGCTACAAGAGCTTCGTGATGAACTATAATATGCAAGGGATGGACAAGTCTATTCCGAGCTCTTCGCAATGCTAAAAGCATGCGAGGTAGAAATCAAAAAGGAGCATCAAGTGTTGATGGTTAACAAGACCACCAGTTTCAAGAAAAGGGCAAAGGGAAGAAGAAGGGAACTTCAAGAAGAACAGCAAACGAGTTGCTGCTCAAGAGAAGAAACCCAAGTCTGGACCTAAGCCTAAGATCGAGTGCTTCTCTTGCAAGCGGATCGGACATTTGGAAGCGAAACTGCCCCAAGTATTTGGCGGATAAGAAGGATGGCAAAGTGAACAAAGGTATATGTGATATACATGTTATTGATGTGTACCTTACTAATACTCGCAGATAGTACACGGTATTTGATACTGGTTACATTGCTAATATTTGCAACTCGAAGCAGGAACTACGGATTAGCGAAGATTGGCTAAGGGCGAGGTGACGATCGCGCGTGGAAATGGTTCCAAAGTCGATGTGATCGCGGTCGGCACGCTACCTCTACATCTACCATCGGGATTAGTTTTAGACCTAAATAATTGTTATTTCGTTCCAGCGTTAAGCATGAACATTATATCTGGATCTTGTTTGATGCGAGACGGTTATTCATTTAAGTCAGAGAATAATGGTTGTTCTATTTATATGAATAATATCTTTTATGGTCATGCACCCTTGAAGAGTGGTCTATTTTTATTAAATCTCGATAGTAGTAATACACATATTCATAGTGTTGAAACCAAAAGATACAGAGTTGATAATGATAGTGCAACTTATTTGTGGCACTGCCGTTTGGGTCATATCGGTGTAAAATGCATGAAGAAACTCCATACTGATGGGCTTTTGGAATCACTTGATTATGAATCACTTGGTACTTGCGAACCGTGCCTCATGGGCAAGATGACTAAAACGCCGTTCTCCGGAACTATGGAGCGAGCAACTGATTTGTTGGAAATCATACATATTGATGTTTGTGGTCCAATGAATGTTGAGGCACGCGGTGGGTATCGTTATTTTCTCACCTTCACAGATGATTTGAGCAGATATGGGTATATCTACTTGATGAAACATAAGTCTGAAACATTTGAAAAGTTCAAAGAATTTCAGAGTGAAGTGGAAAATCATCGTAACAAGAAAATAAAATTTCTACGATCTGATCGTGGAGGAGAATATTTGAGTTCTGAGTTTGGTTTGCATTTGAAACAATGCGGAATAGTTTCGCAACTCACGCCACCGGAACACCACAGCGAAATGGTGTGTCGAGCGTCGAATCGTACTTTACTAGATATGGTGCGATCTATCATGTCTCTTACTGATTTACCGCTATCGTTTTGGGATTATGTTTTAGAGACGGCCGCATTCACGTTAAATAGGGCACCATCAAAATCCGTTGAAACGACACCTTATGAACTATGGTTTAGCAAGAAACCAAAGTTGTCGTATCTTAAAGTTTGGGCCTGCGATGCTTATGTAAAGAAACTTCAACCAGATAAGCTCGAACCTAAATCGAGAAATGTGTCTTCATAGGATACCCAAAAGAGACTATTGGGTACACCTTCTATCACAGATCTGAGGGCAATATTTTCGTTGCTAAATTCGGATCCTTTCTAGAAAAGAGTTTCTCTCGAAAGAAGTGAGTGGGAGGAAAGTAGAACTTGATGAGATAATCAGATCTGCTCCCTTATTGGAAAATAGTTCATCACAAGAACCGGTTCTGTGACAACTACACCAATTAGTGAGGAAGCTAATGATATTGATCATGAAACTTCAGATCAAGTTTCTCTTGAACTCGTGAGGTCAACTAGAGTAAGATCCGCACTGAGTGGTACGGTAATCCTATTCGGAAGTCATGTTACTTGACCATGGCGAACCTACAAACTATGAAGAAGCGATGGTGAGCCCAGATTCCGCAAAATGGCTGGAAGCCATGAAATCTGAGATGGGATCCATGTATGAGAACAAAGTATGGACTTTGGTTGACTTGCCCGATGATCGGCAAGCCATTGAGAATAAATGGATCTTTAAGAAGAAGACTGACGCTGATGGTAATGTAACTGTCTATAAAGCTCGACTTGTTGCGAAAGGTTTTCGACAAGTTCAAGGGATTGACTACGATGAGACTTTCTCACCCGTAGCGATGCTTAAGTCTGTCCGAATCATGTTAGCAATTGCTGCATTTTATGATTATGAAATTTGGCAAATGGATGTCAAAACTGCATTCTTGAATGGATTTCTAGAAGAAGAGTTGTATATGATGCAACCAGAAGGTTTTGTTGATCCAAAAGGTGCTAACAAAGTGTGCAAGCTCCAGCGATCAATTTATGGTGCAGTGCAAGCCTCTCGGAGTTGGAATAAACGCCTTGATAGTGTGATCAAAGCATATGGTTTTATCTGAGACTTTTGGAGAAGCTTTGATTTACAAGAAAGTGAGTGGGAGCTCAGTAGCATTTCGATATTATATGTGGACGACATACTATTAATTGGAAATGATATAGAATTTCTGGATAGCATAAAGGATACTTGAATAAAAGTTTTCAATGGAAGACCTCGGTGAAGCTGCTTACATATTGGGCATCAAGATCTCTAGAGATAGATCAAGACGCTTGATTGGACTTTCACAAAGCACATACCTTGATAAAGTTTTGAAAAAGTTCAAAATGGATCAGAGCAAAGAAAGGATTTTTACCTGTATTACAAGGTGTGAAATTGAGTCAGACTCAATGCCCGACCACAGCAGAAGATAGAGAAAAAATGAAAGATGTTCCCTATGCTTCAGCCATAGGCTCAATCATGTCTGCAATGCTGTGTACCAGACCTGATGTATGCTTAGCAATAAGCTTGGCAGGAAGGTACCAAAGTAATCCAGGAGTGGATCATCGGACAGCGGTCAAGAACATCTGAAATACCGAAAAGGACTAAGGATATGTTTCTCGTATATGGAGGTGACAAAGAGCTAGTCGTAAATGGTTACGTCGATGCAAGCTTTGACACTGATCCGAACGATTCTAAATCGCAAACCGGATCGTGTTTTTATTAAGCGGTGGAGCTGTCGGTTGGTGCAGTTCTAAACAAAGCGTCGTGGCGGGATCTACATGTGAAGTGGAGTACATAGCTGCTTGAAGCAGCAAATGAAGGAGTCGGATGAAAAGTTCATTTCCGATCTAGGTGTCATACCTAGTCCATCGGGACCAATGAAGATCTTCTGTGACAATCTTGGTGCAATTGCCTTGGCAAAGGAATCCAGATTTCACAAGAGGACCAAGCATATCAAGAGAAGCTTCAATTCCATCCGGACCAAGTCCGGTGGGAGACATAGAGATTTGCAAGATACATACGGATCTGAATGTTGCAGACCGTTGACTAAGCCTCTTCCACGAGCAAAACATGATCAGCACCAAGACTCCATGGGTGTTAGAATCATTCTTGTGTAATCTAGATTATTGACTCTAGTGCAAGTGGGAGACTGAAGTAAATATGCCCTAGAGGCAATAATAAAGTTATTATTTATTTCCTCATATCATGATAAATGTTTATTATTCATGCTAGAATTGTATTAACAAGAAACATGATACATGAGTGAATACATAGACAAACATATAGTCACTAGTATGCCTCTACTTGACTAGCTCATTAATCAAAGATGGTTATGTTTCCTAACCATAGACATGTGTTGTTATTTGATTAATGGGATCACATCATTAGGAGAATGATGTGATTGACATGACCCATTCCGTTAGCCTAGCACTTGATCGTTTAGTATACTGCTATTGCTTTCTTCATGACCAATACATGTTCCTGTAACTATGAGATTATGCAACTCCCGTTTACCGGAGGAACACTTTGGGTGCTACCAAACGTCACAACGTAACTGGGTGATTATAAAGGAGTACTACAAGTGTCTCCAAAGGTACATGTTGGGTTGGCGTATTTCGAGATTAGGTTTTGTCACTCCGATTGTCGGAGAGGTATCTCTAGGCCCTCTCGGTAATACACATCACATAAGCCTTGCAAGCATTGCAACTAATAAGTTAGTTACGAGATGATGTATTACGGAACGAGTAAAGAGACTTGCGATAGCGAGATTGAACTAGGTATTGGATACCGACGATCGAATCTCGGGCAAGTAACATACCGATGACAAAGGGAACAACGTATGTCGTTATGCGGTTTGACTGATAAAGATCTTCGTAGAATATGTAGGAACCAATATGGGCATCCAGGTTCCGCTATTGGTTATTGACCGAGAATAGTTCTAGGTCATGCCTACATAGTTCTCGAACCCGTAGGGTCCGCACGCTTAACGTTACGATGACAGTTTTATTATGAGTTTATAAGTTTTGATGTACCGAAGTTTGTTCGGAGTCCGAATGTGATCACGGACATGACGAGGAGTCTCGAAATGGTCGAGACATAAAGATTGATATATTGGAAGCCTATATTTGGATATCGGAATGGTTCCGGGTGAAATCGGGATTTTACCGGAACACCGGGGGGTTACCGGAACCCTCCCGGGGGATAATGGGCCTTAGTGGGCCATGAGGGAGAAGAGGAGGGCAGGCCGCGCCTCCCCTAGTCCGAATAGGACAAGGAGAGGGGGCGCCCCTTCCTCTTTCCCTTCCCCCCTTTCCTTCTCCAACAAGGCAGAGGGGAGTCCTACTCGGTGGGAGTAGGACTCCTCGGCGCACTGCCAGGGGCGGCCGCACCTCCCCTCCCTCCTTTATATACAGGGGCAGGGGCACCCCATAACACACAAGTTGATCTTCGTGATCGTTCCTTAGCCGTGTCGGTGCCCCTTCCACCATATTCCACCTCGGTCATATCGTCATGGAGTTTAGGCGAAGCCTGCGCGATGAGAGCATCATCATCGTCCTGCCGTCGTCTTGTGGAACTCATCCCGACACTTTGCTTTGGATCGGTCCGGGGCTCGTCATCAAGCTGAGCGTGTGCTGAACTTCGGAGGTGCCGTCGTTCGGTACTTGGATCGGTCGGATCGTGAAGGCGTCGACTACATCAACAGCGTTGTCATAACGCTTCCGCTTACGGTCTACGAGGGTACGTGGACAATACTCTCCCCTCTCGTTGCTATGCCATCACCATGATCTTGCGTGTGCGTAGGAAATTTTTTGAAATTACTACGTTCCCCAACACCTACCCCCTGGGTGCGCCCTCCACCCTCGTGGGCCCCTCGTGGCTCCACCGACCTACTTCTTCCTCCTATATATACCTACGTACCCCGAAACCATCGAGGAGCACCACGAAAACCTAATTCCACCGCCGCAACCTTCTGTATCCGCGAGATCCCATCTTGGGGCCTTTTCCGGCGCTCCGCCGGAGGGGGCATTGATCACGGAGGGCTTCTACATCAACACCATAGCCTCTCTGATGATGTGTGAGTAGTTTACCTCAGACCTTCGGGTCCATAGTTATTAGCCAGATGGCTTCTTCTCTCTCTTTGGATCTTAATACAAAGTTCTCCGCGATTCTCTTGGAGATCTATTCGATGTAATCTTCTTTTGCGGTGTGTTTGTCGAGATCCGATGAATTGTGGGTTTATGATCAAGATTATCTATGAACAATATTTGAATCTTCTCTGTATTCTTTTATGTATGATTGGTTATCTTTGCAAGTCTCTTCGAATTATCAGTTTGGTTTGGCCTACTAGATTGATCTTTCTTGCAATGGGAGAAGTGCTTAGCTTTGGGTTCAATCTTGCGGTGCTCGATCCCGATGTGATGGGGAAGCGACACGTATTGTATTGTTGCCATCGAGGATAAAAAGATGGGGTTTATATCATATTGCATGAGTTTATCCCTCTACATCATGTCATCTTACTTAAAGCGTTACTCCATTCTTAGGAACTTAATACTCTAGTTGCATGCTAGATAGCGGTCGATGTGTGAAGTAATAGTAGTAGATGCAGGCAGGAGTCGGTCTACTTGTCACGGACGTGATGCCTATATACATGATCATACCTAGATATTCTGATAATTATGCACTTTTCTATCAATTGCTCAACAGTAATTCGTTCACCCACCGTAATACTTATGCTATCTTGAGAGAAGCCACTAGTGAAACTTATGGCCCCCGGGTCTATTCTCCATCATATTAATCTCCCGTCAACAAGTTATTTCTGTCGCCATTTATTTTGCTTTCTTTACTTTTAGTCTTTACCATAAAAATACCAAAATTATTATCTTATCATCTCTATCATTTCTCACTTTTGCAAGTGGTCGTGAAGGGATTGACAACCCCTTTATCACGTTGGCTGCAAGGTTCTTATTTGTTTGTGTAGGTACGAGGGACTTGCGTGTGGCCTCCTGCTGGATTGATACCTTGGTTCTCAAAAACTGAGGGAAATACTTACGCTACTTTGCTGCATCACCCTTTCCTCTTCAAGGGAAAACCAACGCAGTGCTCAAGAGGTAGCAAGAAGGATTTCTGGCACCGTTGCCGGGGAGTCTACGCACAAGTCAAGACATACTAAGTACCCATCACAAACTCTTATCCCTCGCATTACATTATTTTCCATTTGCCTCTCGTTTTCCTCTCCCCCACTTCACCCTTGCCGTTTTATTCACCCTCTTTTCCGTTCCCTCTTTTCTCGCGTTCCTTGAGTTCGCTGCCGTTATGTCTGATTCTGAGGAGGTTATCGTTGATAAGGGCGATAATAATAACATCAAATTTTTTGATGCTTTCAATGATCCTCCTGAGGAACCTACTATCTTACATAAAAAAGGTTTCGAGTCGGTAGTGGTAATATTACTGGGAAGGGAGTTATTCAAGATTTCTTTACTTGTGCCAGTACTTTGCCCATTATGGGTGGTTCTATTCTTCATAGAACTAGTAGTCTTGCGGATGCAATATCCTTGCTCGTAGCTGAACTTGAAAGGCAATTTCTTCATATGCATCCTTGCATACAAAGAATTTTCCTAGAATTTTCTAATCTTGAGTACTCTTCTGTTAAGCGTGCCGCTACTATCTTTTTGGCTCATGAGTTCAGATTTATAATGAAAGAAGCTAAAGATAGAATTTCTGAACTTAATGATGATTTTGCTATTCAGAATAATGGGTTAGGTTTTTCTCTTGAGCAAAGACTCGTGACTTTTTGTCAAAAGAACGCTTGTAATGATGAATTGGTTGTGCAATATAAGGGTCCAAGGGAGGAACCCATACCTCCTAAGCTTGATCTTGGGGACTTTTATCCTATTAAATTTAACCCCTTTGATTACTTTTGCTTGCCACAAAGTAAACTTGCTTCTGAACGTAGGGAATATGAGATGAGGTTTCGTGATTTACCTTACCATCGTTATGGCAACACCTAGATCTATCTTCGCTTTTATGCCTAGCTAGGGGCGTTAAACGATAGCGCTTGTTGGGAGGCAACCCAATTTTATTTTAGTTTTTTGCTTTTTGGTTCTGTTTAGGAATAAATAATCCATCTATCTTCTTTTTAGATGTGTTTTTGTGTTTTAATTAGTGTTTGTGCCAAGTAGAGCCTTTGGAAAGACTTGGGGAAAGTCTTTGCGATCTTGCTGTAAAAAACAGAAACTTTAGCGCTCACGAGATTAGCTTCAAATTTTTACTGGAGAGTGCTATTTAGTTGATTCTTTTTGCAGATGATTAATAGATAAATTCCTCACGTCCAAAAATTTATTTTAAAAATTTTGGAGTTCCATACCTTTGCGTTAGTTACAGATTACTACAGACTGTTCTGTTTTTGACAGATTCTGTTTTTCGTGTGTTGTTTGCTTATTTTGATGAATCTATGGCTAGTAATGGAGTTTATGAACCATATAAAAGTTGGAATACAGTAGGTTTAACAACAATATAAATAAAGAATGAGTTCATTACAGTACCTTGAAGTGTTTTTTTGTTTTCTTTCGCTAACGGAGCTCACGAGATTTTCTGTTAAGTTTTGTGTTGTGAAGTTTTCAAGTTTTGGGTAAAGATTTGATGGATTATGGAACAAGGAGTGGCAAGAGCCTAAGCTTGGGGATGCCCAAGGCACCCCAAGGTAAAATCTAAGGACAATCCAAAATCCTAAGCTTGGATATGCCCCGGAAGGCATCCCCTCTTTTGTCTCCGTCCATCGGTAACTTTTCTTGGAGCTATATTTTTATTCACCACATGATATGTGTTTTGCTTCGAGCGTCTTGTATGATTTGAGTCTTTACTTTTTAGTTCACCACAATCATCCTTGCTGTACACACCTTTTGAGAGAGACACACATGATTCGGAATTTATTAGAATACTCTATGTGCTTCACTTATATCTTTTGAGCTAAACAATTTTGCTCTAGTGCTTCACTTATATCTTTTAGAGCACGGTGGTGGTTATATTTTATTGAAATTATTGATCTCTCATGCTTCACTTATATTATTTTGAGAGTCCTTTAGAACAGCATGGTAATTTTCTTTGGTTATAAAATTAGTCCAAATATGATAGGCATCCAAGATAAAAACTATAGAGTGCATTGAATACTAAGAAAAGATTGATACTTGATAATTGTTTTGAGATATGAAGATGGTGATATTAGAGTCATGCTAGTTGAGTAGTTGTGAATTTGAGAAATACTTGTTCTAAAGTTTGTGATTCCCGTATCATGCACGTATGGTGAACCGTTATGTGATAAAGTCGGAGCATGATGTATTTATTGATTGTCTTCCTTATGAGTGGTGGTCGGGGACGAGCGATGGTCTTTTCTTACCAATCTATCCCCCTAGGATCATGCGCTTAGTACTTCATTTTGATAACTAATAGATTTTTGCAATAAGTATGTGAGTTCTTTATGACTAATGTTGAGTCCATGGATTATACGCACTCTCATCCTTCCACCATTGCTAGCCTCTCTAAATACCGCGCACCTTTCACCGGTATCATATAAACACCATATACCTTCCTCAAAACAGCCACCATATCTACCTATTATGGAATTTCCATCGCCATTCCGAGATATATTGCCATGCAACTTACCACCGTCCCATTTATTATGACACGCTTCACCATTGTCATATTGCTCTGCATGATCATGTAGTTGACATCGTATTTGTGGCAAAGCCACCTTCATAATTCTTTCATACATGTCACTCTTGATTCATTGCATATCCCGGTACACCGTCGGAGGCATTCACATAGAGTCATATTTTGTTCTAAGTATTGAGTTGTAAGTAAATAAAAGTGTGACGATCATTATTAGAGCATTGCCCCATGTGAGGAAAGGATGATGGAGACTATGATTCCTCATAAGTCGGGATGAGACTCCGGACGAAGAAAAAAAAGAGGCCAAAGGAAAAAAAGGCCCAAATAAAAAAAATGAGACAAAAAGAGAGAAGGGACAATGTTACTATCCTTTTTCCACATTGTGCTTCAAAGTAGCACCATGATCTTCGTGATAGAGAGTCTCCTATGTTGTCACTCTCATATACTAGTGGGAATTTTACATTATAGAACTTGGCTTGTATATTCCAATGATGGGCTTCCTCAAAATGCCCTAGGTATTTGTGAGCAAGCAAGTTGGATGCACACCCACTTAGTTTCTTTCGTTGAGCTTTCATACACTTATAGCTCTAGTGCATCCATTGCATGGCAATCCCTACTCACTCACATTGATATCTATTGATGGGCATCTCCATAGCCCGTTGATACGCCTAGTTGATGTGAGACTATCTTCTCCTTTTTGTCTTCTCCACAACCACCATTCTATTCCACCTATAGTGCTATGTCCATGGCTCACGCTCATATATTGCGTGAAGATCGAAAAAGTTTGAGAACATCAAAAGTATGAAACAATTACTTGGCTTGTCATCGGGGTTGTGCATGATTTAAATACTTTGTGTGGTGAAGATAGAGAATAGCCAGACTATATGATTTTGTAGGGATAACTTTCTTTGGCCATGTTATTTTGAGAAGACATGATTTCTTTGTTAGTATGCTTGAAGTATTATTATTTTCATGTTAATATTAAACTTTTATCTTGAATCTTTCGGATCTGAACATTCATTCCACAATAAAGAGAAATACATTGAAGAATATGCTAAGTAGCATTCCACATCAAAAATTCTGTTTTTATCATTTACCTACTCGAGGACGAACAGGAATTAAGCTTGGGGATGCTTGATACGTCTCCAACGTATCTATAATTTTTGATTGCTCCATGCTATTATATATTCTGTTTTGGATGTTTAATGGGCTTATTTATACACTTTTATATTATTTTTGGGACTAACCTATTAACCCAAGGCCCAGTGCAAATTGTTGTTTTTTTACCTATTTCAGTGTTTTGCAGAAAAGGAATATCAAACGGAGTCCAAACGGAATGAGACCTTCGGGAGAGTTATTTATGGAACAAACATGATCCAGAGGACTTGGAGTGGGCGTCAAGAAACATACGAGGAGGCCACGACGCAGGGGGTGCGCCTACCTCCCCTGGGCGCGCCCTCCACCCTCGTGGGCCCCTCATGGCTCCACCGACCTACTTCTTCCTCCTATATATACCTTCGTACCCCGAAACCATCGAGGAGCACCACGAAAACCTAATTCCACCGCCGCAACCTTCTGTACCCGTGAGATCCCATCTTGGGGCCTTTTCCGGCGCTCCACCGGAGGGGGCATTAATCACGGAGGGCTTCTACATCAACACCATAGCCTCTCCGATGATGTGTGAGTAGTTTACCTCAGACCTTCGGGTCCATAGTTTTTAGCTAAATGGCTTCTTCTCTCTCATTGGATCTCAATACAAAGTTCTCCTCGGTTCTCTTGGAGATCTATTTGATGTAATCTTCTTTTGCGGTGTGTTTGTCGAGATCCGATGAATTGTGGGTTTATGATCAAGATTATCTATGAACAACATTTGAATCTTCTCTGAATTCTTTCATGTATGATTGGTTATCTTTGCAAGTCTCTTCGAATTATCTGTTTGGTTTGGCCTACTAGATTGATCTTTCCTGCAATAGGAGAAGTGCTTAGCTTTGGGTTCAATCTTGCGGTGCTCGATCCCAGTGACAGTAGGGGAAACGACACGTATTGTATTGTTGACATCGAGGATCAAAAGATGGGGTTTATATCATATTGCATGAGTTTATCCCTCTACATCATGTCATCTTACTTAAAGCGTTACTCCGTTCTTAGGAACTTAATACTCTAGATGCATGCTGGATAGCGGTCGATGTGTGGAGTAATAGTAGTAGATGCAGGCAGGAGTCGGTCTACTTGTCACAGACGTGATGCCTATATACATGATCATACCTAGATATTCTCATAATTATGCACTTCTCAATCAATTGCTCGACAGTAATTCGTTCACCCATCATAATACTTATGCCATCTTGAGAGAAGCCACTAGTGAAACCTATGGCCCCCGGGTCTATTCTCCATCATATTAATCTCCCATCAACAAGTTATTTATGTCGCCGTTTATTTTCTTTCTTTACTTTTAGTCTTTATCATAAAAATACCAAAAATATTATCTTATCATCTCTACCAAATCTAACTTTTGCAAGTGGCCGTGAAGGGATTGACAACCCCTTTATCGCGTTGGTTGCAAGGTTCTTATTTGTTTGTGTAGGTACGAGGGACTTGCGTGTGGCCTCCTACTGGATTGATACCTTTATTCTCAAAAACTAAGGGAAATACTTACGCTACTTTGCTGCATCACCCTTTCCTCTTCAAGGGAAAACCAACGCAGTGCTTAAGAGGTAGCAATTGGCTACCCCACCAACTCCAAGGGTTATCGGTGCTACGATCCCGTCTCCCACCGTGTGTTCACTTCCCGGCATGTTTACTTTCATGAGCATGTGTTTCCGTTTCAGCAGGTACCCACGGCTGTTCCTCCCGCCACCGGTGACATGGGCTCCTCGACACCGCTCCCAGGGCGCTCGCGCGCCTCTCTTAGCCCGCCCCGGCTTTGAGGTGCCCCCGCATGCATGCGCCTCTTATAGCCCCGACGTTGGCACCCGCCCCGGCGCCCAAGGCGTGAGCTGGCCTGGTCACTCGCACCAGTCAGAGCATTTTCACCGAGCTTCGCGCTTACGCCGCGGATGACTACGTCCATGCGGCGTCCACCTCTGAGTCGTCGCCGTTGGCGTCCTCCATTCGAGCCGCTCTTCGTGACCCGCTCTGGATGGCTGCGATGCAAGAGGAGTTTGATGCCTTGTTGCGCAACCGGACGTGGCAGCTTGTTCCCCGTCCCCGGCACGCCAACGTGATTACCGGGAAGTGGGTCTTCAAACACAAGATCCATCCTGATGGTACCCTTGATCGCTATAAAGCGCGCTGGGTCGTTCGTGGCTTCCGATAGCGTGCTGGCATCGACTTCACCGACACCTTCCCTCCGTTCATCAAGCCCAGCAAGATACGCACGGTTCTTCACCTTGCGGTCTCCCGTGCTTGGCCGGTGCACCAGATGGATGTCTCCAACGCCTTCCTCCATGGTCACCTCGAGGAGCAGGTCTTCTGCCAGCAGCCCACCGGGTTTGTTGACCCGGTGCTTCCCGACCACGTGTGCCTACTCTCGCTGTCCTTGTATGGACTTAAGAAGGCTCTGCGCGCTTGTTGCGGCATTTCTTCATCAGCTTGGGTTCCGCTCTACCCGCTCGGACGCCTCACTCTTCGTCTATCATCAGGGTGCTGACACGGCCTACTTGCTACTCTATGTAGACGACATCATCCTGACGGCATGTACGGCTGGTCTCCTCAGTCAGCTCACGGCTCGTCTTCGCGCTGAGTTCGCCATCAAGGACTTGGGTCCTTTGCACTACTTCCTCGGTGTCGAGGTGGTGCGCCATTCGGATGGTTTCTTTCTTCATCAGCGGAAGTACGCTCATGAGCTCCTAGTGCACGCCGGCATGCTTAACTGCAAGCTCGCCGCCACGCCTGTTGATATGGAGGCCAAGCTTTCTGGCACAGATAGTTCTCCTACTTCGGATGCTGCTTTCTATCAGTCTATCGTTGGTGCTCACCAGTACCTCACTCTGACTCGACCGAAGATCCAGTATGCCGTACAGCTGGTGTGTCTTCATATGCATACCCCCCGAGACGTTCACTGGGCTGCCGTCAAGCGGATTCTTTGCTATGTCTGTGGTACTATGGACCATGGCGTCACGCTTCACGCCTCCGCTGACACCGCCCTCACCGCCTACTTCGATGCAGACTGGGCGGGCTGCCCTGACACTCGTCGCTCCACCTCGGGCTATTGTGTCTACCTTGGACCCTCACTTATCTCGTGGTCATCCAAGCGGCAACCTACGGTCTCTCGTTCCAGTGCTAAGGCTGAGTATCGTGCGGTGGCCAACGCTGTCGCCGAGTGTTCGTGCCTTCGCTAGCTGCTTCAGGAGCTCTCTTGCCCTGTTGACCGTGCCACGGTGGTCTACTGCGACAACGTCTCGGCGGTCTACCTCTCCGCCAACCCGGTGCATCATCGTCAGACCAAGCATATTGAGTTGGATATTATTTTGTCCGGGAACAGGTGGCCCTTGGCCATATTTGTGTTTTACACGTCCCTACTTCCCAACAGTTTGCAGATATCATGACCAAGGGCTTGCCTACGGCGTCACTTGAGGAGTTCCGGTCCAGTCTTTGCGCCAGCCGCGGTGCCGCTTCGACTGCGGGGGGTGTTGAGTATATGTGTTATGTGCATATTGTGTATCGGACCCGCCTCCTAGTTCCTTGTATAGTTGAGGTCCGTAACCCACCTTTGTACATCATATATGTGTGCCTATGCACGAGTGCAATACATCGTGCAATTCCCACAACATACTCCGCCTGAACGTGCTTGCCTCCCCCGTCTTTGCTCCTCTGCACGGCCTAGCTGTTGTTCCTCTTCGGAGCGCTCCATCTCTTCGTCGAACAAGCAAGCAGCAGCACGAGCGGTGCAGCTAGCTAGCTAGTATGCTGGTGTGTCTAGCTAGCTAGTGCGTCGATGTTGTGGCTAGCCGGTGCACTTGCAGCTCAGGAAGACGGGGAGGATCAAGAGTAGCAATAGCGCATGCGACAAGCAGCAGCGGGCACACGATGGCAAGCAGCAGTAGCGATCGGCGCCTGCAGTTGACCACCAATGGATTTGGGCGTGTTAAAGATATATTATGGCGGCTGTTATTGATATATTATGGTGGCTGTTATGGCACATGGCTTGGGTTACGCGCCCTGGTAGATATAGGATCCTTTATTGTTATGTTGTTACTATGTCTTTATCTTTCTCCTCTAACATCACTCTCTCTGTTAGGGGTCCTACTAAATGCATCTTGTAACTCTCACGACCAGATCAATATAAACTCATGCGAGCTTGAGTTGAGACGCTTTATCCATCTTGACTTGGTATCAGAGCCTCCTTCTTCCATCACATCTAGCAAACCCCTCACCACGGCAGCGTTCAACTTCTACCTTGAGCCACCATGCATGTCCTCCTCCACCCAAGTCTCTTCCCTTGGCCTCAATTACACCACATCCGAGCCTCTCAACCGAACCAACTATGTCCTCTGGAAAGCCCAAGCTCGCTCCCAAATCATGAGAGCTGGGCTATATGGGTACATCGATCAATCCACACCCGAATCCACCAAGACCATCATGACCAAGAACTCTGATGGAAAAGAAGAGACTGTTCCCAATCCCGCCTACAACTCCTGGCTCGTCCTGGACCAGCAGATCATGGCCTATATCCTCCGGAACCTCTCCAAGGAAGTTCTCATTCAGGTTGCATCCCTAGAAAAATCCCATGCGATCTGGTCAGCACTCGCTAACATGTTCGCCGCCCAATCCCGCTCCCGCGCCAACAATTGCCGCATTGCCCTCTCAAACGCCCAAAAAGGCTCACAGAGTGCAACAACTTTATTATTGCCTCTAGGGCATATTTCCTTCAAAACCATCGGCTACTTGATCCTTTGAATGAACAAACTGAATCTACAACTCCTTATTAGCAACTCTTTCCCTCACAAAATGATAGTCAATCTTTATGTGTTTGGTTCTTGCATGAAAGATAGGATTAGCAGATAGGTATGTAGCATCAAGGTTGTCACACCAAAGACATGGGGTTGGTGTGTGACATATGCCAAGTTCCTTAAGAATGGACTTCACCCATATAATCTTTGATGTGGCATTTGCCAATGCTTTGTATTCTGCCTCAGTACTTGACCTGGAAATCGTGGCCTGTTTCTTTGCACACCATGAGATCAAATTAGGTCCAAAGAAGACTGCAAAGCCACCTGTTGATCTTCTATCATCTATGCAACCTGCCCAGTCAGAGTCAGAAAACACACTAACAAGTGTGGATGATGACTTGATAAATATTAGGCCAATACTCAAAGTATTTTCCACATATCTTAGTATACGTTTGGCAGCAGTCCAATGAGGCGTAGTTGTTTGTTCAAGTTAATTGTTGGCGCGGGAGCGGGATTGGGCGTCAAACATGTTGTACCTATACATGCCTATACGTGCAATAACAAACTCGAACTAACAAGTACGCCGTGTGCAATATCTTTGGGAACTTGGGTGCATCCATCCATAATAGTAACTTTTTTTAGAAAAGGAGGATTACCCCCGGCCTCTGCATCTGAGCGATGCATGCAGCCATTTTATTAATTATTCATAAAGACCTTACAAAGTAGTACATCGGGTAGTCTGAAGCCACCATCTTAGCAACAATTGTCGCTACTCCTATCCACTTGATGAAGGGTCAGGTGCCGATGGTCCGAGCCTAATACCATACAGACATCGCACCAAGCCTAACATCTAAAGCCAGAGACCCCAACCAAGTCACATACTGGGTTTGGAGTACAAACTGGTCCAACGCACTCTCATGTGTCGTCGCCGCCGTCTTCCACCATTCCATCTTCAGAGCAAAAACTAACGCACTGAGCTTGCCAGGCCTCTCTGCCGTCGACGCCACCATGACGCCAGACAACGTCCTCCTCCTGCGAGTCCATCTTCGAGCATCGGACGCCCAGTCTCCAATGTGCCACACCGCCGAGATTCGTCGCCATCAATGTGTAAGATGAAGCACCGCTCCACCAAAGAAGCCGTCCACTGGTCCCTTGAGCCCGTGTACACCTCCAAAAATGACGCCTCCAAGGGGGGAAACGACACCAGAGCGTCGCCGTCATCCAATCTACTAATCTAGAGTTTCCCCTGGAGGGAGCGGATAGAGATCTGGAGCTTCTCCACGATGATGCCTTCAAGAAGGTAGCGACACAAAAGAGTACCACCATCGCCGGTCTCGGCAACAAGCCGAGAATGAGGTTTTCACCCGCATCCGCTCAACAAACCCCCATCAAGCATCATGTGCACGGCTCACCACCGATCTGAGCCGCCGCACAACGAGCAAGCCGCACCGGCCAGATCAGATCCGTTCGGAGGCCAGACCATACATGGTCGTCGCCGCAGATCCGATCGCCGCCGACGAACGCAACCAACGCCGCTGCACGGCAGGCCGTCGCGCCACCGCCGGTCAAGGCAGGGTCGCCCGCCGCGCCGCCAAGTCAGATCGGCAACGCCCCGTCTAGTATTCCCATGATTCCTGCCGTCGAGCGAAGGACGAAAGCCCCGCCGCCGCCGTCCTTGGGAGCCTCGAGGGCTTGCCCTGCGGCTCTGACGGCGGCGAGGAGGGGATGGGAGGAGGAGAAGGGTCTCGGCGGCGCTCGGCTGGTTGCCGCCCGAGTCGCTCATGCGACGCGGGGGCGCACTAGTAGAAAAAGGGTCAAACGTGAAGCACATTAGTGCCGGTTTGTATTAGAGCCGGCACAAATGTATACATTAATGCCGGTTCCAACGGCTAGCCGGGCCGCTCTCATTAGTACCGGTTCGTGGCTAACTTTTAGCACCGGCTCGTGCCACGAACCGGTACTAATGAGGGTGGTGGCAGGATGTTGTCAGTCTGGGCCCCCTCCAGCACCTTTAGTACCGGTTCGTGCCATGAACCGGTACTATAGGTCCTCCTGCATATAAACCCTTCGTCCAGCTCGCTCTGTTCTTCCCCCTTTCCCCTCTCCTCTCCTCTCTGTTCTTCCTCTTCTCCCTCGAGCTCATCACACATTTTGCCCAAAATTTGTCAAGATTCGAAGGCCCCCATCCATTCAAGTGATCACAAAGGTTAGCAACTTTGTCCTTTCATCTCTCATTGCTAGATTAGCTCTTGCAATGCTTTATATAGTTATTAATTTGTGAGTTTAGTAATTTGGGAGGAAATATATATATGTGCTAGTATTTGATTTATATGCAATTTGAGGTCAAAATAACACTTAGTTTGCATATGTAGGTGTGGTTTACTTAGTGCCTTCTAAATCTCTGTCGTAACCACCGTCGATCGCCCGCACCGTCCCGTCGCCGGCACCACCTTGTGGTGAGCCTCTTGTTCATGAAATTTTATATAAAAAATTGATGTTTGTGTGATTTGGATATATAGTTACTCGTATAATAATTATCTTACCCGTACGTTGTTTGTTATACATAGTGCCATGGTTTTGATATCCGTCCCTCGGCCCTCGTCCTTGTTATGATTCGGATGTGGTATATTCTCTTTAAAACTATTTGTTGCATTTCGTGTTTATGACAAATTATGCCCATCAAGTTGACATAGATATTTTTATCTAGGAGGTATGTGAACCGGAAATTCCAACCGACCCTATTGTCGAGAGGTTAAATTTAGTTGAAAGAGAAAACGAGTACTTGAAAGAAAAATTGAAAAGAATTGAGGGGGAGAAGATGGAATTGGAGTTGCATGTTGCCGATGTCGTCGATGATCACAAGATCAAGATGGAGAAAATGTGCTTGAAGATTAGAAAGATTAGAAAATATGCCATCGATAGTGAGGCTTGGTATCATTATGCTGTTGGATCAATTGTTACCTTAGTTGTGATCTTGATCGCATTTGTTGTTCCATTTAAATGCTTTAGCTAGAGAGTTATTTGTTTGTTGCATTTAAGTGTTGTATGAACTTTATGTATGAACTTGTATTAATTTGGTCTATTCGGTGTTGTGTAATGAAGATGAGCCGGCAATGGATGCACGATGACCGATGCTCTCCCCAGTTCGTTGAGGGCGTGCATACTTTTCTGCTTGCGGCTGAGGCAAACAAGCGGGCGGATGGTTTTATGCCTTGTCCATGTGCTGGCTGTAACAATGGTTGCAATTACTCTACGTCAAGAACCATTCACGTCCACCTTTTTGAGTCCGGTTTCATGCCCCACTATAATGTTTGGACCAAGCACGGAGAAAGAGGGTTATGATGGAAGACAATGAAGAAGAAGAGGACAACGACAGCTATCCGGCCATGGGTTCCCTGAATACGGTGATACAACAATGGGGAAGAAGCTGAGCGGTAATGCGGGAAGAAGCTGGGCCAGCAATGCGGAAGAAGTGAAGAAGAGGCATCGATGAGCCCGTTGATGATCTAGGTCGGGCCATTGCCGATGCAAAGAGAAACTAGCAAGTGATTTGGAGAAGAAGAAGTTGCAGCGCATGTTAGAGGATCACAAAAAATTGTTGTACCCGGATTGCGTGGGTGACAAGAAAAAGCTGGGCACCACATCGGAATTGCTGCAATGGAAGGCGAGAATGGTGTATCCGACAAGGGATTTGGAAAGTTCTTGGTAATGATAAAGGATATGCTTCCAAAGGACAACGAATTGCCCGAGAGTACGTCTGAAGCAAAGAAGGTTGTCTGCCCTCTAGGGTTAGAGGTGCAGAAAATACATGCATGCCCTAATGATTGCATCCTCTACCGCGGTGAGTACGAGGATTTGAACGCTTGCCCGGTATGTGGTGCATTGCGCTATAAGATCAGCCGCGATGAGCATGGTGATGTCGAGGGCGAGCGCCCCAGGAAGAAGATTCCTGCCAAGGTGATGTGGTATTCTCAAAATCACTGTTGGACAACTCCTCGAGATCGAGCCCATGCCTGTGCTTAGAGAGGATGAAATAAAACGAAAATATGTCCGGGGCCAACCTTTGGTCGAGCCAGACAAGGTCAAGAACCTCCCAACGAGAATGTATGAATTGCATCAATGGTACATGAACATTACCAAGATTTCCGATCGATTGTCCCTCATGGTGAATGTCAAGGAGGAGCATTACTTCCATGAGAAAGCTGTGTCCGTTGAGTATTCGAACTGTTTCAGTTATACAATCAAGACGCACTCGACAAATCTATCGTCGATTGCTATTGTCGTAAGTGATTTCTTTCTGTAATTTAAGTCTCAAGCTAGCTGTACTTGATCCTTTGATCAATCATTACCTGTAATTATCCTCATTATATTCTTTTTGTGGTATTATATGCAGGATGAAGATATATGAAATGAGAAAAGGTGGACGCTTTGGCATTGGGTTCATTGACCCAAACACCGTTAATGAATACACATGGAAACTAAATCCACGTTATCAAAAGGACGTAGAGGACAACATGCTAGAGTTCTTGAAGCACCTCAAATACAATGAAGATATACTACTTCCTTACAACTTCCAAAGGAGTCACACTGTCTTGTACTACAAATTCTCTGTTTTTGCCTACTAGCTAGCTACATGTTTTTGCTTTACATATGCCCGCTTAATTAAGACATGCAAACGTGTGTGCATGCAGATTTCACTGGTCTTGTGTATCATTAAAGTTGGCCGAACAGTTGAAATCTGGACTCACTACTCAAAGAAAAACTGACTATAACATCTTGTTTGGGATAGTCAACAGGTAATTTCAATCATTATTAACTATATATCTCGGCCTATTTAGTTCGTCATTTTCATGATATGAACTATTTAATAACCCTTTATTCATTTTCTTTGTCGGCGGGCAGGGCTTGGGCAAGGTTCATCAGCGTGACCCCAGGAGAATGGAAACAAAAGCTTAAATGGTTTCGACCCAAGGTAAGTAATTAAGTAGTACTAGCTAGCTAGCTAGCTGCCATCTCTTTAATTATCATGCTTGATTAATTATTATCTGATCAAATTCCATTCTCGTAAAGGCCACAAGCGGTAGCGGGGACTGATCTGTGTGCATTCTGCGTTTGCGAGAACATTCGCATGATGGCGTCCGAAAGGAGCAGATCTCAAAGACAGGAATGGGTACGCTTGTCAAAACACTATTCACAATTTTTACACCATTATCGATATCTAGTCACACAACTAATACACATGCATATTGATCTCCTTCTTAACAGTTCACAGAGGTGCGGGAGAAGCTCCTAGAAGCGGAGCGCGTAGAAGCACTTCAAGAGGAAATAGCGGGATTTTTGCTCGACCAGGTCATAAATCCGAAGGGAGAATACTATTACCCGCTACCGCCCCCATCGTGCTCCGAAGGCACCAATTAGGCTAATGCCACTGGCTCCAAAGGGAACATGCATATGTAGGAGAAATTGTATATAGCTATACATGTGTGTATGTGTGAATTAATTAATATGATGGTTTGTGAGACATTGATGATATATATATATATATATATATATATATATATATATATATATATATATATATATATATATATATATATATATATATATATATATGCATAACGTGTACAATGTGTAGTATCGTAAAATACCAGCAAACAAAAAAGAATTAAATTGATAACACAAATTTAATTGAAAAATAAAAATAAAACAAAACCCACAAACATTTAGTACCGGTTGGTAACACCAACCGTACTAAAACTCCTGCCCCGAACTGCTGGCTCGTGCCACGTGGTTGGCCTTTAGCACCGGTTCGTGCTGAACCGGTACTAAAGGGGGGGGGGCCTTTAGTGACCACACTTTAGTGCCGGTTATGTAACCGGCACTAAAGGGCCTCACGAACCGGTGCTATTGCCCGGTTCTGCACTAGTGGCGTCTCTAATAGTAACTTGAAACAAGTGACGCAGTCAAAGAAAAATGTCCATATTGTCGACCTATACATTGCCTTCGCTAATATTGTGGATCATGGATCAGGTATGTGTGAACATGCATACACAACACAAGTGTCGTATTATTTTAAAATTTGTAATCTAATTAGATGAGATTTGGTGGTGTGTTTGAATTACTTCATATGAACATTTTTATTTGATGTACATTAATATAGGCAAGGGCTCAAAGCTATCCAAACAATTTAAACGCAAGTTGTCCCCGTGCTGCGAGTGCTTGGATGCAAAGGGCTACTGCGGACAGCAAGGCGAGCCGTCATCAGAGTTTTTTTACACTGTGTGCGACAAGTCTAGTAAATTTTTCTACTAGGACAACATGCACCCGACGCATGTATGGTAGGAGGCAGTGATGAAGCAGCTCGAAAAGCCTTTGAAAGAATTTATAGATCAAGACTAGCTTAGGCTCCATATGATCCAGACTAGCAATTCATAGGGCCATTCATACATGGTGCCTATATACGGGTTTTTTTGCGAGTACATGGTGCCTATATACGTTATGATTGTTTTTTTTCTTTGGATGGTTTCAAGTACTTCAGAAGCTATATCAATTCTGGATCCTCAAAATGTATGTTATATATTCATCTCCAAGATATATTTAGAAAGGAAAATACAAAGCATATGCACTTGATTTCATAAAATTTGTTGCTAGCCGCATTTTAAGTGCATGTTTGAGATTTCTTTGAAATAGAGATAAAAGTGGACCGAAATGCCTCATCCCATGATTGGCGCTCCTGGCCGCGAAGCGACTCGACGGCGGACACCAGCCGGGATCACCACCACCGCTCCACCAACCGACCTACACCAGAGATACCAAGGGAGAGAGAGAGAGAAGGAAAAGGATGGAAGCGACGATCCGCTCGTGGGCAGGCGAGGTGAGGAAAGGCTTGGAGACATCAGGAAAATATACACTATAACATATTTTTAATATATGTTTTTGATGTCTACTTTTTTTCATACACGTTGTACATTCTGGTATATAGCTCGAAGAGTTTTGATACACATTTAATATTTTCCAAATAAATGATTAACATATTTTTAATATATGTGTTGTTTTTATATTTGTTCCAACACATTTTTTAATATGAGTTAAAAAATTAATCTCACAAACAATTTTTTTAATGTTATCAACATTTTTTACATTGAAGTTAAAAAGAATTGATAGCTTTAAATTTTGGAATTTTTGTATTTAGAATATTTTAAAAATATAAATAAATAAATAACGGACAAATGGAAATTGAAAGAAACGGTAGACTCGCTACTAGGCCAGACCACTATATCCATCCTTTATGCGATGCTGCCTTCCAACCTTGCATTAAGCCAGACACACCCTCTCACCCCATATCCATGCTGACATGTTTTCTTTAAAATGGCATGCATTGACACAGAAAATCACAACGAAATTGTGCCTTTCTGTTGAGCATGGCCCATGCCACATATATGTGTCAGCAAGCGGACCTATCTTACCTGACGGAGCGGCACTCAAGTCTTCACAAGTGTGATTTTATGTTCTTGAACCCGGTTTTTCTAGAAAGAGGCAGGTGGGTGACATTTTTTTGTTAGCTAAGTGTGCGATGAGTGTTAATCAAGTCATTTAAGAACCGCCTTATCATTGTTTATCACGCGAGAGTATATGCCGTAAAATAATGTGATCATTCAATTTCCATGCTTTGTCTACCCTTCTTAAAGGAGAAGAAAAAGATGAACTGAAAACTTCATGCAATGAGTAGCTCAATCTCAATTACATGAGGAACAATAGAAATCTCATGACCATGGTGTCCAACTTATAAATACTCCTGTTCAAGTCTAGCTTGTTCAAGACTTGCTCGCAAATGCCAAATCAACGAACCAAGAACTCTGGAATATTGGAGAAAAACAAGAGATGAGGAGCTATCCGAGCAATTCAAGCGCAAGATAGGGTGCATCCATCCATAATAGTAACTTGAAACAAGTGGGAGTCAAAGAAAAATGTCCACATTGTCGATCTATACACTGCCTTCACTAATATTGTGGACCATGGATCATGATGAAGCAGCTCGAAAAGCCTTTGAAAGACTAGCTTAGGCTCCATATGATCCAGACTAGCAATTCATAGAGCCATTCATACATGGTGCCTATATATCTTATGATTGTTTCTTTTTTTTGGATGGTTTCAAGTACTTTCGAGGTTATATCATTTCTGGATTCTCAAAATGTATGTTATACATCCATTTTCAAGATATATTTATACAAAGATGTGGTTTAGCTTTTCGGAAATTCTGCTAAAATACCGAATAATACTTGGAACTTCAAACCAATTGGCCTCGTTGGGTTTCCTCAAAAAATAGTGAGCATATCTGTTCACCTCGACGGCGCTGGGCAAAGTAGCCTCCTGCCGCCTCCTACCGAAGTCACTGTAGGAGACCGGCGGGGTGCCACCATTGTGGCGGGAAGAGTCTCCCTGGCCAGCCTCCACTTCACCTCGATTTTGACACATGTTGACTGCTATGTATATTTCCTTGTGAATGTGGAGGTGGAATTTCATACCGAGGGATTAACTGAGATCGATCGATTCAAATTGGACAAATTTCAGAGTTTCACTCATACCTACCTTTATCCATCTCAACCGCTATTGGTGTTTTTTTGTCTATCTCCTGCATTATATATTGAGAACGAGGGAATATTCAAATCCATCAGAAAATGTTAGTGTGTCAGTTCATGAATTTTTCCATTTCGTTGCCGAGAATGACTTCTGTTAAATTAAAAGCTGGCAACATAAGCTTCACCCTTTCTAAAGTAAAAGCACTAATATTACTATTATGACACAGGAGAAACACAACATCACTAAACACCTATATCTAACAAGAAGGGAGGCCATATCTGACAAATAGAATGGCCAGCCAAAAGAAAAAGAAAAAAGGTAAGGGAAACAAGCTAGCTATACCCTATCCACCACTAGTTGTTCTTGGGCGGGTGGTTCCGTGGTCTACGGTAATCAGCGGTGAAGGGTATGTGGCCATCGAAGTAAGCCCCTGGATGAAGTTTCCTACCCCTAAAATAACAGTCCGTACTCAAATCCTTCCCTCCTTCATGCCCACATTGTCCAACAGGATGTTTTGCACCTGAGCTTGCTGTGCTTCTATCATCCGTCTTCTCCATGGCTGCATCTCCAAGAACCATCTTTCCTCTTGTCAGTGCATTGCTTCTGATTCCCTCATCTGTGATGGTTTTGTCAACGGTGGGCTCCTGCATATCAAGACTAACTTTAGTTAGACATTATCCCCGGCGGATAGTGCATTTCATCGAAATACCTACAAGTTTTTGACAACCCCTTGCAGTACTTACCAGCCTGGTTTCCGGTCCTCTCTTGCTGTCAGTTGCCGTCGGCAACTCTGAGAACAAAGAGTAAGCATATCAGAGTTTTGTTCAAAATCACAGAAGAGCATGCCTGTGCCAGTGTGAACTATAAGAAAGAAAAGAGCAGTCGAATGAAAGGCCATATAGCTCTAGCATGAACACTCAGGAGCATCGGTGTATACCTCTGTGCGCAATGGCGACGAAGGGCTCAAGGGTGGCCGATAGGACGGCCACCCCAAGCAAGAAGCTTACGCAGTTCAACGGCTGCATAACTAACCGTGGCCCTGTTCGTCGAGTATGTCGGTCGTGCAACTAACGAACAGGAAAGGGAAGGAGAAAAGCAGGACGCTGAGAGGGTGGATTTATAGGGACATTCGACACCTCATTGGTCAAAGCCCGACCTTGTGGCACGTATCTCCTGCGCATGGAATGCCGCATCTGTACTTACAGGCCATATAATACTCTGATCCCTCGGCATTTTCTTATTGGCTTGAGTATATTCACGTCCTTGGGAGTGCTCAAAGTTTGTCCCTTGTCGTTTGGCAAGCAGTAGTTTCCGATGATCTCTTGTGAACTGTGAATTAAAACTGCTCCAAGGATCTGCCGTTGCTTGCGGCTGAAGATTTTGGGTGCATTGGGCATTCTGCCCGCGTGGATGCATGCAACAAGCAAAGTGTAGTGGCCAACTAGAAAGGATTTCGGTGACCAAGGCCAGAACCTAGGGCTTCGACCTCACCTCCATTTGATCTAAAGTAATGGTTCTGGTTCTCAACACGTACTTTCAACCCATATTTGTGCATCAGACTCCCAGACAATGACCGAAAACAACCGTTGTCGGTGCCATTGAATTTCAGGAGCTTAGGAGTGAACGCTCATAGTCGGTTGAATTTGGTCAGTTTTCAGAGGTGGAGAAGCGCATGATTCGACTTCCGAGCGTCAACTGTTGCAGTTGGTTGGGTTTGGTCGGTACACTGATTCGGCTTCCGAGCGTCGACTGACTTGACGGTTCCTCTTTTCAGCTGCTGGCCTTTGCCGATGGCCCTTAAAGCACGAGCAAGATGCCGAATGAGAGCTTCGGTACTGCTGCTTTGGGGAACAGGCACTAGGCCCGGAATGCGTTCTTGGAGACAGTCAACTCGGTCTCCTGGGGCTTCAAGCTGTACCAGCTGCGCTCGTGTACGTCCTCGCGATTCACACTTGGCCTAGAGGTTCATGGAACTGAATTTCTTTCCGTTTGCCTTTCCGCTGAGCCTAGCAAAAATATATTTAATCGCTCAGGCAAGACAGGTTTACAGTCCATTCTGCTGGATTTGATGCTGAAAGCTTTTGTGGAGAAGCAGCAGTGAGGCGACTTCAGAACGCACACGGCAGCAGCAAAAGGGCAGCTCTTGCGTTTACCGTGTGAGCTGCCAGCACGTGCAACGCCGCGTCGGGCTCCGGCGACGGCATGATTTGCGCGCATTGGGAGCGGCCGGAGCACGAGGGCGCGACCTCCGAGCCGAGCGGGCGGGCCCGTCGCTTCGCGCTTCTCGGCGCGTCCCTGGTTCTGGACGGAGGCAGCAGCGACACATTTTCTTCCTTGCAGGGGCAGCAAAGCGGCTCGAACCGAGAGCTCATGTAGTACCAGCGAACACTCTACCTTTTCACAACTTCCGTGGATTAACTTTTCCATCGTCCTAACTGTTGTTGTGGGCTGCTTTGTGGTGGATCTGGATACGCTGCCAGCGCTAACGTACGCCAAGCCAATCTAATAGGTGTACGTTTTCTCTATTTAGGCCACGCCCAATGCAGGGGGTGCTTTGCCTTAAGACGCCTCTGTGAGAACAAAGGTACTACTTCCCATAGGAGTACTACCTTCTCTCCGGTTTCTGTGGGAGTCCTTAATTCCAATGTTAAGTAAGAGTACTACCTTCTCTCCAGTGTACAAGGCTCGGACACATTTTTTGACGCACTTTCACCATCAAGTTAACTAACAAAATATTAACTATATGTTATAAAAACATACTCCCTCTGTATTAAAATATAAGATATTTATTTGCTCTAAATTTAGACCAAGAAACGTCTTATATTTTGATATAGATGGAGTATCATTTACTTTGTCTTGGAAAAATGATGTCAATGATATTATTTTTCATTCTCAACTCATTGTGTTGTACTCCCTCTGTTTCTAAGAGCATCTCCGGCCGTTGGCCCCCCAGGGGGCGCGTAAAATCGCCGCCTGGGGGCGAGCCGGCGCTAAAATCGGCGTGGGGGCGAGCGGGTTCCCAGCCGCCGGCCCCAGGGTCGCCCTCAGACGCGGTTTTTTTTCAAAATGAAATTCGGCAAAGTTCGGTAAATTGGACAAAATGTTCGGCTAAAGTTCGGCAAACTTGACATATATTCGACGTTACATAAGTTATTTAAAAAACGCAACTAAGGGGCGAAGAAGTCGCTGAGCGTGGCGAAGTCGCCGACGTCGCTGCCATCCTCGTCGGCGGCGGCGGCCTTCTCCTTCTTGACGCGGCCGCCCCTGCTGGACCCCTGCCCTGCGTCGCCCTGGCGGACCGATGGCGGCGGCGCGTCCTCGTCACTGTCGTCGAGGATGACGACCCCTCCCTCGTCATGGCCACGGCGCCGAGCGGCGAACTGTTCATAGGCGCGGCACTGGCGCTCCAGCTCCGTGCGCGCCCAGTCTTCACGCGCCCACTTCAGGGCCGCCGCGTCGTCGAGCTCCTCCTTGACGCCGCCGGCGAGCCCGGGCTCCGTCTTTAGGACGGGGAGCCCCGGCTCCGTCTTGACGGCGACGAGCCCCCCCCCCCCTCCGTCTTTGGCTTGATGTAGCGTGGAGGAGCCGAGGAGGAGGCGCGCCTGCCGCCCTCGTTGATGACGGTGCCGGCTGCGGGTGCGCCGGCCGAGCGGCGTCTCCGCTGCGGGCTCGGCCTTGACGCCGAACACCGCCGGCGAGCCGGAGGAATGGGAAAAAGAGCGGGAGGAGGAAGACGAGGAGGAGCTGAACCTCCTGGGCATCCATTGCCCGGCGCTCCGGCGGGGGACCGGGGCGGCCGCCGCGGCAGGGTATGCCAGCGACAGGTCATTGCCGCCCTCGATGTGCTGGAGCACCTCGTGGAGCATGCGGCCGGGGACGCCCCACCATACGCGGTTATTTGTGGCACCGCCGTTTAGGTCATATTGGTGTAAAGCGCATGAAGAAACTCCATGCTGATGGGCTTTTGAAATCACTTGATTATTAATCACTTGATGCTTGCGAACCATGCCTCATGGGCAAGATGACTAAAACTCTGTTCTCCTTGAATAATAACTTGGGGTGCCATGGGTCATCCCCAAGCCCCTTATTGTTCTTGACGCCGCCCACCACCGGCGCCCAGTTGGTGGACGCCACCCAGCTGCGCGCCCGTGGCTGAAGTACCCGCCCACGACACGTGGTTGTCGGCGACATCTTTGAAGTCGCGCTACTCCTCCGTTAGGGACGCCCGCACGCGGTCGACCTCGGCGGTGAAGATGGCGGGGCGCGCGTCGACGTCGGGCACCGGGGGGTGGGGACACCCCCGTTGCTGAGCCTCCACCCCGTCGGCCTGGCGCGCATGTCCGGCGGCGCCAGGATGTTGGCCTCGAAGAAGAGGTAGGCCTCCCACTCGTGGAGCGAGCGGCGGCCGAAGCCATTGGCCGCCGCCGCGTCGGCGGGGAATCGTTTGGCCATCGCTATGGGCTTGGGGAGAGAGGGAAGGGGAGGAACGCCGGCGGGGACAGGGAGAAAGGCAGAGCTCGGCGGCGGACGGGGAGAGAGGCAGAGCTCGGCGGCTGGTTTGGGCTCGGGCTGGTGTGACCAGCGGCGAGGGGAGTCGCTAATTTTATAGCCTCGCGCCGTGTGTACGCGTGGCGGGAGGGGAGGCGTCGTCGCGCCCCCGTGAAGCACCGCCCGTGAGGAATCAATGGCAAGGCTGCCGCCGTCAGCCTTGCCATTGATTCCCCGCGGAAAACCGAGGCGTTATGAGGGAAGACGAGGCGCGTGTCGCTGACTCGGCGGACCCGCGGCTCTTTCGTGCCAAAATTGCTCGCCCCGGCGCCCCCAAGCGCGCCGGGTTCAGCCTGGGTCCGCCGGCGCCAGTTTCGGCCCAAACCGACGAAAAACGGGCTCCTGGAGGCGCGACTAGGCCGATTTTTGGGTGCCGACGCGGAAAACCCGCCTGGGAAGGGCCTGTTGGGGCGCGGCTGGAGATGCTTTAAATATAAGTCTTTGTAGAGATTTCACTATGAACTACATACAGAGTAAAACGAGTGAATCTACATTCTAAAATCATTTATATACATCTGTATGTAGTTCATAATGAAATCTTTACAAAGACTTATATTCAGAAACGGATGGAGTACAACACGTGGTTAAAGTTGGCAAATTCGAATCGTTCCTGCAGCTGGAATTAATGTCCTTCAAATCAAAGGACAAAGCTTATGAGATGCACAACACCTATGCTATTAAGGTTAGGTTCAGTATTAGAAACAGTCAGACAAAGCACCAATCAGATAAATTGCAATAACCGAGGACATTGAGAACCGAGTCAAAGGACACTACGATGACAGGTTGCGATGCTTGTGATCAGTTGAGTGTCAGCAAAGAGGGGATTCGGACAGTGCAAAAGGTTGTATCGATCACAATCATTGTCTTGCTAGTCCAAATAAGTTGCGAAATTACTTCACACACGACAATTGCTGTCACAATTCTAGGACGATGGCTTATCCAACGGTGTTGTACAGTTCTGCCTTTCCAATGGACAATGGGATATGTTGTGTCGTCTTGAAATCGTCCCGGGGTGTCGTCCGTATATCAACGCTCAATAAGTTGCATATAAGCTTGAGGTCCCAATGATGTGTTAGAGAAGTGGACAGGAAGCTAATTGGCCAGATACAGGAAGTCAGGATGGTGCCAGATGTATTCATGGAGTTTCATGGAGGAGTCGAGAAAGTGTCATTCTCAAGGATGGATTGCAATAATGAGATCGGTTGCAAACGCAATAAGTATTCAGAATCCAGTGATGCGCAAACAGTTAGAATACTTGAGTAATAAGCATACAGAGGATTTCTATATATTTTTATGCCATTCAGATAGATGAGGAAGGTGGTCAAATAGCTCATTTCTTTTGGGCATATGTTAGTCTATCATGGATCATGCATGCTTTGGTGATTTTATATCATTTGACACCACATTTCAGACTAGTAAGAGTGAAATGGCCTTTGCTCCACTCCTTGGAACCAACCCTCACAAGTAGACAATAACTTTTGGGTATGCTCTATTATTTAATGAGACAACTAAATCATTTATTTGGCTATTTGAGACCTTTATAATGGCAATATCAAGCAAGCGTTCAAGCACAATTTTACTAATCAAGACGAGACCATGGCATCAATAATTGCTTATGTATTCTGAAATACAAGCCATCGCCTTTGTTTGTGGCACATTATTTATGTTAACGCTGCTAAATTTCTCGAGCATATAATTCATAAGCATCCTGAGAAGTTACCACCTGATTTTAAAAGATGTGTGTAGAAAGACATATCCTAGTTTCATGTAAAAAAGAAGCGGCTTGAACTTTGAGGACAACAAATAGATGGAAAATTTATATGGCTTGGGAAAAGGTAGATGCTATCTACTGTGTCTCTTTTAAAGTCGATATGACCTCGACTAAAAGGAGCGAAGGTATGAATAATCTCTTGAAGAAAATATTTCGTATGAAAATCGGTCTTTCATAACTCGTAGAATGTGAGGAGGTTTCTGTTAGTCTTCGTAAAAATGAGTTGGTAAAGATTTTAATTCACATGTAAAGAAACGGATTTATTACATCTCAAATTTCCCTTTGTTGAAGACCACAGCTGAATCATATACAAGTAGGGTGTACTCAGAGTTTGAGAAACAATTTAAAAGAAATTTGTCATTGTATTGTAAATTGATACAAATTGAGTGCTCAGTATTGACATATGACCATTACATGTTTTGCAGAAAATACGAATTCATATGTATGTATACATGTTTTAAATTGCAAATATGGTTTCATAAAATATGGCATCCATATGTTACAAATATATTGTGCGAGCATGTCTCCAAAGTCTTCAATACGAATGATGTTTTCATTTTGCCATCGCAATATACACTAAACAGAAGGACAAAATATGCAAAAGGAGAATTTTATATTAAGAAACAATTGAAACTGCATGTTACACGTATCTCATTCTCATGAAAGATGGCATCCGCTACAATGAAGTGATCACTATCAAAAGAACTTATGAATGATTTGGAGAAATTCACTGAAGTTGGACTTGGAAGCACATAATCATCTAAGCGAAGATGCAAGAAAATTTGGTTTAGAGTTCCTCGGGCGATAAAAGGCGCCAACGGTAAACAACCATGGTCAAAGGTTGCCATACACATCATTTTCCAAGGTTGACATTACAGGATTAGCATATCCTCCGTGTATATAGATAGTTT
This sequence comes from Aegilops longissima, assembly GCA_021605205.1. Classification (NCBI taxonomy): domain Eukaryota; kingdom Viridiplantae; phylum Streptophyta; class Magnoliopsida; order Poales; family Poaceae; genus Aegilops; species Aegilops longissima. Next base: position 634,530,513 of record CM038682.1, read on the forward strand.
GCCATTTGCCTTTTTATCACCCAAGGACTCGCAACGATATTGTACCTTTTAAAGTGTCTGTAGCACATTCAGTCAAAACTAGCAGAACCTCATGGGTTTTTTCTTGCATCTTACATAGAGAATAATCGAATGTACAACTTATCAATGGCCTTTTTTGAAATCATCAAGTTCTTTTGATAACAAACACTTCAATGAATGGATGCCACCCTTCATGAGATACATGCAACATGTGTTTTCAAACTTACCTTCCTACTTGTTTCTCAATATAAAATTTTATTTTTGCACATGTTGTCCTTCTCTTCATTATATGATGTGATGGCAAAATGAAACATTATTGATATTGAAAACTTCAAAGGCACGCTTGCACAATATACCTAGATATGGATGCATATTTCATCATTTTGGTATAAAATGTGTATGCATAACTATGAATTCGCACTTCGTGCAAGAACTTGTAATGGTCATATCTGCACTGCTGAATACAACCATTGCTCCATGATCATTGCACTTTTGCATAACTATATATGTCAAGATTGGCATTGTTTTGTATTCCCTCCGTCTCATAATGTAAGACGTTTTTTGGTACTAGGACGGAGGGAGTAACAGTTTACAAGACAATGAAAATTGTCTTTTAAAATTCTTCCTCAAATTCTAAATGCATACTCTTTGTATATGTTCAGCTACATTCTTCAGCATAATTTGGGATATTTTTTCACGTGAATTAAAATCTTCATCAAACTTAATTTCACAAAGATTAGCGAAAACTCTCTCACATTCTACAGGGAGTTTTGGAAGACTAAGTTTCCCAGAAAATCTTTTCTTGACGACATTATGCATTCCTTTGGTCCTTTTGAGTAGAGGTCATATCAGTTGTGCAAAAGAATCATGATAGGTAGCATCCCATTTTTTTTCACAAAACTTATAGGTTTACCATCCGTTGTCCTCAAGATTGTACTCGCGCAACAAGTCAAGCCACTTGTTGTTGAAGTAAAACTCTTCGTACACGCATGTTTAAAATCGGGTACAAGCTTCTCATGATGCTTATGATACATGTGCATTAAGATAAATGTGTCACAAATAAAGACGATGATTTGTACTCCTATTTCAGAATATATAAGTTGTTGCCCATGCCATGGCCGCATCTTGATTAATGAAAATATGTTTGGAAGTTTGCTTGACATTGACAAAAGGTCTCAGGTAGACAAACATAAGGCTACTCATAGTGGGGAGTAACATATGCTAGTATCATGCATATGATACTAGTATATGATACTACCTTCATAGTGCATAGTATCATAAAATAGTATCATAGATTATCATATTTATTGCCATGCATGACACAAAGTAGCATAGCATTTAACATGATACAGTATCTACATATGTTACTATAACCCTCTCTTTCTTATTTAATTGTGTGCCACATAAGCATGTTTGCTAGTCCCAAGTGCATGTTACCAGTTAGACTAGCCACAGTGGGAGTAACTTCAGTAGTAACATCGAGTCCAACTCAGCAACTTTGCTTACGTGGCAATGAGTTAATGAGGAGAGAGGTAGTTACAGTAACTTAGCTAGTTACTGTAACATCACATGTCCCAATGCAATATGCTATAACCTAATAAATGAAGCTTTGCATGTTACCACACTTATGTTACTACCCACTATGAGGCTGGTTGTAATGGTAGTATCATAGCTAGTATCATGCATGCCAACTAAGCAATTTTGATGAGGTGTCATAGCATTAAATGAAGAAAGAGATGGTGTAGTATCATATCATGATACCGTATCATATTAAATGCTATGTTACTTTGTGTCATGCATGGCAATAAATAGAGTACTACATGATACTAATATATGATACTATGCATTAGGGAGGTAGTATCATACACTAATATCATATGCATGATACTAGTATATGATACTCCTCATTACAACCAGCCTGAAGGTAGTAACATAGTCTAGGGATTTGTGTATGTTACTAGTATATGTTACTATGCATTGTGACTAGTCTTATGTTACCCCCACTATGGTCTAGGGATTTGTGTATGTTACTAGTATATGTTACTATGCATTGTGACTAGTCTTATGTTACCCCCACTATGGCTAGCCTTACAGAGCAGACCCAAAAGTTATTGTCTGTTTATGTTGGAACAAAATTTCGTTCTTTATGCAGTGGTTAAATGCCCCAATCGATTTTGTCATCGATAATTGAAACAATGGGCAGTACATACAAGTCACAAAGAATTTAGCACAAATAGTAGAAATGACGGAAGAAGACATCATGTCCAACGGGCTTCTGAGCTTCTATTCACTACCTACTATCTAACAAGGAACCAGCTAAAACTCTTGAAATGTACTACAAATTAAAAGGAGGAAAAAATGACCCATTCACACTAACGCATGGAGGTTGATACAGAAGAAGCCCATTGGAATTGGAAAAACTACTTTGGAAAAAGGCGACGAGTAAGTGATGTTGTACAACTACTTCAAAATTCATTTGTTTTTCCCCGAAATAGGATGTTTTGTACCTAAATTTCCTAAAAACTATGATGTCAAGCGATGTTAGCTTCAATTATGATAGCTTACAAATTTCTTGTTCATAATTTCAATCATTTTGCAATTGTCTACAATGATCCTTAAGTCGAACTTTATAGTTTTGACCAAATTATAGAAAGAAGTATCAACATCTACAACACCAAATCAATATCATTAGATACATCATGAAATATATTTTCATACTGTATTTATTTGGTACAGTATAATTTGATATATTTTTATATGAAGATGGTGAAACATTATAAGTTTTGACTTAGGACAAAATATATCTGAGAGAGTAATAGCCAGCCACAACAATTAACATGCAAGCTGTTCTTGCATGATTCTCTAGCAAGTATGTGTCAGTCCTAGTTTACATGTCATCCTTGTATTTCGAGTTTTAATTACATTGACAGTGACCCACATTTCATTGGTCAGACTGATGGTCATACTTGAACCTCAAATGTGCAGGCACCATGTAAACTGCGACGGAGGGAGTATATATTGTATTAATAGAGAAACAGGATAGCTAGAACATGAGCGTTGAACTGAACAAAGATGATGATTACATTGAATGATCCAGTGATTCGTTTCAAGCTCAAGCTCTATGACAAAGCAATCAAGTGACAGAAATCCATATTTGAAGAGAACTTCTTTCCAGAGGGAAGACACAAGTTCCCAGTTTAGTTATCTATCAAATGTTTCTATGAAAAAGAAAAACTACGACAGTGTAATGATACAACAACTTATGTACAGTGTAACAATGGTGTTGCTTCATACTCCGTGGGAGTAGCATTGTTGATGTGCCAAATGAATGGCTTTGAAAACTCAGGGGGTCAGGAATGAATGATCATTTCTTCTCACGAAACAATTCAGTGTGCATAACCCTCACCCAAATCAATACACCTTCCACAGCAAAACTAAAAACACCCAATTGAATAGATTATACAGATGAAATAAATACAGATACTATCAAAACTAACCTTCCACTATTTTCAGCTCCCGGAAGTGGAAGTTACTTTGAAGCAGTCAATATTGCACAATTTAACCGACCTCATCATCCCTCCAAAGCTGTCACACAATGCATTGCAAGAGTCAAGAAGACAAGACAAGGATATGCCCTGTAATAGGAATCCACATTAAACAGTAAAACAAACAGAGTGCATGTAAGAATATACAGACCGGTCAATGCTTTTCCGTGGCTTATCAGATTGATCCACACTAGCCCGTGGTTTGTCAGGATGATCTACACTCTTTCTGCCTTTGTCCTTCCTATCTATGCTGCTCCTTGGTTTCTCCCGTCGATCTGTACTCCGCCTGTGATCAGTGCTTGACCTTGATTTGTCCCTCACATCCGTGCTTTTTCTTGAACTCTCCATACTTTCAGATCCTGTTTCAAGATCTGAAGGGCCTGAACTTTCTGGAGAATCATCTTTCAGTGGTGGGGACTTCTCTATGGCTGTGATGAACTTCTTTAGGTGCTTAATGTATTCGGGATAGAGTTCCAAATTACAATGGTTCCCACCTTTGACCCACAAAGGCTCATACTTCACTTTGGATAGTTCCCACAGTGCTCTCCCATGAGAACAGTCAACAACATCATCAGCCGTACCCTGCAGATGAAATAGTTTTAATGCAATAAATAGGTGAGGGAATATTGATGTTGCTATGGAACAGTCATCTCTTCCCGAAACACCATAATCAGAAATTGTTAAATTCCCGTCCAAGGAAAGAGTTGTACTCTTCAAAAGGACAGGACAGTCACATAGGCATTACAACAGTACAGCTATGTTGAACTTAATCTATCGCTTTACATGTGATTGTTTTACTAATTACATTGATGCCAAATGAATATTCTTAAAACTTATTAGACCGGTGAGTGAACAGGTGAACTGGCTATTGGACAGGCAAACCAGCAGGTTGACCGATGAACCAGTGAACCAACAGCCTGGCGGCTAGGGTCATCGGTTCGGTTTTTAGAACTGTGCTAGAAGCATCTAACTTGAAACATATTTGAAGAGAATGGAGAAAACAATATAGAGATAATCAAATCTAAAAAGGGCTCCAATCCATCCCCGCGCCACCAAACTGGTACGGGGCCAACTATTGATTTCCTTTTCATAGGAGGAAAGAACACCACCAAGATTAAAATACAAAAGCATTTCATGTCATATGGAGTTTTAAGACCTTTAGGGAATCTTGCTGTCATTAGAATACTCACATGGATTACTAACACAGGGCATTTGACCAATGCAACTTTGTCAATGTTCTGCAAACAAAAATATAGGGATCAGATCAAGGAAAAGATTAAACTGAAAGAAACAAAGTAAAATAATCACCTTATATATGTCAAACCAGTATGTATGTTTCACAGGATACATTACTCTCAAGCCAGACGAAATTGGGCTATGTAGAACCACTGCTCTCAAATGAGGCAAACGAGATGCCAAATCTAAAGTAGGGCCACTGCCAACTGATTGACCATACAGAATGATGTTTTCCTCGGAGGCCCCATAAGTTTCTATGAGACACCTATAAGCGGCCTCTATGTCTGCATAAGTGTTCTGCTCACTTGGCTGCAGAATCAAATAGAAATAAATCAAGTCAGCTATGCAAACCGATGGTAGCTGAACCTCTTAAAACAGAAAGCAAAGGGGAAGAGGAGAGGAAAAGTACTTTCCTAGAAAAAGATTGAGTCTATACCTTCCCAGATGATTGCCCATATCCAGAATAATCATAACTGTAAAAGCGGGAAAGAATATACTTCATTAGTTACTGTGTGAAGCCAAAATGGGTATTAGGATCAGTGAAATATATGTGACACTGCCAGCAGGATCATGACTGGTAAGTATCAACTATCAACAGTATCAAATGGAAGAACATACATATCATAAACACAAACACAGAGCTTAAAGCAAGTACAGTAATATATAAGAAATCTCCTTGAAATTTGCATAACATATTGTAGCTGCCACGCGTCAAAGCAACAACTGGTCTACTCTATATTATAAGGTCAAGAAAACTAGAGATAGACCCTTTGGAAAGTCAAATATGCAAACAGATGATAGAAAGGACAAACTGGTATTGGAGCTATAAGACAGATACAAATGGTGTTCACTACTCAACTGAAAAAAAATGACTACTCAAACAAGATAAGCTGGAGACACGATAGAACAATTGTTCATTGCTCCACACCACAAGATTTGAAACTGGGTATGCCTAATATCAACTGGACAACTCAATTAATCTAACCAGTAAACAGCTCATCTGGCAGTCTATCAATTATAAACATAGTAACTGATCAGGAGTGCCCAATTCCCTCATCAAAAGCCTGACCCACTCAAATGAGTAGATGGAACAGAAGCTACCAACAAAAGCTCCTTCGTTTATTCACTACTACCTACACCTACACCAAAACAGATAAAGAGAATCTAAACTTGGAACTGGAAAGTAAACGGACAATAGTTCTAATCAAAGTGCCCAAGTGGGAATTCATTATTTTATCAAGATCAAATCAAAATAATCCCAAGGGGGGGTCCATTAAACAGAAGAACGAAGAATTAAATGTGAACTCAATGGCCTCACGTTTTAATAGACTTCGGCAAACAAATCTATAGCTAAAACTTCTGGTCAAACCCAACCAATTTTGCAGGTACAACAGAAACAATAACCATAATAATTATACAAGAATCTAATTAGAAGTGAAGTGAAAAAAAAAAAGGTAAAACCCCCATCTTCATCATTAACAGTATAAGATCCCTACACTAGGAAAAATAAATATCCAAACGGAGCAAACAACAATGATGCAAACCTTTTATTTTTTATTTTTCCTCAGGGCAAGAATCTTAATATTGGTAAAAGAACATATGAATGTGCCAATGAGGCATTCAGATTTTGACCAAAAATGGCGACCACCAAACTACATTCCGACACAATGGATCTTCAGTCCTTACCAACTGAATTATTGAAGGTACGATCAGAAGATTCACAATTCAACACTAGAATCCAAATGTTTCATTTTACGTGCACAGATACGAGAGTTTCAAAGTGACTCTAGCAGTGACAATGACATAAAGTAGACGTTCCCACCACTGACTAGCACAGCACGCTAACATCCAAACTTCGCAATCAGTCCTAAATCCTCTAACATTTATTAGAAAAAATAATGATCGACTTCAATCAAATCAACCAATTATTGACCAGACTGGCCTAGTCTTCGGACCACCCAGCTGATAACAACAGCCTCACAGACATTCCCACGGGTTCAACAACCTCAATCAAATCACAAAGGTATCTAGCGACTAATACTACTTTCCATGAAGGCGTGGATGCACAACCAACTGCCAGCATGACCTGGAAGATTAAACTTCCATCCACTTTTTTCCGGAATAACAGGGCCCAAATGTTCCTAACTCCTAAGCATACCCCAACAAGCAAAACCCAAGCAGACGAGTTCTACTAAATCCAACTCCTTCGACCCTAATCAAGCAACTAACACTAACAGCACCGTAATTCATAACGAAATGTTACTACAGAAGATGGGAGACGTACCCCATGAGGTTGACGTTGAGGTGCGAGCTGAGCTCGACGAAGAGCTCGTACATCTGGCCCAGGTCGGCCGCGTTGCCGTGGGAGTAGAGCAGCGTGAGGCGCGCCCCGGGCTGGCGCACGTACATGGCCACCACCTCCGAGCCGCGCTTGGTCGGCAGCCGCCGCGCCTCTACGCCGCCCCGCCGGGGCACCCCGCTGAGCTCCACCACCGCGCCGTCCGCGGCAGCCGCGGCCGGCGAGGGCGGGGGCTCGACGCCGTACGACGGCGGGGAGGGCGGGAAGAAGGCGAAGCGCGCCGCCACCGTGGAGGCGACGGCGCCCATCGCCGCGCTCGCCGGCCGCTAGGGTTAGGACTCGGGGAGCCGGAGGCGGGGGGCGGCGGAGGCCGAGGAGGAGGAGCGGGGAGGGTGGAGAGATGCGGGGGCGTGGCGAGTTCGGTATTTTAATGGGGGCGGCTCCGTCTTCGCGGAAGCTGCTGCGATCGGAGGGGAAAAGGGAACGGGGACAGCGGCGGAGCTGGTTTGTTAGCTGCGGGTGGGGCCTCCCGGTCGAGTGGTTAGAGTGGCTAATGATCTCATCTACGTAGATCAAGGAGTTATCATTAGGGCTTTAGGAAAAAGTTATCATTAGGCTCTTGAGTGGTGGACCATGTGTGTGTGTGTGTTTAATTTGGAAGAGTTTAGGGCACGTAACGGGAATTTGGTCACCATGCGATCTACTTCCTCCGTTCCATAATACGAGTATAAGAATATTTTTTACACTAGTGTAGTGTCAAAAACGCTTTTATACTATGGGATGGAGGGAGTAGCAAATACGTCCCCGGTGTGTCGACGCATCCTCTCGCCTTCGATCACCTTCGACGATAGGGTGGCGTGAACCTTATTTTCGATCTCGGTGTTTGTTTGTTCTCTTGTGTTTTTTGTTGATTTCGTTCCTAGAGAGCAGCTGCGGCGGTGGAAAAAAGTATTTTACCGTAAACTAACATCAATGGCATGTTTTTTCATTCTTTTTTAGTTTTCTTTCTAGTTTGAATTGTGTGTTCAGTGTTCTGTTCAGGAGTGGTTTGCAAGAAAAAACTAGAAACACTATAATAACAAAAAAAAGCCTTGAACTTTGGAAGCATTATTAGAAAAGGAGTTCCAACGGAAAAGAGAAAATGCTGAGGCGTCAAGCCATCAACTTCTGCGACAAACTTCCATAAGGTGCAGAAAGCTAACATGTGAAGCAACTTAAAATGCTCGACATGGCTTGGATGGAGAGGACACGCTATTACTTTCTGATTAGGATTTGGTGGTCGCGCTTAGAGCTAATAACAATTGTCACTCACCTGTAGGTCAGGGTCTAACACTCTGGGCGTCATATATCGTTCGTCACTTACTGTGGACGCTGTACACTGTCAATGACCTTGTTTAATTAGCAGGCAGTTCATACCCTGTTTAATTAGCAGTCTGAATTTTGTGATATACACACTTGCAGACCATATTTATAGTTTTCTCTGAGATTTCTGACTAGACATGTTACTGGTTTGGTCTTTTTGGGCTATGCTATGGTGTACCCTGCTTCAGGTTAAACTCATCTCATCTCATTCAGCCAAAGGTTAATCTGTTTGCTTCAGAAATCAAATCAGGCATAGTATAATACATTTACAAGGAAATCATTCTAGGCTATGTATGTTTCCAAACATTGACTGTTTACTGAGAACAAGGAGAAATATAGTATCCATACACCAAATGTATCACACACCTACTCATTCATATGCCCACACATGATAGCCAAGCCAATACATACAGTTATTACCCTCTCTGTAGCGACCCGACCCAAAATCGGTCAAGTCTCTGTGTCTGTACCATCCCAAGATCATGCTGGCACTCACAGTACATTGATGAAATAATCAAAGTTCAATCACACCTGAATTTATTACACGATTCTCATATCGAGTCTTTATTACAATAGAATAAATTCGGCCGAAGGCCAACTCATGAGAAATAAACTAAGTAAAGCTGCGGAAGCGTAGAAGAATAGCGAGTCCAACCGACTCCAAAGGGCAATCGCCAAGCGCGGATCGTAGCCTCACTCCTGATCGGAATACTCCTCTGCAACATAAGACGTTGCAGCCGTGTAGGTCAGCATTTTGAATATGCTGGCAAGTCATGAAGAGAGAATAACAATAAATAATACTAACACTATATGCAATTTGGCTGTGGGGCTCTAAGTTTCATCATTTTGCGAAAAGCCAGTTTTTCCCTACAATAAGGACTTGTTTGCAAAAACTACAAAATTGTTGGTAGTTATTGAGATGGTTCCGCCAACCAATGACTCATTTCCAAATTATTAAGTCATAACCCCCTCAATTAATTTATTAATTTCAATGTTGAGATTTCCGAATACTTCCAAGTTCCAGAGGCTCAAATTATGCAGAAACGGGACACGGCTAATCGATTAGATCTTTTCTCTGCAGAGGTTTGCGCACTTTACCCGCAAGAATCGTTCCCTCCTTTTAAGTCTTCGCACTTCATGGTGTTTAAAGACGGGACGAACGAAACAGGGTCTTCCGAAGAGTTCTTCTGGCCACTGCCGGTACCCATCCAATCCTACCGTTCTACATCTCGTAGCACCGTCCGGCCAGAGTCACAACTAGGGTTGACCAAGCCAGAGCCCATAATGGCTTGCGGCTGCACAGGTAAGCTTCCGGTCAATGGGGTATACATCCGTCTCTTCGTGGCTGGGTGAAGCTTTCCGCAAGATGTCATGCCCGTCAACCGTCCTCCACCCAGTAGTGAATTTCGAAGTCCATCTTGAGCTTGAAGTTCATGGGGTTGTCATCATCTTGACTCTCACATCTCCCTTATGAATTCACTCAACCAACCCCGTCTACGAGCATAGCAAAATAAACTACTTCGTCCCGGGCCATGGTAACAAGGGGAATTGGGTTCATCCTACCTCATGATACTACTCAAGAACATAACTTCAAATTCTCCTACTGCATGCATGGTGGGGAGGTATAATTCTAATGCAATAAAATCATAGGCATAGTAAAAGAAAACATGATCAATGACTTGCCTTGCTGACGATCTTCGAAAGCTAGGGACTCGTGGTAGCAAGCTTCGCACTCCGGAAATTCTACCGAGGCAAACAACAATCATAATAAGCATACAAACATATGATCACTTACATAACAGCATAGTAACATAACACACACAAGAATTGAATCAAAACCCAAAGGAGACTCAAAGAAATCCAACTCAAAGTTTTCACCATATCCAACAACAATCTAGAAATACTTTTGTAATACAAAATTTTTTCTTAACAGAACCTAAGCATGGGTTTTTGCTAATTAACAGAAAAGAAATCATCAAGCAACTAGTAGCAAAAGAATCACCTTAAAAGCTATTATAAAACTTCTATTAGGCCTAAAACAATCCTAGCAAGAGAAAATAAAATAAAAGTTTTATTTATTATAAATAAAAGTTCATGCTCTAAAGTTACAGAAACTAACCTAGAATAAACTATCTCTCATGGAAAATAAATTTATTTGCTAAGTAAAACAATAGGAAAACAGAAGCTAGTTAAATAATTAAGAATAACATGATTCTGATTAAAACTATTTTTTATTAATTTCTAAAATGCCCAAATAAATTCCTACGGTTAGGCAATGTCAAAACAAAGCTGTGACAAAAAGAAACATTAAAAATAATATTCCTAACTCATTTTATAGCAGAATTACTATTCTGTCTAAATCTAAAATAAAGCAATTTTAAATAATTTTTACATGACTAATTATATTTTCTACAGAAACTACAAGAAATTTGCAAACCAACAAAAAAAGAATCACTTAAAAATATTAAGTAGATTAAAAGATATGAATTTTACAAAACTGAAACTATTCTGTTAAAAGCAGAAACGAAAAAATATTGCTAAAAAGAAAAAGCGGGCTAATGGGCCTATCTAGCATACAGGGCGTAATTTAACTAAAAAGCGCACATGGTTTTAAACCGAGTCGGCCGGTCCAACTAAACCCTAAATAAACCGATCTAAATCGGAACTAAACCGGTTCACTAAAATAAACCCTAAAATAAAACGTACCCCTTCGGGCTTCTAATCTAAACCCTACGTTTAGATCTAACGGCGACAGAGCTCCGCGACTTCACAAGCAGGCGACAATGACAGCTCCCAGCGACTCTGGTGGTCGGGGACGTCGGCGGAGAGGTCCGGCGGGTGCGGACGGGCGAGGGGAGCTCGGGGGTGGGGTCGAGGAGCTCGAGGTGGCCGGGCGGTCGGGCGAGGCTAATGGCGGCGGCACACTCGGGCTCCCATGAGCGATCAATGAGGAGAGAGGGTCGGGAGGCGAGGCGAGGGGGAGGGGTCGAGGGAGGTTTATATAGAGGGCCTCGACTTGGAGGAGGCGGGTCAGGCGGGGATCGGGAGGATCCGGAGATCTCGGATTTCCGGCATGGCGGCAAGAGTTGGCGTGGGCGAGGGAAGAAGAGGTGGCGGGGTCCACCGTCGGTGAGAGGAGGCGCGTTTGGTCGGTTGGCCGATTCGGAAGGATTCGGCCAGGGGACTTGGGCGTGGGCGGCTCATTGGCCGGGGCAGGGTGGTGGTGGTCTTTGGCTGCGCTTCATTGGGCCGCCAGTCTTTGGTGGGCAGTGGCTTTGGTGGCGCTGGGTCCTTTCTTTATTTTATTTTTTGAATTTTTTAGAGAGAAAATATATAAATATAAATATTTTATATAGGACATATATATATCAAAATGATCAGGAATATTCTCTATAATTTGAACATTTTCGAGGCAAAACTCAAACTTTATAAAAATCATTTTCTAAAATTCCAAATAAAACTCAAATTTGAATTCAAAACTTTTTGGCAATGTTTTCTTGACATTTTGGAGTGTCATGTTTACTCCTCTCATACTTTGTCTCAAGTATTGTCAGTATTGATTTGAAATAAATTTCAAGCGCCAAATTTTGAATTCAAATGCCAACAACTCCAAAAACTTCTGAAACTTCAAATGCCACTCAAATTCAAACAAAATGCATGGATGCTTAGCTATAATTGTAAAACATTCCAAATAGGAAATTTGGGATGTTACAAACCTACCCACCTTAAGATGAATCTAGCCCTCGAGATTCGGGTTGGCTAACAAATAGGTGCGGGTGGTCTCGAAGGAGGTCTTCTTCTCGCTCCCGGTGGCTTCCTCCTCGGAGTGATGACTCCACACACCTTGCAAAACTTGATGATCTTGCTGCGGGTGACTCTGTTCGCGATCTCGAGAATTCGGACGAGTTTCTCCTTATAAGTCGAGATCACTTGTCGAGCTGTATGGCCTCTAGGGGCCTTTGTGTCTCTCAACGGAATATCGGCCATGTCGGCATGACACTTCTTGGTGAGAAACATGGAAGACATCATGAACTCCGGACAATCCTTCCGCAATTCCAACTTGTAAGCAACTTCTCCACGACGTTCGAGGATTTTGTAGGGCCAATGAATCGGGTGCTAACTTTCCTTTAACACGAACCTCTCGATTCCATGAAGTGGGGACACACGAAGATATGCTCGGTCTCCGCCGTAAGTTACTTCCTTGCGTTCTTGTCGGCATAACTCTTACGCCTCGATCGAGCTATCTTGAGTCTATCTCGAATCAGTTTGACTTTCTCTTGAATCTCGATAAGATCGGAACCGAAAAGTGTTCGATCTCAACACCATCCCACAAAGAATGGTGTTCGCACCTCCTTCCGTATAGAGCTTGAAGGGGCCATCTTGATCGGTCGATAATTGTTGTTGTAGGAGAACTCTGCGTATGGCAAATTATCATCCCAGCTAGAACCATAGTCTAGCACACAGGCTCTCAACATGTCCTCCGAATCTGGTTGACTCTCTCGGTGCATCCATCATGCTGCGGATGAAAGGCTGTCTTGAACTCCACCTCGTACCCAAAGTTTCATGCAACCGATTCCAAAACTTTGAGGTAAATTGTGTTCCTCTATCGACACGATCTCGCTCGAACTCCATGCGGACATACGATCCTGGTCATGTATATCTTGGCTAACTTAGCATTGGTATAGGTAGTCTTCACGGGAATGAAGTGAGCTACCTTGGTCAATCGATCAACCACTACCGGATGGAATCATAACTGAGCGAGTCTGGGTAATCCTGTGATAAAATCCATTCCAAGTTTTTCCCATTTCCAATCGGGAATCGACAAAGGTTGAAGTAATCCTGCTGGCTTCGATGTTCGCGCTTTACTCGTTGACAAACATCGCATCTTGCTACATACTCGGCAATATCTTTCTTCATACCGCCCACGAAACTTTCCTTCAAATCCAGATACATCTTGGTGTTACCGGGGTGAATCGAGTACGGTGAATCATGAGCCTCTTGAAGAATTAGCTTCCTGAGTTTGGGATCATTGGGTACATAAATACGATCCTCGAACCATATAGCTCCGTATTCATCCTTACAAAATCCTTTAGCTTTTCCTTCATTCATCTTTTCTTTATCTCATCAATTTCCTTGTCCGACTTACGGGCTTCACGAATTCTTTCGGCCGAGTGGACTGAACTTCGAGTTGCAACATATCCTCTCGGAACTATCTCCATCGGAGATCTCGAGGTGATCGACTAACTCTGGGGTAATCCTCCTGCTATAAGAGTATTCACATAACTCTTACGGCTCAAAGCATCTGCTACAACATTAGCCTTACAGGTGGTAATGCAATCTCATGTCATAGTCCTTGATTAACTCTAGCCATCTCCTCTTTGAGGTTCAACTCTTCTGCGTGAAAATATACTTCAAGCTCTTATGATCTGTGTAAACATCACAACGGTTTCCGATAAGAAAATGCCTCCAGTCTTGAGTGTGTGCACTCTGCTGCTAACTCCAAATCATGTGTGGCATAATTCATCTCGTGTGGTCGTAGCTGTGCGGAGGTATAAGCTACAACTTTTCCTTCTGCATGAGTACTCCTCCGAGTCCACGGCGAGAAGCGTCACAATATACCGTAATCCTTGTGTATGTCCGCAAAATCAATCTTTGGGCTGTAACCAAACGTTTCTTCAATTCACGGAAGCGGCTTCACAATCCTCGTTCCAAATGTACTTGGCATCCTTCTTCAATAGCTCGGTCATGGGCTTGGCAATCTTCGAGAAATTCTCAATAAACCTCCGATAATATCCTGCGAGTCCGAGAAAATGCGGATCTCCTTGGTGAGGTGGGCGATCGCCAATCGGTGGTGATTCAACCTTGGCGGGGTCAATGCTATTCCTTCTCCTGAAATAACATGTCCGAGGAATCCGACTTCCTTCACCAAAATTCACATTTGCTGAACTTGGCATACAACTGATGTTCTTGAAGTTTCTCGAACTAGGCGCAAATGTTCCTTATGCTCTTCCTCGCTCTTGGAGAAAATCGGTATATCATCGATGAACAGCACGACAAACTTGTCCAGATATTCCATAAATACCTTGTTCATCAAATTCATGAAGTATGCAGGGGCATTAGTCAATCCGAAGGACATGACGGTATACTCATATAAACCATACCTGGTAGTGAATGCTGTTTTGGGTATATCCTTTTCACGGATCTTCAACTGATGATACCCTGACCGAAGATCGATCTTGGAGAATACCTTGGCTCCAACTAGCTGATCAAATAGGTCATTAATCATCGGCAGAGGGTACTTGTTCTTGATGGTCACGTCGTTCAACGAGCGATAATCCTAACCATTCTCGTGGTTCCATCCTTCTTCTCTACCAAAAGAACTGGGGCTCCCCAAGGTGACGAGCTTGGCCAAATATATCCTTTCTCCAATAGCTCATTAATTTGGTTCTTGGTCTCTTTCAATTCGTTCGGTGGCATCCGATAGGGTCTCTTGGATATTGGGGCTGTGCCGCAATAACTCAATCAGAAATTCAATGTCCTGTCGGTGGCATTCTGGTAATTCCTCCTAAACACATCGGGAAAATCTTGCACTCGGCACTTCCTCTGAACAACTCCGTGAAATTCACTGATTCTTCATCGGCTCGTCGGATACATACTTGATCCTCTTACGCTCCGGGTGATGAGCGAATCGACTTCTGAGCACAGCCTATGTTTCCTTCAAACTTTGTCAACCAATCCATGCCTAGGATTACATCCGAGTCAGGTTTCCAATACTATTAGGTCTGCGGAAATTTATGGTTTCCGATGTTGAGGTTGCATGACAGCCTAAGCTCGCCATCATTTCTCCTCTGCGGAACCCGGCGTGAAGAGGGCTTCTAAGGGTTTTAGTGGGTAACCCGTACTTTTCCACAACTACCCTTGATATGAATGAATCGTTGCACGTAATCAAAGAGTACCAATCTTGAGCGTGAATTCAATAAAACTTACCAACCACGATGTACGGCTGATCATAGGCGTCCTCCACGTCAATGTGGTTCACCCGAGCACGAGGAAAAGGATTGGGTTTCTTCGCTGAGCTTCCATTGCCGTTTCCATTCCTCTGCTTGGCCTCCGGCGGTCGGTGGCATAGTGCCTGTTTTACGGCACTTGAAGCAGTGATGTGACTCGGATCTTTACGAGCCGGGCGGGGCGATCTTGGTTGCCATTGCCGTTTCCATTGCCATTTCCATTGCCTGACTTGTTGTCCTGGTTGCGGTTGTTCCCATTTCCTCCATGGTTATGTCCTCCATGATTATGATGGGTATGCCCTCCCGAGTATGGGGCATAACGGGGCTTCTGCTGAGCTCCAGAGTTGTACTTCCCCTGACCATACTTCCGCTTGCGGCTATCAATCTGCTGTTGCTTGCCTTCAAGTATGGTGGCCTTGTCTACCAGCTCCTGGTAGTTGGTGAAGGTAGCCACCATTAGCTGCATACCCAGCTCGTCATTGAGTCCCTCGAGAAACTTTTCCTGCTTTGCGGCATCTGTGGCCACATCATCCGGGGCATAGCGAGCTAACTTGCTGAACTCATCCACGTACTGCCCCACAGTACGGTTCCCTGGCGTAAGTTGCGGAACTCACGCTTCTTGCACTCATGGCTCCAAATGAAACATGGCGGTGCGGAAAGCTTCTTGGAACTGATCCCACGTGATGGTGCCGATGGGATAAGTGGCGGTGTAGTTCTCCCACCAAGAAGCTGCAGGTCCATCAAGTTGATGTCGGCAAAGCGCACTTTCTCTGCATCGCATCCAACGGTGACTAACTCCTTCGAGACCTTGCGGAGCCAATCGCCGGCCACAATCGGCTCGGTCTGCTAGAGAACACCGGCGGATTCAGCCTTAGGAAGCGGGTCAAGTTGTCAACAGGGGGTGGTGGCGGTGGATTGTTGTTGTTGTTGTTGTTCTGGTTCTGAATGAGCATCTGCATGAGGGCATTCTGCTGCTGGATCAGCTGGGTGAGCTCCGGCGGGAAGTTGAGACCGGGGTCACGTCTCGGAGGCATCTGGTGTTTTGGAGTGGATGAGAAAATTAGAATAGAACAATGGTCTAATGAGAAAATATCACTATCCATATGAATGCACAATCATAATCACACCAATCATTTATTCAACCAACTCAAACATGGTTCAATCTCGATTACAAAATTCTCACGACTAATCGAAAATAACGACCTAACTGATCGACGGAAAAATAGAATAACATGGCGGTCGACTAAATGTCTTCATCAATTATCCTTGCGTCCTCAGTGCGGCGTCCTCCGGTGTGGCGTCCTCTGATCTGGCGCCTCCTCTTGCGGCTTTCTTCAGTGGAGCTCCCTTCATAATCCTGGTCATTGCTCACGAGAGGTCCGTCATCTCCACTCGGAAAAAGGTCCTCTCCCAAGTCCATCTTTTCCTCTAATGCGGCAACATTCATCTTCAGGTTGTCGACTCTCTCCATGAAGTCCGCGATTTCTTCCTCATGGTCAAGGAAGTCTGCGTGTGCCTTCTCCTCCGAGTTCAGTTCACGGAACAACAGCCTCCTGTGTACCTTGAGTTCTGGCGAGTCGGATCTCCGTTTCTGAGGAGACACTCCAAGTCTTGGACATACGAGAGAATGGAGTCGTCCTCTATAGTACGGATGATATCTCCATTCCTTGCTCTGCGAGAAACCATGGCGAGTCGATGGATCGAGCTCGGCCTGTACTCTTCTCGGAGATGTCCGAGTGCGATAAATCGCCATGTCTCTTCCGAGGATCCAATTGAAATCGGTAAACTCAAAGTCAATGGGCTCTGTATGTCCTCCGAAGGTCCTCCTGGAATATGCACCTCAATCTCAGAAGGGTATCCGTCGGAAGTGCATTGGTAGGCTTCCGGTGATCGAGGGCGAGCAATCTTCAGCTTCTTCACGATCTGGACCAGCTTCTGCCGAAGGCGTCGTCTCATCTGGTGGCAAAACTCCGGTAGCAAAACTGGGTGAACTCGTGACCATCTAGAATGTTGAAAATCGGAGAGAAGTCGAAATGAGCAGGGAGAATTACGGAATGATAAGGACATAAAATAAATAGTCTCTTCCTATGGCTTTCCGATCCTAGGGGTTACGTCCTACGGTCAACGTGTGCTCTGAATACCATCTCTGTAGCGACACGACCCAAAATCGGTCAAGTCTCTGTGTCAGTACCATCCCAAGATCATGCTGGCACTCACAGTACATTGATGAAATAATCAAAGTTCAATCACACCTGAATTTATTACACGATTCTCATATCGAGTCTTTATTACAATAGAATAAATTGGCGAAGGCCAACTCATGAGAAATAAACTAAGTAAAGCTGCGGCGTAGAAGAATAGCGAGTCCAACCGACTCCAAAGGGCAATCGCCAAGCGCGGATCGTAGCCTCACTCCGATCGAATACTCCTCGCAACATAAGGCGTTGCAGCCGTGTAGGTCAGCATTTTGAATATGCTGGCAAGTCATGAAGAGAGAATAACAATAAATAATACTAACACTATATGCAATTTGGCTGTGGGGCTCTAAGTTTCATCATTTTGCGAAAAGCCAGTTTTTCCCTACAATAAGGACTTGTTTGCAAAAACTACAAAATTGTTGGTAGTTATTGAGATGGTTCCGCCAACCAATGTCTCATTTCCAAATTATTAAGTCATAACCCCCTCAATTAATTTATTAATTTCAATGTTGAGATTTCGAATACTTCCAAGTTCGAGGCTCAAATTGTCCGTAACGGGGACACGGCTAATCGATTAGATCTTTTCTCTGCGCAGAGGTTTGCGCACTTTACCCGCAAGAATCGTTCCTCCTTTTAAGTCTTCGCACTTCATGGTGTTTGAAAGCGGACGAACAAAACAGGGTCTTCGAAGAGTTCTTCGGCCACCTGCAGTACCCATCCAATCCTACCGTTGTTCTACATCTCGTAGCACCGTCCGGCCGAGTCACAACTAGGGTTGACCAAGCGAGCCCATAATGGCTTGCGGCTGCAGAGTAAGCTTCGGTCAATGGGGTATACATCCGTCTCTTCGTGGCTGGGTGAAGCTTTCCATAAGATGTCATGGCGCTTCTCCATGCATCCCGGCCAACCAATGGGTTCTCGGGTGCCCGTCAACCGTCCTCCACACAGATGAGTGAATTTGAAGTCCATCTTGAGCTTGAAGTTCATGGGGTTGTCATCATCTTGACTCTCACATCTCCCTTATGAATTCACTCAACCAACCCCGTCTACGAGCATAGCAAAATAAACTACTTCGTCCCGGGCCATGGTAACAAGGGGAATTTGGTTCATCCTACCTCATGATACTACTCAAGAACATAACTTCAAATTCTCCTACTGCATGCATGGTGGGGAGGTATAATTCTAATGCAATAAAATCATAGGCATAGTAAAAGAAAACATGATCAATGACTTGCCTTCTTGACGATCTTGAAAGCTAGGGACTCGTGGTAGCAAGCTTCGCACTCCGGAAATTCTACCGAGGCAAACAACAATCATAATAAGCATACAAACATATGATCACTTACATAACAGCATAGTAACATAACACACACAAGAATTGAATCAAAACCCAAAGGAGACTCAAAGAAATCCAACTCAAAGTTTTCACCATATCCAACAACAATCTAGAAATACTTTTGTAATACAAAATTTTTTCTTAACAGAACCTAAGCATGGGTTTTTGCTAATTAACAGAAAAGAAATCATCAAGCAACTAGTAGCAAAAAGAATCACCTTAAAAGCTATTATAAAACTTCTATTAGGCCTAAAACAATCCTAGCAAGAGAAAATAAAATAAAAGTTTTATTTATTATAAATAAAAGTTCATGCTCTAAAGTTACAGAAACTAACCTAGAATAAACTATCTCTCATGAAAAATAAATTTATTTGCTAAGTAAAACAATAGGAAAACAGAAGCTAGTTAAATAATTAAGAATAACATGATTCTGATTAAAACTATTTTTTATTAATTTCTAAAATGCCCAAATAAATTCCTACGGTTAGGCAATGTCAAAACAAAGCTGTGACAAAAAGAAACATTAAAAATAATATTCCTAACTCATTTTATAGCAGAATTACTATTCTGTCTAAATCTAAAATAAAGCAATTTTAAATAATTTTACATGACTAATTATATTTTCTATAGAAACTACAAGAAATTTGCAAACCAACAAAAAAAGAATCACTTAAAAATATTAAGTAGATTAAAAGATATGAATTTTACAAAACTGAAACTATTCTGTTAAAAACAGAAACGAAAAAAATATTGCTAAAAAGAAAAACGGGCTAATGGGCCTATCTAGCGCCCTGGGCGTAATTTAACTAAAAAGCGCACCTGGTTTTAAACCGAGTCGGCCGGTCCAACTAAACCCTAAATAAACCGATCTAAATCGGAACTAAACCGGTTCACTTGAAATAAACCCTAAAATAAAACGTACCCCTTGAACTTCTAATCTAAACCCTACGTTTAGATCTAGCGGCGACAGGAGCTCGTGACTTCACAAGCAGCGACAATGACAGCTCGGCGACTCTGGTGGTCGGGGCGTCGGCGGAGAGGTCCGGTGAGTGCAGACGGGCGAGGAGCTCGGGGTGGGGTCGAGGAGCTCGAGGTGGCCGAGGCGGTCGGGCGAGGCTAATGGCGGCACTCACTGGCTCCGTGACGATCTGTGAGGAGAGAGGTCAGGCGAGGCGGGGAGCAGGGTCGAGGGAGGTTTATATAGAGGGCCTCGACTTGGAGGAGGCGGGTCAGGCGAGGGATCGGGAGGATCCGGAGATCTCGGGATTTCCGTGCGGCGGCGTTGGGTTGGCGTGGGCGAGGAAGAAGAGGGTGGCGGGTCCACAGCCGGTGAGAGAGGCGCGTTGGTCGGTTGGCGATTCGGAAGGATTCGCAGGGGACTTAGGCGTGGGCGGCTCATTGGCCTGGTGGTGAGCTACGCTGGGCTGCTTCGATGGGCCGCCAGTCTTGGTGGGCAGTGGCTTTGGTGGCGCTGGGTCCTTTTTTTTTTGAATTTTTTAGAGAGAGAAAATATATAAATATAAATATTTTATATAGGACATATATATATCAAAATGATCAGGGGAATATTCCCTATAATTTGAACATTTTTCCAGGGGCAAAACTCAAACTTTATAAAAAATTATTTTTCTAAAATTCCAAATAAAACTCAAATTTGAATTCAAAACTTTTTGGCAATGTTTTCTTCTGACATTTTTGGAGTGTCATGTTTACTCCTCTCATACTTTGTCTCAAGTATTGTCAGGTATTGATTTGAAATAAATTTCAACTGCCAAATTTTGAATTCAAATGCCAACAACTCCAAAAACTTCTGAAACTTCAAATGCCACTCAAATTGAAACAAAATGCATGGATGCCTAGCTATAATTGTAAAACATTCCAAATAGGAAATTTGGGATGTTACAACACACCAACTCATTATTATTAATCAAGCCACACGCCTTAAATTATCATCCACACAGCAACTCATATACATATGTCTATACACAATGACCAAGCCACACACACACACACATTAAAATGCGCATTTGTCAAGGGGACATGTCTCGACACACTGTAAAACCCCATTGAACCTGTAAACGTTACCAGCTTCCACTGTGGCTTCGGCAACTTGACCGCCATAATGCAGCCGTAGAACTGAATTATCTCTGTTGTTAAACCACAGCACTGCTTCCTGGAGCTCCCCTTTCTCCCAGAAGATGCTGACAGTGGTGTCACCCCGAGCCCTCAACCCTTTGACACACCCTTCAGGCCACTTGTTGCGTGGAAGCGCGGGCAGTAGATACAGGTCAGTGGGAGTGCTCTGAAGCAGCATTTCAGCGATCGCAGCTGTGAATCTGCAAGACAGTACAGAATTGGAGATGCTAATGTTACTTTCAGACAACAGGCACATAGCCACATACCCAGAATTGGTTAATTGGTAATTACGCAACCCGGAAACTGTCAAACTGATCAGACAGAGTGAAGCATATATCGTATGCTGAATAAGTAAGAACATTTCGTACCCAAAGTTTCCATCGATCTGGAACGGTGGGTGTGCTGTCCACAGATTGGTGTACAGTCCTCCTTCGAACCCAACTTTTTCACCAGGTGGAACGAACGTGATTAACTTTAGGATCATTCTGTATGCATTTTCGCTGTTAAGAAGGCGCGCCCACAAAGCCATCTTCCACGTGCTTGACCATCCAGGTCCATCTTCCCCTAGTATGAAACAACGATGTATTAACTTCCGATTTGAGGAGAAATGTCCCTTTACTAGTAGGTGAGACAAACCAGTACTAGGAAAATATTTCTTGTTGCACCCTTTCTTGGCAAAACACATACAACTTCTAATTTATATCTTATGTTTTCACTTGATAGGTGATGCTCCTAAGGCACATGCCAATAGTAAACCATTAATTCCAGCAATGAAGTTCAACAATGTGTATTCTTATTAGACTAGCACAATGCCCGTCTCGCTGCCACGGATTAAAAATTACACTGCAAGATTAAGATGATTATACTGCTATTTGTGCCAGACCACACCATCCATATCTGCTCTTGTACATCCCCTTTGTGCTAGATCGAAGTCCAACAGTGGGTGTGGCGACTGTCAACAGTCATGATGATGGACAGATTGCCACAACCATTTGAATTTCTTTTGCATTCATCCTATTGTCAAAACATGCACAATTATTTGACTAATTCCATAGTATTGCTCGATACGGTTGATTCAAAAAGCAAAACAGACAAAAAGGACATATCAAATGTAGACATGTACTGTAAGGAAAGCATAAGCTATTTTATACCGAACAAGTACATAAGACTAATCTGATGTATCCATTACTATATTTGGTCCATAGATGTTTATGACTCTGTATAAAAATATATTTTAACATGTAGTAACTAGTGCAAAGCTCGTTTAAGCCGGAAAACCCTAGGACTGCATCCCATATTCAGGTAAACAGACCATTAACATCCATTTATTTAGTTATATACTACGTTGACACTTAATAATACGTAATTAAATGCAGTTATTCCTTGTGCTATGCAAACCTCGTTTGTGAAGACTATTAGAAATAGCTTCGCAAATCTCAGGATTTCTCTGCATGGTTATAGTATGACCAGGATAAAGACCGAAGAGATGTGACAGGTGCCGATGGGTAACTTCAGCGTCCTCAAAATCTTGTGCCTCCGTGAAAAATACCAAGATGTGAGTCATATTATAATAGAAATAAATCCAAACCCAAGCAGAGCTTGAGCATTTACCCATTCCATGAGTGTTTGATCTTCAGCAATCGTATTCTGAGGGAGCCTTGGAAGCGCTTCCTTGATCTTCTGGACCAGAGGAGTATCAGATTTTCCTAAAATCTGTTGCGTAGTAGCATCAAAATATTATCTCTGAGAGATGATCGAGTCAACACACATTTCACAAACAAAAACAAGAAAAAACTACACCAGCATATATTTTTTATCTTTCATTATATTTTATAGTGTTATAACCAGTTACGGCATTAATTGTTACCTCTGCAGAAGAAATGACTGCCGAGAATATCTCTCGGATGATTGCGATATCCATTGTAGTTGAATAGCTTACACTAGCTTGCTGACCACCACTCCCTGGAGCAATGAAAACATGCTCGGGAGAAGTAGAGGGGTTTGTTTCCAAAAGACCTCGAGGTCCCTCAATCAACCAATCAGTCAGAAACAGCGCACATCCTTCCAACAATGGATATGCAGTGTTCTTCAAAAAGTCCTAGAAGAAACATAAAAGAATAACAAGAATTTCAAAACTGTGAAATGCCAAATGATACTGCTGTAGGAACACTGGGACATCCTTGACACAGTTTTAACAAGAAATATTGTTTCAGGAAACATTCCGGTGTTGCACAACCCCATAATTATGTGAGTATCAAGGTAGTAATGAATCGAAGACAAGTTGCACAATAAGAGAATAACAATGTGGTAACATAAAACTTGCAAAACATTGAGACGTTGTAACCAGACTATATTTGCAAAATAATATGAGGTAGTAAGAATATTTATATGAGCTAACAACATTAAAGCATATCTATTTCTTACTTTGTCCAATAAATACTGGTAGTGCTCCCAAAGATGCGTACAAAGCCAGGCACCCCCCATTGGCCACACTGAGAACCTGGCATCTTCATTGTAAGCTGATGATTTTGCCCATATGTCTGAGACGTGGTGAGTTACCCAGCCACTTGCTTGGTAATTGATCTGTCACAAATAAAGAATTCCCCAGAAATCAGATGTTTTGATTCTTCTACATGTTAAGTATGTTATGAATGGAAGAAAGACACTGATCTCGTCTAGGTAACTTCGCCTCAGTTTAGAGTTAACAAGTATAAGCACAATTATCATAAACAAACATACTGTTTGCAGGACTTAGCAATCAGAACAAAATCTAAAGTTCAGTGACTACCTGTCTACCTTTGTGTCATGGATCTAAAGCAGATAGTCTACCGACATGCACATGTATGTGTGTGTGTGTGTGTGTGTGTGTGTGTGTGTGTGTGTGTGTGTGTGTTTGCTCTCCCGCGGTGAGATAACACATCTCTAGCAACTGTCGTGGGACCTAAGAAATTAAACTGTTCAGTAAGTAGATTTCAGTGATGCCTTTACAAAGTTGGTCATGTGTTGTCTGGTGGCATATGACATATTTCTCCCTAGTATAACTCCCCAAGGTATTACAGTTCTATTCTCATGCTACTCATATTTGTGGTAACCTCACTGTTTCACTAAAATCAAATATCGAAAGCAGTAGAACTTACTTTTGCAGTCTTAGTTCCGTTAACTGCAAGAGATGCTATGAAATCAAGTAGTGGTTCTTGGCATTCAGTAAGGTTGCAAGGAAGTGTTGGCCAATAATTCATCTGAAGATTTATGTTGAGGTGCGGAGCACACCTGCAAAATTAAAACAGTATGAATATTTGATTCTTAAGGCCCTTTCCCAGACTTGGTTCAAATTTGAAACTAAATACCCCCCCAACCCCCAAGCAAAACACCACCTAAATGGATCACAAACAAAAAAGAGAAAATGCAGCCCCTAGCAATATCTCCCAGTTGCCTTAGTTAGCAAGTCAGATATTTTAATAGTCAATTCATCAGCAAGTGCATGTATTAGAGTAGGTAGTTATTGCCTCACATATAAAAAACAGATAAGGGAAATGAAAAATAAAGGATATCGATGCAATAACTTTAGACATAAGAATAACTTACTCCCATCCAGGAAAGAGATCTTGATTCCAAATTCCTTGCAGATTAGATATCTGTGTTCCAGGTCGAGAGCATGAAATGAGCAGATATCGACCATATTGGAAGAGAAGTTCAACCAAAGAAGAATCCTCGTCGCTTCGAAAACCATTCACTCTTTCTGCTGTAGTCTTGACGGCATCACCAACTTCTTTCATGTTTATTTTTTCTATAGCTGATGCTTGTGATAGCCGCAGACTAACACGGTGAAAAAGACCCTGATAATCTTTCAAATGAGCAGCTTTGAGCTGATCAAATGTGAAATTCGTACTCATATTCATGGCCCTCAGAGCTGCTGATTCAGGATCCAGTTTTGAGTCTGACGGATTCACGAGAGGCCCACTGAATGAGGAAGCAGCTGTAACCCGCAAAAGCACCCAATCTGCATTGTCAACTCTCAAACTTTGATCATTTAGAACTGCTACTTTTGCAGCAGTGCCGCTCATCTGCAGGCTAAGGACAGCTGCAAACCCGATACCAGTAGCATCGCTGGCTTCATTTTCTTGTAGCTTGTGTCCTTGTACTGGACAGGTGCCATCCATGATCATCTCATTTGCATTCATTACACGAACTCTGTGGTTTAACTTACTATTTAACGATAAAGTCAATGATACATGTTCTGGTTTGTTTGCTGAAATCTTGGTAACAATGACCTGGTGTGGATTTGAGCAGAAGTGCTCCCTTGTGTACTGAACTTCTCCAATGTTGTACGTGATAATTGTGGTAGCAGTATGCAGATCAAGCTCCCTTTTGTAGGAACTATACTCCTGACTGGATGTGTCAAACTCTAGATTCATATCTCCGAGAGGTTTGTAGACCTTCATAGCATCAAGATAAGATAGTGTTATGAACTTCTATTGCAGATGTGTAATACTGCATCTTGCAACAATAACCTTCAACTTGAAAATCAATGGTAAGTTTAGTTCAATTTCTTCGGCTAAGATATGCTATTTTTGGAAATAAGCATGCTACTTTTCAACTTATAACAGGTTAACGAAACAATGACCTTTTACCTTAAGTGGTTTTTACAAGTAAGAAAAAAAAAAAGGTCTCTTCCAATATTTTTTTTGCCGCCGGACCATACAGGCCATGGTGCGGTAAAGGCTAAAATGTTGCATATATCGTCAACCTTAGGCCCAACTATAACGAAGTAAAACACACATTTAATGTGCAGTACGATGCATCATATCACAAGTAAAAAGAAAAGGTCGCTTCCAACATTTTTTTGCCAACGGACCATACAGATACAGTCATGGTGCAGTAAAGGCTAAAATGTTGCATATATTGTAAACCAAAACGACAAATATGTGTGATTTTTCCCTTAAAAAATAATGCGTGATCTGCATAGGAATGGTGGATTTAATGGCAGTTCGAAATTATAGCGAAGTAAAACACACATTTAATATGCAGTAAGATGCATCATATCATAATTCGGAACAATACTCAATGATGGCAAGGTTGAAGGAATTCATGGTGCTAGGACTGGCCTCACCGCGACACAACAATCAATAGCATGCTCTGACGTGCAAAGCAGAACACCATGGCATATAGCATACCTCTGTTAGACCACCGAAAAGGCCCGAAGCCGCACTGGTGGCATCCACGAACCGTCCTTTGCCGACGAGCTTCCTGACGACGGCAAGGGCAGCAGGTGCTTTCGGGTCGGTGTAATCTCCCGGCACACCGCTCCAGAGAGTGTCAACTGCAAGAACAATTATGGTTACTTTATCCTTTCACTTGCCATGATATAATAATCATATAAGGGAGGGTGGCTTGGTTCGGGAGTTTCGTCGAACACCCTCCAGGTGCCCTCATGAGTCACAACCCGGTTCTCTGATCTGATCCCGGTACGTGCTCCATTTGAAACACCCGTCGTGAACAAGGAATGACAGGCAGCTACTCAAGACGAGGGCAAAAGCGTAAGGAGCAGGGGAGGCAACTGGTACGTACGGTTGAGCTGGAGCTTCTCGGAGGCGACGCCGCCCCAAACCATGGCGCCGAGGCTGCCGTTCCCGATCGGCGCTGAGTCCGTGAAGTGCTCCGCCGGCGACGCGAACACCACCTTCAGTGGCCGCTCCTCCGCCTCCTCGCCCGCCCACCGGCGCGCCTGGACCCGGTCGCCGTCCATGAGTGGAGTGGAGGTCAGTGGTGGCAGAGGGAGGAGGAAATCTTGGAGAAGCGGTGCCGAGCGAGCGAGTGCTTTGGCAGGGGAGGCGGCCTCGGGGGTTTTTCAGGGTGGCAGAGCTTCCATTTCCGCAGTGGCGTGTACTGTATTTGGCGCCAACGGAGAGGAGAGGACAAAATGCATCATGTAGCGTAGCTTCAAAATGGCAGTGTGCGCCTTGCAAGGCTGGCTGATCCGTCTGCGTGATCGATGGATGCGATCGTTGCGTGGCACTGTGCGCGCGCTAGTGGAGTGCACGGCATGTCATACCGATCCCGATATGGCGAGCGTCGTGTCGTGCACCGGCAAGGCTTTCCTTTCTTCATAGGGAGGCTTTTGGTTTCATGTCGTGCTGTGGCGGTATTGCTCGCACCGCATTTTAAGCCCGGCCTCTTTTGTGATCGTTATACATCTGGCAACAACATTGCTAATCTGTTCTCATCTAGCGATCGTGGTATGGAGAGTGGAGTGCACGGCACGTCCATATGATTATTGTTATGGACTAAGCAAAAGGGCCCGTGTGTTGCAACGAAAGAAAAAAAAATTATAATCGCCAATGACTAAGGCCGCATTTTGCTGCATCATTGAGGTACTCTATCTCTCCCTTTTTTTAGTTGGTTAACCAGGTGTGAGGAGCTATTACCTTCATTAGTTGATATATTATTGAGAACCTAAAATCATGAGGATCATGCATTTTATGTACACAAACTAAAAAAATGAATAAGAAATTGGTGTTTAATTGGTAAGTTACCAAATGTCCATTAGTGATTACGAAATTCTTTCTGACCTTTAAAAACATGATAAGAGAATTTGCACGTAACATGAAAAATACTTTTTCTCCTCTCTAAGGAGTGTGCAAAGAAGATTACCCTGGTTATATCAGGCCAGTTGAATAACATTTGTTGAGCTTAATCGAATAGCAAGGTTTCATGTTTGCCGACCAAAGATTTTACCCACCCAATAGTAAAATCTAGCAAATAAAGCAAAAACCAGTAAAGATAGGCAAAGGATTTTCAGGCTCTATGCCATGGGATTGCTCCTATTGTCGATAGGTTACAACCATGGAAAAAGATGCAACCGGCGGGTGGCCTCGTGATGATGGCGACACGGCGGCTGGCAGCGGTGAGGAGGCTGAAGGAAATATGCCCTAGAGGCAATAATAAAGTTATTATTTATTTCCTTATATCATGATAAATGTTTATTATTCATGCTAGAATTGTATTAACCGGAAACATAATACTTGTGTGAATACATAGACAAACAGAGTGTCACTAGTATGCCTCTACTTGACTAGCTCGTTGATCAAAGATGGTTATGTTTCCTAGCCATAGATATGAGTTGTCATTTGATTAACGGGATCACATCATTAGGAGAATGATATGATTGACTTGACCCATTCCGTTAGCTTAGCACTTGATCGTTTAGCATTCTGCTATTGCTTTCTTCATGACTTATACATGTTCCTATAACTATGAGATTATGCAACTCCCGTTTACCGGAGGAACACTTTGTGTGCTACCAAACGTCATAACGTAACTGGGTGATTATAAAGGTGCTCTACAGGTGTCTTCAAAGGTACTTGTTGGGTTGGCGTATTTCGAGATTAGGATTTGTCACTCCGATTGTCGGAGAGATATCTCTGGGCCCACTCGGTAATGCACATCACTATAAGCCTTGCAAGCATTGTAACTAATTAGTTAGTTGCGGGATGATGTATTACGTAACGAGTAAAGAGACTTGCCGGTAACGAGATTGAACTAGGTATTGAGATACCGACGATCGAATTTCGGGCAAGTAACATACCGTTGACAAAGGGAACAACGTATGTTGTTATGCGGTTTGACCGATAAAGATCTTTATAGAATATGTGGGAGCCAATATGAGCATCCAGGTTCTGCTATTGGTTATTGACCGGAGACGTGTCCCAGATCATGTCTACATAGTTCTCGAACCCGTAGGGTCCTTGCGCTTAAAGTTAGATGATGATCGATATTATGAGTTTTGTGTTTTGATGTACGAAGGTAGTTGAGTCCCGGATATGATCACAGACATGACGAGGAGTCTCAAAATGGTCGAGACATAAAGATTGATATATTGGAAGCCTATATTTGGATATCGGAAGTGTTCCGGGTGAAATCGGGATTTTACTGAGTCTGGGGTTACCGAACCCTCCCCGGAGTAATGGGCCTATTGGGCCTTAGTGGAGAAGAGAGAGGGCAGCCAGGAGGTGGCGCGCGGCCCCCCTTGCCCCAGTCCGAATTGGACAAGGGAAGGGGGCGGCGGCCCCCCTCTCCTTCCTTCTCTCCACCTCCTCCTTCCCCCCTTCTCATACTCCTACTAGGAAAGGAGGAGTCCTACTCCCGGTGGGAGTAGGACTCCCCCCTTGGCGCGCCCTCCCTGGCCGGCCGCCTCTCCCCCCTTGCTCCTTTAATACGGGGGCAGGGGGGCACCTCTAGACACACAAGTTGATCTGTTGATCTATTCCAGCCATGTGCGGTGCCCCCCTCCACCATATTCCACCTCGGTCATATCGTAGCGGTGCTTAGGCGAAGCCCTGCGTCGGTAGCAACATCATCACCGTCTGCCACGCCGTCGTCTTGTGAAACTCTCCCGTGAAGCTCTGCTGGATCGGAGTTCGCGGGACGTCATCGAGCTGAACGTGTGCTGAACTCGGAGGTGCCGTACGTTCGGTACTTGGATCGGTCGGATCGTGAAGACGTATGACTACATCAACCACGTTGTGCTAACGCTTCCTCTTTTGGTCTACGAGGGTACGTGGACACACTCTCCCCTCTCGTTGCTATGCATCACCATGATCCTGTGTGTGTGTAGGAATTTTTTTGAAATTACTACGTTCCCCAACAGTGGCATCCGAGCCTGGTTTTATGCGTAGATGTTATATGCACGAGTAGAACACGAGTGAGTTGTGGGCGATGCAAGTCATACTGCTTAGCAGCACCTCATACTTTGGTTCGGCGGTGTTGTTGGATGAAGCGGCCCGGACCGACATTACGCGTACGCTTACGCGAGACTGGTTCTACCGACGTGCTTTGCACATAGGTGGTTGGCGGGTGTCATTTTCTCCAACTTTAGTTGAACCGAGTGTGGCTAAGCCCGGTCCTTGAGAAGGTTAAAACATCACTAACTTGACGAACTATCGTTGTGGTTTTGATGCGTAGGTAAGGACGGTTCTTGCTCAGCCCGTAGCAGCCACGTAAAACTTGCAACCACAAAGTAGAGGACGTCTAACTTGTTTTTGCAGGGCATGTTGTGATGTGATATGGTCAAGGCATGATACTATATTTTATTGTATGAGATGATCATGTTTTGTAACCGAGTTATCGGCAACTGGCAGGAGCCATATGGTTGTCGCTTTATTGTATGCAATGCAAACGCCCTGTAATTGCTTTACTTTATCACTAAGCGGTAGCGATAGTCGTAGAAGCAATAGTTGGCGAGACGACAACGATGCTATGATGGAGATCAAGGTGTCGCACCGGTTACGATGGTGATCATGACGGTGCTTCGGAGATGGAGATCACAAGCACAAGATGATGATGGCCATATCATATCACTTATATTGATTGCATGTGATTTTTATCTTTTATGCATCTTATCTTGCTTTGTTTGACGGTAGCATTATAAGATGATCTCTCACTAAAATTTCAAGATAAAAGTGTTCTCCCTGAGTATGCACCGTTGCCAAAGTTCGTCGTGCCGAGACACCACGCGATGATCGGGTGTGATAAGCTCTACGTTCATCTATAACGGGTGCAAGCCAGTTTTTGTACACGCAGAATACTCAGGTTAAACTTGACGAGCCTAATGATGAGGACATAGACCTGGGGTAGGGTAATAGGCCTGACCTATACGTCCTACCTAAGGTCCTTGTCCTAGAAGCAAAGAAGTTCAAGAGTAAATAAAGGAGGCCCAACAAAGGTGTCGAGTGCAATCCACTCGACCTACCATTCACTCGGCGACCCCTCCTAATCTAGGTCACTCGACCACTAAATCACTCGACGTGCAGAAGACCTAAAGCCACTCCGCGCAGCAACGGTCGGGCGTTTACTCATATACTTAATGATCATTTATAGCACTTTATTATGGACGTTACCTGTAACGCTCTCTCTTTATGTACATTGAACCACAGGTAGCGGAGGGAGCTGGGGTCTGGCGCCTCTATATAAGCCACCCCTCCTCCAGGACAAGGGTTCGCACCCCTGTAAACACACACATACATAATCCAGTCGACCGCCTCCGGGCTCCGAGACGTAGGGCTATTACTTCTTCCGAGAAGGGGCTGAACTCATAAAACTCGTGTATACAACTTCGCCATAGCTAGGATCTTGCCTCTCCATACTTACCCCCCCTATTCTACTGTCAGTCTTAGTACCACGACAGTTGGCGCCCACCGTGGGGCAGGTGTCTTAGCGACTTGTTGGAGAAGTTGCGATTTTCCGATCCCCATCATCATGGTTTCTGGTGGAGGATTGGCCGAGGGCCGCGAGATCCGTCTCGGTGCGCTCGTGTTCGTTGCCGACGACTCCGCTTGGCTCCTAGAGGCTCCACTCGACGTTGAGGCGCTCCCCGTCCGTGGGGCAACGCACTTCCGCGCGGCGGCGTCCTTCTGCGGCAGCCGTCGAATCAGTATCGGTCGGCTCCTATGGCGTCCTCGCTCCCCGCTATTCTCCGGCGTAAGCGTTCCGGTCGGTCGCGGCTCCAGCGGTGGGTGAGGCATGCGGTGGCCCGCCAATCGGCCTCCCATAAGTCGCGGCTTCTCGAGCCCGCGAAACTCTCTGACTTATTGAACTGTCGGTCGGCTCGTCGAGACTGCATCCGAAAAGTCGACAGATGATGACCCGTGGCGGAAGTCATGATGGTCAACGGACCGCACAGTCCTCCTGGCTTCCTCTGCGATGACGGTGGCGATGGCGGCGGCGATCCGTCACGCGTCCACGAGAAGTACCGCCCCGAGCCCCTCTCTTCACAGCAGAGGGAAGAGCTTCGCCGCTGTAACATGGATGCACTTCACACTCCTATCATTGGAGAAACCCCCGAGGCCCGGGCCTTAGAGGAGGCGCGCCTGGCCAACTTGGCTGAGCACATTCGACTGGAGAACCTCCAGCACGCACTCAACGAACGTGCTCGGCAGCGGATTCCTGAGTCCAGTCGGCGACAGCTTTTCCCGCCTCCCACTCAGGTATACCGAACTCCGATTCAAAATCTCATAGCTGTAGCCCGAATAGCAGAGTCGATTCAGCCCTCCCAGTCGGAGGCTGGCAGAGGTTTGATGCAGATCCGAGCTTTACCCTGAGCAGTGGGAGAGCAAAACACAGCGGTATCTCGGTCGCAGAATAGGATCCATAGCAGATCTGTTATGGAAGACACAGTTCAGTCGGCTCACAGCCCGAGATCGCCTCCGAGGCGTGAGGGACGTGGACCGGCGAGATCAGTATAGAAACCGTGAGCAGTATGATCACCAACTCGACCGCGATGACCGTCACCGAGCACCTACACCTCCTCCGAGGAGTGGGTCACATGTGCCTCGGCAACACGATGATAGGCGTCCTCACAGTGGCGGACGAAGAATTCCAGTCGACCCAAGAGAGTCGGGCTTTGATGCGAGATCTATTCTCGTTCAAGGTTTGGTTGACAGGAACAGGGCACACAGAGATGCCCATGATAGAGATTATCCGACTGGCAGCAGAGTGCATGTTTCAGGTCCCGAGTGTTTTAGCGAGCCATCGAGGCAGCGATGATTCCTCCCAACTTCAGGGTTGGCGGCGAGTCGACAAGTTCCTTTGGTGAGTCCAAGCGACACTTGGCTTGAGGACTACCGAGTGGCTGTGCAGATCGGTGGTGGCAATGATGAAGTGGCCATGAAGCACTTTCCTCTGATGTTGGAGGGCTCGGCCAGAGCGTGGTTGAATCAGTTAGCTCCTGGCAGCATATATAATTGGGAAGAGCTTGCCCGAGTGTTTGCTAGAACCTTTGAAGGTACATGCAAACGGCCAGCAGGGTTAATAGAGTTGCAATCTTGTGTGCAGAAACCGAATGAAACCTTGAGGGATTATATCCAGAGATGGATCACGTTGCACCACACAGTGGAGAATGTGTCAGATCACCAAGCAGTTTGTGACTTCAAGGAAGGTGTCAAGTATCGAGAATTGAACCTGAATTTTGGTCGGACCGGGGATATGTCTTTGAGTCGGATGATGAAGATTGCCACCAAATATGCTAATGGTGAAGAGGAGGATCGACTACGGAGTGGCAAGCACAAAACAGTTGCCCAAGAAACCGGAGGAGGGAATTCCAGTCAGAATCAGAAGCGCAAAGCCGAGCCAGCTGCTCCTGGTGAAGCCTTAGCCGCGACTCAAGGAAAGTTCAAGGGGAAGCCCAAAGGGCCGTGGAACCCCAAGAAAGTGAAAGATCAAGATGGAAATGATGTGTTGGATTTACCATGCCACATTCACACCAAAAAAGATGAAGAGGGTAATTTCATTTACCCTAAACACACCACTCGACAATGTCGGCTCCTGATTCAGCAGTTCCGAGAGAAACAACCCAAGGAGAAGGAAAAGGAGTCGGACAAGAGTGAGGATAAGGAAGAAGACAATGATGGTTTCCCCAACGCCAATTCCACTCTGATGATTTTTGCTGATGTTGAGAGCAAAAGTCGACTGAAAGTCATTAACAGAGAAGTGAACATGGTCGCTCCGGCGACGCCCAGTTATTTGAAGTGGTCTCAGAATGCCATTACATTCGACCAGTCTAGTCACCCAGCGCGCATAGCCACCCCTGGGAGGCAAGCGTTGGTGGTCGGCCCAGTTGTTGAAGGCACTCGGCTGACTAAGGTGGTGATGGATGGTGGCAGTGGCATGAATATCCTTTATGCTAAAACCTTGAAAGGGATGGGCATTCTGATGTCCAAACTTAGTGAAAGCAATATGAGTTTCCATGGGGTTATACCTAGCAAGAAGGCTGAATCACTCGGCTAGATCACCCTCGATGTGGTTTTCGGTGATTCCAAGAATTACCGCAAGGAAAAGTTGACATTTGAAGTCGTGGATTTCCAGAGTGCTTATCATGCTATTATGGGTAGGCCTGCTTATGCATGTTTTATGGCTCGACCATGTTACGTGTACCTCAAATTGAAGATGCCTGGTCCCAGAGGAGTGATCACTATCACTGGCAATCGACAGAAGGCAGGAGAGTGCTTCCAGAAGGGCTCAAAGATCGCCGATGCACAAATGGCAGTAGTAGAATTGCAAGAGTATCAGAAAAATGCAGATCCGAGTGATTTGCCGCGAGCCAAGAAGTCTGTCACATACTCTGCATTTTAGTCGTCCGGTGAAACGAAGCCGATTCATATTCACCTGACCGATCCTAATGCTGCTCCGACTCATATCTCAACAACACTCGACAGCAAATAGGAAGAAGTGCTCATCCAGTTCCTCTGTGAGAACTGGGACATCTTTGCATGGAAACCTTCTGACATGCCGGGTGTACCCAGGGGACTGGCTGAGCATCGTTTGCGAGTCGACCCGAAGGTAAAACCAGTCAAGGAACATCTTCGACGGTCCGCCGTACAGAAGAGGAAAGCAATTGGCGAGGAAGTAGTTCGGCTCCTGGCAGCTGAGTTCATTCGAGAAATCTACCACTCCGAGTGGCTCGCCAATGTAGTCATGGTTCCCAAGAAGGACGACTCACTTCGCATGTGCATTGACTTCAAGCATATCAATCGGGCCTGCCCGAAAGATCATTTTCGTCTCCCCCGCATTGACCAAATCGTCGACTCGACTGCGAGGTGTGAGCGATTGTCTTTTCTGGACGCATATTCCGAAGCACCCGAATGGAGTGATGAAAGCTGTTTTTACCTCATCGGGTCCATACTGACCCAGTATGGACCCGATGAGGTAAAAACAGCTTTCATCACTCCATTCGGGTGCTTCTGTTATGTCACCATGCCATTCGGCCTGAAGAACGTCGGATCCACATTTATGAGGATGATTCAGAAGTGTTTGCTCACTCAAATCAGTCGGAATGTGGAAGCATACATGGATGACATTGTGGTCAAGTCACGTAAGGGTTCTGACCTACTGGCTGACCTTGCTGAAACCTTTGCCAACCTTAGAAGGTATGATATCAAGCTTAATCCATCAAAGTGCACATTCGGAGTTCCTTGCGGAAAATTACTCGGTTTCCTCGTTTCCGAACAAGGGATCGACGCTAACCCAGAGAAAGTTGGTGCTATACTCCGGATGAAACTCCCTGTGCGTGTGCACGATGTCCAGAAGCTTACTGGTTGTTTGGCCGCCTTAAGTCGATTCATTTCTTGCCTCGGTGAAAATGCATTGCCTCTTTACCGACTGATGAAGAAGTCTGATAAGTTCGAGTGGACTCCTGAAGCTGATGCAGCGTTTGTAGAGCTCAAAGCCACTGCTTTCCACCCAGCCGGTGCTTGCTGCCCCAATCAGCAAAGAGCCTTTACTGCTTTAAATTGCAGCCACTGGACAAGTTGTCAGTACAGTACTCACGGTCGAGCGGGAAGAAGAAGGAAAGGCCTATAAAGTTCAGCGCCCAGTATGTTATGTTTCTGAAGTTCTGACTCCATCAAAGCAAAGATGTCCACATTATCAGAAGCTTATTTATGGGATTTACATGACCACGAAGAAGGTTGCACACTATTTCTCTGACCACTCCATTACAGTCGTCAGCGACGCTCCATTATCAGAGATTCTGAACAACAGAGATGCAACTAGTCGAGTGGCAAAGTGGGCGATTGAACTCCTTCCCTTGGGTATCAAGTTTGAGGCAAAGAAAGCTATCAAGTCCCAAGCAATAGCAGATTTCCTCACCGAGTGGATCGAACAGCAACTGCCGACTCAAGTCCACTCAGAGCACTGGACCATGTTCTTTGATGGCTCCAAGATGTTGAATGGTTCCAGCGCTGGGGTGGTACTGGTATCCCCCCGAGGAGACAAGCTCACATATGTTCTCCAGATTCACTTTGATTCCTCCAATAACGAAGCTGAATATGAAGCACTCTTATATGGGTTACGTATGGCCATTTCACTCGGCGTCTGTCGCCTCATGGTCTACGGCGACTCAGGTTTGGTAGTCAATCAAGTGATGAAGGAGTGGGACGTCAGAAGCCTAGCTATGACTGGTTATTGTAATGCAGTAAGGAAGTTGGAAAAGAAGTTTGAAGGGTTAGAGCTCCATCATATACCCCGACTGAAAAATCAAGCAGCTGATGATTTGGCAAAGATAGGTTCGAAGAGGGAGGCCATTCCCAGCAATGTGTTTTTGGAACACATTCATACACCTTCAGATCAAGAAGATCCTTTCACTGAAGAGCCTCCGCAGCCTAAAAGTGCCACAAATCCGACTGAAGTCAAAGTCCCAGCCGTGGTCGACTTGATCATGGAGGTTTTAGTCGTCACTCCCGACTGGACAGTGCCATACATTGCGTGTATCCTTAGGAGGGAACTCCCAGAGGATGAAGAGGAGGCTCGACAGATCGTCCATCGATCCAAAGCCTTTGCTGTGATAAGAGGACAGCTGTTCAGAGAAAGTGTAACTGGAGTCAGCCAGAAATGCATAACACCAGAAGAAGGTCGAGTGATCCTCAACGACATCCACTCGGGGACCTGTGGTCACCATGCGTCCTCTCGGACCATTGTGGCCAAAGCATACCGAGCTGGATTTTATTGGCCACGAGCAAATGAAATGGCGAAAGATATAGTCGACAAATGTGAAGGCTGCCAGTTTTACTCCAACATGTCTCACAAGCCTGCATCAGCCCTGAAGACCATTCCACTCGTCTGGCCCTTTGCCGTTTGGGGATTAGATATGGCTGGACCCCTGAGGACTGGTAGGAGCGGCTTCACTCATGTGCTTGTAGCAGTCGACAAGTTTACCAAATGGATTGAAGCCAAGCCTATCAAGAATCTTGAAGCCAGTACTGCTGTCAGCTTCATCAGAGAGTTGACATTCAGATATGGGGTTCCGCACAGCATCATCACTGACAACGGGTCGAACTTCGATTACGACGAGTTGAGCCTTACATGCTTCCCAAGGCACTCGAGTCGACTATGCTTCAGTCGCCCACCCCCAGTCGAATGGACAAGCGAAAAGGGCAAATGGCTTGTTTCTCAAAGGACTGAAACCCCGATTGATGCGTGACCTCAAGCATGCAGCAGGCGCCTGGGTCGATGAACTTCCATCAGTTCTTTGGGGATTGAGGACAACTCCCAATCGGTCGACTGGCCGAACTCCATTTTTCTTGGTCTATGGAGCTGAAGCTGTTCTACCGAGTGACTTGCTTCACAATGCACCCCGAGTCGAGCTTTTCTCTGAAGATGAAGCAGAACAGGCCCGACAAGACGCAGTTGATCTCCTCAAAGAGGAAAGAGAGATGGCCTTAATCCGGTCGACCATTTATTAGCAAGACTTGCGTCGATTCCACGCCAGAAACGTGAGAGGTCGAGCATTTCAAGAGGGAGACTTGGTTCTTCGAGTGGATCAGCAGAAACCACACAAGCTCGCCCCTTCTTGGGAAGGTCCCTTCATCGTCACCAGAGTGCTCCACAATGGGGCATATCATCTTTACAATGTCGAACATCAGAAAGACAAGCCACAGGCTTGGAATGCGGAGCTGCTCCGCCCCTTTTATACTTAAGCGCTCATTCTGTTGAGTTGTAATAAGAAATATCTTCATAGTTTGTTTATTAAAGACAAGAGTTTTACAGTCTTCTAAAAATGATTGTCGCTGCTTATACTTGTGTCTGAAATCCCCCAGTGGGTGACTTAGCCGCGAATCCGTTTCGCCTAGGTTTATAAAATCCTACCGAGTGGTGAGCAAGCCTCTCACTCGGGGGCTTAGCCGCGAATCCGTCTCGCCTAAGTTTGAAAAATCCTACCGAGTGATGAGCAAGCCTCTCACTCGGGGGCTTAGCCGCGAATCTGTTTCGCCTAAGTTTAAAAAATCCTGTCGAGTGGTGAGCAAGCCTCCCACTCGGGGGCTTAGCCGCGAATCCGTTTCGCCTAAGTTTGAAAAATCCTACCGAGTGGTGAGCAAGCCTCCCACTCGGGGGCTTAGCTGCAGTCCAGTACTCGCCTAAGTTTGAAAAATCCTACCGAGTGGTGAGCAAGCCTCCCACTCGGGGGCTTAGCTGCAGTCCATGCTCGCCTAAGTTTGAAAAATCCTACCGAGTGGTGAGCAACCCTCCCACTCGGGGCTTAGCTGCAGTCCAAGCTACGCCTAAGTTTGAAAAAATCCTACAGTGGTGAGAAACCCTCCCACTCGGGGCTTAGCTGCAGTCCAGTACTCGCCTAAGTTTGAAAAAATCTTACCGAGTGGTGAGCAACCCTCCCACTCGGGGGCTTAGCTGCAGTCCAAGACTACGCCTAAGTTTGAAAAAATCCTACCGAGTGGTGAGCAACCCTCCCACTCGGGGGCTTAGCTGCACTCCAGTACTCGCCTAAGTTTGAAAAAATCCTACCGAGTGGTGAGCAACCCTCCCACTCGGGGGCTTAGCTGCACTCCAGTACTCGCCTAAGTTTAAAAAAAAATCCTACCGAGTGGTGAGCAACCCTCCCACTCGGAGGCTTAGCTGCAGTCCAGTACTCGCCTAAGTTCGAAACACATCCCTATCCGCAAGGACGGCGAGGTGCAGGTCGACTGCAACCTTCTCCTCGGAGCTGCGCTACAAGTACAACATACGCTCCATCCCTATCCGCAAGGACGGCAAGGTGCAGGTCGACTGCAACCTTCTCCTCGGAGCTGCGCCACAAGTACAACGTACGCTCCATCCCTATCCGCAAGGACGGCGAGGTGCAGGTCGACTGCAACCTTCTCCTCGGAGCTGCGCCACAAGTACAACGTACGCTTCATCCCTATCCGCAAGGGCGGCGGGTGATGTCTACTACGCAACCTTCTTCTTGTAGACGTTGTTGGGCCTGCAAGTGCACAGGTTTGTAGGACAGTAGCAAATTTCCCTCAAGTGGATGACCTAAGGTTTATCAATCCGTAGGAGGCGTAGGATTAAGATGGTCTCTCTCAAGCAACCCTGCAACCAAATAACAAAGAGTCTCTTGTGTCCCCAACACACCCAATACAATGGTAAATTGTATAGGTGCACTAGTTCGGCGAAGAGATGGTGATACAAGTGCAATATGGATGGTAGATAAAGGTATTTGTAATATGAAAATATAAAAACAGCAAGGTAACAAGTGATAAACGTGAGCGTAAACGATATTTCAATGATAGGAAACAAGGCCTAGGGTTCATACTTTCACTAGTGCAAGTTCTCTCAACAATAATAACATAGATAGATCATATAACAATCCCTCAACATGCAACAAAGAGTCACTCCAAAGTCACTAATAGCGGAGAACAAGCGAAGAGATTATGGTAGGTGCGAAACCACCTCAAAGTTATTCTTTCCAATCAATCATGTTGGGCTATTCCTATAAGTGTCACAAACAGCCCTAGAGTTCGTACTAGAATAACACCTTAAGACACAAATCAACCAAAACCCTAATGTCACCTAGATACTCCAATGTCACCTCAAGTATCCGTGGGCATGATTATACGATATGCATCACACAATCTCAAATTCATCCAACCAACATAAAATTACTTCAAAGAGTGCCCCAAAGTTTCTACCGGAGAGTCAAGAATGTGTGCCAACCCCTATGCATAGGTTCATGGGCGGAACCCGCAAGTTGGTCACCAAAACATACATCAAGTGGCACATGATATCCCATTGTCACCATAGATAAACACGGCAAGACATACATCAAGTGTTCTCATAAAAGACTCAATCCGATAAGATAACTTCAAAGGGGAAACTCAATTCATCACAAGAGAGTAGAGGGAAGAAACATCATAAGATCCAACTACAATAGCAAAGCTCGGGATACATCAAGATCGTGCCATAGAGGGAACACGAGAGAGAGATCAAACACATAGCTATTGGTACATACCCTCAGCCCGAGGGTGAACTACTCCCTCCTCGTCATGGAGAGTCGGGATGATGAAGATGGCCACGGTGAGGTTCCCCCCTCCGGCGGTGCGAACAGGGTCCCGAGAGGTTTTGGTGGCTCTGAGAGGCTTGCGGTGGCGGAACTCCCGATCTATCTTCTGTTCGGAAGTTTTACGATATGTAGGTATATATGGGTGCGAGGGTGCGTCGGTGCAGCTGGGGCCCCACGAGGCGGGGGCGCCCCCACCCTCGTGGCCAGCTCCGTATCTTCCGACGTAGAGCCCAAGCCTATCCGGTGGCTTTCCTTCCAAAAATAACTTCTCCAGTTGATTTCGTTCCGTTTGACTCCGTTTGATATTCCTTTTCTTGAAACACTCAAATAGGCATAAAACAACAAATGGGCTGGGCCTCCGGTTAATAGGTTAGTCCCAAAATAATATAAAAGTGGATATAAAGCTCAATATTGCCCAAACCAGTAGATAATATAGCATGGAGCAATCAAAAATTATAGATACATTGGAGACGTATCAAGCATCCCCAAGCTTAATTCCTACTCGTCCTCGAGTAGGTAAATGATAAAAGGAGAGTTTTTGATGCGGAGTGATACTTTGGCATAATTTCAATGTAAATCTTCTTAATCATGGTATGAATATTCAGATCCGAAAGATTCAAGACAAAAGTTCATATTGACATAAAAATAATAATACTTCAAGCATACTAATCAAAGTAATCATGTCTTCTCAAAATAACATGGCAAAAGAAAGTTCATCCCTACAAAATCATATAGTTAGGCTATGCTTCATTTTCGTCACACAAAGATGTTCCCAACTTCTATACCCCGATGACAAGCCAAGCAATTGTTTCATACTTAAATAATCTCAAACTTTTTCAACCTTCACGCAATACATGGCGTGAGCCATGGATATAGCACTATGGGTGGAATAGAATATGATGATGGGGATTGTGTGGAGAAGACAAAAAAGGAGAAAGTCTCACATTGACGAGGATAATCAACGGGCTATGGAGATGCCCATCAATTGATGTCAACATGAGGAGTAGGGATTGCCATGCAACGGATACACTAGAGCTATGAATGCTCAACAAAAGAAAACTAGTGGGTGTGCATCCAACTTGCTTGCTCATGAAGACCTAGGGCATTTTGAGGAAGCCCATCGTAGGAATATACAAGCCAAGTTCTATAATTAAAAATTCTCACTAGTATGAACAAGACAACTTATGAGACTCACTATATGAAAAACATGGTGCTACTTTGAAGCACAATATATGAGACACACTACATGAAGAACAAGGTGCTACTTTGAAGCACAAGTGTGGAAAAAGAGATAGTAGCATTGCCTCCTTTTATATATATATATATTTTGGGCCTTTCTTTTTTTTCTTTTTGGCCTTTCTCTTTTTTTTGGGCAATGCTCTAATAATGATGATCATCACACTTCTATTGATTACAACATAAGGATTACAACTCGATACTAGAACAAGATATGACTCTATATGAATGCCTCCGGCGGTGTACCGGGATGGTGCAATGAATCAAGAGTGACATGTATGAAAAATAATGCATGGTGGCTTTGCCACAAATACGATGTCAACTACATGATAATGCAATGGCAATATGACAAAAGTAAAGTATGTCATGATGATGATGAACGGAACGGTGGAAAGTTGCATGGCAATATATCTCGGAATGGCTATGGAAATGCCATAATAGGTAGGTATGGTGGCTGTTTTGAGGAAGATATAAGGAGGTTTATGTGTGAAAGAGCATATCATATCACGGGGTCTGGATGCACCGGCAAAGTTTGCACCAACTCTCAATGTGAGAAAGGGCAATGCACGGTACCGAAGAGGCTAGCAAAGGCGGAAAGGTAAAAGCGCGTATAATCCATGGACTCAACATTAGTCAAAAGAACTCATATACTTATTGCAAAAATTTAGAAGTCCTCAAAAATCAAGTACTACGCGCATGCTCTTAGGGGGATAGATTGGTAGGAAAAGACCATCGCTCGTCCCCGACCGCCACTCATAAGGATGCGCAAGCCAGGTACACTTCATGTTTCAAATTTGTTACACAACTTTAACCATACGTGCATGCTACGGGAATCACAAACTTTAACACAAGTATTCTTTGAATTCACAACTACTCAACTAGCATGACTCTAATATCATCATCTTCATATCTCAAAACAATTATCAAGCATCAAACTTATCTTAGTATTCAACGCACTCAAAAGAAAGTTTCACATATCTTGAACACCAAGTATATTAACATTAAGCAAATTACCATGCTATTAACGACTCTCAAAATAATCTAAGTGAAGCATGAGAGATCAAGTTTCTTTAAAACAATCCACCACCGTGCTCTAAAAGATCTAAGTGAAGCACTAGAGCAAAAATTATCACG
The DNA here is from genome assembly GCA_021605205.1 of Aegilops longissima. NCBI lineage: Eukaryota > Viridiplantae > Streptophyta > Magnoliopsida > Poales > Poaceae > Aegilops > Aegilops longissima. The sequence goes on from CM038682.1 coordinate 634,572,846, forward strand.
CTCAAAAAGATATAAGTGAAGCACTATGAGCGAAATTATCAAGCTCAAAAGATATAAGTGAAGCACATAGAGTATTCTATAAAATTTCAAATCATATACGGCTCTCTCAAAATGTGTGTACAGCAAGGATGATTGTGGTAGACTAACAAGCAAAGACCCAAATAATACAAGACGCTCCAAGCAAAACACATATCATGTTGGTGAATAAAAATATAGCTCCAAGTAAATTACCGATGGAAGTGGACGAAAGAGGGGATGCCTTCCGGTGCATCCCCAAGCTTTGACTTTTTGGTGTCCTTGGATTATCTTGGGGGTGCCATGGGCATCCCCAAGCTTAGGATCTTGCCACTCCTTGTTCCATAATCCATCAAAAGAATTCACCCAAAACTTGAAAACTTCACAACACAAAACTCAATAGAAATCTCGTGAGCTCCGTTAGAGAAAGAAAACAAAAGACTGCTTTAAGGTACTGTAACGAACTCATTCTTTATTTATATTGGTGTTAAACCTACTGTATTCCAACTTCTATATGGATTATAAACTATTTTACTAGCCATAGATTCATCAAAATAAGCAAACAACACACGCAAAACAGAATCTGTCAAAAACAGAACAGTCTGTAGTAATCTATAACTAACGCAAACTTCTGGAACCCAAAAAATTCTACCAAAATTATACGACCTGGAAAATTTGTTTATTGATCAGCAGAAATTGGAATCACTATTTTATCACGTTCTGGTGATCTTTAACAATTTGGGCACTGAGCGCAAAGATTCTGGAAATTACAGCAAGATCAAATAACTATCTTCCAAGAAGATCTAATAGGTTTAACTTGGCACAAACATTAATTAAAGGATAAAACCACATCTAAACAGAATCTATATGGATTATTTATTCCTAAACAGAAGTACAAACAAAAAACACAAAATAAAATTGGGTTGCCTCCCAACAAGCGCTATCGTTTAACGCCCCTAGCTAGGCATAAAAGCAAGGATAGATCTAGGTATTGCCATCTTTGGTAGGCAATCCATAAGTGGCTCTCATAATATATTCATATGATAATTTTAGTTTCTTTCTAGGGAAGTGTTCCATGCCTTTCTTTAAAGGAACTTGGAATCTAATATTCCCTTCCTTCATATCAATAATTGCACCAATCATTCTAAGGAAAGGTCTGCCAAGAATAATAGGACATGAAGGATTGCAATCTATATCAAGAACGATAAAATCTACGGGCACATAATTCCTATATGCAACAATAAGAACATCATTAATTCTTCCCATAGGCTTTTTAATAGTGGAATCCGCAAGATGCAAGTTTAGAGAGCAATCATCAAAATCACGGAAATCTAGCAAATCACATAAAGTTTTGGGAATAGTAGAGACACTAGCACCCAAATCACACAAAGCATGAAACTCATAATTTTTAATTTTGATTTTAATAGTATGTTCCCACTCATCATAGAGTTTTCTAGGGATAGAAACTTTCAACTCAAGCTTTTCTTCATAAGATTGCATTAAGGCGTCAACAATGTGTTCGGTAAAGGCCTTATTTTGACTATAAGCATGAGGAGAATTTAACACGGATTGCAACAAGGAAATACAATCAATTAAGGAGCAATTTTCATAATTAAATTCCTTGAGATCCAAAATAGTGGGTTTAGCAATATCTAGATTTTTATTTCTTTCAATCCCACTTTTATCAATTTCATCATCAAGATCTAAAAACTCAGAATTCTTAGAACGCCTTCTAGGTAAGGGAAGATCATATTCAGTTTCATCAAGATTCATATTGCAAATCAAAGATTTAATAGGGGACACATCAATAACTTTTAGATCTTCATCTTGATTTTCATAGGAATTAGAAGAACATGCTTTAATAAAGGCATCTTTTGAAGCATGCATCCTAGCGGTTCTTTCTTTGCACTCATCAATGGAAATTCTCATAGCTTTGAGAGACTCACTGATATCATGCTTAGGAGGAATAGATCTAAGCTTTAAAGAATCAATTTCAAGAGAAACTATCAATGTTCCTAGCCAAATCATCAACTTTAAGCAATTTCTCTTCAAGCAAAGCATTAAAATTCTTTTGTGAATTCATAAAATCTTTAACACTACTCTCAAATTCAGAGGGCATATTATTAAAATTTCCATAAGAGTTGTTGTAGGAATTTCCATAATTATTAGAAGGATTACTAGGATAAGGCCTAGGATTAAAATTCCCTCTATACGCGTTGTTACCAAAACTATTCCTACCAATAAAATTCACATCCATAGATTCATTATTATTCTCAAGCAAAGTAGATAAAGGCATATTATTGGGATCAGAAGAAACACTCTTAGCAAATAAATTCATAAGTTCATCCATCTTTCCACTCAAAACATTGATTTCCTCTATAGCATGCACTTTTTTATTAGTAGATCTTTCAGTATGCCATTGAGAATAATTAACCATAATATTATCTAGGAGTTTAGTAGCATCTCCTAAAGTGATTTCCATGAAAGTGCCTCCCACAGCTGAATCTAAAAGATTTCTAGAAGCAAAATTCAACCCAGCATAATTTTTTTGTATAATCATCCACAAGTTCAAACCATGAGTAGGACAATTACGTAGCATTAATTTCATTCTCTCCCAAGCTTGTGCAACATGTTCATGATCAAGTTGCTTAAAATTCATAATATCATTCCTAAGAGAGATAATCTTAGCGGGAGGAAAATACTTAGATATAAAAGCATCTTTGCACTTGTTCCAAGAATCAATACTATTTTTAGGCAAAGACGAAAACCACGCTTTAGCACGATCTCTAAGCGAAAAAGGAAATAGCTTCAATTTAACGACATCATTATCGACATCTTTTTTCTTTTGCATATCACATAAATCAACGAAGCTATTCAGATGAGTAGCGTCATCTTCACTAGGAAGGCCGGCGAATTGATCTTTCATAACAAGATTCAACAAAACAGTATTGATTTCACAAGATTCAGTATTGGCAAGAGGAGCAATCGGAGTGCTAAGGAGATCATTATTATTGGTATTGGTGAAGTCACACAATTTGGTAGCATCTTGAGTCATCACGACAAACAAGCAAACTAACACACGAGCAAACAAACGGACGAGGGAAAGGCAACAGAAAGAGAGGAGGAGATTGGGAAAGAGAGGGCGAATAAAACGGCAAGGGTGAAGTGGGGGAGAGGAAAACGGGAGGCAAATGGCAAATAATGTAATGAGAGAGATAGGGATTGTGATGGGTACTTGGTATGTTGAGTTTTGCGTAAGCCTCCCCGGCAACGGCGCCAGAAATCCTTCTTGCTACGTCTTGAGCTTGCGTTGGTTTTCCCGAAGAGGAGAGGATGATGCAGCACAAGATGGCGTAAGTATTTCCCTCAGTTTTGAGAACCAAGGTATCAATCCAAGTGGGAGGTCACGTGCAAGTCCCTCGTACCTGCACAAAACGATAGCTACTCGCAACCAACGCGATTAGGGGTTGTCAATCCCTTCACGGTCACTTACGAGAGTGAGATCTGATAGCGATAATATTTTTGGTATTTTTGATATAAAGATGCAAAGTGAAAAGTAAAAGCAAAGCAAGTAAATAAAGTGATGGCGATTGATATGATGAGAATAGACACGGGGGCCATAGGTTTCACTAGTGGCTTCTCTCAAGAGCATAGGTATTCTACGGTGGGTGAACAAATTACTGTTGAGCAATTGATAGAATTGAGCATAGTTATGAGGTTATCTAGGTATGATCATGTATATAGGCATCACGTCCGAGACAAGTAGATCGAAACGATTCTGCATCTACTACTATTACTCCACTCATCAACCGCTATCCAGCATGCATCTAGAGTATTAAGTTAAAAATAGAGTAACGCCTTAAGCAAGATGACATGATGTAGAGGAATAAATTCATGCAATATGATAAATACCCCATCTTGTTATCCTCGATGGAAACAATACAATACGTGCCTTGCAACCCTTTACATCCTTTGGGTAAGGACACCGCAAGATTGAACCCAAAGCCATGCACTTCTCCCATTGCAAGAACTACCAATCTAGTTGGCCAAACCAAGCGGATAATTCAATAGACTTGCAAAGATAACTCAATCATACATAAAATAATTCAGAGAAGATTCAAATATTATTCATAGGTAAGCTGGATCATAAACCCACAATTCATCGGTCTGAACAAACACACCGCAAAAAGAAGATTACATCGAATAGATCTCCACGAGAGAGAGGGAGAACATTGTATTGAGATCCAAAAAGAGAGAAGAAGCCATCTAGCTACTAGCTATGGACCCGAAGGTCTGAAGTAAACTACTCACACTTCATCGGAGGGGCTATGGTGTTGATGTAGAAGCCCTCCATGGTAGATGCCCTCTCCGGCGGAGCTCCGGAACAGGCCCCAAGATGGGATCTCGTGGATACAGGAAGTTACGGCGGTGGAATTAGGTTTTTGGCTCCGTATCTGGTCCACGTTCCCGAAGGTTTCATTCCGTTTGGACTCCGTTTGATATTCTGTTTCTTCGAAATACTGAAATAGGAAAAAAAAAGCAATTCTGGGCTGGGCCTCCGGTTAATAGGTTAGTCCCAAAAATAATATAAAAGTGGAAAATAAAGCCCATTATAGTCCAAAACAATAGATAAAGTAGCATGGATCAATCAAAAATTATAGATATGTTGGAGATGTATCAAGGTCTTGAGACAATTCCGCCTGAGGCCAGAGTTCAGCGTCAACCCGAGTCATCGCTGCCTTCAGGCGGGCAAGATAAGCAACCGCGCTGTCCATGCGAGATTCCAACTGCAGCACGTTCATCGCAACATCATCCTTGACTGGACAGTTTATGGGATCGAGACCCGTCTCGACCCGCCCAGTTTCCGCTTCAAAGTCTTGGCAAAGCTCTGCACAGTTGAATAAATGGTGAGTCGATGATATAATCAAGCCTGACAGTCGACCGTAATAAGTCAATCAATCATCAGTACCTTCAAGTTTTAGGACCAACTTTGCAGCAAGCTGGCCCAGATAAGACTCCAACTCGCCCTTCTTGGCCTTGAGGCTCCCAAGCTCGTCAGTCAGCTTGTCCTTATCTTTCTTCAGTCGCTCGACCTCCCGATTGGCGTCAGAAACAACAGCCTTCAGTATGGAGTTCTCTTCTTCTAACTTGCCGACTGAAGCAAGCTTCTTGTCAGCAAGCGCCATTTTCTCTCGCGCTTCCTTCTGTGCAGCAGCAAGATCCAAATCCTTCTTCTCCAAAGCCTGCTTCATTTTCTCTAAAGAAATAACATTCTTCAGACGGGCTTGGAGTTGACGGTTTTCACTACATACATCTGCTCGATTGGAGTCACTCGGTTCAAAAAATGGAAAGGAAAAGTGCCAGCAGTGAGATAGAAAGTTGACGATTGGTTACCTCCCATGGCAGCTACTTCATCACGAGCAGTCTTGAGATTCTTCTTGGCCAACTCTAGATCAAGGTTGAGGCTGATTTGCTGTTTGTTCATTGTAGAAAGCTGAGCCCCAAGTATTATTATTTTTATGTCAATATGAACTTTTGTCTTGAATCTTTCGGATCTCAATATTCATACCACAAGTAAGAAGAATTATAATGAAATTATGCCAACTAGCATTCCACATCAAAAATTATCTTTTTTATCATTTACCTACTAGAGGACGAGAGCAGGAATTAAGCTTAGGGATGCTTGATCGTCTCCAACGTATCTATAATTTTGATTGCTCCATGCTATATTATCTACTGTTTTGGGCAATATTGGGCTTTATTTTCCACTTTTATATTACTTTTGGGACTAACCTATTAACGAGGCCCAACCCAGATTTGCTGTTTTTTTGCCTATTTCATATTTGAAGAAAAGGAATATCAAGCAGAGTCAAAAGCGGCGAAATCAACTGGAGAAGTTATTTTTGTAAGGAAAGCTACCGGATGGACTTGGAACCCACGTCAGGGAAGGAACGAGGAAGCCACAAGGGTGGGGGCGCGCCCACCCCCCTAGGGCGCGCCCCCCACCTCGTGGGGCCCCCGTAGCTCCACCGACGTACTTCCTGCACCCATATATACTCACGTACCCTAAAACTTCCAGAACAGAGATTAGATCGGGAGTTCCGCCGCGCAAAACCTCGAGCCACCAAAACCAATCGGGACCTGTTCCAACCCTACTGGGGGGAACCCTCACCGGTGGCCATCTTCATCATCCCGGCGCTCTCCATGACAAGGAGGGAGTAGTTCACCCTTGGGGCTGAGGGTATGTACCAGTAGCTATGTGTTTGATCTCTCTCTCTCTCTGTTCTTGATTTGGCACGATCTTGATGTATCGCGAGCTTTGCTATTATAGTTGGATCTTATGTTTCTTCTCCCCCTCTTCTCTTTTGTAATGGATTGAGTTTTCCCCTTTGAGTAATCTTATCGGATTAAGTCTTTAAAGATTTGAGAACACTTGATGTATGTCTTGCCGTGCGTATCTGTGGTGACAATGGGATATCACGTGATTCACTTGATGTATGTTTTGGTGATCAACTTGCGGGTTCCGCCCATGAACCTATGCATAGGTGTTGGCACACGTTTTCGTCGTGATTCTCCGGTAGAAACTTTGGGGCACTCTTTGAGGTTCTATGTGTTGGTTTGAACAGATGAATTGAGATTGTGTGATGCATATCGTATAATCATACCCACGGATACTTGAGGTGACAATGGAGTATCTAGGTGACATTAGGGTTTTGGTTGATTTGTATCTTAAGGTGTTATTCTAGTACGAACTCTAGGGCTGTTTGTGACACTTATAGGAATAGCCCAACGGATTGATTGGAAAGAATAACTTTGAGGTGGTTTCGTACCCTACCATAATCTCTTCGTTTGTTCTCCACTATTAGTGACTTTGGAGTGACTCTTTGTTGCATGTTGAGGGATAGTTATATGATCCAATTATGTTATTATTGTTGAGAGAACTTGCACTAGTGAAAGTATGAACCCTAGGCCTTGTTTCCTAGCATTGCAATACCGTTTACGCTCACTTTTATCACTTGCTACCTTGCTGTTTTTATATTTTCAGATTACAAAAACCTATATTTACCATCCATATTGCACTTGTATCACCATCTCTTCGCCGAACTAGTGCACCTATACAATTTACCATTGTATTGGGTGTGTTGGGGACACAAGAGACTCTTTGTTATTTGGTTGCAGGGTTGCTTGAGAGAGACCATCTTCATCCTACGCCTCCCACGGATTGATAAACCTTAGGTCATCCACTTGAGGGAAATTTGCTACTGTCCTACAAACCTGTGCACTTGCAGGCCCAACAATGTCTACAAGAAGAAGGTTGTGTAGTAGACATCACAGAGCAGTCGGAGCAGTCGCTGGGTCTGATGCGTGGAGCTGTATGGGTGCAGCAGAAGTCTGAGCAACTGATCCTGATGGGAAATCAGTCGACAGAGGGATAGCGAAAGTGACGTTGGTACGAGCCGGATCTGTCGATCGCTCGACTGCCGTCCCAGGCATCACAGTCGACTGAGGAACCTGGGCCTCGGATGCTTTACCGCTCAGTTCCATGTCCCTCCTCCTCCTTCCCCTCAGTGGTACTTCTTCTTCATCATCCGGGAGCACAACAACGTCCTGTGGAGCTGCAACAATTAGAGTAAGTCAAAGAGATAGCTGACAAACAATCCAGTCGTCCAAATAAATTCGAGTCAGCCAGACTTACTGGCTTTGGAGGTAGCTGTGTTGTCAGTTTCCTCGTCGTCTGGGGTCTTGTGGATATCCATATCAGTCGCGGCCGAGGCCGGGCTGTAAAGGTTCATCATCCACTCGGTCAGTACAAGAGAATCGGTTGGAACAAGAAAAGACGAGAAGAACATTTACCCAGAAGCAACAGGAACGTCCATCTTGATTCTAGGCAAGGTTTTTCGAGCCTTCGAAGGATTGATCTTGGGCTGCTTGGTGACCTTTTCAGCCAATTCTGGAGTCGAAGACCTAGCGCGCTTTTGAGACGGCGCTCGAGGCCACAGCCTTGCCGCGCCTGCCCACCGAATCATGGTGCTGCTTGGATCGACGTTCGGAACGAGGTGGTGAGTCGGCTACATCCTCATCGTCTGACTCATTGCTCTCATCTTCATCATCGTCGGCTGGTGACTCCCACTCGCCGCTGTCCTTGCCCTCATGGTCCTGCTCCAGAGGTTGTTCGCCATTGGGCATTGAGTACATCTGTGTGTAAATCTACAAAACAAGGATCCGAGTGGAAATCAGTCGGATCAACAAACAGTTAGAAGACACATCTGAATTCAATCAGTTGTAGTGATCAAACCTTGTCTGGATGGTTGTTGTCGCTGAAAGGGTTGACTCTCCTGGCGCCCCTGGGGTTGTCCTTGTTTCCGGTGATGCCCCTCAACCACTGGGCCACTGTTTTGGCCGCCACCTCCTCCGGATGAACCCGAGTGGTGTCGCCAGGCCCAGAGTACATCCACATGGAGTGGTCACGAGCTTGGAGTGGTTGAATGCGCCGACTAAGGAACACCTCTAGCAGATCCATGCCGGTGACACCTTGGTTGATCAGTTGAACTACTCTCTCGACCAGCATGCCCATCTCCGCTTTCTCCGTGATGGTCACTTTCAACGAAGATGGAGTCTGAACACGATCAAAAGAGAAAGGGGGAAGTCCAGTCGACTGGCCTGGGGTCACAATATCCTGGCAGTAGAACCAGGTCGACTGCCAGCCCCTGACCGATTCTGGAAGAGTCATCGAAGGGAAGGAACTCCGCTTCCTCTTCTGGATACCCTGACCCCCACACATCTGGATAACATGGGTTTTCTCGTCGTTCGAGTTCGCTTTCTTCACTCTTTGGGAGCGGATGGTGAAAATGTGCTTGAAAAGACCCAGTGCGGTCGACACCCCAGGAAATTCTCACACATGGACATGAATGCAGCAAGGTATGTGATGGTGTTGGGAGTAAAATGATGGAGTTGAGCCCCGAAGAAATTCAAGAAACCTCGAAAGAAGGGGTGTGGAGGAAGCGAGAAGCCGTGGTCGACATGAGTGGCGAGCAGAACACACTGTAACATCCAAATTTTTCAATTTGGAATGTTATACATAGAGCATCATTGCATATCATATTTTTCATTGCATTTTCTTTGCATTTTGCTCGATCCTAGAAAATTCTACACAACTCAAGGACCCTCGGAGAGAGTTGGGGATTTTCGTTATTTTCATATTTGAGTTTTCTCAAATTTTGAAAATAGGATCATTGATTTTAATTATTTTATCTTCAATTATTTCTATTACAAAAATATGCGAGAGGGAATAAAATGACTTTCCCAAAATAAAGAAATAATGAAGATTTAATAATAAAATCAAATAAGATTTTATTTTGGAGTTTTTCGCCTTTTTATTTGAATTTAAGAAAAATGCGTGTTTTTCAAAATTGCATTTAGGCCCCAACTAAATGTTCATTAAATTCGGCTTGATTTTAGAAACCAGAGAAAATTTATTTCAGGATTTTTGGAGTCCGTTTGATACTTCTTTTGATTTTTTTTCTACGAGTAATGTTTTATTAAAAAAAACGAACCGCCTTACTGGGCTGTACCCGAGCGGGACTCCGCTCGGGGGCGCCTTTAAATAGCGGCCACCCCCGAGCCGCCAAGCCCACCCGAGCCCCAGCCCAGCCGCCGCCGCCGCCGGAGTTCGCCGCCGCCGAGGTTCGCCGCGCCTCGATTTCCGTGCCGATTTTTATTAAAAAAAACGATCGGTTTTCTTCGGTTTTTTTCGGTTTTTTTTATTTTTTTTAAATTTTTTTATTTTTTTTCTTTTTCCGTTCGAATCTGTTCGTCGTATTTTTCTTTTTCTCGGATTTAATCCGTGATTTTTCTGATCGCGATTCCAGATCCGATTTTCGTTTTAGTATAACTTTTAAGCTCGTTTATCGAATCAGCGATTCAAGCGCTGGAGTTTCGCTCGAAACCCTCTTTCCGAATAATCTACTTAAACAAGTTTTTGCAGCTGTAAAATTTGACCTAGATCCAGATTAGTAAAACGAAGCTGTTTTCTTCCGCCGTTTGACTTTCGTTGCTTCGTTTGATTTGATTCTTTTTGCAAAGCGGAGTTCTTAAGTTGAACAATCTGGTTAGATCTATTTGAGTTTTACCTGTGCATTAGATGAGTACTTATTGTATGCTTGTTTGTTTGTCTGCGATAGATTACCCGGAGTGCGCCGCTTGTTACTTCGAGTCTCTAGGTTTCGCGGATCATCAGCAAGGCAAGTAACACTTTGATCATACTCTTCTCATACCCAGTTTTTATGCATTAAATCTATTCCTCAAACACTTGCATTGATTAGGATCTAATTAAATTGTGGGATGGGAAGTAGTTGAGGTAGTACCTATTACCTGTTTTATTATCAAACCTTTGGGAGTTACTTCTACGTTTGCTTATTATGCTATGCTATGCTAGTAGACGTGGATTGGGTGAGTGTATTCCATGACAGATGTGAGATTGTTATTTAATGGTTTATTTAAGGTGGCAACTTAAACACACATCTGGGTGGATTGAGGCACCTGGTTTCTATCAGGACTTGCCTGTTTTTCTTCGGACCGCCACCCAGGCTCAAAGAGATCATGAGATTATTCAAACTAGAAACTTCCGTGTGCAGCCACAAGCCATTATGGGCTCTGGCGTAGTTGACTAAGTTGTGCGAACTCTTACGGGTAGGCTAGCTGATGTAGGGGATGTAGGTTGGTACGGTCTACCCACATGTAAGGTGCTAGCGCTTCGAAGACTATGTCTCGGTCATCCGTTTCTCAAACACCATGTAGTCACGAGAAACCAAACGGAGGCGATCGAGTCTTGTGGGGAAAAGTGCGCAAACCTCTGCAGAGTGTATAAACTAATCATGGTTAGCCGTGTCCCGGTTATGGACATCTTGAGTATCTAGTACCGGATATCATGTGAATCTCATCATGTTACTTCTAATTAATATTGTTGGGTTTGTTAATGAGTACTTTTAATTAGGATTGAGGATGCTGTCAACCATTCTCAATGTTTCACAACCACCATGATAGTTAAATAAATTTATTCCTTTGCGAGAGGGAAAAATTGGCTTTATGCAAAACTGTAATCATAGAGCTTTCCACCAGCCATATATGCATGTAGTATAGGCTTATCATTCCATTATTCTCTATATGTTACATTGCCAGCATATTCCATGTGCTGACCCGTTTTTGGGCTGCATGTTGCAGACTTTTCAGACGACGAGTAAGGTGCTTAGGTCGTGGTTCTATACTCAGTGATGCCGTTGGAGTTGATGGACTCGCTTATTCTTCCAAGCCTTCCGCTGTTATCGTTATTAGATGGCCTTAAGTCATATTTATTTTATTAAGTTCTCTCTTGAGACATTCGATTGTAATAAGTGTGTGATTGCTACTCTGTTATAAATCCTTTGAAGTACTGTGTGGTGTCAATTACTGATCCAGGGATGACACTGAGCACAGAGACTTGACCGCTTGAGGTCGGGTTACTCTGAGAGATGGTATCAGAGCACACGCTGACTGTAGGACACGACCATTAAGCTAAAACCCTAGATCACTACTCTCTCTTCTCATTTCTGACTCCTCATCTTTTCTACTCTTTTAGGATGACGAAAGCGAGGATCAAGTTCACTCAGCCGGATGAAGATACACCCTTTGGACGACACCTGAAGGAAGTCACTAAGTACCTAAACATAGGATTACCAAGCTTCACCGGGACCTACAATTCCACTTGACCCGAAGAAGAGCGCTGGAAGATTCAAGCTCAAGTTCCCGGAAGGACGTTTGCGCCAATCACGGAGCCCATAGAGTGTGTTTGCAATGCACCAACTTGGAATCTGGGAAAGAGCATGGCAGCTCACATAACCATGGGACGCATTGGAGAAGTTTATAAAGAAGACCTCAAGGATACTATCTACCAGATTTGCGGGCACCGAGATGAACAATGGGAGATAGTTGGCACTAAGAAGGATCGATCCATTGCAGCTTTCATCCAGGAGTTAAACCAGCACATTCGACATCAGGAGAACCGGATGTGCGCAGACATGATGGAGTTGAAGGCAGCAAAAGCCAAGATTATCGAACTAGAAGGAGAACTGAAGGCCACTCGCAAGGACTACATGGAGGAGATTGAAGCTCTAGTGAGACAAAACGGCGATCTTAAGGAGAAGATTGAAGAACTCATGGGAAATTCAGCACCCGGAGGAGAAGATGAAGATAGCACCTGTCCAGAGAACTACATCATCATCGACGACACCGATTCCGATCCTAGTGAGGATGATTACGAAGATGAAGCTGGAGCAGATATCATGGAGTCTTCATCGGAGCAGTTTTTCTAGTTGACCACCATAAGAGTAGTAGATTACCCCCATATTATTTTAGTTTTAGTTTCAGCACTTTGTAACGATAGATAGACCGTTGTATGCCTTGTTTGAATTGATTGGAGTGATATTGTGTGATTTGTCTCATGTGCATATGGGTAGTGTTTCTCTCTAGACCTCATTCTATTCTTAATTCTCGTCTTTTCTTTAAACCCTCAGATGCCTCAAAGACGCGACCCCAGATTTGTTTTCCCGCCAGAGATCACCCAGTTGATTCAGCAGCAGAATACCTTGATTCAAACATTGGTACAGAACCAAGGCAACAACAACAACAACAACCCACCGCCACCACCACTTGTTGACCATCTGACCCGCTTCTTAAGGCTGAATCCGCCGGTGTTTTCCAATAGCACCGAGCCGATTGTTGCGTATGATTGGCTCCGTAAGATAGGGAGGAGTTGACCACCGCAGGATGTCTGATGGAGAAAGGGTGAAGTTTGTTGCACATCAGCTAGAAGGACCCGCAGACATGGTGGGAGAATTTTACACCACTTACCCTCAGAGACACCGCCACATGGGATCAATTTCAACAAGCTTTTCAGACGCCCATGTTTCAGCGAGGAGCTATGGCCATGAAGAAGCGTGAGTTTCGCAACTTACGCCAAGGAGGACGGACAATTGGCGAAGATGTAGATGATTTCATAAGCTAGCACGTTATGCCCCGGATGACGTTGCTACGGACGCAAGCTAAGCGGAGAAGTTTCTAGAAGGACTGAATGATGAGCTGAGCATGCAGTTGATGGTAGCCACCTTCAATAACTACCAAGAGTTAGTAGATCGTGCGCTTATGATTGAAGGGAAGCAGCAGCAGATTGAAAATCGCAAGAGGAAGTATGGACAGGGGAAGAATAACTCTGGAGCTCAGTGAAACTTTGCTTTACCTCAAGACGGAGGACAGCTTCAGCATACCCATGGAGGAGGTAGCTCGCACAACCATAATGGCACCAAGAATGGGAACGGGAGTGGAGGAAGCAATGGACAAAACCGCACCAACCCGTCAACACCATCCAAGGTAGACCTGAGCCACGTAACTTGCTTTAAATGCCGCAAGACTGGGCATTATGCAAACGAATGTCCAGAAGGCCAGAACGGAAATGGCAATGGAAGCTCAGGAAAGAAGCCGAACCCTTTCAATAAAGGACAAGTGAACCACGTTACCGTGGAGGAGGTTGAAGCTCAGCCGGATGCGAATAGGTAAGTTTCGGTTAAGTCATTTATCGCAGTTGTTCTTTTCGATCTTGGTGCATCGCATTCATTCATATCAAGGGGATCTGTGGATAAGTTTAGCCTACCCACTAAAACTCTTAAGACACCCATGTTAGTAAGCTCACCGGGAGCGGAGTATATGGCCAGTCAAGGATGCTTTCAAGTGCCATTAAGTATAGGGAGGCATGTTTTCCCAACGGATTTAATTATTTTGGAATCCCAAGGTTTGGATGTAATTCTTGGTATGGATTGGTTGTCGATGTATGGAGGAAGCATCGATTGCGCCAGTAAGTCAATTTTGCTTACCACCCCAGAAGGGAGGAGAATCAAGTATGTATCACGGCATGAGCCAAGGAGAGCACATGTAAATTCCTTATCAGGAGTTGTGCAGGAGGAAGTACGAGTGGTAAGGGATTACCCAGACGTGTTTCCGGAAGAGTTGCCAGGCATGCCACCGGATAGAGACATTGAGTTTCTGATTGAACTACTGCCAGGCACTGGGCTGATATCTAAGAGACCATATAGGATGCCAGCCCAAGATATGGAGGAAATTAAGAAGCAGATTAAGGAGTTCTTGGATAAAGGTTTTATTCGCCCAAGTTCTTCGCCTTGGGGATCACCAAGATTCTAGTGGAGAAGAAGGATGGATCATTAAGAATGGTTGTTGATTATCGAGGATTGAATGAAGTGACCATTAAGAACAAATACCCACCGCCGATGATCAATGACTTGTTTGACCAATTGCAAGGAGCTAAGGTGTTTTCCAAGATCGATTTGCGATCGTGGTACCATCGATTGAAGATTCGAGAGCAGGATATACCTCGACGGCTTTTACCACTGTGCACGGGCTGTATGAGTACACCGTTATGTCATTTGGTCCGACTAACGACCTGCCTATTTTATGAACATGATGAACAAAGTGTTTATGGAGTTTTGGATAAGTTCGTCGTGGTGTTCATTGATGATATTTTGGTTTACTCAAGAATGAAGAGGAACATAAGGAGCATTTGCGCTTGGTACTCGAGAAGCTCGAGAACACCGGTTGTATGCCAAGTTCAGCAAGTGTGAGTTTTGGTTGAAGGAAGTTGGATTTCTTGGACATGTTATATCCAGAGAAGGTATAGCAGTAGACCCCACTAAAGTTGTTACCGTAACAAACTGGGAAGCGCCAACAACAGTTGGAGAGATCCGGAGTTTCCTTGGACTAGCAGGATATTACCGGAGATTCATTGAGAATTTCTCAAGGATTGCGGGTTTATGACAGAATTGTTGAAGAAGGATACCAAGTTTATTTGGACCGAGGAGTGTGAAGCTAGTTTCCAAGAGTTGAAGAAACGTTTGGTTACCTCACCAAAGTTGATTCTGCGGATCGGACCAAGGATTATGAGGTATATTGCGGCGCTTCACGCCGAGGACTTGGAGCAAAGCTTATGCAGGAGGGGAGAGTTGTTTCAGATGCTTCACGACAGCTTAAGCCTCATGAGCTAAATTATGCTACGCATGATTTGGAGTTAGCAGCCGTAGTGCATGCGTTGAAGACATGGAGACATTTCCTCATTGGAAATCATTGTGAGGTGTATACGGAACACAAGAGTTTGAAATACATTTTCACGCAGAAGGAGCTGAATCTCAGGCAAAGGAGATGGTTGGAACTCATCAAAGATTATGATATGAGATTGCATTATCACCCCGGAAAGGCTAACGTTGTAGCAGACGGTTGAGCCGTAAGAGTCACATCAACACATTAATGACGGGAGAAATACCAAAGGAGTTAGCCGAAGATCTTCGAGAGCTATGTTTGGAAATAGTTCCGAGAGGCTATGTATCAGCATTGGAGATTCATCAACTTTGATGGACAAGATCGGGAAGCTCGGAAGACCGACAAAGAGATTGCCTCTATAAAGGAGAGAATGAGCGAAGGAAAAGCAAAGGGATTTCGTGCGGATGAGGACGATACCCTATGGTTCGAGGACCGTGTTTATGTGCCCAATGACCCGAGATCGTGAAGTTGATTTTGCAAGAGGCACATGATTCACCATATTCGATTCACCCAGAAATACCAAGATGTATTTGGATTTGAAGAATACTTTTTGGTGGACCGGAATGAAGAAGGATATTGCAGAGTATGTAGCAGTTTGTGATGTATGTCAGAGGGTGAAGGCGTAACATCGAAGCCGCAGGATTGTTACAGCCATTGCCTATACCCGAATGGAAGTGGGATAAACTAGGTATGGATTTCATCACGGAGTGCCGGGACTCGCTCAGAGCTATGACTCGATTTGGGTTATAGTCGATCGTTTGACGAAGGTAGCTCATTTCATTCCAGTAAAGACTACCTACAGCAGTGCCAAATTGGCTAAGATATACATGACCATGATTGTATGCTTGCATGGAGTTCCGAGGAGTATCGTATCGGATAGAGGAACCCAATTTACCTCAAAGTTCTGGAAGCCGTTGCATGAGACTTTAGGAACCAGACTGGAGTTTAGCACAACTTTCCATCCACAGACAGATGGACAAACCAAGAGAGTCAACCAGATTTTGGAGGATATGTTTAGAGCTTGTGCTTTGGATTATGGATCAAGTTGGGATGACAATTTGTCAGATCGGAGTTTTCTTATAACAACAGCTACCAAACTAGTCTCAAGATGGCACCTTCAAGCCTTGTACGGAAGGAGGTGCAGGACCCATTGTTGTGGGATGAAGTTGAGACCGCCATTGTTTGGACCGGATTTGATTAACGAGTCGAACATAAAGTAAAGTTGATTCGCGATAGGCTCAAGGTAGCCCAGTCAAGACAGAAGAGTTATGCAGATTCAAAACGCAAGGAGACAGAATACGAAGTCAGAGACAGAGTTTATCTTCGAGTATCGCCACTTCGAGGAGTTAAGCATTTTGGAGTTAAGGGAAAGTTAGCACCTCGATTTGTTGGACCTTATCGTGTTTTGGAACGCATGGGAGAAGTTGCGTACAAGTTGGAATTACCCGAAGGATTGTCAGGAGTTCATGATGTGTTCCATGTTTCACAGTTGAAGAAGTGTCACGCAGAGATGGCCGATATACCACTGAGGGATACAGTGCCACTAGAAGCGATTCAGTTGAATGATGATTTGACCTATGAGGAGAAACCGGTTAAGATTTTGCAAGATGCCAATGAGTCACCCGCAAAGAAGGTCATTAAGTTTTGCAAAGTTCAATTGGAGCCACCACACTAAGGATGAAGTCACCGGGAGCGAGAGGAAGATTTGCTTAAAGACCACCCTCACCTATTTTCTAGTTAACCCGAATCTCGAGGGCGAGATTCATCTTAAGGGGGTAGGTTTGTAACATCCCAAATTTTCAATTTGGAATGTTATACATAGAGCATCATTGCATATCATATTTTTTCATTGCATTTTCTTTGCATTTTGCTCGATCCTAGAAAATTCTACACAACTCAAGGACCCTCGGAGAGAGCTGGGGATTTTCGTTATTTTCATATTTGAGTTTTCTCAAATTTTGAAAATAGGATCGTTCATTTTAATTATTTTATCTTCAATTATTTCTATTACAAAAATATGCGAGAGGGAATAAAATGACTTTCCCAAAATAAAGAAATAATGAAGATTTAATAATAAAATCAAATAAGATTTTATTTTGGAGTTTTTCGCCTTTTATTTGAATTTAAGAAAATGCGCGTTTTCAAAATTGCATTCAGGCCCCAACTAAATGTTCATTAAATCCGCTTGATTTTAGAAACCGGGAAAATTTATTTCGGATTTTTGGAGTCCGTTTGATACTTCTTTTGATTTTTTTTCTACGCGTAATGTTTTATTAAAAAAAACGAACCGCCTTACCGGGCCGTACCCGAGCGGGACTCCGCTCGGGGGCGCCTTTAAATAGCGGCCACCCCCGAGCCGCCAAGCCCACCCGAGCCCCAGCCTCCATGCCCGCCATGAGTTCACCGCACGAGGTTCGCCGCGCCTCGATTTCCGTGCCGATTTTTATTTAAAAAAAAGATCGGTTTTTTTCGGTTTTTTCGGTTTTTTATTTTATTTATTTTATTTATTTTATTTTTATTTTTATTTTTTTCTTTTTCTGTTCGAATCTGTTCGTCGTATTTTTCTTTTTCTCGGATTTAATCCGCGATTTTTCTGATGGCGATTCCAGATCCGATTTTCGTTTTAGTATAACTTTTCGCTCGTTTATCGGAATCAGGCGATTCAAGCGCTGGAGTTTCGCCTCAAACCCTCTTCCGAATAATCTACTTAAACAAGTTTTTGCATCTGTAAAATTTGACCTAGATTCAGATTAGTAAAACGAAGCTGTTTTCTTCCGCCGTTTGACTTTCGTTGCTTCGTTTGATTTGATTCCTTTTGCAAACCGGAGTTCTTAAGTTGAACAATCTGGTTAGATCTATTTGAGTTTTACCTGTGCATTAGATGAGTACTTATTGTATGCTTGTTTGTTTGTCTGGCGATAGATTACCCGGAGTGCGCCGCTTGTTACTTGAGTCTCTAGGTTTCATGGATCATCGACAAGGCAAGTAACACTTTGATCATACTCTTCTCATACCCAGTTTTTATGCATTAAATCTATTCCTCAAACACTTGCATTGATTAGGATCTAATTAAATTGTGGGATGGGAAGTAGTTGAGGTAGTACCTATTACCTGTTTTATTATCAAACCTTTGGGAGTTACTTCTACGTTTGCTTATTATGCTATGCTATGCTAGTAGACATGGATTGGGTGAGTGTATTCCATGACAGATGTGAGATTGTTATTTAATGGTTTATTTAAGGTGGCAACTTAAACACACATATGGGTGGACTGAGGCACCTGGTTTCTATCAGGACTTGCTTGTTTTTCTTTGGACCGCCACCCAGGCTCAAAGGGATCATGAGATTATTCAAACTAGAAACTTCCGTGTGCAGCCACAAGCCATTATGGGCTCTGGCGTAGTTGACTAAGTTGTGCGAACTCTTACGGGTAGGCTAGCTGATGTAGGGGATGTAGGTTGGTACGGTCTACCCACATGTAAGGTGCTAGCGCTTCTGAAAGACTATGTCTCGGTCATCCGTTTCTCAAACACCATGTAGTGCGAGAAACCAAACGGAGGCGATCGAGTCTTGTGGGGAAAAGTCATAAACCTCTGCAGAGTGTATAAACTAATCATGGTTAGCCGTGTCCCCGGTTATGGACATCTTGAGTATCTAGTACCTGGATATCATGTGAATCTCATCATGTTACTTCTAATTAATATTGTTGGGTTTGTTAATGAGTACTTTTAATTGGGATTGAGGATGCTGTCAACCATTCTCAATGTTTCACAACCACCATGATAGTTAAATAAATTTATTCCTTTGCAGTAGGGAAAAATTGGCTTTATGCAAAACTGTAATCGTAGAGCTTTCCACCAGCCATATATGCATGTAGTATAGGCTTATCATTCCATTATTCTCTATGTGTTACATTGCCAGATATTCCATGTCTTGACCCGTTTTGGGCTGCAACGCTTCATGTTGCGACTTTTCGAACGACAGTAAGGTGCTTAGGTCGTGGTTCTATACTCGATGATGCCGTTGGAGTTGATGGACTCGCTTATTCTTCCAAGCCTTCCGCTGTTATCGTTATTAGATGGCCTTAAGTCATATTTATTTTATTAAGTTCTCTCTTGAGACATTCGATTGTAATAAGTGTGTGATTGCTACTCTGTTATAAATCCTTCGAAGTACTGTGTGGTGTCAGCATTACTGATCCAGGAATGACACTGAGCACAGAGACTTGACCGTTTGAGGTCGGGTCGCTACACACACTCACCCGGTCGCGGCTGCGGCTCCGTTCCCCCCTCCGGCAGCCGCGCAGACTCATGAACGATCAGCCCTAACTCGGCCATATGGTCCAAGTCTTCCTGCCGAAGAGAAGTTCGGATCCAATCTCCCTGGATCCAACCCGACGGTAGCCCCGAGCGCGATGAAGATCCCCGATTCGTCTTCTTGCTTTTCGCCGCCCCCGTTGCCTTCTTCGCGCATTCCAGCGCTGCCGTTTTCTCCTTCCCCATGACGGCGGAGCAGCGGCGTCAAGAGTGGAGAAGCTGAACGAGGTGAAGGAGCAAGAGGAAGAAGAAGAAGAATGGGCATGCATAGTGCGGACGCCTCGGTGATGACCCACAAGTATAGGGGATCTATCGTAGTCCTTTCGATAAGTAAGAGTGTCGAACCCAACGAGGAGCAGAAGGAAATGATAAACGGTTTTCAGCAAGGTATTCTCTGCAAGTACTGAAATAAGTGGTAACAGATAGTTTTGTGATAGGGTAATTTGTAACGAGCAACAAGTAACAAAAAGCATCCCACTTATGATTAACCTCTATTGCAAGCATCCACAACTACAAAAAAAGTATTAAGGTAAACCTAACCATAGCATGAAACATATGGATCCAAATCAGCCCCTTACGAAGCAACACATAAACTAGGGTTTAAGCTTCTGTCACTTTAGCAATCCATCATCTACTTATTACTTCCCAATGCCTTCCTCTAGGCCCAAATAATGGTGAAGTGTTATGTAGTCGACGTTCACATAATACCACTAGAGGCTAGACAACATACATCTCATCAAAATATCGAACGAATGCCAAATTCACATGACTACTAATAGCAAGACTTCTCCCATGTCCTAAGGAACAAACGTAACTACTCACAAAGCATATTCATGTTCATAATCAAAGGGGTATTAATATGCATAAAGGATCTGAACATATGATCTTCCACCAAATAAACCAAATAGCATCAACTACAAGGAGTAATCAACACTACTAGCAACCTACTAGTACCAATCCCGGACTTGGAGACAAGAATTGGATACAAGAGATGAACTAGGGTTTTGAGAGGAGATGGTGCTGGTGAAGATGTTGATGGAGATTGCCCTCTCCCGATGAGAGGAGCGTTGGTGATGACGATGGCGATGATTTCCCCCTCCCGGAGGGAAGTGTCCCCGGCAGAACAGCTCTGCCAGAGCCCTAGATTGGTTCTGCCTCATGGCGGCGGAGTCTCGTCCCGAAAGGTTGCTTATGATTTTTTTCCTCGATGAAAGACCTCATATAGCAGGCCATCGGAGAGCCAATAGGGGGCCCACGAGGGAGGGGGCGCGCCCCCCACCCTCGTGGCCAGGTGGGCCCCTCTCTGATGAACTTCTTCCGCTCAATATTTTTTATTATTTCCAAAAATGACTTTCGTGGAGTTTCAGGACTTTTGGAGTTGTGCAGAATAGGTCTCTAATATTTGCTCCTTTTCCACCCTGAATTCCAAATTTGGCATTCTCCTCCTTATGTAAACCTTGTAAAATAAGAGAGAATAGGCATAAGTATTGTGACATAACATGTAATAACAGCCCATAATGCAATAAATATCGATATAAAAGCATGATGCAAAATGGACGTATCAACTCCCCCAAGCTTAGACCTCGCTTGTCCTCAAGCGGAAGCCGATAACGATAAATATGTCCCCATGTTTAGAGGTAGAGGTGTCGATAAAAATAAAATACGGACATGAAGGCATCATGATTATTCTTATAACAGCAACATATATAGATATTGTCATATGATTTCTTATGCTCAAGTAATAATCCATTCACAATGCAGAGTATGAATCATAAACTTTATTAAGAACCAACAAACTATAATCTCAGTCATTGAAGCAATTGCAATTTATCATAACATCAGAAAGAGTCTATGTCAGAGCTTTCTAGCAAGTCCACATACTCAACTGTCATTTAGCCTTTCATAATTGCTAACACTCACGCAATACTTGTGGTTATGGAGTTTTAATCGGACACAGAGAAAGATAGGGGCTTATAGTTTCGCCTCCCAACCTTTTACCATCAAGGGTAATGTCAACAATAATAACTCATGCTCCTCATATCCAATTAGATATATCTATCAGGATCTTTCCAACATACTGTGCTTGCCAAAGGATAAAATGTAAAAACGAAAGGTGAAGATCACTGTGACTCTTGCATAAGGTAGATGATAATAATAAAAGATAGGCCCTTCGCAGAGGAAAGCAGAGGTTGCCATGCGCTTTTATGGTTGGATGCACAAAATCTTAATGCGAAAGAACATCACTTTATATTGCCCCTTGTGATATGAACCTTTATTATACAATCCGTCGATTTTATTTCTTCCACATCACAAGATCATATAAAGCTTATTTCCCCCACACCAATCAATCATGCATATTTAGAGAGCAATTTTATTGCTTGCACCGATGACAACTTACTTGAAGGATCTTACTCAATCCATAGGTAGGTATGGTGGACTCTCATGGCAAAACTGGTTTAAGGGTTTTTGGAAGCACAAGTAGTATCTCTACTTGGTGCTGAGAATTTGGCTAGCATGAGGGGGAAAGGCAAGCTCAACATGTTGGACGATCCATGACAATATACTTTATCTCAGATATAAGAAAACATAACCCATTACGTTGTCTTCCTTGTCCAACGTCAACTCTTTAGCATGTCATATTTTAATGAGTGCTCCCAATCATAAAAGATGTCCATGATAATATATTTATATGTGAAACCTCTCTTTCCTTATTACTTCCTATTAATTGCAACGATGACCAAGGCTATGTTTGCCAACTCCCAACAACTTTTAATCATCATACTCTTTCTATGTGAAGTCATCACTCTCGATAAGATCAATATGATCTCTTTGTTTATTTTTATTCTTTTCTCTTTCTTTTATTCACTCAAGATCATGGCAAAATAATCAAGCCCCTGACTCAACACTAATATTTATTATATAACTCACGGACTCGATTACATAGAGAGATCATAAAGCAAAACTCAAAACTAGACCATGCCATAAACTTTATTCTACTAGATCAAGATACTACTAATAGGATCGAACTAAGAAAAACGGTAAAGATAGGAGATGTGGTTGTGATACGATACCGGGGAACCTCCCCCATGCTTGGCAGTTGCCAAGGGGAGTGCCCATACCCATGTGATTATATCTCCTTCTTTGTTGTTGGTGAAATATTCTTGGCGATGATGCCCTTCACGATACGATTCTCCTCCTCGAGCTTATTGCCTTGCCGCTTGAGGTCCATTATTTCCTTACGAAGCTTTTCTGTAACAGCTAAGGCTCCTTGCACCCAAGGGTGTTACATAGCTGCGGGAGAACAAGTGACACTCCTCTTCATATTTTCATAAGAAAGAAATCTAACATTGGAAGGGATAACCGAGTTTGGAATAGCTGAGCTCAGTAGTTCCCCGAACCCAGCTCGGGCGAAGTGACTTCTTGATCCTCCATGGCATCTACCCTCATCAAGTCAGCCTCCATCTCTTCCTCCGTTGCTGGCCCAAAGTGGTCGGCGTCGCTGTTGCCCTTGGTTCCGATGCGGATGAGACACCCGCCTCTCCCGATCGACTCTTGAGAAGACACCTTGCTCTAATCTGCAGCAGCAACAACTCGAAACAAAAACAGAGGATATTTGCGTGATACGGGAGTCAAAACCTTCGGGAGGTTATATAATGAATTTTTACCGACCAAAATACGTATCGTGCAAGAAAACGGAGTCCGGAAGGCACACGAGGTGCCCACGAGGTAAGGGGCGCGCCCAGGGGGGTAGGGCGTGCCCTCCACCCTTGTGGGGCCCTCGTGTCCTTCCCGGACTGCTACTTATTTTTCTATTTTTCTAAATATTCCAAAACGGAGAAATATTGCCTTAAAAACTGTTTTGGAGTCGGTTTACTTACCGTACCACATACCTATTCCTTTTCGAAGTCTGAAACGTTTCGGAAAGTGTCCCTTATGTATTCCTTTGGGGTCACAGTTTCAATAACATTGGTTTCAACATTTATGGGATTACCTGAGATATAATGTTTGATTCTTTGACCGTTTACCACCTTCGGATTTGTGCCTTCGAAGTTGTTGATTTTTATGGCACCGGAACGGTAGACCTCTTCGATAACGTAAGGGCCTTTCCATTTAGAGAGAAGTTTTCCTGCAAAAAATCTTAAACGGGAGTTGTACAGCAATACATAATCACCTACATTAAACTCACGCTTTTGTATCCTTTTGTCATGCCATCTTTTAACTTTTTCTTTAAACAACTTGGCATTTTCATAAGCTTGGGTTCTCCATTCATCAAGTGAGCTTATATCAAATAACCTCTTCTCTCCGGCAAGTTTGAAATCATAATTGAGCTCTTTAATAGCCCAATATGCCTTGTGTTCTAGTTCGAGAGGTAAGTGACATGCTTTTCCATAGACCATTTTATACGGAGACATACCCATAGGATTTTTCTATGCAGTTCTATAGGCCCATAATGCATCATCAAGTTTCTTGGACCAATTCTTCCTAGACCTATTAACAGTCTTTTGCAAAATTAATTTGAGCTTTGTATTGCTCAATTCTGCTTGGCCACTAGACTGTGGGTGATAAGGAGATGCAATTCTATGATTAACATCATACTTAGCAAGCATTTTTCGGAAAGCACCATGAATAAAGTGTGAACCACCATCAGTCACTAAATATCTAAGGACTCCAAACCTCGGAAAAATAACTTCTTTAAACATTTTAATAGAAGTGTTATGGTCAGCACTACTAGTTGGAATAGCTTCTACCCACTTAGTAAGGTAATCAACAACAACTAAAATATGTGTATATCCATTAGAGGCAGGAAAAGGTCCCATATAATCAAAGCCCCAAACATCAAATGGTTCAATAACAAGTGAATAATTCATAGGCATTTCTTGACGTCTACTAATATTACCAATTCTTTGACATTCATCACAAGATAAGACAAACTTACGTGCATCCTTGAAGAGAGTAGGCCAATAAAAACCAGATTGCAATACCTTATGTGCAGTTCTATCTCCAGCGTGGTGTCCTCCATAAGCTTCGGAGTGACACTTGCGTAGGATCTGTTCCTGTTCATGCTCAGGTACACAACGTCTAATAACACCATCTACTCCTTCTTTATAAAGATGTGGGTCATCCGAAAACTAATGTCTCAAATCATAGAAAAACTTTTTCTTTTGCTGGTATGTGAAGCTAGGTGGTATAAATTTAGCAACGATGTAATTAGCATAATCGGCATACCATAGAGTACTACGAGAAGTACTTATAACATTTAATTGTTCATCAGGGAAGCTATCATCAATAGGTAGTGGGTCATCAAGAACATTTTCTAACCTAGACAAGTTGTGCAGAACGGGTTCTCAGCTCCTTTCTATCAACAATATGCAAATCAAATTCTTGTAGCAAGAGAACCCATCTAATAAGTCTAGGTTTAGCATCTTTCTTTTCCATAAGATATTTAATAGCAGCATGATCCGTGTGAATAGTTACCTTAGAATCAACAATATAAGGTCTGAACTTATCACAAGCAAATACAACTGCTAAGAATTCTTTTTCAGTAGTAGCACAATTTCTCTGAGCATTGTCTAGAGTTTTACTAGCATATTGAATAACATTTAATTTCTTATCAACTCTTTGCCCTAGAACAACACCTACAACATAATCACTAGCATCACACATAATTTCAAAGGGTAAATTCCAATCAGGTGGCTGAACAATAGGTGCAGAGATCAATGCTTTCTTAAGTATTTCAAATGCTTCTACACAATCATCATCAAAGACAAATGGTATAGCTTTTTGTAATAAATTAGTCAGAGGCCGATAAATTTTTGAGAAGTCCTTAATGAACCTCCTATAAAATCTGGCGTGACCAAGGAAACTTCTTATACCTTTGATGTCCTTGGGACATGGCATCTTTTCAATAGCATCAACCTTGGCTTTATCAACTTCAATACCTTTTTCAGAAACTTTATGCCCCAAGACTATACCTTCATTAACCATAAAGTGGCGCTTTTCCCAATTCAAGACAAGATTAGTTTCTTCACATCTCTGCAAAACTCGATCGAGATTGCTCAAGCAATCATCAAAAGAGGATCCATAGACGGAAAAATCGTCCATGAAAACCTCACAAATCTTTTCACAAAAGTCAGAGAATATAGCCATCATGCATCTTTGAAAGGTAGCAGGTGCATTACATAAACCAAAAGGCATACGTCTATAAGCAAAAGTACCAAAAGGGCATGTAAAAGTGGTCTTTGATTGATCATTGGCTGACACAGGTATTTGAGGGAAACTAGAATAACCATCTAGGAAGCAAAAATGTGTGTGTTTGGATAATCTTTCTGGCATTTGATCAATAAAAGGTAAGGGGTAATGATCTTTCTTAGTAGCCTTATTTAATTTACGGAAATCAATTACCATCCTATAACCTGTAATAATTCTTTGCGGAATCAATTCATCTTTATCATTAGGTACAACAGTAATACCTCCCTTCTTAAGGACACAATGGACATGACTCACCCACTGACTATCAGCAACGGGGTAAATTATACCTGCCTCAAGGAGCTTTAGTATTTCCTTTCTTACCACTTCTTTCATTTTAGGATTCAGCCGTCGTTGATGATCAATAACTGGTTTGGCATCTTTCTCCAAATTTATATTATGTTGACATAGAGTGGGACTAATGCCCTTAAGATCATCCAGAGTATATCCAATAGCAGCACGGTGCTTCTTCAGAGTTCTCAATAATCTCTCTTCTTCATGCCCTGAAAGGTTAGCACTGATAATAACAGGATATATCTTCTTTTCATCAAGATAAGCATATTTAAGATTTTAAGGCAACGGTTTAAGCTCAAACACGGGATCACCCTTGGGTGGAGGGGGATCCCCTAGGATTTCAACATGCAGATTGTGTTTCAGAATAGGTTCTTGTTTAAAGAATACTCCATCTATTTCCCTTCTTTCATTCATAAACATATCATTTTCATGGTCTAGCAAATATTGTTCTAAAGGATCACTAGGAGGTACGGCAATAGAAGCAAGACCAATAATTTCATCCTTACTAGGCAATTCTTCTTCACGGTGTTGTCTACTAAATTTAGAGAAATTAAACTCATGAGACATATCACCTAAGCCAATAGTAACAACATTCTTTTCGTAGTCTATTCTAGCATTGACGGTGTTCAAGAAGGGTCTACCAAAAATAATGGGACAAAAGCTATCTTGTGGGGAACCAAGAACAAGAAAATCAGCAGGATATTTAGTTTTCCCACACAAGACTTCAACACCTCTAACAATTCCCATTGGTGATATAGTATCTCTATTGGCAAGTTTAGTTGTAACATCTATATCTTCTAACTCAGCAGGTGCAATATCATGCTTAATTTCATTGTATAAGGAAATAGGTATAACACTAGCACTAGCACCCATATCACATAAGCCATGATAAAAATGATCCTATTTTAACAGAAATAACAGGCACACCCACCAGAGGTCTATGTTTATCTTTATCACAAGGTTTGGCAATTCTAGCAGTTTCACCGCAGAATTGAATAACATGCCCATCAATATTATCAGACAAGAGATCTTTAACAATAGCAATATTAGGTTCTACTTTAACTTGCTCAGGAGGTGTATAAGTTCTGATATTGCTTTTACGAACAACAGTTGAAGCTTTAGCATGATCCTTTACTCTAACATGGAAAGGTGGTTTCTCAAAATAAGAAGTAGGAACAATAGGATCATTATAAGTGACAGTCTTTTCTTCAACTTTAATAGGTGCAGCTACTTTTACTTCTATGGGAGGATGATATTTAAACCACTTCTCCTTGGGGAGATCAACATAACTAGCAAAAGATTCACAGAAAGAAGCTACTATCTCGGAGTCAAGTCCATATTTAGTGCTAAACTTACGAAAAACATCGGTATCCACAAAAGATTTAACACAATCAAACTTAGGTGTCATACCTGGCTCCTTACCTTCGTGGAGATCCCAATCTTCAGAGTTGCGTTTAATTCTATCCAATAAATTCCATTTGAATTCAATAGTATTCATCATAAAAGAGCCAGCACAAGAAGTATCGAGCATGACGCGATTGTTTTGAGGAAGCCGAGCATAAATTTTTTGAAGAATTATTTCTTTTGAGAGCTCATGATTGGGGCATGAATATAACATTGATTTAAGCCTCCCCCAAGCTTGAGCGATGCTTTCTCCTTCGCGAGGCCAAAAATTATATATATAATTGCGATCACGATGAACAAGATGCATAGGATAATACTTCTGATGAAATTCCAATTTCATTCGTTTATAGTTCCATGATCCCGTGTCATCACATAGCCTATAGCATGTCGATGCATCTCCCTTCAAAGATAAAGGGAAGACCTTCTTCTTAACAACATCATCGGGTATACCCTCAAGCTTAAATAATCCACAAACTTCATCCACATAGAGTAGATGTTCATCAGGATGCTTTGTTCCATCTCCTGTAAAAGTATTAGCTAGCAGTTTTTCTAACATACCCGAAGGAACTTCAAAGGGAATATTTTCATTTTCAGTAGGTTCAGTAGGTTGAGGAGCAACTCTTTGCTCTACTGGTCGGGGTGAAGATACCCCGAACAAGCCCCTCGGAGGATTACTTTCCATAGTAACAAGTGACAGTAAATTTCAGCACACTATATAAATTTTTCCTTACCAAATTCCACCTACCAAAGGCGCATCACTCCCCGGCAACGGAGCCAGAAAAGAGTCTTGATGACCCACAAGTATAGGGGATCTATCATAGTCCTTTTGATAAGTAAGAGTGTCGAACCCAACGAGGAGCAGAAGGAAATGATAAGCGGTTTTCAGCAAGGTATTCTCTGCAAGTACTGAAATAAGTGGTAACAGATAGTTTTGTGATAGGATAATTTGTAACGAGCAACAAGTAACAAAAGAAAATAAAGTGCAGCAAGGTGGACCAATCCTTTTTGTAGTAAAGGACAAGCCTGGACAAACTCTTATATAAGGAAAAGCGCTCCCGAGGACACATGGGAATATCGTCAAGCTAGTTTTCATCACGTTCATATGATTCACGTTCGGTACTTTGATAATTTGATATGTGAGTGGACCGGTGCTTGGGTGCTGTTCTTACTTGAAAAAGCATCCCACTTATGATTAACCTCTATTGCAAGCATCCACAACTACAAAAAAAGTATTAAGGTAAACCTAACCATAGCATGAAACATATGGATCCAAATCAGCCCCTTACGAAGCAACACATAAACTAGGGTTTAAGCTTCTGTCACTTTAGCAATCCATCATCTACTTATTACTTCCCAATGCCTTCCTCTAGGCCCAAATAGTGGTGAAGTGTTATGTAGTCGACGTTCACATAACACCACTAGAGACTAGACAACATACATCTCATCAAAATATCGAACGAATACCAAATTCACATGACTACTAATAGCAAGACTTCTCCCATGTCCTAAGGAACAAACGTAACTACTCACAAAGCATATTCATGTTCATAATCAGAGGGGTATTAATATGCATAAAGGATCTGAACATATGATCTTCCACCAAATAAACCAACTAGCATCAACTACAAGGAGTAATCAACACTACTAGCAACCTACTAGTACCAATCCCAGACTTGGAGACAAGAATTGGATACAAGAGATGAACTAGGGTTTTGAGAGGAGATGGTGTTGGTGAAGATGTTGATGGAGATTGCCCTCTCCCGATGAGAGGAGCGTTGGTGATGACGATGGCGATGATTTCCCCCTCCAGGAGGGAAGTGTCCCCGGCAGAACAGCTCTGCCAGAGCCCTAGATTGGTTCCGCCAAGGTTTCGCCTCGTGGCGGCGGAGTCTCGTCCTGAAAGGTTGCTTATGATTTTTTTCCTCGACGAAAGACCTCATATAGCAGAAGATGGCCATCGAAGAGCCAACAGGGGGCCCACGAGGCAGGGGGGCGCGCCCTGGGGGGTAGGGCGCGCCCCCCACCCTCGTGGCCAGGTGGGCCCCCCTCTGATGAACTTCTTCGCTCAATATTTTTATTATTTCCAAAAATGACTTTCGTGGAGTTTCAGGACTTTTGGAGTTGTGCAGAATAGGTCTCTAATATTTGCTCCTTTTCCACCCGAATTCCATTTGCGGCATTCTCCTCCTTATGTAAACCTTGTAAAATAAGAGAGAATATGCATAAGTATTGTGACATAACATGTAATAACAGCCCATAATGCAATAAATATCGATATAAAAGCATGATGCAAAATGGCCGTATCACTCGGCCTCGCCGCTTTTAAAGGCCTACTTCCGAGTGGCTGACGCTTGGGCCCGGGCGATCCTGTCAAATCCCTTAACAGTCGCACACGGGATACATGGCGAAAAAGGTGGCGTGGAAATCGAAACGTCCTATTTATATACTCCGCTTACCACGGCGCGCTCCGCCTGGCGCGCTTCCACCAAAATTTCGAATCCCGCGAAATCCGGGATCCTCTACAACCGATCACGCCGAAGATTCCATGTCAAGGATAACACTCGACGGATGACGTTATAAAAACCAGTCGGCAATTTCTGAATCGATCAAGGCGAATGAAACGAAGCCGAAGTTCCAACAACTGGCTTCCATTTGGAGATGAAAGCAAGTGTCAAAGCAAGGCTAACTTCAACCTTCTTTTCACTCGGACCTTAATCCATTCGGGGGCTAATGATGAGGACATAGACCTGGGGTAGGGTAATAGGCCTGACCTATACGTCCTACCTAAGGTCCTTGTCCTAGAAGCAAAGAAGTTCAAGAGTAAATAAAGGAAGCCCAACAAAGGTGTCGAGTGCAATCCACTCAACCTACCATTCACTCGGAGACCCCTCCTAATCTAGGTCACTCGACCACTAAATCACTCGACGTGCGGAAGACCTAAAGCCACTCCGCGCAGCAACGGTCGGGCGTTTACTCATATACTTAATGATCTTTTATAGCACTTTATTACGGACGTTACCTGTAACGCTCTCTCTTTATGTACATTGAACCCAGGGTAACGGAGGGGAGCTGGGGTCCTGGCGCACTCTATATAAGCCACCCCCTCCTCTGGGACAAGGGTTCGCACCCCTGTAAACACACACACATACATAATCCAGTCGACCGCCTCCGGGCTCCGAGACGTAGGGCTATTACTTCTTCCGAGAAGGGCCTGAACTCGTAAAATTCATGTATACAACTTTGCCATAGCTAGGATCTTGACTCTCCATACTTACCCCCTATTCTACTGTCAGTCTTAGTACCACGACACCTAGCATATGCAGATATGGCCTCGGAACACTGAGACCGAAAGGTCGAGCATGAATCATATAGTAGATATGATCAACATAGTGATGTTCACCATTGAAAACTACTCCATTTCACGTGATGATCGGTTATGGTTTAGTTGATTTGGATCACGTGATCACTTAGATGATTAGAGGGATGTCTATCTAAGTGGGAGTTATTAAGTAATATGATTAATTGAACTTAAATTTATCATGAACTTAGTACCTGATAGTATTTTGCTTGTCTATGTTGATTGTAGATAGATGGCCTGTGCTGTTGTTCCATTGAATTTTAATGTGTTCCTTGAGAAAGCAAACATGAAAGATGATGGTAGCAATTACACAGACTGGGTCCGTAACTTGAGGATTATCCTCATTGCTGCACAGATGAATTACGTCCTGGAAGCACCGCTAGGTGCCAGACCTCCTGCAGGAGCAACACCAGATGTTATGAATATCTGGCAGAGCAAAGCTGATGACTACTCGATACTTCAGTGTGCCATGCTTTACGGCTTAGAACCGGGACTTCAACGACGTTTTGAACATCATGGAGCATATGAGATGTTCCAGGAGTTGAAGTTAATATTTCAAGCAAATGCCCGGATTGAGAGATATGAAGTCTCCAATAAGTTCTACACTGCAAGATGGAGGAGAATAGTTCACAAGTGAGCATATACTCGTAATGTGCGGTATAACAATCACTTGATTCAACTGGGAGTTAATCTTCCGGATGATAGTGTTATTGACAGAATTCTTCAGTCACTACCACCAAGCTACAAGAGCTTCGTGATGAACTATAATATGCAAGGGATGGATAAGACTATTCCCGAGCTCTTCGCAATGCTAAAGGCTGTGGAGGTAGAAATCAAGAAGGAGCATCAAGTGTTGATGGTCAACAAGACCACCAGTTTCAAGAAAAAGGGCAAAGGGAAGAAGAAGGAACTTCAAGAAGAACAGCAAACAAGTTGTTGCTCAAGAGAAGAAACCCAAGTCTAGACCTAAGCCCGAGATGAGTGCTTCTCTTGCAAGCAGACCGACACTTTGGAAGCGGAACTGCCCCGGTATTTGGCGGATAAGAAGGATGGCAAGGTGAACAAAGGTATATGTGATATACATGTTATTGATGTGTACCTTACTAGAGCTCGCAATAGCACCTGGGTATTTGATACTGGTTCTATTGTTAATATTTGCAACTCGAAACAGGGACTAAGGATTAAGCGAAGACTGGCTAAGGACGAGGTGACGATGCGCGTGGGAAATGGTTCCAAATTCGATGTGATTGCCGTCGGCACGCTACCTCTACATCTACCTTCGGGATTAGTTTAAGACCTAAATAATTGTTATTTGGTGCCAGCGTTGAGCATGAACATTATATCTGGATCTTGTTTGATGCGAGACGGTTATTCATTTAAATCTGAGAATAATGGTTGTTCTATTTATATGAGTAATATCTTTTATGGTCATGCACCCTTGAAGAGTGGTCTATTTTTGTTAAATCTCGATAGTAGTGATACACATATTCATAATGTTGAAGCCAAAAGATGCAGAGTTGATAATGATAGTGCAACTTATTTGTGGCACTGCCGTTTGGGCCATATTGGTGTAAAGCGCATGAAGAAACTCCATACTGATGGACTTTTGGAATCACTTGATTATGAATCACTTGGTACTTGCGAACCATGCCTCATGGGCAAGATGACTAAAACGCCGTTCTCCGGAACTATGGAGCGAGCAACTGATTTGTTCGTGATCATACATACTGATGTATGTGGTCCAATGAATGTTGAGGCTTGCGGGTATCGTTATTTTCTCACCTTCACAGATGATTTAAGCAGATATGGGTATATCTACTTAATGAAACATAAGTCTGAAACATTTGAAAAGTTCAAAGAATTTCAGAGTGAAGTGGAAAATCATCGTAACAAGAAAATAAAGTTTCTACGATCTGATCATGGAGGAGAATATTTGAGTTACGATTTTGGTCGACATTTGAAACAATGTGGAATAGTTTCGCAACTCACGCCACCTGGAACACCACAGCGTAATGGTGTGTCCGAACGTCGTAATCGTACTTTACTATATATGGTGCGATCTATGATGTCTCTTACTGATTTACCGCTATCGTTTTGGGGTTATGCTTTATTGACGGCTGCATCCACGTTAAATAGGGCACCATCAAAATCCGTTGAGACGACGCCTTATGAACTGTGGTTTGGCAAGAAACCAAAGTTGTCGTTTCTTAAAGTTTGGGGCCGCGATGCTTATGTGAAAAAGCTTCAACCTGATAAGCTCGAACCCAAATCGGAGAACTGTGTCTTCATAGGATACCCAAAGGAAACTGTTGGGTACACCTTCTATCACAGATCCGAAGGCAAGACATTCGTTGCTAAGAATGGATCCTTTCTAGAGAAGGAGTTTCTCTCGAAATAAGTGAGTGGGAGGAAAGTAGAACTTGATGAGGTAACTGTACCTGCTCCCTTATTGGAAAATAGTTCATCATAGAAATCGGTTCCTGTGACGTCTATACTAATTAGTGAGGAAGCTAATGATGATGATCATGAAACTTCAGATCAAGTTGCTACTGAACCTCGTAGGTCAACCAGAGTAAGATCCGCACCAGAGTGGTACGGTAATCCTGTTCTGGAGGTTATGTTACTAGACCATGACGAACCTACGAACTATGAAGAAGCGATGGTGAGCCCAGATTCCGCAAAATGGCTTGAGGCCATGAAATCTGAGATGGGATCCATGTATGAGAACAAAGTGTGGACATTGGTTGACTTGCCTAATGATCGTCAAGCCATTGAGAATAAATGGATCTTCAAGAAGAAGACTAACATTGACGGTAATGTTACTGTTTATAAAGCTCGACCTGTTGCAAAAGGTTTTCGACAAGTTCAAGGGATTGACTACGATGAGACTTTCTCACCCGTAGCGATGCTTAAGTCTGTCCGAATCATGTTAGCAATTGCCGCATTTTATGATTATGAAATTTGGCAAATGGATGTCAAAACTGCATTCCTGAATGGATTTCTAGAAGAAGAGTTGTATATGATGCAACCGGAAGGTTTTGTCGATCCAAAGGGAGCTAACAAAGTGTGCAAGCTCCAGCAATCCATTTATGGACTGGTGCAAGCCTCTCGGAGTTGGAATAAACATTTTGATAGTGTGATCAAAGCATATGGATTTATACATACTTTTGGAGAAGCCTGTATTTACAAGAAAGTGAGTGGGAGCTCCGTAGCATTTCTGATATTATATGTGGATGACATATTGTTGATTGGAAATGATATAGTATTTTTGGATAGCATAAAGGGATATTTGAACAAGAGTTTTTCAATGAAGGACATCGGTGAAGCTGTTTATATATTGGGCATCAAGATCTATAGAGATGGATCAAGACGCTTAATTGGACTTTCACAAAGTACATACCTTGACAAAGTTTGAAGAAGTTCAAAATGGATCAAGCAAAGAAAGGGTTCTTGCCTGTGTTGCAAGGTGTGAAGTTGAGTAAGACTCAATGCCCGACCACTGCAGAAGATAGAGAGAAGATGAAAGATGTTCCATATGCTTCAGCCATAGGCTCTATCATGTATGCAATGTTGTGTACCAGACCTGATGTGTGCCTTGCTATAAGTTTAGCAGGGAGGTACCAAAGTAATCCAGGAGTGGATCACTGGACAACGGTCAAGAACATCCTGAAATACCTGAAAAGGACTAAGGATATGTTTCTCGTTTATGGAGGTGACAAAGAGCTAGTCGTAAATGGTTACGTCGATGCAAGATTTGACACCGATCCGGACGATTCTAAATCGCAAACCGGATACGTGTTTACATTGAACGGTGGAGCTGTCAGTTGGTGCAGTTCTAAACAAAGCATTGTGGCGGGATCTACATGTGAAGCGGAGTACATAGCTGCTTCGGAAGCAGCAAATGAAGGAGTCTGGATGAAGGAGTTCATATCCGTTCTAGGTGTCATACCTAGTGCATCGGGTCCAATGAAAATCTTTTGTGAAAATACTGGTGCAATTGCCTTGGCAAAGGAATCCAGATTTCACAAGAGAACCAAGCACATCAAGAGACGCTTCAACTCCATCCGGGATCTAGTCCAGGTGGGAGACATAGAAATTTGCAAGATACATACGGATCTGAATGTTGCAGGCCCGTTGACTAAGCCTCTTCCAAGAGCAAAACATGATCAGCACCAAGGCTCCATGGGTGTTAGAATCATTACTGTGTAATCTAGATTATTGACTCTAGTGCAAGTGGGAGACAGAAGGAAATATGCCCTAGAGGCAATAATAAAGTTATTATTTATTTCCTTATATCATGATAAATTTTTATTATTCATGCTAGAATTGTATTAACCGGAAACATAATACTTGTGTGAATACATAGACAAACATAGTGTCACTAGTATGCCTCTACTTGACTAGCTCGTTGATCAAAGATGGTTATGTTTCCTAGCCATAGACATGAGTTGTCATTTGATTAGCGGGATCACATCATTAGGAGAATGATGTGATTGACTTGACCCATTCCGTTAGCTTAGCACTTGATCATTTAGTATTCTGCTATTGCTTTCTTCATGACTTATACATGTTCCTATGACTATGAGATTATGCAACTCCCGTTTACCAGAGGAACACTTTGTGTGCTACCAAACGTCACAACGTAACTGGGTGATTATAAAGGTGCTCTCAGGTGTCTCCAAAGGTACTTGTTGGGTTGGCGTATTTGAGATTAGGATTTGTCACTCCGATTGTCGGAGAGGTATCTCTGGGCCCACTCGGTAATGCACATCACTATAAGCCTTGCAAGCATTGTAACTAATGAGTTAGTTGCGGGATGATGTATTACGAAACGAGTAAAGAGACTTGCCGGTAACGAGATTGAACTAGGTATTGAGATACCGACGATCGAATCTCGGGCAAGTAACATACTGTTGACAAAGGGAACAACGTATGTTGTTATGCGGTTTGACCGATAAAGATCTTCGTAGAATATGTGGGAGCCAATATGAGCATCCAGGTTCCGCTATTTGTTATTGACCGGAGACGTGTCTCAGTCATTGATGACCCATAAGTATAGGGGATCTATCGTAGTCCTTTCGATAAGTAAGAGTGTCAAACCCATCGAGGAGCAGAAGGAAATGATAAGCAGTTTTCAGCAAGGTATTCTCTGCAAGTACTGAAATAAGTGGTGACAGATAGTTTTGTGATAAGGTAAATTGTAACGAGCAACAAGTAGCAAAAGTAAACATGGTGCAGCAAGGTGTCCCAATCCTTTTTGTAGCAAAGGACAAGCCGGAACAAACTCTTACAATAGGAAAAGCGCTCCCGAGGACACATGGGAATATCGCCAAGCTAGTTTTCATCACGTTCATATGATTCGCATTCGGTACTTTGATAATTTGATATGTGGGTGGACCGGTGCTTGGGTGCTGTTCTTACTTGAACAAGCATCCCACTTATGATTAACCTCTATTGCAAGCATCCGCAACTACAACAAAAGTATTAAGGTAAACCTAACCATAGCATGAAACATATGGATCCAAAATAGCCCCTTATGAAGCAACACATAAACTAGGGTTTAAGCTTCTGTCTCTCTAGCATCCCATCATCTACTTATTACTTCCCAATGCCTTCCTCTAGGCCCAAATAATGGTGAAGTGTTATGAAGTCGACGTTCACATAACACCACTAGAGGCTAGATAACATACATCTCATCAAAATTTCGAATGAATACCAAATTCACATGACTACTAATAGCAAGACTTCTCCCGTGTCCTCAGGAACAAACGTAACTACTCACAAAGCATATTCATGTTCATAATCAGAGGGGTAATAATATGCATAAAGGATCTGAACATATGATCTTCCACCAAGTAAACCAACTAGCATCAACTACAAGGAGTAATCAACACTACTAGCAACCTACTAGCACCAATCCCGGACTTGGAGACAAGAATTGGATACAAGAGATGAACTAGGGTTTGGAGATGAGATGGTGCTGGTGAAGATGTTGATGGAGATTGCCCTCTCCCGATGAGAGGAGCGTTGGTGATGATGATGACGATGATTTCCCCCTCCCGGAGGGAAGTGTCCCCGGCAGAACAGCTCCGTCGGAGCCCTAGATTGGTTCCGCTGAGGTTCCGCCTCGTGGCGGAGTCTTGTCCCGAAAGGTTGCTTCTGGTTTTTTCTCATCGAAAGACTTCATATAGGAGAAGATGGGCATCGGAGAGCCACCGGGGCCCACGAGGTGAGGCGCGCCCCCCCTCATGAGCGGTGTGTGGGCCCCGGCCTTCATCTTTGGCGATGATTTTTCTTTATTTATTTTAAGACATTCCGTGGAGTTTCAGGACTTTTGGAGTTGCACAGAATAGGTCTCCAATATTTGCTCCTTTTCCAGCCCAGAATTCCAGCTGTCTGCATTCTCCCTCTTCATGTAAACCTTGTAAAATAAGAGAGAACAGCCATAAGTATTGTGACATAACGTGAAATAACAACCCATAATGCGATAAATATTGATATAAAAGCATGATGCAAAATGGACATATCAACTCCCCCAAGCTTAGACCTCGCTTGTCCTCAAGCGAAAAGCCGATAACAATAATATGTCCTCATGTTTAGAGGTAGAGGCTTCGATAAAAATAAAATACGGACATGAAGGCATCATGATTATTCTCATAACAGCAATATATATAGATTTGTCATATGATTACTTATGTTCAAGTGATGATCTTTTCACAATGCAAAAGTATGAATCAGAAACTTTATTGGGCACCAGCAAAGTATAACCTCAGTCATTGAAGCAATTGCAATTTATCATAACATCGGAAAGAGTCTATGTCAGAGCTTAAAAGCAAGTCCACATACTCAACTATCACTTAGTCCTTCATAATTGCTAGCACTCACGCAATACTTGTGGTTACGGAGTTTTAGTCGGACACGAGAAAGATAGGGCTTATAATTTTCCCCACAACCTTTTACCTCAAGGGTAATGTCAACAATAACAATTCATGCTCCCCTACATCCAATTAGATATATATATCATGTTCTTTCCAACATGCTGGGCTTGCCAAAGGATAAAATGAAAAAGGAAAGGTGAAGATCACCGTGACTCTTGCATAAGGTAGAATATAATAATAAAAGATAGGCCCTTCGCAGAGGGAAGCAGAGGTTGCTATGCGCTTTTATGGTTGGATGCACAAAATCTTAATGCAAAAGAACGTCACTTTATATTGCCCCTTGTATGTGGAACTTTATTATGCAGTCCGTAGCTTTTATTACTTCCACAACAAGTTCGTACAAAGCTTATTTCTCTGCACTAATAAGTCATGCATATTTAGAGAGCAATTTTTATTGCTTGCACCGATGACAACTTACTTGAAGGATCTTACTCAATCCATAGGTAGATATGGTGGACTTTCATGGCTAAACTGGTTTAAGGGTATTTGGAAGCACAAGTAGTATCTCTACTTGGTGCTGAGAATTTGGCTAGCATGAGGGGGAAAGGCAAGCTCAACATGTTAGAGGATCCATGACAACATACTTTATCTCAGATACAAGAAAACATAACTCATTATGTTGTCTTCCTTGTCCAATCTTAACTCTTTAGCATGTCATATTTTAATGAGTGCTCCCAATCATAAAAGATGTCAATGATAATATATCTATATGTGAAACCTCTCTCTCCTTATCACTTCCTATTAATTGCAACGATGACCAAAGCTATATTTGCCAACTCCCAACAACTTTTAATCATCATACTCTTTCTATGTGAAGTCATTACTCTCAATAAGATCAATATGAACTCTTTGTTTCTTTTTTTATTCTTTTCTTTTATTCACCCAAGATCATGGCAAAGTAATCAAGCCCTTTACTCAACACTAATCTTTATTATATATAGCTCGCGGACTCGATTACATAGAGGGATCATAAAGCAAAACTTCAAAACTAGATCA
This sequence comes from Aegilops longissima, assembly GCA_021605205.1. NCBI lineage: Eukaryota > Viridiplantae > Streptophyta > Magnoliopsida > Poales > Poaceae > Aegilops > Aegilops longissima. The sequence goes on from CM038682.1 coordinate 634,611,547, forward strand.
TGCCATGACTTTATTCTACTAAATCAAGATACTACTAATAGGATCGAACTAAGAAAAACGGTAAAGATAGAAGTTGTGATGGTGATACGATACCGGGGCACCTCCCCCAAGCTTGGCAGTTGCCAAGGGGAGTGCCCATACCCATGTGATTATGTCTCCTTCTTGGTCGGTGAAGGTGGATGTGTTGGATAGTCGCACATCGAGCGTAAGAGGTCCTCCAACTTGCGGATAATGCCTTTGAGTGCAACAATATGCTCCTTCAACAAAATATTTTCACTTGTGAGATACTTGTTTTGAATACGAGCTAACTCAATCATCTTGAAAGCTTTGATTTCAGTTGGGGTGAGAAAGTTGTGATCAAGTTGGAGGGTGTCTTCTGCTGCCGGAGCTTGGTCCTCCGTGGCCTCCTTGGTCCTTTCATCCTTGTTGATCTCCATGGGTTCTTCCCTCTTTAGCTCTATCTTCATTAGCCAAGCATCTTTGTCACCATTGCCGGAGGAGGGGGACGACATGATGCCTGGCCTTGACAACCCTGACAGAAAACAACTCGGAACAAGATAAGGAGATATTTGCGTGATACGGGAGTCAAAACCTTCGGGAGAATATATAATGAATTTTTACCGACCAAAATACGTATCGTGCAAGAAAACGGAGTCCGGAGGGCACACGAGGTGCTCACGAGGTAGGGGGCGCGCCCTCCACCCTCATGAAGGCCTCGTGTCCTTCCCAGACTTCCACTTATTTTTCTATTTTTCTAAATATTCCAAAACGGAGAAATATTGCCTTAAAATTTGTTTTGGAGTCGGTTTACTTACCGTACCACATACCTATTCCTTTTCGGAGTCTGAAACGGTCTGGAAAGTGTCCCTTATGTATTCCTCCGGGGTTACGGTTTCAATAATATTGGTTTCAACATTTATGGGATTACCTGAGATATAATGTTTGATTCTTTGACCCTTTACCACCTTGGGATTTGTGCCTTTGAAGTTGTTGATTTTTATGGCACCAGAACGATAGACCTCCTCGATAACGTAGGGAACTTCCCATATAGAGAGAAGTTTTCCTGCAAAAAATCTTAAACGAGAGTTGTATAGCAATACATAATCACCTACATTAAACTCACGCTTTTGTATCCTTTTGTCATGCCATCTTTTAACTTTTTCTTTAAATAACTTGGCATTTTCATAGGCTTGGGTTCTCCATTCATCAAGTGAGCTAATATCAAATAACCTCTTCTCACCGGAAAGTTTTAAATCATAATTGAGCTCTTTAATAGCCCAATATGCCTTATGTTCTAGTTCGAGAGGTAAGTGAGATGCTTTTCCATAAACCATTTTATACGGAGACATACCCATAGGATTCTTATATGCAGTTCTATAGGCCCATAATGCATCATCAAGTTTCTTGGACCAATTCTTTCTAGACCTATTAACAGTCTTTTTGCAAAATTAATTTGAGCTCTCTATTACTCAATTCCACTTGACCACTAGACTGCGGGTGATAAGGAGATGCAATTCTATGATTAACGTCATATTTAGCAAGCATTTTACGGAAAGCACCATGAATAAAATGTGAGCCACCATCAGTCATTAAATATCTAGGGACTCCAAACCTCGGAAAAATAACTTCCTTAAGAATTTTAATAGAAGTGTTATGATCAGCACTACTAGTTGGAATAGCTTCTACCCACTTAGTAACGTAATCAACAGCAACTAAAATATGTGTATATCCATTAGAGACAGGAAAAGGTCCCATAAAGCCCCAAACATCAAATGGTTCAATAACAAGTGAATAATTCATAGGCATTTCTTGACGTCTACTAATATTACCAATTCTTTGACATTCATCACAAGACAAAACAAACTTACGGGCATCCTTGAAGAGAGTAGGCCAATAAAAACCAGATTGCAATACCTTATGTGCAGTTCTATCTCCAGCGTGGTGTCCTCCGTAAGCTTCGAAGTGACACTTGCGTAGGATCTGTTCCTGTTCATGTTCAGGTACACAACGTCTAATAACACCATCTACTCCTTCTTTATAAAGATGTGGATCATCCCAAAAGTAATGTCGCAAATCATAAAAGAACTTTTTCTTTTGTTGGTATGTGAAGCTAGGTGGTATAAATTTAGCAACAATATAATTAGCATAATCAGCATACCAAGGAGTGCTACGAGAAGTGCTTATGACATTTAATTGTTCATCAGGAAAGCTATCATCAATAGGTAGTGGGTCATCAAGAACATTCTCTAACCTAGATAAGTTATCTGCAACGGGGTTCTCAGCTCCTTTTCTATCAACAATATGCAAATCAAATTCTTGCAGCAAGAGAACCCATCTAATAAGTCTAGGTTTAGCATCTTTCTTTTCCATAAGATATTTAATAGCAGCATGATCGCTGTGAATAGTTACTTTAGAATCAACAATATAGGGTCTGAATTTATCACAAGCAAATACAACTGCTAAAAGTTCCTTTTCGGTAGTAGCATAATTTCTTTGAGCATTGTCTAGAGTCTTACTAGCATAATGGATAACATTTAACTTCTTATCAACTCTTTGCCCTAGAACAACACCTACAACATAATCACTAGCATCACACATAATTTCAAAGGTAAATTCAATCGGTGGCTGAACAACAGGTGCAGAGACTAATGCTTTCTTAAGTATTTCAAATGCTTCTACACAATCATCATCAAAGACAAATGGTACATCTTTTTGTAATAAATTAGTCAGAGGCTGAGAAATTTTTGATAAATCCTTAATGAACCTCCTATAAAACCCGGCGTGACCAAGGAAACTTCTTATACCTTTGATGTCCTTGGGACATGGCATCTTTTCAATAGCATCAACCTTGGCTTTATCAACTTCAATACCTCTTTCAGAAACTTTGTGCCCCAAGACAATACCTTCATTAACCATAAAGTGGCACTTTTCCCAATTTAAGACAAGATTAGTTTCTTCACATCTCTGCAAAACTCGATCAAGATTGCTCAAGCAATCATCAAAAGAGGAACCATAGACGGAAAAGTCGTCCATGAAAACCTCACAAATCTTTTCACAAAAATCAGAGAATATAGCCATCATGCATCTTTGAAAGGTAGCAGGTGCATTACATAAACCAAAAGGCACACATCTATAAGAAAAAGTACCAAAAGGGCATGTAAAAGTAGTCTTTGATTGATCTTTAGCCGACACAGGTATTTGAGAGAAACCAGAATAACCATCTAGAAAGCAATAATGTGTATGTTTGCATAATCTTTCTAGCATTTGATCAATAAAAGGTAAGGGGTAATGATCTTTCTTAGTAGCTTTATTTAATTTGCGGAAATCAATTACCATCCTATAACCTGTAATAATTCTTTGCGGAATCAGTTCATCTTTATCATTAGGGACAACAGTAATACCTCCCTTCTTAGGGACACAATGGACATGACTTACCCACTGACTATCAGCAACGGGATAAATTATACCTGCCTCCAGAAGCTTGAGTATTTCCTTTCTTACCACTTCTTTCATTTTAGGATTCAAACGTCATTGAGGATCACGAACTGGTTTAGCATCCGCTTCCAAATTTATTTTATGCTGACATAGAGTAGGACTAATGCCCTTAAGATCATCAAGAGTATATCCAATAGCTCCACGGTGCTTCTTCAGAGTTTTCAATAATCTTTCTTCTTCATGTTCTGAAAGGTTAGCACTAATAATAACAGGATATATTTTCTTTTCATCAAGATAAGCATATTTAAGATTATCGAGCAGCGGTTTAAGCTCAAACACGGATCACCCTTGGGTGGAGGAGGATCCCTAAGATTTCAACAGCAAATTGTGTTGCGTAATAGGTTCTGTTTAAAGAATACTTCATCTATTTCCTTCTTTCATTCATGAACACATCATTTTCATGGTCTAGCAAATAGTGTTCTAAAGGATCACTAGGAGGTACGGCAATAGAAGCAAGACCAATAATTTCATCCTTACTAGGCAATTCTTCCTCACGATGTTGTTTACTAAATTTAGAGAAATTAAACTCATGAACCATATCATCCAAGCCAATAGTAACAACATTCTTTTTGCAATCTATCCTAGCATTAACAGTATTCAAGAAGGGTCTACCAAATATAATGGGACAAAAGCTATCTTGTGGAGAACCAAGAACAAGAAAATCAGCGGGATATTTAGTTTTCCTACACAAGACTTCAACATCTCTAACAATTCCCACTGGCGATATGGTATCTCTATTGGCAAGTTTAATTGTAACATCAATATCTTCTATCTCAGCGGGTGCAATTTCATGCTTAATTTCTTCATACAAGGTAATAGGTATAACACTAGCACTAGCACCCATATCACATAAGCCATGATAACAATGATTTCCTATTTTAACAGAAATAACAGGCACACCTACCACAGGTCTATGTTTATCTTTAGCACACGGTTTAGCAATTCTAGCAGTTTCACCACATAATTGAATAACATGCCCATCAATATTATCAGACAAGAGATCTTTAACAATAGCAATATTAGGTTCTACTTTAACTTGCTCAGAGGTGTATAAGTTCGATATTGCTTTTACGAACAACAGTTGAAGCTTTAGCATGATCCTTTACTCTAACAGGGAAAGGTGGTTTCTCAAAATAAGAAGTAGGAACAATAGGATCATTATAAGTGACAGTCTTTTCTTCAACTTTAATAGGTGCAGCTACTTTTACTTCTATGGGAGGATGATATTTAAACCACTTCTCCTTGGGGAGATCAACATAAGTAGCAAAAGATTCACAGAAAGAAGCTACTATCTCAGAGTCAAGTCCGTATTTAGTGCTAAACTTACGGAAAATATCGGTATCCATAAAAGATTTAACACAATCAAACTTAGGTGTCCTACCTGACTCCTTACCTTCGTCGAGGTCCCAATCTTCAGAGTTGCGCTTAATTCTATCCAATAAATTCCATCTGAATTCAATAGTCTTCATCATAAAAGAGCCAGCACAAGAGGTATCGAGCATGGTGCGATTGTTATCAGAAAGCCGAGCATAAAAATTCTGAAGAATTGTCACTTTTGAGAGCTCATGATTGGGGCATGAATATAACATTGATTTAAGCCTCCCCCAAGCTTGAGCGATGCTTTCTCCTTCGCGAGGCCAAAAATTATATATATAATTGCGATCACGATGAACAAGATGCATAGGGTAATACTTTTGATGAAATTCCAATTTCAATCTTTTATAGTTCCATAATCTCGTATCATCACATAGCCTATACCATGTCAATGCGTCTTCCTTAAAAGATAAAGGGAAGACCTTCTTCTTAACAACATCATCGGGTATACCTGCAAGCTTAAATAATCCACAAACTTCATCCACATAGAGTAGATGTTCATCGGGATGCCTTGTTCCATCTCCTGTAAAAGTATTAGCCAGCAGTTTTTCCATCATACCCGAAGGAACTTAAAAAAGGAGTTTCATTTTCAATAGGTTCAGTAGGTTGAGGAGCAACCCTTTGCTCTACTGGACGGGGTGAAGATACCCCGAACAAGCCCCTCAGAGAATTACTTTCCATAATAACAAGTGACAGAAAATTTCAGCACACTATATAAATTTATCCTTACCAAAGGCGCTACACTCCCTGGCAACGGCGCCAGAAAAGAGTCTTGATGACCCACAAGTACAAGGGATCTATCGTAGTCCTTTCGATAAGTAAGAGTGTCGAACCCAACGAGGAGCAGAAGGAAATGATAAGCAGTTTTCAGCAAGGTATTCTCTGCAAGTACTGAAATAAGTGGTGACAGATAGTTTTGTGATAAGGTAAATTGTAACGAGCAACAAGTAGCAAAAGTAAACACGGTGCAGCAAGGTGGCGCAATCCTTTTTGTAGGAAAGGACAAGCCGGAACAAACTCTTACAATAGGAAAAGCGCTCCCGAGGACACATGGGAATATCGTCAAGCTAGTTTTCATCATGTTCATATGATTCGCGTTCGGTACTTTGATAATTTGATATGTGGGTGGACCGGTGCTTGGGTGCTGTTCTTACTTGAACAAGCATCCCACTTATGATTAACCTCTATTGCAAGCATCCGCAACTATAACAAAAGTATTAAGGTAAACCTAACCATAGCATGAAACATATGGATCCAAAATAGCCCCTTACGAAGCAACGCATAAACTAGGGTTTAAGCTTCTGTCTCTCTAGCAACCCATCATCTACTTATTACTTCCCAATGCCTTCCTCTAGGCCCAAATAATGGTGAAGTGTTATGTAGTCGACGTTCACATAACACCACTAGAGGCTAGACAACATACATCTCATCAAAATTTCGAACGAATACCAAATTCACATGACTACTAATAGCAAGACTTCTCCCATGTCCTCAGGAACAAACGTAACTACTCACAAAGCATATTCATGTTCATAATCAGAGGGGTAATAATATGCATAAAGGATCTGAACATATGATCTTCCACCAAGTAAACCAACTAGCATCAACGACAAGGAGTAATCAACACTACTAGCAACCTACTAGCACCAATCCCGGACTTGGAGACAAGAATTGGATACAAGAGATGAACTAGGGTTTGGAGATGAGATGGTGCTGGTGAAGATGTTGATGGAGATTGCCCTCTGCCGATGAGAGGAGCGTTGGTGATGATGATGACAATGATTTCCCCCTCCCGGAGGGAAGTGTCCCCGGCAGAACAGCTCCGCTGGAGCCCTAGATTGGTTCCGCCAAGGTTCCGCCTCGTGGTGGCGGAGTCTCGTCCCGAAAGGTTGCTTCTGGTTTTTTTCTCATCGAAAGACTTCATATAGGAGAAGATGGGCATCAGAGAGCCACCAGGGGGCCCACGAGGTAGGGGGGTGCGCCCCGGGGGGCGCGCTCCCCACCCTCGTGAGCAGGGTGTGGGCCCCCTGGCCTTCATCTTTGGCGACGATTTTTATTTATTTATTTTAAGACATTCCGTGGAGTTTCAGGACTTTTGGAGTTGTACAGAATAGGTCTCCAATATTTGCTCCTTTTCCAGCCCAGAATTCTAGCTGCCGGCATTCTCCCTCTTCATGTAAACCTTGTAAAATAAGAGAGAATAGCCATAAGTATTATGATATAACGTGCAATAACAGCCCATAATGCGATAAATATCGATATAAAAGCATGATGCAAAATGGACGTATCAGTCATGTCTACATAGTTCTCGAACTCGTAGGGTCCGCACGCTTAAAGTTAGATGACGATCGGTATTATGAGTTTTGTGTTTTGATGTACGGAAGGTAGTTCGGAGTCCCGGATATGATCACAGACATGACGAGGAGTCTCGAAATGGTCGAGACATAAATATTGATATATTGAAAGCCTATATTTGGATATCGGAAGTGTTCCGGGTGAAATCGGGATTTTACCGGAGGTGGCGCGCGGCCCCCCTTGTCCCAGTCCGAATTGGACAAGGGAAGGGGGCGGCGGCCCCCCTCTCCTTCCTTCTCTCCACCTCCTCCTTCCCCCCTTCTCCTACTCCTACTAGGAAATTAAGGAGGAGTCCTACTCCCGGTGGGTGGGAGTAGGACTCCCCCCTTGGCGCGCCCTCCCTGGTCGGCCGCCTCTCCCCCCTTGCTCCTTTATATACGGGGGCAGGGGGCACCTCTAGACACACAAGTTGATCTGTTGATCTATTCCAGCCGTGTGCGGTGCCCCCTCCATCATATTTCACCTCGGTCATATCGTAGCGGTGCTTAGGCGAAGCCCTGCATCGGTAGCAACATCATCACCATCACCACGCCGTCGTGCTGATGGAACTCTCCCGTGAAGCTCTACTAGATCGGAGTTCGCGGGACGTCATCGAGCTGAACGTGTGCTGAACTCGGAGGTGCCGTACGTTCGGTACTTGGTTCGGTCGGATGGTGAAGACGTACAACTACATCAACCGCGTTGTGCTAACGCTTCCGCTTTCGGTCTACGAGGATACGTGGACACACTCTCCCCTCTTGTTGCTATGCATCACTATGATCCTGTGTGTGCGTAGTAATTTTTTTGAAATTACTACGTTCCCCAACAGAGACCATAGAGGAAGGCAACAACATGACCGACCAGGAGAGACAGGGTATGAGGTGTGGTTGTAAGGGCTTAGGTATTGAAGTATGTCTTTGTCACATCGTCTCCGCCGCCGCACGCTGCGATCACACTGTTGGCTAGGATCAAGGAGAGAGTTGCACCACTCGCGGCCATGTGGAGGTGAGTTGTTCGTCGCCTGAGCGAATGCCTGTGTCGCCGAGCAGTTATGCTATCCGTGGCCATATGTGGCCAAGGCGCCGTGATTGCACTCCTTGGATGGGTGGAGTTGAGCATGTGAGCTTCTCCTTGAGGTCGTGCACCTCGGTCGGCTTGCCCAAGAGCTGCCCGTGAATGTCATCGAGCACAGCCTCGCGGTGTAGTGGCACGTGAGGCGACGAGGTATGGTGTGGTAAAGGGAATCGGAAGGTATGAGACGGGTTTGCTATTCCTTAGAACAATGAGACGGTTCGAGGGCGGAAAATCCTATATGACGCTCTTTGCGTCAAGCAGTTGACCAAACGCACAGAGAGCACACCAGGCGATCTAAAATGGGCCGGCCGTTTTTATTCATAAATTCAAAAAATGTTTGGAAGTTTCAAGTTTTATTCAAATTTTTAGAAAACTTTTGTGTTTTTGGAAAGTGTTTGGAATTTTCAAAATTGACATTTTTTACATAAGAATTTTAAAAAAATGTTCATGTTTTCAAAAAAATCACAAACTAAAAATGTACGGGAATATAAAAAAAAGTTCACGTGTTTCAATTTTTTTTGTTTTTAAAAAAATGTTCAGAATTTAAAATGTTCTTGATTTCAAATTTTGTCCACAAATTCAAAGAAATGTTCCCGTTTTCAAACTTTTGTTCAGAAATTAAAAAAGTTTCCCGTTTTCTAAAACTTGTTCACAAATGCAAAACAAGTTCCTGTAGTTTAAATTTATGCACAATTGAAACGTTGTTCACAGTTTTTTTTTAAACAGTTTGTAAAAAATTGTTCAGAATTAAAAAAAATATTCTGAATTTCAAGAAGAGTTTCGAAAAAAGCCAAATAATATTTGATCTGCCCCTGCAGTTAATTCTTAAACTTTTGTGCGGCATAATAGTCACAAATCTGCCCCTGGGCTAATGTTTTTTTACCCCCTCAATAAAGAAAGCTAATGTTTTTTTCAGGTGGGCTGGATACATACACGGTGCATCCGTGCGTTCAGCTAATGTGTTGCTTTGTTTGCATAATCTTGGAGTGTCCTTTTTATAATTTCAACAACTATTGTATGGTCCCTTTTATCTAGTTTTGCTTTGTATACATAATCTTGGAGTGACCTTTTTTTTATTTTGAATAAATACAATCATCACCCCTCTTCATTTGCATCTTTATGGAGATTTTGTGCTTGGCTTTGCTATTTCACTCGTTGTGCTTCACTTTTATCCCTTGGAGTAACAGAATTGGCGATATGCGGCTATGATTCTGCGCTTCACTTGTATTTTGTTAGAAGTTAAAGGATTTGGGTGGAACTTGTTTCAATGATATATCTTGAGGATATTATCTTTGATTTAGTACTAGAAATTAAGTCTTGCATGCTTAGGATGGTAATTAAATTGATGGAAACACTAAAGGAGAGTCTATTTCAATATCTGTGTTTTTTTGGCTTCTGTTTTAGGTAATTCTTATCACTAAGGATTTGTATGCAAAGTAGCTATTGCTATTTGAAGATAGGATAATGTAATCATTGTTTAAAATGAACCTTTGCCTTTCTTTCACCTAATAATTAATGGGGATTCTAATTAGAAGCTGGAACTGATTAGTTTTATTTGCATGCAACCATTATAGACTAGCGTCCTTGATGCGGCCGGGTGTGAATGATGTTCTTGAACCTACCAATCAAACCCTATGGGATACTTGGCTTGTTTGTACTATGCTCTAGTAATGTCGTGAGGCACTACTTGGTTGATGAGTTCTTTATGATTAATGTAAGTCTTTGAGCTTTGAGCTTGAACTACATGAAACCTTTATTGCTAGCCTCTTTGGTAGTGAGCATTGCTCACTCTCACATTGAGGCATGGTGCATCATTCGCTAGTACATCCAAACCCCGTGGGAGAAATTCCACATGTTTTCCTACACATAAACTCAATCATCTCCTCAAAACAGCCACCATACCTAACTACTTATGGCATTTTCATAGTCATTCAGAGTAAATTGTCATGCACTATCATTTATGTTACATGATAGAGATATGTTGTCATTATCATATGCTTTGCATGGTCATTATAGTTGGCGCTGTGCTTTTTATGACATTTCCATTTTTCATTATAGAAATTGGTATGCTAGATCATTGCTATCCAAGTACACTGCCAGAGGCATCATGTAGACAGATTCTTTCATGTTCATAGCAAGAACTATGTTTGCATTTAGATGAAGTTGAGTAATGATCATTATTGAAAGGTGCTGCTTCTACCTTAAAAAAATAAGAGATCCATTTTTTTAGAAAATAGTGCAAATAATAATAAAAATGTGTCAAGGAGGCACCAAAAAAGTGTGTGTGAGAGAGAAGGAGCAACACCGGTATCCTTTTTACAGTACACATGTAAAGTGCTTCAAAGTAACATTAAGTGCTCATACTAGAAAATTTATGAGTGCTTCAAAGTAACACCACTTCATTGCATTTCATTATCGAGAGTACATGATTTCATACATACTACTGAGGAACTTCACATTATAGAACTTGACTTGTATATTCCAATGATGAGCCTCCTCAAATGAGCTCTAGATCTTCATGAGCAGGCAAGTTAGATGCACTCCCATTAGTCCATAGGAGAGCTCTCATTCATACTTTGCTTCATGCGCATCCTAATTTTATGGCAACAACTACTTCTTGCACAATATGGATCATAAGGTCTTTCTCTTGTCCTAATGTTCAGCTGCATTGTTGCAAGACTTTCTGAAAAACAATACACAAATATATTTTTATGTGACCTCCACAAGGGTAACAAACTATGTATTTCTAGAGTAGGACATTTTGGAGACCGATCTCCATGAAGGCCTTAATTTCAAAATTTTCAAAATTCAATCTTTTTAGTTTCAAAATATTCTGAAAAAATACATATTTATACAAGGATGTACTGTGATGTGTATAAAATAGCAGGATGAAACACCTTGACTTGCGAGCTGCACAGAAAAAAATCATGGACTTTGAGGATGAACAGTACATATGCTAAAAAGCTTTAGATTTATGTTTTTTTGTACCTCTCATTTTAACATACTTTGACATGAAAATTTACACACATCTACATTATGTCTCTAGGTATATGTGTAATTTTTTCAGAAAAACTAAAAAGTTTGAATTTTGAAGCTATCAAATTAAGGCCTCCATGGAGCTAGGCCTCCATTTGGCAGTTTCGATGTACTATTCACTATAAAAGTACATGATTTTTTTATACAACTCACAAAGAAAATACTTCATTATGAAAATTTACACACATACAGTATACATCTACAAGTACTTGTGTGTTTGTTTTAAAAAAATGAAACTTAAAAATATTTTTGAAAAAGCCTCACTCCAACATCTGCCCTCTAAATTAATAACGAGGCAACAGACCTATAGAAAACAGAGTACAATTCTGTAAGGGATAAGTTGCACATTTCTATCAAGATTCTGAATCTATACAAAGTTGCATTGATAAATAAAAATAGCTGCTCCGCGCTTGGTTCACTAAACTCCGGCTATATAGGGTTTTGCATGAAGCTATTTGCATATAATGATATCACTTTACTGGACAAATATTGTGAACCGACAAGATATGATGTCTGTCATAAGAATGGATATGCAGCTCAGCTGAGGTGAGCAATGTCGATCTCATCAGGGAGCTTGAAGGTCTCCGCGGCCCCAAACTTCCTCCTGCCATCCTCCCACTCCTCGTCATCCACGTCGTTCTTGTGTTCGTCACTGTGGTCGTTGTGGCCGTGTGACAACAACGGGTCACTGAGGCTCATTGACTTGCAGGGCTCGTTTGCTAGCATGGTCACCTGGCCTTGGTGTGAGATCTCAATGACAATAGTGTCATCGTCCTTTGGGAGGGGCTGCTTCCACGGTTCCCCATCGACCCTCATGAAGGTGTGGTCCACCACGCCTTTATGGAACTCGAAGCGGATCCTGTGGGCCTGGTTTTGCAAGATGCCAGCATGAGATTGCAGGGTGGGAAGAAGAGAGTTTTGATGCAGGAAGTTGCAAAAACACATTAATGCACTGTAGCAAGCAATCTTGTCCAATATTCAGTTGTGAGATGCCAACAGGACGGGAGGGACGAAAGAAACACTTCATACCTGTGCAAGGCGATGGCCGTGCCCATTAGGAGCCAACAGAACCAGCCCGTGCCAAGCATCGCGGAACCCGACAACCTCAATAAGGCCATCATCGACGTAAGGCAGTGTGAACTCCGTCTGCACATTGCCACGGAAAACATGTGAATCATATCAACATGCAGCTCAAACAAAAATTGATGGGGCATGGCGCATGGGAACTCACATTTATTCTCCTTGCGCCAGGATCGCCCCATGGATTCAAACCTCCGGAAAAACTAGGTAGGTTCACACAGACGATTGATCGAATGCTGCAAGGGATAAAGTAGCACAGATTACAACTCCATCTACTACCCAAGAATGTTACAGAAATGATGTCATGATATAAGTAGACCACAAAGAGTATGTTGTAAGACAGAACAGAAGAACAGAGTGACCAAAAAATTCCATCATATTTGTAAGCATGTATGCTTAAATTACAGTATACAAGAATAGAATAAAATGCACTGTAGTGAACTGGAAGACATCAAAGTTCACCTGTGATGAATTTGTAGTTCTTCCCAGTGGCCACCAGGCTTTTTCATGACCTTCACCTTTGCAAAGTGAGGAATATTCCTGGAACAAAGCATTCCAGCGTATCAACAAAGGAGATGAAGATACCAACTTCACAAATATGTAATGTATAACCTTTTGTAACCTAAAATAGTCAAGAAATAAGCTGAAGACTTGATCTGAATTACAAATAAATAAATTAGCCTTGAAATGCGGCTTGTAAAGTACACTCCCCTTGCACTTTATTGGCAGGGCTCTTGGAGTTCTGTGTTCTGTTTTTCATATAAAATTAGGGGTTGGATCCAATCAACAAACTACCTCGAAGACGGATGACTTAGAGAAGCGCAAAACCATCCTTGTTTAAGTCCAAGCTTAGCATATTGTCCCTGTATAGATGATTGCATTAACAATTCACAAGGCTCGGCATAACTTGAAAAGCACTATCTGGTCATTTGTCTAATCGACAACACGGGATGGTAAGGAGATTGTCTCCTGAAGAATACAAAAAAAGAAACCTGATTTGTCAGCTGATTTTTGAATTTATCTGGATTTCTCTTCCTTTCAGTATGAAATGCATAAGATATTTCTGCATCCATCCCTGCAACATGCAAAAACATGATCATCATGTCTGACAACCCAGGTTTTTCACAGCAATATATGCTTGAGGGTTCATGAAAGGAACTTGAGATTTTTAATCTGCTATGGAATTAAACAGTTAGACACTGTAGGGTACATACATAAAGTTCATTCATAAACAGTTAAACAGGTAGAAAGCGTACGGTATGTGGTTCATGTTGGCAATAAATTAGGTAGATACATAGAGAAACCCTTACCCATACTAAAGTAATTCCAAAATCCTCCGCGGAATGTGTGGTAACCTTCCTGGAGAAACAAGGAAAAACAAAAATGGAAACTTTGAATTAGATTTGGTAACCAGTTGTCTTACTTTGATGGAACGTATTTATCAAGAAACATAATACCATAAGAAATACTTGCATAAAGATATATTTTTTCTCGACATGCGTGTTGGGATCCTCCTTACGTGAGATGTGAGGAGATGACCATTTGAAGACTCTAGTCAGTCCAAAGTTTTGCAAGAGCCCACTACCAATTAGTGTTGTGACCTAAGGACATTTTTAGACTTTGAACAAGGGGAAAGCAGGATGTCTAGCCTCCCATACAGAAGCCACCAACACAAGCAACAAATTTCAGGTTAGTCCCCATTGGAGAAGAGAAGAGAAAGCCAAGAGATAAAGGAAGGACAGGAAGATTAAAGAAATAAGCTTGCCATCGAGCAAAGGTATCTCATCCCCAAAGGTTTTTATTCTTCAAGCTGACGTTCCAATATGTTGGTTAGATTCTTCCAATCCCTAGCTCTTGCAGCCACAAATCTTATTGTCATCCAAGATAGAGAAATCTCGAGAGAGCCTAGAAGATTAGGGTGGCTTCGGCTCGTGATTTTTACCCCAACTTGGGGTTTTCTGTGTAAATATCTGGTGTCTCGGTGTGTTGATATTGCTATTGCAGTTCAGAGGTTCTCTTGACTTGGACAATGATTATTGTTGTGTGGGTTGCTTCCTCCATATAGGTTGTTTCATATGTTTCCTTCCGTGCTGAGCAACGACCCTTGAGTTAGTACATTAAGTGGTGCAGAGATTATTTTGTTTCCGCTGCAGTTTTAAACCATAAGTATGCTAATTCACAACAAAGTGCTATCAGAGATAGGTTTCCCAGGAGGTTTGCTTATCCCGGTTGCTTGGTTGTTGTTGGAGTTGCTGCTCACAATGTCCATGGAAGCCCATGATGTAAGACATCCTTTGCTGGAAGCCCATGATGTAAGACATCCTTTGCTGGAAGGATTTATATGAGCCAGTTGTGAAAGATAATATACCTACCAGTGTCATGGAAGAAGAATGGAGAGTGTTGAACCGAAAAGTGGTATATATGATTCGTTTGTACATCAATCGTAATATATTCCACCATGTTGTAAATCAAACAAACAGGTATGAGATGTGGCAGAAGTTGGAATCCATGTATGAGAAGAAGAATCCATGGCGGCCTCGGTAGTCAAAATACTTGCAAAGATTGAGTGCCGAGATGGCAGCAGTGTGATTGAGCACTTGAATGTCTTCCAATGCCATATAAATCAACTCTCGACCATGAAGATCAACTTTGAGGACGAGCCGCAATCATTATTGTTGCTGAGTTCCATGCCTGGTAGTTGGAACACCCTCATCATGTCACTTGGCAATTCAGCTCCGGATGGTAAGCTGGCATTGGAAATGGTGAAGAATAGTATGTTGAATGAAGAAGACAAAAAGAAGGAAAAGGGTGAGAATGACGCCTCTCTGCTGATGCGTATTTGGCTAAAACCCATGGGAATAAGGAGAACCGTGAACGCAGTCATGCACGATTTCAGCAAGGCATGGGTTAATCCAGGGAGATCAAAGTCAAGATAGAGAAAAGAGTTTACTTCCTTTCATTGGGGTAATCTGGGAACACAAGAGTGGTTGCAAGAAATACAAAAAAGAGCTTGTAGAGGGTAAACATGCAAACAAAATCGAGCAAAAAGCTAAGAATAACTCGACCATGATTGCACAAGATAAGGACTATTTAGTTATTGAAGATGAAGAATTTTATAATGTTGTCCGTGATGATGCAATGAGTTGTGGATTCAGGTGCGGCCTTTCACATTACATCACACAAAGAGTAATTCAAATCCTACACTAGTGGCATTACTAGCCAAGTGAGGATGGGAAATAGTGGTTCGTCCACCATTCGTCAACACAGGTTGCAGGTTGGTGCTCGATGACGTGAGACATGTTCCGGATATAAAGTAGAATCTATTATCTGTGGGCAAGTTTGATTGTATCAACATAGGATTGTTGGAGACATACCCTAAAGGCAATCTAATGATGATTATTTACTTATGTATTCATGAGTTATTTGTATTTTCCTTGAACAACATCACTGATATGTATCAATAAATATGTGACTTGTTTGTGAGACTATATATTATATGATGTTTTTTTAATGGTCCATAGTCGATAAGGTTATGCGGACACACACCCTTTGACTAGTATACGATTCGGTTGATGACTATGTTTCACAAGTCATGGGCATAGAGATGCCAACCCGATAGTATGGACTCGAGGATGGAGATCACCGAGCGGACAAACCCACTATGAGACGCAATGAGACCCACTACGAGACGCAATGAGATCAGGGGCGGAGCCAGGAATTAGACATAGGGGGGCGAGTCGAAAATTTAAATTTTCACAGCCCGCACGAGTTATAAATGACTTCCTTAAACAATTATTTTTACAAATAGAATCTAAATCTTAGCTCGTAAAATATTGTACCAAAGATAGATCAAACATACAACTAATAAATTTAATTATAAAATAGAAGGATATCAATAAGCAGCAATGTTTATTGGGTTTTTAAAGAAACTTCTAATCGGTAAAAATTTACATATCGTCTTACATGCTTGACTAATAGGCTGCTAGGTAGTAATCCATAAAACAGACTGAACCAGGTACTAGTATAGTGTACGCCAGCGTACCTTTCAAGCCTTAGATCATGCTTGTATACTCGATGGAATCAATGACATGGCTAGATGGCTGAATCAACAGAGCGGTTAATTACATGGAAGCAACTTGCGTCTTTACCTTAGTAGTCTCCTAGCGTCGGCGGCACCGGCGAACGGGAGCAGCGCCTGGCTGTTGGCGAGCAGGATTGGGGGTGCAGCGAGCCATTGAGCGGCGGCAAGAAACCCTAGCGATTAGCGAATTGGGAGATAGATTTTGGATCAGATAAACACACAGACTTAAAGAAATATCAAACTTGTAGGCCTCCTGCCTCTAAACTGATGGTTAGAATGGGTGGATGGGCTACTATTTGGGCTTTAGTTTGCATGTCCATACATTAGCATAATTTGACTTGAGGACCTCACATGTTCTCAGGATGAGGATCGACTCACTTAGGGTCTATCAAACGCTACTCCGCAACTAAGTAGTTATAAAGGTAGCTTTTGGGTGAGTCGTGAGATATGCAACGAGACATGGTTGACCAAGATGGGATTTACCC
This sequence comes from Aegilops longissima, assembly GCA_021605205.1. NCBI lineage: Eukaryota > Viridiplantae > Streptophyta > Magnoliopsida > Poales > Poaceae > Aegilops > Aegilops longissima. The sequence goes on from CM038682.1 coordinate 634,628,506, forward strand.
CTCGGATACGGAGAGATATTCTCCGGGGCCTCTCAATTGATCAGATTCAGAAAGCATGGCCATGTGACTTGGGTTAAGTGTTAACCCGGTTCAGGAATCTGTATCACGGTTTCGAGGAGAGGTTGAGCTACCACAAGGGTGACAAGTACTCGCCTTGAGCTCTGCTCAACGACATATATTGTGAGGCAAAAGGAATGTTGCATATGACATATTGTCGAGGTTCATGAACCAACTTTATGCACACATGGGAGTTGGCATGTTCTGCTAGGAGCCACTACCAACTATCAGACTCGGGTGGTGTCCATGTGTAGGTGAACCTATAGGGCCGCACACTTAAGGGGTGGGAGCCATTCGGATTGGATCTGAGTGGAAATTGGGTGTGGACTCCTAGTGAGCTTCAAGTGTTCAGCCCACGTCGGGATCTATATAAAGGGGAGTGGGCACACCTTTTAGGGTTGATCTTTTTTCTCCCACCACAGCCACCGCTGCCGCCACTTCCCACGCCCATATGTCATGTGACCGGACCGAGCGGTAGCCGCCCGACGCTACTCCTTGTATGTGTGGATACCTTGGAGGCATCACATATGTGGTGCTTGGACGAACCGTTCACGGGAACTGCAAGGAGTTATTCAAGGGATCCGGGAGGAACTATTCACGAGAGATCGGCTACACGAGGAGGTGACTAGGTTGATCAGACACACGCACCACCAATTGTACTTTCGCTACCATGACTGTGTGTCTAATAGTAAAACCTGATCCGTGATCTATCCCCGGCACTATGATCTTGGTTGCGCGGTAGAAATTTTTATTTTGTGCTAGCATAGCGTTCCGCATGCCTCAACAAGGGTTACATTTCGTAAACTCCCACCAAACTATGCGGATAATGCTCTTGATATTATGCACACTCATGTTTGCTCTATGACTGAAATAATCCCTTCATGGAGCATTATAATTTGTGACTTCCATTGATGACCATTCCAGAAAAAATTTTGTATATGTGATGGAAAACAAGCATCATTTGCTCGAAGCCTTCAAGGTGTTCCATGTGAAAGTTAAAAGAAGTGTGTGAGATAATACAATGGTGGTGAATATGAAGGTCCTTTTGAGAGGTATCTTAGAAAGTATGGCATCAGGCTAGAGAAGAGTAGTATGGCATCAGGCTAGAGAAGAGTTCACCAAAGACACCTTAGCTCAATGGACTTGCAGAGATAATGAACAGGTCAATCAAAGAGATGGTCACAACAATACTCTCTCATGCTAATTTACCTAATCCATTCAGGTTGAAGCATTAATGAACAATGTGTATGTTTTATCTATCTCCCTCACTTCATGTTGCACGTGATATTACTCAGAGAGTTTGGTCAGGGAAAGAGGTGCCATACAAGAACTTGAAGGTTTTTGGCTGCAGTGCGTGTTCCAATGGACGAGGGGTCGAAGGTTGATAGCAAGACAAAGCAGTGCATCTAACTCAGCCGACCAAATGAAGAGTTTGGTCATAGATTGTGTGATCCAACCAATAGGAAGATTGTGAGAAGCCAAATGTGTTGTTTGTCAAAGATGAAACAATTGAAAATATTAGGAAACTAGAGAAGCCTTATAATGATGATGCCAATGATGGTCCACCTGATTCAACACAGGTGCAACAACAAAGAAGCAGAAGAGGTATATTACCTTCCATCAAGTATCCACCACATCAATATGTGTTGAGTGATGCACGTGAGTCCTCATGCTATGAGAAGGCAATGTCTGGTGAGTATAAGAATGAATAGTTGGAAGCCATGAAGGATGATATGAAATCCCTGTATGAGAATGGCACCTTTGAGTTGGTGAGTTTGCCGAAGGGAAAGACACCTCACATCCAAGGTACAAGGCTAGATTGATCCTGAAAGGTTTTAAACAGAAAAAGGGTATTGATTATGATGCTCCGGTGGTCACCACAGATAGGAAATTGAGCAACTTGATGTGAAGAAAGCATTCCTACATGATGATCTAGAGGAGGAGATATATATGGAGAACCTAAAGGAATTCATGGTTTTAGGCAAGGAGCACTTAGTTTGCAAATTGAAAATAGTTTGTATGGTTTGAAGCAAGCTCCTCGGCAGTGGTACAAGAAGTTTGATTCTATTATGACTGGGCTTGGTTACATAAAGCACAACCCGATCATTGTGTCCTTATGAAGAGGTATGCCGAGGGTGGTTTCATTATTCTCTTGCTTTATTTTGATGATATGTTGATTGTTTGGAATGGTACAAAGATGATTGCCCTCCTCAAGAAGTCATTGAGTAAATCATTCGTCATGAAGGATTTGGGACCAGCTAAGCAAATGCTTGACATGAAAATCTCCCGTGATAGATCAAACAAGTTGTTTTGGCTCCCACTGAAAAGATACATTGAGAAGGTACTTAAAATTTTCAACAAGGATGCAACATCTTCTAACTCTCCGTTTGCAGGTCATCACCAACTGGCTGCTAAACAATGTCTTACAAGGAAGAAGGAGAAAGAAGAAATAAGTTTAGTACCATACCAATGTGTTTTGGGCAGTTTGATGTATGCCATGGTGTGGTGTGCACTAGGCCTGATATCGCCTATGCATTTGGAGTTGTTAATTGGTTCATGAAAAATTCAGGCGAATCCTGTTGGAATGCAATGAAATGTTCTAGGTATCTCAAGTGAACTTCAAAATCATGTTTATGATTTGAAAGTGGTGATCATGTATTGCAGTGCTATACACATGCGGATTATGATGGTGACATTGACCATAGGAAGTCAACCTCACGATACCTGATGACTTATGCAAGGGGCAGTGTCATGAAAATCAAGATTGCAAAAATGTGTTTTGACGTCGACCGTAGAAGTTGGGTACATAGTTTTGGCTGATGCATGCAAGGAAATGTTGTGGATAAAGAACTTTTTGCGGGAGATAAGCATGAAGCAAGAGAAGTATGATGTGTTTGCAACAGTCAAAGTGTTATTCACCTTGCCAAGAATTCAAGCTATCACATTGTATAATTGGATTTGAGATATCATGAATTCCAAGTTGCTACAACTTGAAAGATCCTTACCGATAAGAATGGTTCGGATATGTTGACTAGGATATTGCCAAGTGAGAAGCTACAAGCATGTTGCAAGATAAAGGGCATGACGAGCCCACCTCATGGGTCAGAGAGGGGATTTGTTGACATGTCCTCATGTGGGTTGTGAGGAGATGAACCGTTGAAGCCTTTAGGTAGGCCAAAGTTGTGCAAGTGCCCACTACCGATTAGGGTTAATGACCTAAAGACATTTGACTTTGCACAAGGGAAAGGGGCCTCCCATCCAACAACCAACAACAAGTGACAAATTTCACGTTAGCCTCCATTGGAGAAGAGAAGAGAAAATCAACAGATAAAGGGAAGGAGAGGAAAATTGAAGGAAAAAACTTGCCATCGAGCGAAGGGGTCTCACTCTAAAGTTTTGAAGTTCAGATCCACCACCTTGTCTCCTTCAAGCTATGGTTCCACCATGTTTGATGAGATTGTTCCAACCACTAGCTCTTGCAACCACAAATCTTGTTGTCATCCAAGATATAGAAATCTTGATGTATGAGAGTCTATAGTGCTACCTAGAGAAGAACTTGTTATATCTCATCTATGATAATAAAGAAAGAAGATTTGGATGGCTTCGTACTATGGTTTATTATGTGTGAGCACCTGTACTACAATCGGCAACCACTCCTGGAGGCGCCATTGAAGGTCGAGAAGCTATTCAGCATCTCCACGGGGAAGACTGAAACGTTATTTCTTCCCATGAGTAGACTGGGCCTTGGGCCTTTTTCTTACTTTACTATGGTCGTGGGTCAGTTCCAAAAAGAATAAGATGGTGGTGGGTCATTCCTCAAAAAAAAGATGGTGATGGGTCAGGCTGGGGCAGATGGCACACTAGTTCAGTAAAGCCATTCCTTTCTAGAAGATGGAATTAGGTATCAATTGATCCTTCCCTTTAAAAAATGCTATCAATCGATCATTGTCTAAAAAAACTATTAATTGACCCTAAAAATCGATACTAGGGAATAGCGAACAGGGACGACACTCTCGGTACTCTTGTCCTCCCTACTTTGAATCAATATTTATTCATATATATTTTTCAAATTGATTCCATGTTATAAATTGTCGGCTCACTGGTGTATTAACTTTATCTAGTGATGCATATTTTATATATTAAATTTTGACCTTCATATGTTCATATAGGCCCATTTTATTTCTTATCTTGCTGATTATGCATTTTAATTCATAGAAATTTCTTTGCTATCGGTTTTACCATACCAAATTGCAACATCGCAAGTGTAATTTGGCTCATAAGATGGTAGCTGCAATTTGGCTTGATATCATGTGCTACCTCTAACGGCAAACGCTTGATCTTCTATGACCAATGCTTTGATCTCTCGTGCGTCTTGGCTGATGATGCCCCCATCATCGCCTCCGCGTGGCCACATCGAGAGGCCGAGTCGCCATGAGGAAACTACACCGCGCTCACCAATCACTCGTCTTGGCTGATGATGCCCCCATCATCGCCTCCGCGTGGCCACATCGAGAGGCCGAGTTGCCAGGAGGAAACTACACCGCACTCACCAATCACTGTGACCGCTAGAATTTAGATCAAGTATGTCTCTTGATAACATTTATAAATTACTTAACATGGATATTGTTTTCGATGCATTTTAAATGTTTATTGATAACATTGTATATAGGCATATATTGATTATTTTGATGTTTATATTAAAGGGCCCCTGTTCTAGTTTGGCCCCGGGCACCCAAAATCTCAGGACCGGGCCTGGGTTTATACCCCAACTTGGGTGTTTTCCACGTAAAAATTTGGTGTCTTGGTGTGTCTATATTGCTACTACAGTTTAGATATAGAGATTCTTTGCAGTGAAGAGATGCTGTCTCGGCGTGTTGATATTGCTCCTACAGTTCGGAGATTCTCTTGCAGTGAAGAGATGTTGTCTCGGAGTGTTGTGTGGGTTGTTCCCTTCATATATGGTATTGCATATGTTTCCTTCCATGTTGGGCAACGATCCTTGAATTACATGAAGTGATGGTGAGATAACTTTATTTTCACTGTGGTTTTAGACCAAAAGTGTGCTAAATCACAAGAATGTGCATCAATCGTGTGACATAATTACTTGACCCACGCCCAAACATGTGACGTCATTACTTGCATAAATACATGCTTACCACATCGTGGGAGTCACCACTTGACACACGGTGGAACGCATGAAGTGAATGAGGCAACTCTAAGGGAGCAATGGGTTCACACGGACCTTCTTTTGGAGCTCGCATCCTCAAAATTAGATGCCAGCTGAAACATTAAAGTGGGCTTCAGATTAGTACCTTGCGCATGCATGAAATACACATATGAAGCATGAGGAGATAAAATTAGCACTGAAGCATATACATTGTTGTTAATGTTGACAAGGTAACCATTTTTTTAAATCTTTCGAGCAAGCCTTACATGCATCAAATAAATTGAATAAGAAAATATTAAGGCGGCACCTATCAATTTTAATCTCTTTTGCATGCTTCACAAGCCCAAGGAATAATTTTACAGCCTCTTGGTCTGTAGAAGGATTCTTCTTTCCCTGCGATGTAGAATTCAGGATGAATAATAATACTTCCCTACATATAGGAAGTGTGAAAGAAAGAGCTAAATTTGTCAGCCAATAGCATTGGCATCCAAGCTGCAAGAAACCAACAGACATTAAAGAACTTCTACATGTACCGCAGTTTAAAGTTTAAACCAAATAAAACATTAAAACATAACGGTTTCACGCCATGCACAGTACTAGTTCATGCATTGGCACAGACTTCAGCTGAATCACCACTTCTCTGCTACCTTTAACCATGGAGAATAAAGAAACATGATTTGGCTTTTAATGGTTGGAGCAAACTTGAGGCATAAAAAATGAATGGAATTTGTTTTACACGCATACTGTACACACTAGTTGATCACCTACCCATCCAAATGAAAATGGAAGGTTGTTTCCAGTTCCCAGAGGTACGGTGGCAATTGGAGGTGGGTGGGAAAGCTTAAGATCACTGACGACCCCAAGCAACCAACTCGCTGTACCATCGCCACCTGCAACCTATCCAAATCTATTCAGTCAAGAGCATGAAATGGAAAGCCAAGAAAGGCATCATCTTCGCATAATATAACTTGAAGATGGTGTCACTTACAATTAATCTCATAGTCCTCCAAATTTGAACGGCAAGAATGTCTCCTTCCATCTTGAGCCTTTCAACATTCACATATAAACGCTGCAAAACCTTATCCGGAGCCTCTTCTGAGAGATCAGTAACCTGAAAAATAACTCAGTGGCTCTGACAACAATTCCAAATTCAAAATCCAAAGACAGAATAAGTACCTGGGCTTCATTCAGAAGTTCACGGTATGTTTTGATCAAACTACTTCCAAGCTGACCGCCAGATTTAGAATTGATGAACACTAATACAGGACACTGGGGAGCATGATCAACAAGTACTTGTTGGGCATCTGATCTCAAGACGTAATCTGGAATGCGGTACTCCTCCAAAGGCCCACATGGCTTCGGATCTCTAGGGGTTTCTATCTCCTCTTCCATCCTGCAGATTAGGTGCACACGTTTTAATGATTTAGTTTAACTCAGCAAACTACAATGTCAATGTATAATGATATTTGTTGTATTTAGCATCACGCAAACAACAAATCAAACATATTGACGTCGAGAAGGGTAAATAAAACCCCAAGGGCATAATGAAAAGGGGAATTGAGTTAACCATGAAATAAAAACCTAGGTAAGGCCTTAAATTATCCACAATCATGAGATTTATGTTTTTTAGTTCCTCCAACAGAATAGGAAATTTCAATATTATGTAAGAATTAGCAATCCACTAGATCTAATATTATGTAAGAATTAGCAATCCAGCAGATCTATATTCATATAAGAAACATGAGTGTGAGAGATCTGGAGCATTTTGGTCTTCCATCTTCCTAATCTTCAAGTATCACGTAAGATTATAATCCTAAATATCATATACAATAATTAAAAAATCATAAGAGGGGGACATTCCACTTTTTTCTTAGGAAAAGCATAAATAATATGCAGCAAGATATGCAATAATCTTGTCACAACATTGCAGATGAAGATAACCCATTTAACATGCAGATAACAATCGGTGCTTCAAAATGAAAATATGCAATTCTGATTGTTGCTAGAGTATAGTGTATTTAACGTTGGTTTTTGTTCGATTGTTTCATAAATCAATAAAAATACAGCCTTAACCTGTGTATATGAAAGAAGCCAAAACTAGGTTGCAACTTGTTGGTTTACCTGATTAACATGTGTAATCAACGCGCTCGGACCTCAAGAACAAAAAATAATAACCATTTTTTCTCAAGAACACGGGATGCATGCATCTATCACTGCGAAATCATTCACAAAACGGCTATCCTGATCACCAAGGTGCTCGCTAAACAGGGAATCCTCGAATCACGATGTCTAGATAAGAGTAATTTAGCGCGCGCCGCGTCGGCCGTGTGATTGCGTACCTGAGATCCCGAGGTGCGCCCTGTACGGACTCCGCGTGGCCGAGATCTAGGGTGCGTGTGGTTGATCCGATGCTCCGATTTGGAGGGGATGAATGGGAGCAGGACGAGGGGTATGGTGGAGGAGCGATGAAGAGGGAGGATCGGAGGCGCTCCCGTTCTGGATTCACCCGCTCTTTCTCAATCGTTTTGGGCCAGCATGTGCACTGTTCCTCACTCCAAAAATACACAAAGAAGAAATATGTCCAGTCAAAATATAAATAAAGCCAAACCAAATATAGGGTGATTCCTAGCACACCTAACAAAGACTACAATGCAACATGACACACAAGGGAAAAAAAGAAATGCATATATGTGGATGCCAGTCAGGGGTCGGCGCACCAGGGCCAACGCCGAGGTTGCCGGACATGGCCATGACCCGAGCCTCTTGGCCGAAGTCGATGGTGCACGATGCTAGTAGATCCATGTCCGGGCAGGGATCTCTGGGCTCAAGGCACCAACAGCGCCGCCCAACGCACGAGCCAGACCCCCACAATTGCTTAGCAGCCAAATTCGCGTTGAAACACATCGCCTTGGTTGGGGAAGAAGCCAGAGAATGAAACGTGGGGATGGGGAGGGGCGGGGAAGAGGTGGGAGAGGCCTTGTCACCACCACAGAATAGTCGACAGCGTCACAAGAGAGGCATGGAGGGGTATGGGGGCGGCCGGTGTAATCCTAGTCCACAGAGTCGCCCTCGAGGGGACAACGCGAGGATTGGGGGGCACTTATGTAGAGGGTCACATTTCATGCTCACAATCAGCACAAAGCTCGTGTCGAGGATCACATCCAACGTTGTAGCACCCATCCCTCTCCTCCTACATGTCTCCTTCACCCACCCCATGTGTGTCGCCACACCACGCTGCAGACTATGATTGCTTCCTCTATGAGGTAGCCATTGCTTCTTTGATAGTTAGATTGCAATCAAAATCATGTGGCTAGCTCTTACCTCATGGCCAAACCTTACCTAACAAGTTTGAAGTTTTTCTATCAGTCGTAGGGGGAGCCACGTCCCCACCACTTGTTGTCTTGTTGTATTACCTCAAAAGCACGTGAGCCATCGAATACATAGGACAGTTGAGAGCTACAAAAAGGGAGGGGGAGGATAGGCCACATGTTAGATAGACGATATAACACAATTCCACAAGGCCGCAGTGCCTTCTTAACCTGATCGCTATGAAACTATTGAATTCATCCTTCACCCAGTTGCTTAAAAAATCCGAACTGATGGAGAGAGGCAGGAAATATATGTCAATACTCCCCCTCACATCTAGGCTATTATATTCCCTAGACGTGATATCCATGTAGGCAGTGGAATCTTTTTTTAATACTGCTATACTAGAGTCTTGATCTCAAGACCTTTTGGCTCTGATACCATACCGAATTCATACTCCAGCCAGTTGCTCCTAAAGTCTAAACTGATGAGAGACTGGGCAATATATTTCAACATGAACCTATAGTTTCACGGGTTGTTGTCCGTAACCTCACGATAAAAGCAAGGCCTCCACAGTGCACCACCTGGAGTTGAACACCAAGCCGTTGCAAGCTTTCCAAATGTGCTAGAGGATAATGCTTCTCACAGCATCCCAAGCCCTTGCGACGACCTTGACGGAGGGAGGAGACGCAAGTAGAGCAGTGGTAGAAGAAATAGACATGGCAAGCCCCAATCACCCGCTAGACCACCGCCGCCACCAAACACATGAGGAATAGGTGATCCTCGTCCTTGATATTGCCACACCTTTCATAGAGGGCCGAGGGGGAGTAATTCTTGTGGTGCAAGTTCTTTCGGGTGCTGAGTCGATCCGACACTAGAAGCAGTACAAAGATTTTGAGCTTGTTGCGAAGGCGCGCCCTTCAGATCATGCCAGCCCACGCGGACTCGACGCCATTGGAAGAAGTGCACCTCCCCCCACTCGCCATAGAGCGAGCATCGATAGTCCTACACTAGCACTGCCAATTATCTACTCGTCGACCCGGCCTTTTTGTTTGCGTGCTCGTCCGCCGTTTGAGCGAGACAACATTCAGTAGTTCCCATCATTCGTTATTTTTTGTTTTATTACTTTTAATTAAAAAATTAAATGAAATATATTTTAATTTAATTTTAAAATTGTCCATCGTGCATTTAAAAATGGTTCATGCAGTGCACAATTTTTAACAAATGTATGTTAAAAATTATGACATTTAAAAAATGTTCAATCATTTCAAAAAAAATATTTGTGTAATTTAGAATGTTTTTATAAATGTAAAAGTGCTATTGGAATTTAAAAAATGTTTTGTTCAATTCAAAAAGTGCCCATGGCAATTGGAAAAATTCTTCATGAATTTCAAAAATATGTTTGTGACATTTTAATAGAATATTTATAAAATGTAAAAATTGACACAAAATTTTATACAATGTTTTGCACCATTAAAATTCTAATTCTTCACAAATGTCTTGCATGGTTAAAAAAATATTCATGTTATTTATGAAAATGTCTAGTGTGTGTTCACAAAATGTTCACCGTGTATTAAAAAAATGCTCAGTGATTTGACAAATGTTCAAGTATATTTCAAAAGAAAATGTTCAATGTGTATTTGGAAAATATTTAACTTATACTTGAAAAATGGTTAACATGTTTTTGAAAAGGCTACATGTGTTAGGGAAAAAATTGAAAGAAAACCAAAAAAATATTGAAAACCGATATAAAAATACATAGAAGACAAAAAAATAAAAACACACATGGAAGATTCTAAAACTGATCCGAACCGGTCAATAGATACTTCCCGAAATTGCTACAGGGAGCTACAACGTTGGGCTTGCTCATTAGCTGAGCGCCAAAGACGAGAAGAGGGGATGCCTCACAGTAAGTGAGACATAACAGACAGTCCCCTCGAGTTAGGGTTTTGTTATCCTCCCGGCGGCGCCTCGACATCGACGTGGAGATCGCGATCCCCTCCGCCTCTCCTCCACCGATAGCCGGCGTCTTTGGACGGCTGGCAAGCGTGGTTGGAAGGGTTCGGCTTAGGGAACCTCCCCGCCCGTGGAACCTGTGTTCTCTCGGGCAAGAGATCCGACGATGGGCTCGACGTCTGCATCTGATGCGGCGATTAGCGAGATGGAAGCGATGATGAAGGAACTGGGGTTGAAGGAGGATGATCTGGTTGACGTTGTGGTAGAAGATGGTGACATCCCAGAGGAGGCTGCCCGCTGGATGGCAATAACTCGAGTGAACACAGACAAACAGTATAGCCAATACTAGTTCTATCGTAACATGTGTGTCACCTGGGATCTAGCGAAAGAGGTAAAATTTCGGCCGCTTGAAGAAAACCTATACACCCTGCAATTCTCCTGCCTCGATGACTGGGAACGAGTTATGGAGGATGGACCTTGGACTTTCAAGAGCAAAGCAGTCGTCATAGGGCCGTATGATGGAATCACCGGGCCATCATCGATAGAACTGAACAAAATTGAGATGTGGATCCAAATCCACGATCTTCCAGAGCTCTTCTTTGGCCTGATCAAGTCCCTGGCTGCTACCATAGGAGAGTTCATCTTTGCTGAACCCAAGTCTCAGGATTTTGAAGGAAATTTCTTTAGGGTCAGAATCAAAGTGAATGTTACTAAACCCCTAAAGAATGTTGTTTTGGTGGTAAAAAGGAAGAGGGATATCTTTAGGGTGAAATATGAGAGGCTACCCGACTGGTGCATCGTTTGTGGCATGCTAGGGCACTTGTACAAAGAGTGCAGCAATGGGATTCACCCCCCGTCGGCGTTAGTGTTCAAAAATCTCCAATTTATCTGGTTCAAAGGGCCAGGCCGTGGCCTGGGAGCGGAAAGTTCGACAGGTGGAGGCAGAGTCCGAGGCCGTGCTGGTCGAGGTGTAGGCCGTGGGAGGGGTCAGCGGAACGTCTCGGAGTGGATGGACAGAGATGAATCAAACCCTAAACCAGATGATGAACTGATGAGAGATGCTGAGAATAACAGGAAGCGCGGTTCAGTGCAAGTGAACATGGGAGATCCTATAATACCAGACAATGCAGCAACAATTAATAACACCGGACAACAGCTTCTAGCTTTACCACCACCGACAGTACCTCCGAGACCTGACTCCAAGCAAGAACCAAAGAGAACTAAGGCCACGGTGATGATGTTTGAGCAGGGAAACATGAAGTCAACAGCCAGCAACAACCCATCTAATGCGCGTTTGGCGGGCTCCCTAGAGGAGTTGCGCCGAGCGCAGTGAGTTACTTATGTTGGAACTGTCGTGGGGCTGGCAAACCCGCGACAGTTCAAGAGCTTCGCGATCTAGTGAGGCAATTTGCCCCCTCGATATTATGCATTGTTGATACTCAAATCGAGGGCTCCATGATGGAGAATATGGCGGTAACTTTAGGCTATAATAAAAGTTTTGCTATTAGTAGTTCCGGTAGAAGCGGAGGCCTTGGAATTTTTTGGAATGAGGAAATAAAGCTTGAAATTTTAGGGTACTCGAAGTATCATATTGATGCCTTGGTGGGCGAGCTCTTTGATATACAAACTAGAGTCACTTTCGTGTATGGCGAAGCTCAGGTGAGCGAGCGGTACAATACATGGGATACACTACGAGGTATTGTTGGATCCTCCAACGTGCCTTGGGTGGTTCTCAGTGATTTTAGCGAAGTGCTTCATGGGCATGAACATGATGGAGTGGGGATGCGGAGCCAGGCTCAGATGGACGGATTCCGAGATGCACTTGACACTTGTGGCCTGTCGGATATTGGCTATACAGGTACCGATTGGACCTTCGAAAAAAAGGTGACTGGAGGCACTTTCACCAGAGTACGACTGGACCGGGCTGTGGCGAACCTGGCATGGAGCATTGCATTCCCATCAGTCGTCCTAGAACACAAGCTTGATGCATCGTCTGATCACGTACCTATTCTGCTCAAGCTCCGCGACGTGCATGCATGCAGGAGGGCCCCGCGCTCCTTTAAATACGAGCTGGCCTGGGAGAGGGAGGAATCATTGGAGACAGTTGTGTCAGTGGGATGGGAGAAAGGAAATGCAGATTCGGTGCAATCATTGCATGAGAAACTGCAAACAGTGGCGGGAGATTTGAGCACCTGGGAGCGGGCGCATTATGGCAATATACGACAGGAAATCTCCCGCCTAAAGCAGCAGCTACAGGAGCTACGTCAGATTCCTAGCAGAGCTGGCCCATCACACGCTGAAACAAAGATATGTGATAGATTGGTTGAACTGTACCACAGAGAAGAGATTCTATGGTGACAAAGGGCGAGATTGGAGTGGCTCATGCACGGTGACAAAAACAATTATTTTTTTCATTTACGAGCCAGTAGGAGGAGGAGGAAGAACCAAATAAAACAGTTGCAACGCCCGGACGACCAGATTACAGTTATCACAGAGGAGATGGAGGATATGACCACTTCCTTTTATAAAAACCTCTACACATCCGAGGGTGTGCTAAACATGGAGCAAGTCCTTGATACTGTTCCCACCAAGGTGACACAAACTATGAATGAGTCGCTAAACGCCCCGTACAATGCTGAAGAGGTTAAAAGAGCTCTATTCCAGAGGTTTCCAATCAAGGCATCTGGCCCTGACGGCTTTCCGGCACACTTTTTTCAGCATCACTGGGATCTATGTGGCAGCGATGTGACAAAGGCAGTCATCAAAATCGTGGAGGGGACAGAATCTGCGGAGAGCATAAGTGAAATTGTTCTAGTCCTAATCCCAAAGGTAAAAAACCCAACACTATTAACACAATTCCGCCTTATCAGTTTGTGCAATGTCTTATACAAGATAGCATCAAAGGTGATCTCTAACCGTCTGAAGTTAGTGTTACCTGACATCATTTCTGAGGAGCAGTCTGCCTTTGTCCCTGGAAGGTTGATCACGGATAATATCATAGCTACATACGAGTGTTTGCACTTCATGAAGAGAAACAAGGCCAAGAAACATCAGTCATGTGCGCTCAAACTAGATATGATGAAAGCTTACGACAGAGTAGAATGGGCCTATCTTCGGGCCATTATGCTCAAGCTTGGTTTTTCTGAAAGGTGGGTAGAGATTGTTATGGGCCTGGTCAGCACAGTCTCTTTTTCAGTTATGTTCAATGGCAAAATATTACAGGAATTCAAACCATCACGAGGAATCAGACAAGGGGACCCGATATCTCCATACTTGTTCTTGGTAGCAGCAGAGGGCCTTCCGTGCCTCTTAAAATCAAAAGATGAGTCATCAAACATGCATGGTCTACAGGTAGAACCTACCGTGCCACCGGTAAACCATCTTCTCTTCGCAGATGACAGCCTGCTGTTCTTCAAGGCAAACGGTGTGGGTGCTACCGAGGTGAACCATGCTCTGGAAAGTTACTGTCAGGCTTCAGGACAGCGAATCAACTATGACAAATCATCAATCTTCTTTAGCAAAGGTGTTTCAGAAAGCACACGTTTGGAGATAAAAACGACGCTCAATGTGCCAAACAAGACTTTGAATGAAAAATATGCTCAATGTGCCATCTGACATTGGTTCTTCAAAGAATGGGGCCTTCAAGTATCTAAAATACCGACTCTGGAGCAATGTGCAAGGGTGGATTGAAAACTGCATGTCTACAGCAGGCAAGGAGGTCCTAGTTAAAGTAGTTGCACAATCTGTCCCCGTTTTTTCTATGTCATGCTTTAAGTTACCAAGGGGTTTGTGTGAGCATCTTAACATGTTGATCCGAAAGTTTTTGTGGGGCTCTAAGGAAGGAAAACGCAAACCTCACTAGGTCTCTTGGGAGACTATGACAAAGCTGAAGGGTATGGGAGGGCTTGGCTTCAAAGATTTTGAACTTTTTCACTTGGCCATGTTGGCAAAGCAAGCATGGCGTCTGCTACAGGAGTCAAATTCACTTAGTGCCCGCTTACTCAAGAGCATATATTACCCAACTAGTGACATTCTGCAAGCTTCACTAGGAGGTCACCCGAGCCAGATTTAGAGATCTATAATTGAAGGTCGTGACGTGCTGAAGCAAGGTATGATCCGGCGGATTGGTAACGGCGCAACCACCAATATATGGAGGGATAACTGGCTCCCAAGAAATGAGATGTTGTGATGTGGAGTGGAACTCCGTATGGCCGATCTTTCACGTTTGGAGAGGATCCCTACGAGGAACACGAAGAACGCGCGGAAGAACATGAGGGAAATCACGGGGGAAAACAAGAGAAACACTCAACCAACAAGAATAGATCACACATGCGCTAGATCGATGAACACAAAGGTGAGATACATGATCCAAAATCAACAAAGGATGATACAAGAGGTAATCGGGTTCTTCTCCTAGAAGGAGGTCTTGATGATGGTCTTCTCTGTAAAGAAGGTCTTGAATCCAAGGGGATCTTCTCCGTAGAGGGGCCGCGGTCTCTCTCGTGGAGTAGATCCGTAATGGATGAGCAATGCTCTATCTCAAGTATGAGCTAAACCAATGCTAACCCTAAAATGCAGGTAGGAGAAGAAATTTACAGTCTAAGTGAAGAAAGGGTACACGTGCCTCGGCCCAAGTCGTTGCGCGCAGGCAGGGCCGGAAGTTCCGGGCGCCGGAGGTTCCAGGGAGGGTCCGACCTAACCAGAGGGTTGGCGCAGGTGGAGCTGGGTTGGCGTCCGGGGGCCGAAAGGTCCGGTCTGGCCGGAGGTTCCGGGGGCTGGATGGTCCGGGACGGGTTCCGGGCTAACCAGATAGTTGGCACGCCCAGGCGGGTCGAAGACGTCAGAGGTCGGAAGCTCCGGGTCGGCCGGAGGGTCCGGGGGCCGGAAGTTCCGGGCTCTGGCTGGAGGGTCCGGGGGCCGGAAGTTCCGGGCTCTGGCTGGAAGTTTCGGGCTCTGGCCGGAAGTTTCGGGATCTGGCCGGAAGTTCCGGGCTGTCCAGAGTGTTGACGCATGTCTCTTCTTCTTCAGCCCTCGGCTCCGTGACTTGAGTGTTGTACCTAATCACACATAACATCTTGGACTTAGGCAGTAGCCATGTCTCACTTGAAAAGGAGGGAAACCCAAATAGGAGTGATGTCACCTCAGATTGAATAGCATGAGCCCTAGCTCTTGTCATGGGTCCACTTGAAGCTTGGATAGTTGAGGTGGTGTCCATGGGGGTGATCATGGGATGCTCCGCATCATCTCCCCTCCCTTGGGAAAGATGCGACCTCGGATCGAAATCCTCATCACCATGGTATGGCGAAAGGTCCTTGCTGTTAAAGATGTCGCTCACGGTGTACTTGTCGCGCGGGAGGTCGATCTTGTAAGCATTGTTGTTGTAGCGTGCTAGCACCTTGAATGGTCCATCAGCGCGAGGTAGGAGTTTGGACTTGTGTTCGTTCGGGAATCGTTCCTTGCGAAGGTGTAGCCACACAAGATCTCCAATGTTGAATATCATGGGTTGTTTGTTGACGTTGAGCTTGGTCGCGAGTTGTTGTACTTGGCACTCGATGGTGTGCCTTGTATCTTCATGCATCTTCTTGAGGTGGTTGACTCGAGCACTCGCGTCCATGTTGGTGCGCTCTTGAAGAGGAAGAGGAAGAATGTCCAACGGGGACAACGGGTTGAAACCGTAGACGACCTCGAAAGGGGACTTGCCGGTAGTTGAATGTATTGCACGATTGTAGGCGTACTCGGCGATGGGTAGGCACTCTTCCCACTCCTTGATGTTCTTCTTGAATAGCACGTGAAGAAGGGTGGAGAGCGTACGGTTTGTGGATGATATGCCGTGGAGAATAGTAGCTTGATTCCGAGCTTGGCGCATAAGGTCTTCCAAAAGTAACTCAAGAACTTGACGTCGCGGTCTGAGACAATCGTCTTGGGCACTCCATGAAGTCGCAAGATTTCCCTACAAAAGATATTGGCAACATGTGAAGCATCATCTATCTTGTTGCAAGGAATGAAATGAGCCATTTTAGAGAATCGGTCCACAACAACAAACACGGAATCCTTTCCATTTTTCTAGGCAAACCAAGCACAAAATCCATGCTAATATCTTCCCATGGTTGATATGGAATTGGAAGTGGCATGTAAAGGCCATGAGATTGAGATTTAGAGTTAGCTTTGCGACATGTAGAGCATCAGTTGGTGTAGCGGTTTACGTCGCGAAACATCTTGGGCCAAAAGTAGTTATTGGAGAGCGTAGCAAATGTCTTGTTGCGTCCAAAATGACCCATGAGTCCTCCTCCATGAGATTCTTGCAAAAGTAACAAACGAAGAGAAGACTCGGGGATGCAAAGTTTGTTAGCTCTCATAAGATATCCATCCTTGATGTAATAGCGTTCCCAAGATGTATGCGTCAAACATTTAGCATAAGGAATGGCAAAAGTAGGATCATGCTCATACAAGTCTTTTATGTGCTCAAAGCTAATGACATTCAATTCAAGTTGGGTAACAAGCATGCATATACGGGAAAGCGCATCCGCCACAACATTTTCCTTACCTTTAATATACTTGATGATATAAGGAAAAGACTCAATAAATTCACTCCACTTAGCATGACGCTTGTTCAACTTAGTTTGACCCTTAAGGTATTTAAGCGTTTCATGATCGGTATGGATGATAAATTCATGAGGGTGGAGGTAATGTTCGCATTCACGCAAAACTCGCACTAAAGCATATAGCTCTTTGTCATAGATGGGATAATTGAGTTGCGCGCCGGAGAGTTTCTCACTAAAGTATGCTATTGGACGCTTCTCTTGCGTTAACACACCTCCTATGCCATTACCACTAGCATCACAATGAATTTCAAAAGGTTTATCAAAGTTTGGTAATGCAAGCATGGGAGCATGAGTAAGCAAATTCTTAAGCTCATTGAAAGCGATGTCTTGGGATGTTCCCCAAACAAACGGTGCATTTTTCTTACACAAAGCATGCAAAGGTGAAGCAATGGTGCTAAAAAAATCCTTCACAAATCTACGGTTGAAACCGGCTAACCCAAGAAAATGAAAGTGAAACTATCCCTAGGTGGTTTTGGTAATTCATAACAACATATAGCTCATTGAGCTAATGCTATTCCAAGACAAATATTTCAGGAAAGCTCAATGAATGGCATGGCATGGATGATGAAAGTGGATCCCTCAAAATATTAAGGACAAAGGATTGGCTCAAGCTCAAAAGCTCAAGACTCTAGATTTTACATTTTAGTGATCCAAGATCACATTGAGTCTATAGGAAAAGGCAATACTATCAAGGAGGGATGAGGTGTTGCTTAATGAGCCTCTTGCTTCATGTGCTTAGTGATATGCTCCAAAAACTCTCAACTACTTTCTCACATCCACATATGACCTAAACCTAAAGTCAAAATCGGTCCTACCAATTCATTCTATCCGGCGCCACCGAGTTCAAATGTCATAGCCACTGCCACAAACCCTAGGCAAATCGATTTCACCGATAGGGATCTCGGTCTCACCGAGACGGGATTGTAATCTCTCTGTTTCCCTTCGTAACGTTTCGGTCTAATCGAAGTGAGTGATCGGTCCCACCAAGATTGCAATGTAAACTCTCTTTTTCCCTTTCGTAACATTTCGGTCTCATCGAAAAGAGCGAATCGGTCCCACCGAGTTTACCTGACCAACTCTCTGGTTAGCTAATTACCAAAATCGGTCTCACCGAGTTTGTATGTCAGTCTCACCGAGATTACGTTATGCCCTAACCTTAACCATATTGGTCCTACCGAGTTGCATGTCGGTCCCACGAAAACCCTAACGGTCACTAGGTTTCTTGAATCGGTGCAGCCCGGTTTGTTGATTCGGTCCCACGAGTTTGGTAAATTGTGTGTAACAGTTAGATTTTGTGTGGAGGCTATATATACCCTCCACCTCCTCTTCATTCGTGGAGAGAGCCATCAGAACAAACCTACACTTCCAACTTGCTAGTTTTGAGAGAGAACCACCTACTCATGTGTTGAGGCCAAGATATTCCATTCCTACCACATGAATCTTGATCTCTAGCCTTCCCCAAGTTGCTTTCCACTCAAATCTTCTTTCCACCAAATCCAAATCCTGTGAGAGAGATTTGAGTGTTGGAGAGACTATCATTTGAAGCACAAGAGCAAGGAGTTCATCATCAACACACCATTTGTTACTTCTTGGAGAGTGGTGTCTCCTAGATTGGCTAGGTGTCACTTGGGAGCCTCCGACAAGATTGTGGAATTGAACCAAGGAGTTTGTAAGGGCAAGGAGATCGCCTACTTCGTGAAGATCTACCACTAGTGAGGCAAGTCCTTCGTGGGCGACGACCATGGTGGGATAGACAAGGTTGATTTTTCGTGGACCCTTCGTGGGTGGAGCCCTCCGTGGACTCACGCAACCGTTACCCTTCGTGGGTTGAAGTCTCCATCAACGTGGATGTACGATAGCACCACCTATCGGAACCACGACAAAAACATCCGTGTCTCCAATTGCGTTTGAATCCTCCAAACCCTTCCCTTTACATTCTTGCAAGTTGCATGCTTTAAATTCCGCTGATCATATACTCTTTGCATGCTTGCTTGAATTGTGTGAAGATTGCTTGACTTGTGCAAAGATAGCTAAAATCTGCCAAAGTCTAAAATTGGGAAAAGGTTAAGTTTTTAATTGGTCAAGTAGTCTAATCACCCCCCCCCCCTCTAGACATACTTCAAGGTCCTACAGAAAACTCCGCACTTGTTGCAAATTTGTTGGTTGGGGCCAAGTTTTAATAGCATTTATCTTAGATTCATCTACATGAACACCCTTAGAAGAGACTACAAAACCCAAGAAAACAAGCTTATCAACACCAAAGAGGCATTTTTCCATATTAGCATAAAGTTGCTCTTTTGAAGAGTTTGTAGCAGTGCGAAGGTGGGTGACATGCTCTTTGAGGATTTGCTAAACACAAGGATATCATCAAAGTAGACAACAACAAATTCACCAATGTAAGGGCGAAACACATAATGCATGAGACGCATGAAAGTACCGGGTGCTTCCGATAAACCCGTAGGCATGACTAACCACTCATATAGACCAAACTTTGTTTTGAAAGCGGTTTTCAATTCATCACCCTCTTGTATGCGGATTTGATAGTAACCACTTTTAAGATCAATTTTGGAAAAGATAGTGGCACCGCTAAGTTCATCTAGCATATCGTCAAGGCGTGGAATGGGGTACCTATAGCGAACGGTGATAGCATTGATGGGTCTACAATCGAAACACATGCGAAAGCTACCGTCTCATTTTGGTACAAGGATGACTGGTACGACGCAAGGACTCAAACTCTCACGCACATGTCCATTGTCTATGAGATGCTTTACTTGCCTTTGTATTTCTTTGGTTTCTTCGGGGTTGACGTAGTAGGGAGCCTTGTTTGTAAGTGGCGCTCCGGGGATGAGGTCTATACGGTGCTCGATGCCTCGTAGTGGAGGTAGACCCGGAGGTAGCTCATCGGGGAAAACATCTTGGAATTCCTGCAATAGAGAAGATAACACCAAAGGTAGATTGTGAGAGAAGTTAGTTTGTGGTGCCTCGTCCTTGTACAAGAGGACATAGTGTAGGATACTCGATGGGTTCTCTCACACTTCTCTCATCTCTCGTTTGGTGGCAAAAAGAACTAAGTTTTTCTTGTCGCTCATCGTGGAGGCACTCAATTTTGGCTTGTGGCGCTCACTTTCTTTTTGGTGGTTCGCTCTCTCACTATTCTCTCCGCGATGGGTGGCTTGCTTGTCGGCGAGCACTTGGCTTGGAGACATAGGTCGTAGCACAAACTCTTTCCCTTCCATCTTGAAACTATAGTGGTTTGTACGCCCGTTGTGGATGACGCCTCGGTCAAATCGCCATGGCCGTCCAAGAAGGAGGTGGCACATGGTCATCGGAAGGACATCACATTCCAAAGTGTCTTCATAAGCTCCGATCTTGAAGGAGACTTGTACCTTATGCTCGACTTGGATGGTTCCGGTGTCGCTTAGCCATTGAACCTTGTAGGGGTGCGGGTGCTTCATCTTGACCAATTGGATCTTGGAGCATATTCTTCACTTGCTAAGTTATGGCAACTCCCTCCATCGATGATGACCTTGACGGACCGTCCATTGATACCGTCCTTTGTGTGGAAGATATGGCATCTTTGGTCTTCATCGTGTTGATGTTGAAGAGTCAAGACCTTGGAAACAACAAGAGCGGGGCTTGAATCTTCGTCACAAAAAACTTGATCATCTTCGTCTTCGTTGTTCACTTGGCGGTGCATGGCCACTTGCTCAAGGGCTTCCATTTCTCCTTCACTCATTGAGTCATAGGTTCTGTCGTCGTTGAGGATCATGGTGCGCTTGTTGGTGCACTCGAAAGACTTGTGGCCTCGGCCGCCGCATGTGAAGCATTTGAACGAACTTGTCTTGATGGTCTCATCGGTTGGGGTAGATGATGATGAAGCTTTCTTGAAGTTGCTTGTAGTAGGAGGAAGACTTGAGCTTGTCAGAGTTTTCTTGTAACTTGACTTGTCGCCGTTGCTTGTAGATGGCTTGGTTTAGGTAGAAGGTGGTGGAGTCGTCGAAGCTTGATTGTTGGAGAGGCCATAGGACTTGGATGAGAACTTGGCATACTTGAAGTCGTCTTGCACTTGGCGTTCCGCTTTGGTTGTTTGGTGTACTAGCTCGATGAGGTTTGAGTATGGTTGGAAGTCGGCAATCTTCTTGATAGGGTGATTGAGTCCATTCAAGAAACGTGCCATAGTTTGCTCATCATCTTATTTGACATTGGCTCGTATCATGGCAATCTCCATTTCCTTGTAGTACTCTTCAACGCTCTTGTTTCCTTGCTTGAGTTGTTGGAGTTTCTTGAAGAGGTCACGGTTGTAGTAGTTTGGCACGAATCGTGCTCTCATGACATCCTTCATTTGTGCCCAAGTGGTGATGAGTGGTTCACCTTTTGCTTCTCGCCTCTCAAAAATTTGTTCCCACCAAATGAGGACGTAATCTTGGAACTCAAGGGATGCCATTGCGGTTTTCTTCTCTTCTTCATAGTTGTGCAAGCGGAAGATTTTGTCGACCTTCAATGCCCATGAGAGATACTCCTCGGGGTCATTGCTTCCGGTGAACTTGGGCATGGTGAACTTTAGCTTGCCGTATCGTTGCTCTTCATTGTGTTGGGGACGAGGATGATGACGCCCTTGACGTGGAGGATTGTCAACCTCCTGTTGCTCTTGGCGAGGAGGGTTGTCAACCTCATGTTGTTCTTGTCGGGGTGGCTCTTCATAGTCATCATGTGCGTGGTGAACTTGGGGTACTCGTTGATCTTGTGGAGGAACTTGTCGAGGTTGTGGTGGAACTTGTCGAGATTGACGAGGAGCTTGAGGAGCTTGACGATGTGCCCGTGCTTCATAGATGCGTTCTTGGACTTCATCACGAAAAGCTTCTTCTTGTTCACGAGCTTGTCGGTTGCGCATGACGACGGCTCTACTTGAATCTCGGAGGGCTTGTTGTGCTTCGAGTGCTCGAGCTTCACGTAGTTCTTGTTCGTGACGTTGTGCCTCGGCATATTGTGCTTCTTGGTGTTGTCGCGCTTGCTCCTCTTGTTGTTGTTGTCGTTGCCGTTGTCGCTCTTGTGCTTGCGCGAATGCCGCTTGGGTTTGACGTTGTCGGAGCTCTTGAGAGTCGGTGTCGTGTAGCGGATTGTGGTTGGCATGACGATCTTGACGCGCGGCACAACGAAGAGTGTTCGAAGTCGGGGTACTTGAGCCGGAGATAGTGTCGTCGGAGTGTCGACTCGAGCGGCTCCTTCTTGAGTAGGACGAAGTGGTAGAAGAGCGGTTGACCAACAAGGCACAAATATCGTCCATTCTTGCATCATTTGCGTGCTTGTGTTCGTCGAGCTTGTTGTCGAAGTAGTCCCTTGTACGTTGCTCGGAGAGGCGCAAGTCGGTGGCGAGGTTGTCGATGCGGTCGCTCATTGCTTGTTGCTCTTGATGCAAAGCTCGTTGTGCACCGAAGAGGTGGCTCTTGGTGACATAGGATGACATGTCGTCGTCTTGCTCCACGAAGAGTGGGTTGGTAGAAGTGGTTGGCCTATCCATAATTCCAAACAAAAATATGTGAGCGGGAGAAAGAGAAGAACCAAAACCAAATTTACCTTGACCGATGTTGAAGATGGATCAATGATCACTCAATGTGTAACAAGGAAATAGCACAATTGGTACCAATTCTCGTTGGTTTCTCACACCTACACAAGTAAAAGCTTATGGTGGAGCTTGGTTAGGATGGTGGCACAAAATTTGATGCAATTGTAAGTGAGACTCAATAATGTTGGAAAAGATTCGCAAATTTGCAAATGCAACAAGTAGACCAATAGCAAGATAGGGTACACGGAAACACACACGCAAATAGATAAGTGGGGTCATGCAACCAAGGGTGACCCAAAATGTGGAATCCACGAAAATGCTCTTGTTGCACAACACTAGAGAGACGCTAGCACGATTGCACAATAGGCGGATACGAACTTGTGCACAACCTACTAAGCAAAAATTGTAACGACTTCTATCCCAAGTATGCTATATGTATGATGTTTCTATGATTTGATCCAAGATGATTGAGTATGACAATCTTAATGTTGTATGATGCTATGGTTCTTGCTTATAAGATCTTTGATTATCTTTCCCGTTTGCTTAAAAGCTTGTTTGGCTCTTTGTTGTTTGAGCTCTTTTCTCTTGCAGTGCTTTACGAACCAAGATAGCAATTGAGTATATGCGATGACAACTTTGTGACACAAGAGATGATACCAAGATATGCACCACGATGAGTTGGTATGTATGCTATGGGAGAGTATTATCACTAAATGTGCACAAGTCACGTTGCCGGCAATACTCAAAGGCTAGTCTCGATGGGTAAGGTACGCAAAGATGGGCTATGTGGTTATCAAAGCAAATGACAAGGAATAGACAAAGATGTCGTCGAGATTACCGTCCTTGCTTACGGTTGAAGGTTTCAAAAGGATGATATTGTAGTCGTTGTCGTAGTGCACGGTCTTCAGTACGTTGGCGAAGATGCCGCTGCACCGTGGACGGAGTTGTCGAAGTAGCGGAAATCATCGAAGATGTGCGAACTTCCTGTCTAAGCCGGAAGGTCCGGGCAAGACGGAAGGTCCGGGGTCCGGAGGTTCCGGGGTGGCTGGAAGGTCTGGGGGCCAAAAGGCCCGGGCGTGGCCGGAAGTTCTGATGGTCGCAAAACTGGCAAGAACAGCGAATTGGGGATCGTGGATTTGGGCGGAAAAACTTGAGGAAAAACCCAAATCCAAAGGGGAAACGAAAAAAATTGGTGGAAAAGAAGGGTGGGGAAGCTAGATCTACGACCCACACACAAAATTTATGGATCAAATCCAACAAAACTTCATCACACCAACAAATCACAAAAAAATTTGGGGGCTATTTTTGGTGGAGATTTTCGGAGTTAGGACGAAATCAAAAAAATCAAGCTAGAAAACAAAGGGTAGGGGCTCCAAAAACGTGATCAACTTGGCTCATGATACCAAGATGATGTGGAGTGGAAATCCGTACGGCCGATCTTTCACGTTTGGAGAGGATCCCTACGAGGAACAAGAAGAACGCGCGGAAGAACACGAGGGAAATCACGGGGGAAAACAAGAGAAACACTCAACCAACAAGAATAGATCACACATGCGCTAGATCGATGAACACAAAGGTGAGATACATGATCCAAAATCAACAAAGGACGATACAAGACGTAATCGGGTTCTTCTCCTAGAAGGAGGTCTTGATGATGGTCTTCTCCATAAAGGAGGTCTTGAATCCAAGGGTATCTTCTCTGTAGAGGGGTCGCGGTCTCTCTCGTGGAGTCGATCCGTAATGGATGAGCAATGCTCTATCTCAAGTATGAGCTAAACCAATGCTAACCCTAAAACGAAGGTAGGAGAAGAGTATTTATAGTGTAAGTGATGAAAGGGTACACGGGCCTCGGCCCAAGTCGCTGCGCGCAGGCAGGGCTGGAAGTTCCGGGCGCCGGAGGTTCCGGGGAGGGTCCGGCCTAACCAGAGGCACTACAAAAAAAGACACATCCGTGACATTTTGGGCCGAACGAAATTTTTTTCTGTCATACATATGACACTTCTATGACGATAATTGTGACAAAACCCAAGATCATCATAGATGTGGTGGGCTCCTACTTCTATGACAAAAATCATGACGAAAATGGGCTTTTCGTCACAGGCGGGCGGAGACGCAGCTGCATGACATTCTTTGGACCGTCCATGACGGAAAAATCGTGGTAGAAGCGAGGGAGGAAAATTTCGGGAGTTCCGGTTACGGTGGGAGGTCGGGGCGGCGATGCGCGTTTGTCTCGTACGCGTGCGGCGTTGGCTCTAATCGAACCCGAAGCGGGCGTTGGGCTCTAACTAAACCCGGCGATTGCCTGCGCAGTTACGCGTTCTCGAACCCGAGCGATCGATCGATGGTCGTTAATCGAACCCGATCAGCGATTCGCCGCTCTGCTGCTAATCAAGCCGATCGATTGGATGAATAGTGAGCGCTGCGGGGGGTTGGATGAGCGATGGCGCATGGCGTTGCCTCTGGATGAACAGGACCCGTGGTGTGGAGGGCTGGATGAGCAGAGACGGGTGGAGGGGTGGCCGTGGAGGGGTGGTTGAACAGGACCCCGTGGTGTGGAGGGCTGGATGAACAGTAGACGATGGAGGGGTGGCCATGGAGGGGTGGTTGAACAGGACCCTGTGTGGAGGGCTGGATGAACAGTAGACGGTGGAGGGGTGGTTGAACAGTAGCAGGTGGAGTAGCGCGTGGTGGAGGCTGGATGAATAGGAGCCCGTGGAGGCTGGAGGAGGTCGACGGTAGCCCGTGGAGGCTGGTGGAGGTCGACCATGGAGATGAACAGTATCCCGTGGAGTCCCGTTTTGCGGTACGCCACACCCCTCCCGATGAACAGGATCCCCGTTTCGACTGTAGGAGGTCCGTTTCATCCGTTTGGCGGTACGCCACACCCCTCCCGATGAACAGGACCCCCGTTTCGACCGTAGGAGGTCCGTTTCGTCCGTTTTGTGATACGCCACACCCCTCCCGATCAACAGGACCCCCGTTTCGACCGTAGGAGGTCCGTTTAAATCCGTTTAGCGATGCGCCACACCCTCCCGATCAACAGGACCCCGTTTGACCGTGGGAGGTCCATTTCCTCCGTTTTGCGATGCGCCACACCCTCCCGATCAACAGGACCTGTTCAACGTGGGAGGTCCGTTTCCTCTGTTGTGCGGTACGCCAGGCCTCGTTTCCATCGCTTGTTCCATCCAAGCCGGTTGGCTCCTACGCGTTCCGTTGCCTCCCGATGAACACGACGCATTCCGTTTCCTCCCGATGAACACGACGCATTTCGTTGCCTCCCCATGAACACGACGCATTCCGTTGCCTCCCGATGAACACGACGCATTCCGTTGCCTCCCCATGAACACGACGACGACACTGTTTGTCCATTCCGACCCAGCCATGCACACGAGCCCCTGGCCGTACGTATGCGCAAGTAGGCGTTTGAGACCCTGCCCGTATGTACGTACGTGGCCGTATTTTCTTTCTTGCACCCTCGCCGCTGTACGTACGTGTACATGCTACGTGCGCGCCTCTACTACGACACGTCGCGCGCTCTACAATGACCAAGTATATGCGTACGTTCGCGACCAGAATGACAACGCTTCGTGCGCTTCCACCAGTGGGTCCCGATCGCCGTGCACTTCCTTGCTGCGAAGATGTAGCTGGTGGGTCCCAGCAGTCAGGGGGTGAATCGTTTTTTGGCCCGGACGCATTTCCTTGCGTGCGAAGATGTAGCTGGTGGGTCCCAGCAGTCAGGGAGAAACGTTTTTCGCAAAATATGGTGGCTCTTCCGGTGGGTCCCCGCTGTCAGGTGGAGGAATAATTATTTTGCGCGTAATAAGGAGGCACTTCCTTGCTGCGACCGTGGACCCAGCTGTCAGCCTCTCCACGTACAGTCCACATCTGATGGAAGCCATTCCTTGACCACGTTGACCACGCCGCGCCGAGAGCACCAGGGCGGTGGACGACGGCGAGGCCTAGGAAGGGGACGACACGGAGCCGGAGAAGACGCGGCAGTGGATGCCCACGCGTAGAGGAGTATGAGGGTTCACTGGTTCGCTGCAGTGTGAGGCTGCCGTCGCCGCAGAATAACAGGGGGTGTGGGTGAGTAGAGGGATGGCCTGGCCAGCGGTGGGAGTAGTAGGGGGCGGTGAGGCCTCCGTCGCATCGCAACCGGCCACGGGAGGCAGGAGCACGAGGCACGACCGACGCTGGTTTGGGCGGCTGGAGCAAGAAGACCAGAGGTTGAAGAAGCACTACGGCCGTTGGATGGACATCGTCAGTCCTTTGGAGCTAGAATCGCAGCATATTGACTAAGTTGACAAAGCCCTCCGTCCCCGTCAACTTAGTAGGCCCACAAGTCAGCCTGCCACTATACTGGGTCCCAGCTAATAGGGGGAGTATTCATTTTTTTAATGCGTAATAAGGAGGCACTTCCTTGCGTGCGAAGATATAGCTGGTGGGTCCAAGCTGTCAGCGGCGGTAACGTTTTTTTCGCGAAATACAAAGGCCCTTTCGGTGGGTCCCTGATGTCAGGTGGAGGAATCATTATTTTGCGTGTAATAAGGAGGCATTTCCTTGCGTGCGGCCGTGGACCCAGCTGTCGGCCTCTCCATGTACAATCCACTTTAGATGCATGTCGATCGTTGACCACGTTGACCAGGCCGCGCCGAGAGCACCAGGGCGGTGGACGACGGCGAGGCCTAGGAAGGGAACAACACGGAGGTAGGGAAGACTCGGCAGTTGTTTCCCACGCGGAGGGGAGTATCTGTTGTATGAGGGTTTATTGGTTAAATGCCCCCGTCGCGGGAGAATAACAGCAGTGTGGGTGAGTAGAGGATGGCTAGGCCAGCGATGGGAGTACGGTGGGGCGGTGAGGCTGCAAGGCAAAGACAACCGACCCATGGGAGGAGGGAGCGAGCAGTCCATGGGCGCTTGTTTGAGCGGCCGGGAGCAGAAGAGCAGAGATTGAAGAAGACGACGACCGTTGGATGGACATCCAACAATCCTTTGCTGTCGTCAACCTTTTTTTAGGAAAGCCTAAAATCTGTGGAAAACAGCAAGAATACAGCCCATCTGCCATTATTTCTAATAATTTACAGCCCATTTGCTAATTCTTAAGGTTTTTTTTGGAGCTCATATTCTTTTTGTTAGCATTACAGCCCATATTGTGGCCATGGTTAAAAAAATTATAAGAAATTTTGCATATTTCGGTGCAGTCCGAACTGTTTTTAATCCCAAAATTTCGACTCACATTCAAACTGATTTTAAAAAGAAATATATATCAATATGAAATCCAACAAATTATCCACGCATAAAAATTAATGTAATTTAAAATCTCGAAATGAAAAAAAGATATTTGAAACTAATTGCCGGTTTGATGTGTTTTATAAATGTACAGCCCATTTCTCATTACTGATAGGCCATTTTCTCGGCCAGCCGAATGAAGCTCTCCTCGTCTTGAAAGATTTGCAGCCCAACAGGCCTGACAAAGCGACTTACTTGGCAAATCACAAAAAAAACTGGGTTGTGGCCATGGACCCAGCTGTCAGCCTCTCCACGTACAGTACTCTTCCGATGGAAGTCGGTCGTTGACCACATTGACGACGCCGCGCCGAGTGCACCAAGGCGGTGGACGACGGCGAGGCCTAGGAAGGGGACGACGCGGAGCCGGGGAAGACGCGGCAGTGGATGCCCATGTGGAGAGGAGTACAAGGGCTCACTGGTTCGGCTGCGGCGTGAGGCTGTCGTCGCCGCAGAATAACAGGGAGTGTGGGTGAGTAGAGGGATACCCGGGGCCAGCGATGGGAGTAGTAGGGGGCGGTGAGGCCTCCGCGACATCACAGCCGGCCACGAGAGGCAGGAGCACGCGGCACGACCGGCGCTGCTTTGGGCGGCTGGAGCAAGAAGACCAGAGGTTGAAGAAGCACTATGGCCGTTGGATGGACATCGTGCAGTCCTTTGGAGCTAGAATCGTTCATATTGACTAAGTTGACAAAGCCCTCCGTCCTCGTCAACTTAGTAGGCCCACAAGTCAGCCACCCACTATGGTGGGTCCCAGCTAGCAGGGGGTATTCATTTTTTGGTGCATAATAAGGAGCCACTTCCTTGCGTGCGAAGATATAGCTGGTGGGTCCGACCTGTCAGCGAGGGGAACGTTTTTTTCGCGAAATACGGAAGCCCTCCCCACGTATAGTGCACGTACAGTGCGTAATAAGGAGGAACTTTCCTTGCATGCGACCATGGACCTTGTGGGTCCCAGCCGTCAGGCTCTCCATGTACAGTCCTCTTCCGATGACTCTCGTATATTGACCACGCCGCACCGAGCGCACTGAGGCGGTGGACGACGGCGAGGCCCTAGACTGGAA
Source organism: Aegilops longissima (assembly GCA_021605205.1). Taxonomy (NCBI): domain Eukaryota; kingdom Viridiplantae; phylum Streptophyta; class Magnoliopsida; order Poales; family Poaceae; genus Aegilops; species Aegilops longissima. The sequence goes on from CM038682.1 coordinate 634,657,507, forward strand.
CGACCCGGAGATGGGGAAGACGCGGCAGTAGAGTCGCAGACGGAGAGGAGTGGGAAACTTGACTGGTTCGGGTGCGGGGTGGGCCTACACTCGGCAGAGAATAACAGGAGGTGCGGAGTGGAGGGATGGCATGGCCGTCGGCGGGTAGCGTTTCGCTGAGGAGCGCAAAAACAACGCCACCGGACGCCAAGGTCTGGAGCAAGCGGTTCCGCAGCGCTGGGGAAGAAGACGAGAGATTGAAGAAGAATGTCGGCCGTTGGATGTAAATCCAACGCCTTCTTAAACTTCACCCATGGCCCACATGTCAGCTAGTCCATTTGTTTTTTAGTCCATTTGGTGGGCTGGGTGAAACAATGATGTAGCATCTATGCAGCCCGTTTAAATCTCATTTGCATTTTTCTCGAAATCAGCGGACTTGCTGGGCTTGGTGAAAATATCATGTTGGGCTAGACGGAGAAATGTTATAAAAACATAAACACATGATTGCACGTCAGTAAAATCTTTGCAAGCTTATGTACGCAATCACTAGGAGTTAACTTGGCAAGTTATGTATAAACAATTATTATTGGAGTATTATTTTGTAAGAACTTTCAACTTACAAAATAAAATATCATTTTAATTTGATGAGTTAATAGTACGTGGGGTATTATTATTTTTTAGGCTAGACGTGGGACAGTTGAGTTGGTTCTAGGGGAAAGTACTGGGAGAAAACTCAGTTTACATCGAAAAAGAAAGTGGGAGAAAATTCAGAGACCTGCTGGGTCCACCCGAGGAGAGGAATATGTTGGGAGGAAGGAGATTTAAAGCACGGCAATCGAGTGAACTAGTTTTTTTTACGGACAAGTGAACTAGTTTACATACATAAGCAAATAGCCACTAAAAAAAGCAATCAGGTTAATGGGTTCTTAAAAGAAATATTTCGGACAAAACAGATAATTACGACACACAGGCTAATGCATGAAACACTCAGATGATAAAGGTGCTTATAAACAGATAAAGTACAACATCTAGACCTTCCTGACACGCTTGATCATGACGTTGTGGCTGTCCGTGTACTCGTCGGTTACGAGAAGCAGACACGCCCTCATGTCCAAGATCTGCCTGTGCATGTCGTAGAATGTGTATGCGTCCTTGGCCGCGTAGGTTATGTAGGCTAGATTCAGAGGTACCTCCCACGTGTTCAGGTCGTCTTCTTTCATGTTGGCGTATCAGGGGTCGATATGGTCTCAGCGAGGTCAACCACGGAGTCCTTCTCCTGCCCGTTGCTGATGATCTTGTGCTTCTGGATGTCGACAAGTTGTTGCACCAGATGGCCGAATCATCGCGTTCTTCCTTCTCTCCACCGTAGCGAAGGTGCAGTCGACGCTGCCGATGAAACGGGCGAATGCTCCAGAACCTGGTGAAGCCATAGGACTGAGGCGGTGCAGAGCTTCACCGAGTCCGTATCGTTGGTGTACATCACATTCAACTTGGTGCAGCCATAGGACTGAACGACGAACTCAAAGGGGAACTCCTTGCTGAAGTCCATATCCAGCAGGCTCACCCCTCGGATCGCCATTGGAGTCTCTTCGAGTGAACGAGTGTGTAGGCGGCGACAGCAGTTCATTTTTCAGATCTTGGGGAACTGGATTCAATAGTAAGCTGAGTGTGTACAGGCGACAACAGTTACTACCCCTCCCTCGTCCGCTGCACGCCCGGCAGAAGATGCACCCTCGGCGCATTCAAACGCCTCCATTAAGAAACCTACTCCGGCCACACGTCGGTTCACGAGCGGGTCTGTATTGGTACTGTAATGACAGGAGTTAGTGGTCACTTTACTTAAATTTAATTAGCGTTAATAGAAATTTATACTTAAAACAAGCAATGCATTCACTCGTTCTATGAGTGCCACAGGATCAACATGCACAACAATTAGAATTATTATTCTCAGGACACACACGATCAGCACATTTGTCGCACTTTCACAAAGATAATACTACCAAGTTTGAACTGTTTGTTATGGTTGTTGTCCTCTGCATCATCATGCCGTGTTTCCCAGCTTGCAAGATTCAGAACCAACAAATAAGATCCAAATAATAAGTACAACAAAGATGCCTACACATCTCATTGATTCCCAGCTTACAAGATTCAGAACCAACAAATAAGATCCAAATAATAAGTACAACAAAGATACCTACACATCTCATTGATTCCCAGCTAGCAAGATTCAGAACCAACAAATAAGATTCAAATAATAAGTACAACAAAGATGCCTCCACATCTCACTGATTCCCAGCTTGCAAGATTCAAAACCAACCCATTAGAGCCTTTTGATAAAGTGAATATCGGGATTAAATCCATCTTGGCTAGCCATGTCATACAATTGAAGAACTTGGCGAATGCTCTTGACCGTCACAACATCTATAGTTGAGTATTCCTGTTTACACAGCATGTTTGCACAGCACAAACAAGGAGACAGGAGAGCATGATTTCGCTTTAATAGCGGCCTCCTTGAACTCAACCTCCAGCTCTACTTGGATGAGGTCTGCCTGGAGTTCCATGATTCAATTCATGCGCCTTTTTCTGCAGTTCACCTGAAATGAAGCAAAGATTGCATTATTCAGCTAGCAAGAAGTACTTGCTCTTGTGAGCTGGCAGGTTCTTCTTTAGTAGTTGCACTAAAATTGAGGAACATTAAGGTTGGCTGTCCGGCTCATGTAAGGTGCAACTATAATTTTCTTATCCTTTTGTGCAGTTCCACTAAAATAAAGTGCCATTGTGGTGACAATGGACGGCTCCATCTTGTAAAGGCTAATAAAATGTTGCATGAGATTACCAAAGAGAACTTGACGGAGATTTTGAGAACTCCAATCACCATTTTGTGCAGTTCCACCAAAATTGAGAGATGTTGCCCACGTGACATTTTAGTTGAACTGCACAAGACACTCATTCCAAAAAAGTGTTTTGTGCAGTTCACCAAAAGGTCACAATAGCAACAAGGTGAAATGGATATCCCTATCTGCACAAAATGATAGAAAGTAAACAGTTCTTTGGCCAATAAGAATATACAACATATACAAAATGAAAAGAAGCATCTTAATTATGTTCATGGCAATCACGCAAGGACAGAGAAATTTTAAAAGCGTCGGCAATGCTTCATGTTACCGTAAGCATTACGATCAACAATGAGATTCCTCAAATATGGGATTACTTTAATGGTGGCATTGCTTGTTTACGGATACAAGAAATAAATCAACAGCAGCTAAAGAGTTGGTTTAAGGGCATGGGACCGTGGGGACACCAGGACACTCAAAGAGCGTAAAGGAGCAACTTACTTATCATCTTGGGGAAAACAGCAGAGTGCCATTTGTAACATAGTTTAATTGCATCTTATCACTTTGGAGGCATTAGATTAACAATAACATTGGTTAGACATGTCCCTAAGGTAACAGCAGGATCGCTTCATTTTACATGCGCCCTTACATTAACAATAGCAAAAGGTTGGTATAAGGACATGCGACGGTGGACGATCAAAGACAATGTACCTACAAGGAGGCATAAAGTGGTGATGCCGAGCTTGTTCACGCTATGTGAGGGCAGCAAACCTAATCTCGAGACCTTGTACTATGTGAGGGCAGCAAATCTAATCACTGGAGACCTTTTACTATGTGAGGGCAGCAAATCTAATCCTGGAGACCTTTTACTATGTGAGGGCAGCAAATCTAATCCTAAGACATTTTACTATGTGAGGGCAGCAAATCTAATCCTGGAGACCTTTTACTATGTGAGGGCAGCAAATCTAATCCTAAGACATTTTACTATGTGAGGGCAGCAAATCTAACCCCGAGACCTTTTACTATGTGAGGGCAGCAAATATAATCCTGGAGACCTTTTACTATGTGAGGGCAGCAAATCTAATCCTGAGACATTTTACTATGTGAGGGCAGCAAATCTAATCCCGAGACCTTTTACTATGTGAGGGCAGCAAATCTAATCCTGGAGTCCTTTTACTATGTGATGGCAGCAAATCTAATCTTGGACATACTCTGTTGACTTGTCCACCAGCCGCCACTTTCTATCCTTTTTTCAACCAATAATAGATCTGTTCCTTATCCAGTTTGTACTGTGTTTTCCCATTATTTCCCTTTTCAATCAAGAGACCGGTTGGGTATCCGGTCTCTACTACTTTCACCATATTATTTCCTCTTTGAATCAAGTCCTAGATTCATGCTACAACTTCCCCCCTTTCTTCGTTGTTTGAACAAAGCCCTAGATTCGAATGCATGAAGTAGCTTTACCTCTAATAATACTAAAAATTTAGGTGGCTTTGGAAGAGCTAATGGGAGTAGAAAAAGATGCACATGCAGACACGTGGGGAGCTGGGGCAGTAGAGCAAGGCCGCTTTTGAAGAACTTATACCTGAGGGTCGCCGGGATGTCGGCGGTGGCATGTCGGATCTGCGGACAATACGGCAGGGAGGAGGAAGGGTCGGAGGACCTCCTGAGCCGGCGCTGTGTCGGAGAGAACGGCACGGGAAGAGGATCGGGCCCCTTCGGCAGCTGTGGGTTTCCTCCCTCGGCGGCGATGACCGCGTGAACGATGCACCTTTTAGTCCTCTACACACACTGGCCGAAGGGACCCGGCCGGATCTGTGACCAGCGGTGAGCAGAGAGAAAATGTCGCTACCGATGTCTTGTTTATATCTGGAGAGGATGAGAGAATGAAGAGAGCAACCCTAGTAAAGCAAGCGCTCAGCCCCAAGGTCCATATATAGTGGAGTGATTATCTTTTTCTCTCCACAACAAGCGTTTCAATTTGTGTACGTGGCATTAAAGAAAAGAAACTCTCTATTTAAGGTTCACTTGTTCTCCCCGCCCCTCCAATCATTGAACAACCCCACGGGTGAATAAACATACAGTAAGTACTGTATTTATATAGAACGAACAAGCTCGAACTATTTTCGCGTAGTTAAAGTTGAGGGCGAGGCTTTTCCCAGGCAGTACGCGCGGCAGTTTTCGGGTAGGCGGTTTGACAGAGAGGCGAGGAGGGTGAGCGAGTGGGGCTGCGCGATTTGACGGCACGTTACTGCTGGAAAGACTTGTGATATGACCACTCACTATAGTCATGAATTACTGGCGCTCCGACCAGGGTGATGCCCCCCTTCCTTCCGCGCTCTAATCTGGTGCATGACACGTTGACCCGGATGCTGGCTCTCCCACATGTCGGAGTAGTAAGAAGGAGCAAAGAATGATGCGGTATATACTAGTACTATACTACTCCCTCCATTCCTAAATATAAAAGTCTTTGGAGAGATTTCACTATGGACCACATATGGAGAAAAATGAGTGAATCTACACATAAAATGCATCTATATACATCCGTATGTGGTCCACAGTGAAATATCTACGAAGACTTATATTTAGGAACGGAGGGAGTACTACTCAGGTCGGAGGAGTGCGAACCACGGCAGCCCAGTGAACCAGCAGTGCAAACCACGGTAGCCCAGTGAACCAGCAGTAGAAAACAATGTGGTGATATGGCCATAAAAAACAATGTGCTACGGTCCACACTGTAGCATGTACAGTAACACTCCTCTTTGTTTGGATCCATGAGTTAGAGCTAGTTTGGGTTGAAATAGCCTCAAATTATCGAAACAAGAGGGGTTAGTTTGAGCTAGTTTGCTCTAACCCAGCTAAAAAAACTAGCCCGGTGGAGAGGTTCTAATTGGGTTAGTTATCCTCGGGCCCACTAAAAGAGAACTAAAAAAATCTCACCTGCCCGCACCAGATCGCTCCCCCTCTCGCACGACTCCTCTCTGTTCCCCATAGGGCCGCCCGCCCAAGCGCCGCTCGCCCTCTCTCTCCTCCGGCCGCCCTCTCCTTCCGGCCTCCGCCGCCCTACTCCGGCCGCCCTCTCCCTCCGGCCTTCGAAGGTCGTCCCGCTCCCCCTTCACCAATCGTTTTTCTCCCTCTGTCGTGCGCGGTGGCAGCGCATCTACCAGGGAGGTCGCGAGAGGAGTGAGTTTGTTCGTTCCTTCACTGTCTCACGACCATATCATTGATCTTGCTTGCTCTAGCGCTAATTCTGATTTGGAAAAGTAGATCCTGATCAAACTTGCTATAGATTTGTGGTGCACGCATGGAATTGTTTGATGTTGCTTGAGGAGGTAATAAATCTTTCTAGAGGCCCAAAGATTTAGGTCACCTTTCTAGATATTTCAGTTTCAGGCTTGCATTATTTCTAGAGGCCCAAAGATTCAGTTCACCTTTCTAGGTATTTCAGTTTCAGGCTTGCATTATTTCTAGAGGCCCAAAGATTCAGTTCACCTTTCTAGGTATTTTAGTTTCAGGCTTGCATTATTTCTAGAGGCCCAAAGATTCAGTTCACCTTTCTAGGTATTTCAGTTTCAGGCTTGCATTATTTCTAGAGGCCCAAAGATTCAGTTCACCTTTCTAGGTATTTTAGTTACAGGCTTGCATTATTTCTAGAGGCCCAAAGATTAAGTTCCCAGTCGGCGGCAAGCGGGCCTGCTACCCATGCTGGTGCCGACCTCAACTCGCAAGGGCCGGCGTCGGAGGGGTTCCCGGGGCTTGGGCTCTACAGAGCCTTCCTACAGAGCGACGATGGTGAGCTCCTCCCTCGGTGCGTGAGGGGCTCCGGGCTCCCTCCCTATCGTGAATGACTTCCGTGATGAGTTAGCTCATTCTTTGTTTCATGAAGTGTTTTTTTTATTTTGTGAAGCTTGATTGATGACTTGTATGTTTAAGTGGGATATCTCATTTGTATGGACAAAGTAAAAATTATCATGTTTTGCATGCTTGATTTGTATAGATGGTTCGTTTATGCCAATTGTGAGCGGGAGGAGGCCACAGAAGAGCCGGCCACACCAAGAGGGTGCTTGGATCCAAGGGACTTATTTTGGTCTGACTAAAAATAGGGTCCGAAGTAGTCAAATGATTGAGATAGAGCATTGATTGTCAATCTAACCCTGCCATCCATACACCTCTTTGGTTTAGAGTTAGTTCAGGGTTAGAATCTAACTCTAACCTCTAACTGAGTTAGAGTTCTCCTCGTCTCGGTCCATCGCCATCATACTTTCCCCATTCCTGTGTTTTCAGTATCCTACGAATCAAAGAGGCCCTTTTTTTTGCGAGAAAAATCAAAGAGGCCCTTAGACTGGTTTAGGTCCGGTCATTTTTTATAAACGTGTTATGTCCAAAATTTAATGAACATGCTCCGGTTTCCACGAAAATAATCCTGTTTCATGTAGTAATTCATTCATTCATTTATTCTTCTGCGGGGGGTTTGCATGTAATTCGTGAGGTCTGAAATGTAAAGTACCCCGGCATATGCTCCGAGTCGTGCATGCACTACGACCCAGATGCTCTATGTCCCACATGTCGGCGAATGGGAGCACGTGGAAATAGCCTAGGAGTACATATAGGAGGATAAATGCGTGAAAAAATATGTACTGTGAAGCGTAGCCGCGGTTCGAAAAGGAGACCTAAAGTGATGACAGCTATAGGTCGCACGCACCCAACTAGTGGTACTAGACATACGACTAATTTTTCCTCAAAAAAGAGGCACGAGTGCTCAAGACTCCTATTCTATTAACATGAGTCCCATCTGACAACAGCGTCCGTGCTACAGCTAGCTCTCCTCCCTCGTTTCTCTCTTCTAATTCTAAACTCGGCCGACGCCTGGTGGGCGGGGTGGGTTTGCTCAACTGCGGCCCCACCTCACAGTGAAAACGTTACGACTAGAATAAAAATGTCATATACTCCCTCGTTCATAAATATAAGCCTTTTTAGATACTAGTTCAAATGGAATACAACATACAGATGTATGTAGACATAGTTTAGAGTGTAGATTCACTCATTTTGCTCCGTATGTAGTATCACTTGATGGAATCTTTAGAAAGACATATTTGGGAACGGAGGGAGTAATATACTAATAAAACATTAAGGCCACGAGGCGATGCAGTGCTGGTTACAGGAGGCAAGAAGAAGAGATGCATCCATCGACGACGTCCACCTCCTCGACTCGGTATGCCGCCCACCGAACGACGCCTAAGTAGCAGCGGCTTTCGTGGCCAGGTCGACGTGCTTCTGAACAATGGCGTCCAAAGATTCCAGCCGCTGGAAGAAGGCCAATGTCTTTCTGTCCTCGCTTGCCTTGTAGTGGCCTATGTAGACGATTTCCTCGTAGACGTGGATGTGCAGGTCGACGGTTTCTTGCATGGCGAGGCGCTGCGTAGTGAGCGCGGCCTCGAGGTGCACATTCTTCGTCGCGACCTCCGGCACCTGCAGGGCCAACAGGGCTTGAAAGAGTTCGTCACCATGTAGGCCGATGAGGGTGGCGAGACAAAGAGGAGCCTAGGCGCTGGCTGGAGCGATCGGCAAGGTCGTCCGCGGCGCTTCTTGACGGCGGTGAACTTGCGGATGGAGTTGACCATCATGTCGTCCATGCGAGAGGCGGCGGCGTCGGCGAGGGCTACGATGCTGCGGGTCGCCAAGACTGCGTCTGAAACGCTGCACGGTGCGGGGCGCAGGCGGCGCCTTGATGATTTGGCACACCGATCGCCGCTCGCGTCCATCGCCTCCATAGGTGCTTGTGGCTTCCGGTCACTTGGTCTTGGATTGGAGTGAGCGGTGTTGCGCAGAGACTTGGGAGTAGATGGATTGGAGTGGTGGGCGCCTTTATTATATGAGAGTCCAAACTCGTTGCATTCACATCGTCTTTGGCTCTATTCTCTTCTCCAATTAATTCCCTCTGCATGTAATTGAGGATGCATCATTGACCGTTCAACGCCTCGGGAACCGCTACCCTCTTCCTCCTTGGCATTCAAGCACCTATGGACCCGTCGACGACGAGGTGCCTATGGTGACTTCGTATTTCAAGATGATAGTGCCGTGCGTGTGTGCGTTCATAGGGGTGAGTGTATGCGGCGTGTATATGAGCGCTTGCGTCATCTTGTGTCAAAAAACGTAAATGCATGTCAAAAAGAGACTAGTCAAGATACTCAATATTGTGCACCTCGGAGAGGAAAACGTAGAACTAGTACGTATTTATTTACGGTGCAGATTCACTCATTTTCCTCCATATGAACTCCGTATCGGTGTAGTCCAGTCACTTGTTGAAATCTCTAGAAGGGCAAATACTCCTTTCTGGTTTACAGGGCTATACTAGCAAGTAGTTGTAGTCTAGTACAATAGTGAGCTCACATAGCAATTTTGTCTCATGCAAGAGCCTGGCTATATCGTGCTCAATGTTCGCAATCGCAACGCTCGGTTTGCGCTTGGCTCTTCGCCTCTTGAGAAGACGAACAATGATGTTACTACTACTGCTTCTACAGTGTCGAATCCACTGCTGCCTGTCCATCCACCGCGAGCGGGACGGATAGCTTGTTGTAGAAGTACTACTAAGCAAAAGCATGTCCTCGTTTGTGAGCAACCGCGCACATGGGCGAGGGAGAAGGCGTGTAGTAAAATCAAGCTTCTCCTCGTCGTACGAGTTGACGCGACACATCATAGCACTGGCCCCACATGCTTGCCTCTAAACTTGGCTGAAAGACCCGCAGTGTACAATATATTTGCTGCAACCTCTAACATTTACCCACCACAAATTAAAATATATGTGGCCGTATGCATCGTTCTGATGCAGAGGCCGGGGAGTCCCCCTTTAAAAAAAACAAATTAAAATATATATTCCTGTCTTGAGCAGATGAGCGTGCAAACTACAATCACCAGGGTGACAGGTAGGGCCAGAAGACCATTTTAAATTTTTTAAAAAAACTTCGAGACGGCCACATAGCATGGAGCCGAACCCAACGATTTTAAGCTTACAGGCACGGTACACGCTATTCTAGACTACTCTACACATGAAACTGCCACACGAGCGTCCGGGCTGCAGTTGGCTCTTCGCCTCTTTGGGAAGTCGAACAATGATGGAGTACTACTGCACTGGAGGAGTACTACAGTACTCTTCTGGCCATCTGACACCGATTGAACTGCTGCATGTCCACCGCGTGCGGGAGGGAGAGCGTGTAGCGAAAGCTTCTCCTAGTCTTGCCAGCCACCACGCTCATGGGCGAGGAGGGACGCTCCTGCCTTTGCGTATGACAGGTGGGCCCGACAGTGTGTGGCCAACCTGTCATACAGCCAAAGGCAGTGCAGTTAAGTCCGTGAGGAGAGGATAATCAAACTTCTCGTTGATGTACGAGTTGACGCGACACATCAAAGCACTGCATTCGATATACTCCCTCCTTTCCGGTTTATAAGGCTCAATTAAAAAATCTCACCAACCAAGGTAGTAGATGGTGAGTGGTGGAATATTTTTTGTAGTTTGCAAAAGCACCCAATTAGTGGTCTTGTTTTTCTCAAAAAGTATGTTTATCAATGCATTAATTGCAATGCATGCATGCATAAATTACATGCATTGGTCAATTTTCTCTTAATACTTGCATGCAATGATTTAATGCACCTTGGAATCTGAACATGTGATGGGGAACAACCAAATTGAGCCTTATAAAATGGAAAAACTGAAATTTTGAGATAAGCCCTATAAACCGGAAAGGAGGGAGTATTTCAATAATTTGTGTTTACCGATGCATTAATTACAACGCATGCATGCATGCCGTGACTCTTCTTTTGATACTTGCATGTGTTGATTTAATGCACCTTGAAGTAGTACTATAAAATATGTGACGGTAAAGCTTTGTAATACCCCGGCCCAAGTCGAGAGATGGTTGTGCACAAGGAGGGCGAGATCATGCAGACCGAACAGGACCCGACGATGGAGCTCTCTAAGGTCTCGATGGACCTCACCGTGCTCCACTGCCCCTTGTGCCTCCGCCCCTTGACGCCTCCAGTGTATGAGGTTCGAATACACCTCGTCCGTTCGGCTGATTGAGCAAGGTACAAGTTTCTTGATTGATGTGATGTTCGATTGATTTCTGCAGTGCAAGAGAGGGCACCTGGCCTGCGCGGACTGCCACGTCGAGGCCCCGGGAACCAGCGGCACTGCAAGCGCGGCGGTGGCTTCGACGTGCGGAACACGGCGGTGGACTCCGTCCTTTCGTCGGTGAGGGTGGAGTGCCCGCATGAAGGCTGTGTGCTCTACATCACTTACCACAAGCTCGCCGATCACCAGAGTGTGTGTCCGCTCGCGCCCTGCAAATGCCTCGTGCCCGTCTGCGGCTACGAAGGCCCGCCGCCGGTGCTCTACCACCACATCAGCACCGCGCATCCCACGCCTGTGCACAGGATCCAGTACGACAAGATGCTCCAGCTGCAAGTGCCACTGTCAGAGCCACGGCTCTTGCTGTTCGCGGAGGAGGACCACCGCGCGTTTTTCTTGGTCGGCGGCGTGCTCGACATCGGCGCACCTATCGCCGTGTCGGTCATCTGCATCAGAGCGGGGGCGTACCCACTGCCGCACTACTTGGCTTAGCTGTTTGCGAACGGCCCGCCGGGGGAGCCCAAAGGCACGACCGACGCCGTCAAGGTGGAAATGGAGGTGACAAGCAGCAAGGATCCCGGCGACGTCGACGTGCAGGAGCTGACCTTCTTGACAGTTCCACCCAAGCTGCTAGCCGGGGCTAAGCTTGTGTCCCTCCACATTCAGATTGACAAGCTCACGTCCTAAATGTTTCTACATTGCCTTCTGTTTATCTTAGTAATATGCTAATATAGGGATTACCTTGGTCTATTTTAGCTAAAGAAATGGTGGGTTTTGGTGGCGATGCAGCAATTACTTGACATCGATCAGTAATTTCCAACAATCGAACGGATATTTTGTGTCATTGGATATAAAGTTCCTTTGGGTAAGAAGTACTACTTGTCATCAAAATGGATAAAAGGAGATGTATGTAGACGTATTTTAGTTCTAGATACGTCCCTTTTTATCCATTTTGATGACAAGCACTCCCTCCGTTCCACAATACATACCTTCCATTTGTCAAAATATAGATGTATCTAGACATGTTTTAGTATATAGGTACATCCATGATAGAGCCAATCAGATGGTTGAGAACACTACAATTCATAGCTATAGATGCGTGTGTGACTCCCAGATGCAGAGGCCGGGGGTCATCATCCTCCTTTTCGAGAAAAAACAGACGTGTGTGTGAGAGGACGAGTGCGTGCGTGCACCTCTTCTCTTCCTGTATAACGTACTACTAAACTCAGAGTACAAGTTTTTGTGGGTGGCACGATGGTGCGTGCGAGAAGTCCCGAGAGATAGGTTTAATGCGTCTGAAAAAAGGACTAGCCTAGAGCTCGCCACGCGGCTATTCCTGTCGAACGCCCCATTAACCGTAAGATATGTATACGATGGTGCCAGTTATTGCACGTACACAGCAGTACTCCCTCCTTTCCGGTTTATAGGGCTTAATTCAAAAATCTCACCAACCAAGATGGTGAGTGGTGGAATATTTTTTGTAGTAATTTGCAAAAGAACCTAATTAATGCTCTTGTTTTTCTCAAAAAATTATGTTTATCAATGCATTAATTGCAATGCATGCATGCATAAAGTAGCTTGCGTCTCGTCACATTCCAAATTACTCCACGCTATATTGAATTGCAAACCTGTTCACACTGATCACAACCTAAACGGTTTCCCACTTAGGAGCGTATTAGTACCACGCTATATTGAATTCCAAACCTGTTCACACCGATCACAACCTAAACGGTTTCCCACTTAGGAGCGTATTAGTACTCGGTTATAAATACTAGTATGCCAAGATGACTGCACATTCCTCCTCAACTCCTCATCCACAAAAACAAACAAGTCATTCAGCATCCTTCCCTTGCGTCTGCCATGGCCAGCGTGAGTTCTGGGTCGAGAGATTGCCACCAGGGAGAGGCGAGCATGGAAGCAGAAGCACGAGAGATGTCCCGCCTCGCTGCGAGAGCAGCCGACATGTCCCGCCGCGTGGAAGTAGCAGCATAGAGGTCCCGCTGCGCCGCTGAAGTAGCACGGAGGTACCGCCGTGCCGTCGATGCAGCAGACTAGTCCGGCCGCACCGCGGAAGCAGCAGAGATGTCCCGCCGCGCCGCGGTGGCCTGGGAAAATTTCTCGCGGGTAGGCGACGACTGTTACAGGCGCATGCATGCGATCGTCCATAGCCAGATGGATCAGATCTCTGGCTGGGCGAGGTTGCAGGACGACGTGAAAGCCTCATTTGAACAGGCTACCGGCATCATCCGGCAACTAAGGGAGGGCAATGAGAGGCTCCGGGCCGAGCACGACCTGCTGAGGGAGAAAATCGTTCGAAGTGCAGACCAGCAGGAGGAGACCAGTGCCTTGTTGAAGAGGATCGGCGTCATCGTCAAGAAACTTATGGACGAGAATGACATGCTCCGCAACGAGCGCCAAAGGCTGGTGGAGGAATCCGTGGATGTTGTCAAGCACCGTCTTGAGGACACGAAAGAGCTCATCGCCACTCGCCACGGAGACTAGTTCCCGCGGCCTGCAACAATGCATCAAGAAAGTAGAGATCAGCGAGCCAGATCCTTGTCTTCCTTCTTCTTTTGCCCTTGTGTATTTCGGGCATAGCCGCATGTGGCTTTTTAGTTATCTTCCTAATTATGTAAGACAATTAATCGTCCTTATCTTTCTGTGGAAGATCAATGTTGCGAGGCTGGAATGAAGAAAACTCTTGCTGTGGCGACCCTGGCGTTGCTGTTCTTCTAGTTGTTGTTGGGCTTCCTTCAGTTTCCTGGTTTCTTTTGATGTAATAATCGGTTTAGGATGTGGATTGTGTCGTCGGTTGTGAAATGTTGGGTTCTAGCGCGGATGTTTGGCCTTTGTTGGCCTCTTGGGATGTTGCGATTTCAATCTGGTAGCTTTTAGTCCTTCGTGATAGGCTGGAGTTGTGTTGAACTGCTAGTGAATTGTGGTGGTTTTCAGTAATGAAAATCGGAAGGGGCAAGCCCTTCTTTGATCAAAAAAAATTTAATCGTCCTTATATATTCATCAGTCTTGCTATAAGTCGTAGTAGATGCTATAATAGGTCCGTCGGATCTTACATCAAGATTCGTGCTTTCAGATTTTCTTTTTTCTCTCTTAAATCTCAGTCGAGTGAGACATAGCCACGCCATTAAACAGAGGCTCGGGCGCCATTAATGGAGACCTTGGGAGAGAGGTGGACGGCAGATGGAGGTCAAAGGGCTCTCCTCCCGATAAGCACGCGCAGGGGTCTGATCGCACGCCTCTCGTACTCAAATAGCTACCCTGCATGGCGCCTCCTAGCTAATAAAAAATGGGGGCGCGTATGCACGTAAATGGTACTAGTAAGTAGAACGCCCACGGTTTCAATAATACTTGTGTTTCCGATTGTAACATGACAACACTTGTTCCAAAATGACTTTGTTGATTGTTAATGTGTGTGCCTTCGCAAATCGGACTGCAAATTTACCACAGCATGTTGGTGCCATGTCATGGCACCAAGCCAAGTTTCATTATTTTCATGCGTGTTTTGGATTTACAGGAATTAAAAAACTAAGTTTCTCAATGTTTCCAACCCAGCCACGACGCCTAGAATTTTGAATTTCATTCCCATTTCTTGCATGGAACCTAGAAATTTACCCGAGGACACACATGTGATTTTTCAACCAACTTTGGTGCACTGGAACATGTGCTTGTATTTCAAATTTGAATTATGCACACAAAGGTGACACGTTCCCTCCTAGAACCACGAGCCTTCTTGAGAGAAGCTCCGATTTGCAAGAAGCTTATGCCAAAATTTGTTCCTATTCGGTCAATTTTTTTACCACGGCATGGTACTACCATGACATGACACCATGCCAAGTTTCATGATTTTAAAACCAAGTTTCTCAATGTTCTCGACCGAGCCACGATGCCCAGATGTTTGAATCTTATTCTCATTTTTTGCATGGGACCTACTCCCTCCTTCCATCTATATAGGGCCTAATGTGTTTTTCAAGACAACCTTTGACTATTGACAAGATTAATAGCACATGAGATGTATACTATGAAAATTATATTATTGGAAGCTCCTTTGACATACAAATTTGAAGGTATGCTTTGTGTAAGTTGCATGTCATATATTATTGCTCTAACGTTTGATCAAAGTTAGCCTCGAAAAACGCATTAAGACCTATATAGATGGAAGGAGGGAGTAGAAATTCACCCGAAGACACAAATGTGATTTTTCAACCAACTTTGGTGCACGGGAGCATGTGCTTGTAGTTCAAATTTGAATTATGCACATTAAATGACCAAAACTCAATTAATGTGTAAATAAGGCCAAACGAAGCGGAATAATTCCAAAATTTAACAGGCACTCATGTAGTTCTATGTTGCCTTTGTAAATAAACTCAAGGGGACAACGATATCGTTTAGCACTCAAAGGTGGCACGTTCCTCTCGTAACCACGAGCCTTCTTGAGAGAAGCTTCGGTTTGCAAGAAGCTTATACCAAAATCTGTTCCTATTCGGCCTTTTTTTACCACAACATGGTAGTACCATGACATGACATCCATGCCAAGTTTCATGATTTTCAGATGTGTTTTGGATTTACAAGAATTTTAAAACCAAGTTTCTCAATGTTCTCGGCCGAGCCACGTTGCCCAGATGTTTTAATTTTATTCTCATTTCTTGCATGGGACCTAGAAACCCGAGGACACAAATGTGATTTTTCAACCAACTTTGGTGCACGAGAGCATGTGCTTGTAGTTCAAATTTGACTTATGCACATTAAATGACCAGAAACTCAATTAATGTATAAAAAACGACAAACGAACCCGGAATAATTCCAAAATTTAACAGGGCACTAATGTAGTTCTATGTTGCCTTTGTTAAGAAACTCAAGGGGGGCGTATATCGTTTCACACTCAAAGGTGGCACGCCCTCTTAGAACCACGAGCTTCCAAATCGGCCCAATTTTTTACCACAACATGTTAGTGCCATGACATGACACCATGCCAAGTTTCATGATTTCCAGCGAGTTTTGGATTTACATGAATTTAAAATCTAAGTTTCTCGATGTTCTCGGCAGAGTCATGACGCCAGATGTTTGAATTTCATTCTCATTTCTTCCATGGGACCTAGAAATTCAACCAAGGACACACATGTGATTTTTCAACCCACTTTGGTGCACCGGAGCATGTGCATGCAATTCATATTTAGATTATGCACATTAAAAGTCCGAAACTCAATTAATGTATAAAAGGCCAAATGAACTCGAAATAATTCCAAAATTTAACAGGCACTCATATAGTTCTATGTTGCCTCTGTAAATAAAATTAGGGGAGGCATCGATATCGTTTACAAGACACAAAGGTGACACGTTCCTCTCGGAACCACGAGGCTTGTTGAGAGAATCTCCGGTTTTGCAAGAGGCTTATACCAAAACTTGTCCCAATTCAGCCAAAAATTATACGATGAAAACAGGGTTTAGATTATCCCAACATCTCGCTACCTAGACCAATAATGTACTATGATTTGAATTCAACATAAAATGGATACAAATATTTGAATTGGAGAGCGATGGTACATGTAGTTCATAGTGAAATATGATTACTGCTATATGCATGTCTTTTTGTTATCAAGATAATATTTAAATTATTGTAACTTGACAACAATCGATTCAAATAAGGAAAATTGATTCAAATTTAGTCCATATGGTAGACGACAATATATATGTTCACATGGTGGAGTAAAATGTTCATATATGATGGAAGATCAAAATGTACGACTACATCAATTATAAACCGCAAGGTCACCTAATGATATATTCAATTCAACATAACGTGGATTCAAAATTGAAATTCGAGATCATGGCATCTGTAATCATATAAAAGGGACATTACTCTTTCTTTGGTGGGAATTGATTTGTTTTTATTGTTGTTGAGGAAGTGCGAATCGATTTGGTACTGTGCAAGGTAATCTTGTTCTCCTATTTTTGTACATTTTCTTGTAGTTTTTCAATGGCATCTATAGCAATATAGTAAAAGGGACATGACTCTCTTGTGTCTTGTATGAATTGTTTTTTACACGTTAAGTTTGTTCTGCCGAACAAGGAATCCGCACCTTGTTATCCCGAAATTTTCAAGCTCGGTATCTTTTGTCTCACCCGCTTTGAAACTCCCGCTTCTTCAACCCGCCACGCCTTGTTATCCCGAAATTTGACGCCTTGAGAAATCCCTCCTCATCCAAATCGCTCCGTAGCCTGACACACGAAATCCCCTTCTACCCTCACCGAAATGAAGCTCCACGTCGCGGTGTCAAAACCGTGGGGTGCGCTGTAACTTACCCTACATTTCGGACAAGCGTCCCTAAGCTTGGCTCCCCCTCCCCTTCGCCCCCATTCATACACCGAGGCCGCCAAAACCCGCGAAACCCCACGCCCTCCGTCGGCCTCCCGACCGCCGCCACCGGAGAATCTTCCCGACTACGCCGCCCACCGCAACAGCTCGCCGTCCCTCATCCACCGCACCGGATGAGGATCCGTTGTCGATCTCGTCGTCCCGCCGGATCAGCCGCCTCGTCCTCCACCTCCAAGGAGCTGCCCCGACGTTCACCTCGTCTATCGCGCCACCTCAATCCCCACAGCGCCGTCTTGACCTGCCCCACCGGAACCACAGCACCCTCACCAATTCCTCCGATGAAGTCGAGGCCAACTCGGCGCCACCAAGGAGGTTCTACACTCACCGCTGCATTTTATCTTTTATTCGATCTCACGGAGCTGCCGGTGCTCGATACCGAGCACACATGGCGTCTCCATCGACGGCACCGTCGCCGGCCACATCATCCACGGCGTCTCTCCCCCATTTTGTTGCTTCCTCGGCGGCGACTTCCACAACGGCACTAGCTGCAGCTGTTCGGCTCTCGCTTTCATGCCGCTTCTCTCTGTTTGCTTTGTCGGTCGCTTGCTGCACTGCCTCCTGCTTTCATTCGTGCTGCTGCTCGCTCTTGCTCTCGCTATGCTGCTATCGCTGTTGCACGACCTCCGGTAGCTACAGGAGTTGCTGCTTTAGCACTCGCTCATGGTGCTATCGCACGACTTGCTCTTTGCTAGTGCGTTCCGCCGAGGCGTCGCTGATTTAGATCATCGCTTCTCGCTACTAGTGCTCGAACGCCTTAAACATCTATTGCAATGCTCACACTAGTTCAATCAGTTTCGACAAGAAAATTCAGTTTCGATGTGAAGTTCATTTTCTTCGCTTAAGTTCGAGTGAACAGTACTTACAAGATCTCGTCGGAGCGGCCGTGGCGCTGCTGATGCGTTTACATCTAGAACTTTTGGTGATGTATTTTACATCATCTATTGCAGATTATATTAGGGTCCCACTTCAGATTAACGTTGTCTGTCTTGTCATGCTTCAGCCTCGTCGCCAGACACCTTAGCGGAGCTGCTCCAACGATGAAACCGTCGATCACAAATGAGCAGTACCCTCGGCGCCGCTTCCAGAGGCCTCGGATCTTCTTCCCGCCTCCGACAAATACACCAAAGATCATCACCATCCTCCACGCCCAACCCAATGATGTTGAGGTCCACAAGGCTATGCCAAAGAGGTTGTACACTCGTCGCATCACTTTGTTTCTCCATTCCTCTGTTCTTCCAATTCATGTGAGCCAAACACCCAAAGTTGATCGAAATCCTATGTTTCCAAATGCTCTGCTTTGCACGTGCATTCCTATCCTATTCTGTGTTTTCCTGTCTCTGCGCTTATAGAATCCTCCAATTCTAAGGAGCCCTTACAGATTTACTTCATTTTCAGATTGGCATAAAAGAAAACTCGTGTGTTATGTCCTGCTCTGCCGTGCCGTCATCCACCCCACCGAGGTGCACCATCGATGAAGCGTTCACTGCAGCAGAGATCCCCGCATACTTTCTTTCGCCGCCTCAGATCATCTTCCCGTTGCCGCAGCCACGCCAACTGCATTACCATCATCGATCGAGCAGATGAACCCGAGGACTACAGTTCCTAAGAGAGGTCACGCCTTTCGTGTTTGCTTACGTTATACATCGGTTATTATTATCTGCTACTTTATCGCTCATCTTGAGTTTTGAATTGCCCATGGGTCTCATATCGAGCCAAAGAACGAATAGTATCTGCTCTACTATCTGGTTCATCTGGGGTCTTCTATTGGTTCATGTTGGGTGGGCAACAAACAATAGATGATCCATTGTCTATCTTTTAAACTGAAGCTATAATCTACCTGCTATCATTAGTTTTGGATCCATCCACTGCTTGCTACCATCAGTCTTGATTTTTGCATGCACCCTTAGGCCTTACAAAATCTAACTATTTTTTATTATGCATGTCGATATTGTACACAATCGTCTCGAACATGTAGAGAAAAAGAGAAGACCGCTATGCGAATATAATGTCATGCAGACGCCTGCCCATGGTGGGCTAAGCCCCCCCTCTCTCCTGCATTTCAGATTGTATTCTAGAGGAAGATAACTGTTGAGATGGAGATTCAGAAGGAGCCACCACGCCTATTTACCACCTAAGGTGTTTGCTCTAACCTGGCATGCTGATGTTTGGTCATATCATGCATATGGCGCCTTGCATTGCTTACATTATACATCTTATATGTCATCAGCTTAGTTTAGATTTGCTTTGTGTGAATGCCACCTGTTTGGTTTCTATATCATACTCCCACCATTCCTAAATATTTGTCTTTTTAGAGATTTCAACAAGTGACTACATACGGAACAAAATGAGTGAATCTACACTCTAAAATATGTCTATATACATCTGTATGTGGTAGTCCATTTGAAATATCTAGAAAGACAAATATTTAGGAACGGAGGGAGTATATGGGAATTATGCAATGCCATCTTCTTTAGCCAGGCATCATATACGTGAATCATGCAATGCCATCCTGTTTAGTCAGTCATCGTATATGTGAATTGTATCGTGCCATATTTTTTCCATAATGTATTCCAATTGTCAACAATGTTTATACATTCATCTACTCTTCCTGTGCATCAACCATTTGAGTCGGTCATGGGAAAATCTGGAGGAAAACAAGGTCTTCGAGCGATCATGCTACTGTCGATGCAGATTTCTTGTTGGTTACGATAGCTCCTCGAGGAGGATTCAGAGAGAGATGACCATTGTGTCCCCCCGAGGTGCATGCTCTAACTTGGCTGGGTTATTTTGCTCATATCATGCATATGGTGTCTTGCATTTCCATGCCATCTTCTTAGATTAGACATGCTTTGTGTGAATGCCTCATGTTTGCTTTCTATATCAGATATGTGAATTATGCAATGCCATGTTTTTCAGCCAGTTGTCATATATGTGAATTATGCACCGCCGTGGAGCCAGGCATCATATATGTGAATTATATCACGCCATCTTTTTTTTCATTACGTATTCCATTTGTTGACAATCTGTGTATATTGAACTACTCTTCATGTGTATCAGCCATTTGAGCCGTTATGAAAAAATCTAGAGTGAAAACAAGGTCTTCAGAGAGTGCAATGGTACTGTTGAAGCATATATCTCGATGGTTACAGGAGCTCCTCGGAGGAGGATTCAGAGAGATGACCAGTCCTATATCCCACCCGAGGTGTATGCTCTAAGTTGCAATGTTTATATTTCTCATATGATGCATATGGTGTCTTGCATTGCTTAGTTTAGACATCATATGCACAATATTGAATTCTATCTCGCTTAGTTTAGAGATCATACATGCGAGTGCCACCGCTTAGTATATGAATCAATTATGTCAATTATATCATGCCATCCTATATACTTAGACAATATGTATGTGAATTATTTCATCCCAACCTATTTTAGAAAGACATCATATAGTTTTGTCATGTCATCCTGTTTAGGTACTCATCATATGTTGAATTATGCCATTATATCATGTTAAGTTATCCATCATATATCTGAAATGTGTCATGCTATCCTATTTAGTTAGGCATCATATATGTGAAATTGTGTCATGTTGTCTGTTTGGTTAGACAACATATATGTGAATTACCACATCTGCTATCATACAATGTCTCAGACGCTCAATTTCTTTTCTTGTTTATCAGCCATTTGAATTGGAGGGGTGATGGCGGTATCTAAGGGTGCAAAACCCGTTCTTCACAAAAGGCAAGTGCTACCCGTCGATGCAGATAGAACCATGGTTGTACCGCCCACAAACTAGCCCCACCACACATAATCGAGACTCTTCCAGATTGCACACTTACATCGTTGGGCGAGAACCAGCTACAACCCATCTAACCGCAACCCCAAATGGATAGTAACCCACTTATAGTTGACAAAGCACCATGTCCACCACAGAGTACCCCCACAAGAGCAGTTTGTAAAGCTACTGCAGTGCCCAAAGCACGAAGACCACCACAGCTAACTCAAACTCCACGTTTAAAGCAGAAGAGCAACTGTTCTCAGGTCAGATTCCGTAGCTATGGTCCATACTCCTTTGTTGTTGCATCACTGTATTTACTCATACCAACTACTTTCAAATTTGAAGGATCCAATTGAAACTCCAATGGCGCAACAAGTATGTTTTAAACCTATTTCTTTAACTGGATTGTTGTTCTAACTTCTTGCTCTATGTTGATTTCAGTTTAAGTTGTATAAACAGTTATGTTCTCATGTGATGCACATTACAAGTGCTGCCAATGCTGTGTAGTTTCTCACACTTATATTCTGTCTATGCTGTTGTGTCTTAAAAATATATGAGTTGAACTGTGTCTCTATCTTGATTAGGTAACATAAACTAGAATGATATGGACAATACAATGACCATAGTCCATAGATATATGTTCGTTTCATGCTGTTATCCTGTCCACCTTACTACTGAACCGGTTTACCAAAATGAGTTTCAGATACTACAAGCTAAACTTGTGATGTGTCTCGCTTGTTTCTCTTGTAGTATGCAAATGAATATTGGAGAAGAGCACCCCACTATGCAATGGTAGAGAAAGTAATGCATATAAGGTTCAAGATAGTGAGACAACCTGTTGGTCTCCAATAAAGGTGATAAAACGATCTTGTAGACGGTGAGAAAACCCCACATCCTGCGTTGATGTAGTGTTCGAGTTACTAGCCAAGATCACCGGCACAAGCTCTTCGAACTCGCTGCTGAATCACTTCGCTTCTTCGATCTCAGCTACAAGTTGAATGGCATCACCACCGTGTCTTTGCGGCAAGAAGTCAAGGACGAGGAAGTCCTGCAAAATTCAGATCGTACTTTATTGTGCAACAAAGAAGTTACCGGAGGATTTAAGCGCCAAACAAGAGAAAGTTAATAAGCTTGCTAAGCATCTTGCCAAGATTATGGGTACCTGTGATATTGTTTCTTGAACTCTTCAAGTGGTTTCAGCCTGGACTTGTTTTGTCTTGGGCGTTTATATGCTGCTTTGTTCCCTATATTTGCACTGGTGGCGAACTTCGATACCCAGTGGATGTAATATGTGTAATAGCCGTGATAGCCTAGCATAAGTTGCTTGCTTATTTATTTCCTTGTTGTCTTGTTTATTTGTTTGCTTGTAGTCAGTGCAGTTCTTTTTCTGCGGTTTTCTAGTGGCTGTAATAACCTGTTTTTTAAAACTAGGACACAATAACCATGGACTAATATTTACTGTAGTGACACTGGGCCTCCTATGGGCCGCAGAAATAGTGGGCCTTCTACGGGCCATAGAAATAGTAGGCCTTCTACGGGCCGTAGAAACAATGGGCCTTCTACGGGCCGTATCATTAATGGGCCTTATACGGGTCGTATGATCGATTGGCAAACATGGGCCAATAACGAGTCGCATTATGGCCGTAAGCGGGCTAGAGTTGGAATCGTCCGCTCATGGGCCGACCATAACGGGCCATCATTAATAGGCCGATTTGATGACGCTATGAAAACGCCCAACGATTAACGGACCACAAACGGGCCGATCAGAACCACGGGCTGAATTTGGCCCACAAGCGTAAAATGACAATAACGGGCCGTAAGTAAACGAATCGCCGAAATGAGCCCAAGAATAAATGGGCTCGAGAAGGCCGAAGATAACATGGGCTGAAACCGCCCAATCAATAATGGTCCTTAATGGGTATAAAGTGATACATTTGTTCATTACGGGCCGCCACCACGGCCGTTAATGGGTGTAAAGTGATACATTTGTTCATTGCGGGCCGTTTCACCACGGGCCGTTAATAGGCCAAGAGTTACATAGGGCCTCATATGGGCCGAAGACGCCATGGGCCATACATGGGCCGGCGAAAACGGCTGAAATCATATTGATGGCCCAGATGACGCTACTAGGCCTAATTCGGATAGGGCGAACGGGCCTTGGGTTAGCGGGTCGTAAATGGGCTATATGCGAACATGCCGCTAACGAGCTTTCCATGGGCCGGCCCGCCACCTTTTGACCAAGTCAAATGGGCCGGCCTTTTCACAGGAATGGGCCTTTGTTGGGTCGTGTCACGTGTCGACGTATCATAGGCGCCTTCTGTCCAATGAGTGGATGACATTTGTCCCAACGATGAGCCACACGTGTTTCCTCTAGCCAATGATGATTTTACACGTGGAAAATCCCCATTGGTCGGGGCTGTTAACGGGTTATCGGATCCAAAACCCGACCCGATAGCTTAACGGTGTTCCGTTACGGTGGATGCCACGTGTCGGTCACCCTTGACGAAAGCACTTCTGTGACGCGCGATTTATCGTCGTGGAAGTGGACACTTCCGTGACGATAATTTTGGTAATGTCATGGAACACTTCTCGACAAAGACAGTATGACTATCTTGATTCTGTCATAAAATCGTCATGGATGTACATGCATGAAAAAAAAACGCGCCTACTGTGACAAACACGTATCATCACGGAAGTGTATTTTTTCTGTAGTGAGGGGTTGGCGCGGGTGGAGCTGGGTTGGCGTCCGGGGGCCGGAAGGTCCGGTCTGGCTGGAGGTTCCGGGGGCCGAATGGTCCGGGACGGGTTCCGGGCTAACCAGAGAGTTGGCACGCCCGAGCGGGTCGAAGACGTCGGAGGCCGGAAGCTCCGGGTCGGCCGGAGGGTCCGGGGGCCGGAAGTTCCTGGCTCTGGCCGGAAGTTCCGACTGTCCAGAGTGTTGACGCCTGTCTCTTCTTCTTCAGCCCTCGGCTCCGTGACTTGAGCGTTGTACCTGATCACACATAGCATCTCGGACTTAGGCAGTAGCCATGTCTCACTTGAAAAGGAGGGAAACTCAAGTAGGAGTGATGTCACCTCGGATTGAATAGCACGAGCCCTAGCTCTTGTCATGGGTCCACTTGGAGCTTGGATAGTTGAGGTGGTGTCCATGGGGGTGATCGTGGGATGCTCCGCATCATGTTGCGACCCTATGGGTGCATCTCTGGTAACCCACCGCAGCTTGTGTCAGAGTTGATAGACTCGACCTCAGCTAGTTGGAACAAGCAAAGGGTGAACGAGGTGTTTCTGCCAATGGACGCAAAGATCGTTTTGGGCATCCCTCTTTGCACACGCAGTATAGATGACTTCTGGTGCTGGAATTCTGAGAGTAAGGGTGTTTTCACAGTTAAATCAGCGTACCGAATGTTATCTGAAACTAAGCAGCGTCGTGAGGCTTGGCTTGAGGGGGCACCGGGAATGTCAACGTTACATTCATAGAAAGGGATGTGGAAGAAGCTATGGAAAACCGATGTACTAGCGAAAGTACGGATGTTTTGTGGCGACTTTCAAAACATTCCCTCCCCACGGAGGATGTGCGGGCTCACCATCATATGACGACCTCTAGCAGATGAGGGTTATACGGAATGCCGGACTCATGGAAACACTCGTTGATGCAGTGTACAGTGTCCAGGTGTGTATGGGTGCTGGTGGATGAGGATCTCGCACATCAAATGACGGCTTCGTCCGAACCGCAAGCGAAGCAATGGCTGTTTTCGTTGATTGAGTCACTAACTCGCGACCAGTTTGCTTTAATATCAATAACTCTGTGGTCATTTGGTACGCGAGGCGCAAGGCGATCCATGAGGGAATTTTCCAGAGCCCCCAAGCACTTCAAAGTTTCATTAGTAGGTACTGTGATGAGCTTAAAATGATTCGACCTACTGTGATGAGGACGGCTGCACGTACTGGCCCAACAGGTTCTCACCGGCCTAAGGCTCCTCCGGTGGGCTTTGCAAAAATACACGTTGATGTTGCAGTCCGGCCAAGGAGAGGTGGTTCTTCAGCTGCGGTATGTCGTGATTCAAGTGGAAATTATTTGGGGAGCTCAGCTCTTGTGGTGGAAGGCGTGGTTGATCCATCTTCTTTGGAAGCGATGGCATGTAGAGAAGCAATGTGTCTGGCGGAGGATCTTTCCATCAACAACTTCATAGTTGCATCGGATTGGAAGCAACTTGTCTCGAACATTAAATCGGGCAGCAGAGGACAGTATGGGGCCATTGTGTTTGAAATCAACCTTCGGTCTACTCTTTTTCAATGTTCTTTTTTTTTTAATGTCGTGTTGTTAATTATGAAGCACATAGCCTAGCCAAATTCTCTCCTAGAAGGGGTCCGGGGCGCCATCTATGGCTTGGCCATCCCCATGACCTATCTTGTATCCCATTCTCTATGGATTTTGAGTAATAAAATTGGCCTATCCCTAAAAAAATAAGTGAGACATAACCATCGCGGTCTGAGCGTCACACTGTGCTTGGTATTCGGGAGCGACTACAATAGAAAAAGGGCCACAGGTGAAAAAATAGGAAAAAGGAATCTGGGTCGTCGGATTATAGATCGATGGTACAGATTATGGAGTGTGGGATCTGTACTCACGGTTACCTAAATTTTGCAGAAAGGTCCCGGCAATCCTGATTGATTTTTGCAGACGGGTCACCCCTCTCCCCCAGCGCCCTTTCTCTTGCACATTGTGGTGGCGGTCCAGATCCGGCGGGACACCGTCGACTTGCGCAGCCCGTTCCCGGTACTCCAGCTCGCAAGTCATCTGGATCCGCCTCCCGGGCACCCCCGACGTTGCTCTCCACATCAACCCAGCAGTCGCCGTCCCAGCAGCCGCTGTCAAGGTCCACTCCCCCGGGGCACCACCTCGCCTTCATCGCGCCGGACTACGGCGGGTTTGTGGTCTGTCGGAAGACCCATAGCACAGACGTGCCCGAGAGGACACTGCCGGATGGCCGCACGTGCCAGGTCTTCTTCCTCGCCCCCGACGGTGAGGGATTTGTTCTCGGGTAATGCTTAATGTTCGTCGGATTCCTATTTTATGAACACTATTTATAGTTATAATTGTAAATTGAACTTGCTATCTCGGTGATTTATCTATCCCTGGTCTATACGTCCCAGGATCGAGCAGTGGCATGTTGATTAGTAGTTGTGGTACTGTGTATTGCTACTCACTGATGGCAAGTTTGGTGGAATGATGCTAGGCTCCTTTCCAAGCTGAAGCGATGGATTTTTTTCTAAGTTTTGGTTTCATACTGATTATAGTGTTGGCCTACTCGGTTCTCCTGCTTTCGTTTGGCACTGTATCCGATACCTTCTCAGCTTGCCCAGTCCAGGGTTACTCTAGACTTGATATAGTATTAGACTAAAACACTTTTTGAGTTCTTTAGATGTTTATTGCTTTCTCTGTAGCAAGATATCGGAGTGGGGAGCATTTTTTTCTTCAAAACAATATTGTGATAATATATCTGAAAACACGTGAACAGAAATATTAATCACTGCACAAGCTTTCTATGCTTACACTAGATTTTTGAGCAGTTCTGTATATTGAAATTTCATCCTCTTCTCGGATATTGTACACGGGAACAAACTAATCCATCTACCTATTAAATTACCTGCATGTGAAGTGCTTGTACGCACAAGACTGAAATTCGTTTGACTTGCAATAGGTGCCACTTCACTGATTTATGAGAGTTCACTATCTATTTGTCCAGTAATGTCACTGAAACTAAATCATGATAGTTTTGGTTTAGTGAAACAATTGTATTAGCTTTTTGGTCGTACTCTTTCTGGGTATCTTTTTAATTTGCAACATTAACACTGCAATCTTGGAACTGGGGCTGATTTTCTCAATTTCTGTTGTGCGTATGCTGGATAGATTGAAGCTCGTCGACTAGTAGTACTAAGTTTGTTCTCCGCTATTTTGTTGTTGCATCTTGAACTGAAATGGAGGGAAGTAGTGAGATATCGCCTTTAGGAGAGCCCATAATTGCAAAATTTGTACCAACACTATCAGGTGGAAGACGCAGTCCAAAAAAGCAAGAATATATTGTCATTACCTAATTTTATGTTAATCCCTTTGATGTTTTTTCTTAATATTTGTTTGCAGCCGTGGAATCGGTCTATAGTGTTCAAAATCAAGATTTCAGCGATGCTACCTTGTTTGCAAAGATTAATTCTCCAATGCTTCTCATTGATGATGCGAGTACACCAAAAAGGAAACAAGCTTGCTCTCGAGAGGTACCAACCATTGAGCCATAAAACTTAATGTAATATCAATACATCAGTACAGCCAGTCGTAAGCTGTTTGCGTTACGCAAGTCTTATTGGGAT
The DNA here is from genome assembly GCA_021605205.1 of Aegilops longissima. Taxonomy (NCBI): domain Eukaryota; kingdom Viridiplantae; phylum Streptophyta; class Magnoliopsida; order Poales; family Poaceae; genus Aegilops; species Aegilops longissima. The sequence goes on from CM038682.1 coordinate 634,684,977, forward strand.
GATGAGCTATGAAAATTGATATAAATGATCCATCATTGTCAAGCTGTGAATATGTTTTTCCGTATGATATTGTTTTCATTTTCTCTTCACTGGTCTGACATGTGCCTTTGTGCTGCAGCATAAAGTTTTTTTACTTTTGTCATCTACGAGTCAGCAAAATAACTTGAATTGCATTCTTAATTGTTCCATACATACATGATCAGGATTACTGAACATAATTTTCCTATTTCTTTCGTTGTAATGTAAAATATTTTTTCCTTTGTATTTGTAGATGCATGATGCTCGACAACAGGAAATATCAAGACTGTAGATGGATAGAAGAAGTTTTTATCAAAGTCTCCCCTTTCTGACAATTGAGAGAATTTCTATGCAAGATAAATTTAACTCTGTTCTTGATCATGCATCTGTACTTGTCTGTGCTCAACTCAATCGTGTTTGCTTGGTGTGGTCTCTCCCAGAACAAGAAGCTTGATGAGCAAGAAGTAGTAGAACTGGAGGGAAATGCTAGAGCTTTTCTGTTATGTACGGTCAAGATAGTAGATCTTATCGTTTTAAATAGCAATGCCTATTGAGTGATGATCGTATTAGTCCTTAATACTTTGTCTTGCTGGCCATGTACTAAAAATAGTGATGCCATGTCTCATCAAGATGTATGCTTCTGATATGCTCAATCTGGGATTGTCCAGTCTGATGTTTAGTTATGCTTCAAAGGGTGGCTTAATTTGATCTATGTACTTACATATTTGTGATACATATTGACATACTTTGCACTGACAATCGTATTCAGCTTCTTTTTGCATAATTAGTGATGTAGTACAAGCGACGAATAATGCACTGAAATATGCATGGTTTTGAAGAAGTAGATACATGCAAAGATTTTAAGCAGTATAACTAATAGGATATGGGGTTTCATCACTGCATATTCCATAAGGGTCGTTGGACAAAATGAATGGAGAGGGAGATGAAATACTTGAGATGGTTGTTGCAAATGTTCTGTTTTATAACTAGTTGCTAGTAGGGGGGTTTTCATAAAATATACATTAAGTGGTTGAGATCCGTCCGCCTGAATCTGTGCCACCCACCTAGGATCCAATGGCCCAGGTTCCTTTTTCTATTTTTGCACCTGTAGCCCTTCTTCTATTGTAGTCACTCCCGGGACAGTGAGAGACACATTGTGCGTGCCAGGCATGAACTGTACAAAGAGAGGGCATGCCCAGGAAATAAGTAACTCTAACAGTGCTAGTATTTACCCGTGAAACATCTACCATCCATTCTCTATATTGGGATTCGTGCTAGCATTGTAGGTATAACACAAAGTTGGAGAGAGTAATACAAATGTATGTGTCAGCTTGTGTCAGCGTTCCCCGCCAAAAAAAACTTGTCTCAGCGTCTGTTGGCTCATAAATACGTGTAAGATGGGTAGGAGGCAGCTTATTCCATCTTATTCTAGGAGAGAGAGTCAAATAGTGGAGAGAATGACCATTGCACCATGTAAAAGATGGGTACTTTATTTTGTTGTCTTATATTGAATGATCGATATATTTAGAACAAAATCTCCAATTTTTTTATAACAAAGGCTCAAGGGGAGCCCGACTTTCAATTAACAAAGCCAAAAATCTTGAAAAACAATATATATGAGCCAACAGAATCTCCATTTTTGAAGCTTTATACGCATTTGTATTTAGCGAGTAGACCTTTGAAACAATATCAATCTTGGATGTATTTGGATTATTTTCCATTTCATTGTTTCACATTTGTGAAATATAAAATATCACATATTTTCACATTGGCGTGTGTCTCATATATATGAAAAGTTGATTTCACTCATTTTGAAATTGATTTTAGTCAATGCAAAAAAACTAAGTTCAATTATTTCAAAATATGATTTAAACCATTTAGAAAAATCTTAGTTCAAAAAAAATTTCACTCGTTTCATAAAACAAATTTCTCTTATTTCTAAAAAATATTTTAAATAATTTGTTTACCATTTTTTAAATAACTAGTTTCAAAATTTTGATATAACAAGTTTCACGTATTTCGCACTGAAATATGTGTCGTGTGTATGAAATATATATTTCACTCATTTAAAAAATTAGCACTAGCAATTAACTACTCGCCGGCCCGGTCTTTTTGTTTGCATCTGTTGGCTCGTCCGGTGGCCAGCTCAGTAGTAAATACGTTAGTTCCCTTCATTTGTTAGTTTTTTTGTCTTATTATATTATTTAATTATTAAAATGTAAAAACGTTAATTGTGCATTTAGAAAGGATTTATGCAGTGCACAATTTTTAAAATTGTCTGTATCATTAAAAAATAGTGACATTTCAAAAATATTCATGCATTTTAAAAAATATATTAGTCTAATTTTAGGATTTTTTTCTATAAATTTAAAAATGTTTTGTAATTAAAAAATGTTCCATTTAAAAAGTGTTGGTGACATATGGAATTTTTTCAAGTGTTTCAATATATGCATGACAGTTTTATATAATAATCAGAAAATGTAATAAAATCCATGTAATTTGAAAAAAATATTTTGTACCATTAAAATTTTAACACTTAACAAATGTCTTGCACATCTTAAAAAGTGTTCATCTTATTTATGAAAATGTTAAATGTGTGTTCACAAAATTTTCGCTATGTATTCAGAAAAAATGCTCACTATGCATTTGACAAATGTTCAAAGTGTATTTCAAAAAAAGGTTCAATGTTTTTTAAAAAATGTCCGTATGTGTTTGGATAAAGGAAGAGTAAAAAATGAATAGAAATATGAAAAAAGGAAAGAAAAACGAAAAATGCTGAAAATCGATATAAGACACATAGAAGACAAAAACAAAATTCATGTAACAAGTTTCACGTATTTCGCACTGAAATATGTGTCGTGTGTATGAAATATATATTTCACTCATTTAAAAAATTAGCACTAGCAATTAACTACTCGCCGGCCGGTCTTTTTGTTTGCATCTGTTGGCTCGTCCGGTGCCAGCTCAGTAGTAAATACGTTAGTTCCCTTCATTTGTTAGTTTTTTTGTCTTATTACATTATTTAATTATTAAAATGTAAAAACGTTAATTGTGCATTTAGAAAGGATTTATGCAATGCACAATTTTTAAAATTGTCTGTATCATTAAAAAATAGTGACATTTCAAAAATATTCACGCATTTAAAAAAATATTAGTCTAATTTTAGGATTTTTCTATAAATTTTAAAAAAATTGTAATTAAAAATGTTCCATTTAAAAAGTGTTGGTGACATATGGGAATTTTTTCAAGTGTTTCAATATATGCATGACAGTTTTATATAATAATCAGAAAATGTAATAAAATCCATGTAATTTGAAAAATATTTTGTACCTTTAAAATTCTAACACTTAACAAATGTCTTGCACATCTTAAAAAAGTGCTCATCTTATTTATGAAAAATGTTAAATGTGTGTTCACAAAATTTTCGCTATGTATTCAGAAAAAATGCTCACTATGCATTTGACAAATGTTCAAAGTGTATTTCAAAAAAATGTTCAATGTTTTTAAAAAAATGTCCGCATGTGTTTGGATAAAGGAAAAGTAAAAAATGAATAGAAATATGAAAAAGGAAAGAAAAACGAAAAATGCTGAAAATCGATATAAGACACATAGAAGACAAAAACAAAACACACGCGAAAGATTTTAAAACCGGTCCGAAGCGGTCAATAGAAACTTCCCAAAATCGCTGCAATAAGCAACAGTGTTGGGCTTGCCCATTAGCTGAACACCAAAGACGAGATGAGGGGATGCCTCACAGTAAGTGAGATATAGCCATCACGGTCTGAGAATCACACTGTGCTTGGTATTAGGGATAGAGACGCATTGTGTTAGGCGTGAAGCGGTATAGAGAGAGGGCACACCCAAGAAATAAGTAATTCTAACAGTGTTAGTATTAACCGGTGAAACGTCTACCATCCTTTGGCTATATTGGGATTCATGCTACCAATATAGGTATAACACAAGTTTGAAGATAGAAATACAAATGCATGTGTCAGCTATAACAGGAGAGAGAGAGAGAGAGAGAGAGAGAGAGAGAGAGAGAGAGAGAGAGAGAGAGAGAGAGAGAGAGAGAGAGAGAGAGAGGACCATTGCACCATGTAAATGATGGGTATTTTTTTTTGCTGTCGTATTTTGAATGATCGATATATCTTGAAACAAATCTCCATTATTGAAACTTTTTGTATGTTTGAATTCATAGCGTGAAAAGACCTTTAGAAAAATATCAATCTTGCATATATGTGGATTATATTTCATTTCATTGTTTCACATTTGTTAAATATCAAATATCACATGTTTTCACATGGATGTGTGTTTCATATATATGAAGAGTTGATTTCATTCATTTCAAATTTGATTTTTGCCAATGCAAAAACAGATTTAAATTATTTAAAAATGATTTCACTCACTACAAAAATATCTTAATTAAAAATTCACTCGTTTCATAAAACAAATTCCACTTATTTAATAAAAAGATTTGTAAATAATTCGTTTCACATTTTTAAATAACTAGTTTAAATTTTTGAAATAACAAGTTTGATGTATTTCACACTGAAATATGTGCCATGTTTATGAAAAACATATTCCACTCATTTAAAAATTGGCACTTAATTCAAGAAAGTTATTTCATATTTCAGAAAACTGAGATCACCCATTTCAAAAAACTAAACAAATTCACTCGTTTCAAAAATAGATTTTACTCATTTTGAAAAAAATGATTTGAAATACTAACCAGCTTCATTTTTTTCAACAACTACTTTGCATTTTTTAGATAACAAGTTTCACATTTTGGCACACTGAAATATGTTTCATATGTATGAAATACAGATTTCACTCATTTCAAAAAACTGGTCTCACTCAAATAAAAAATCTTGTTTTACTCACTTTAGAAAACTAAATTCAAAAGTTGAAATTTGAACAAATTTGAAATGTATTCATATTTTCCATATATATTTCAGTTTTTAAATGGAGTTAATGGCCGGACTTCATATTTTCCATATATGCTTTGATTCCTCCCCTTAAATGTCTCACTCCCGAGGGAAAAGTAATAAACAAAATGATTTGCAATCTCTTGCTTTTATTAGTCATTAGTAATAACATCAGAGTGATATTCTTGGAACATCCAAGATTATCTAGTTTTAACAATGGTGGAAATGAGTGTAAAAATACACTCATGAGCACACATGGGGATGGAGCTATTGCTTCTATCGTATCCCCCTTAGTGAAATCACCTTTTATGGGCTACTCCTTGCAAAGTGATTCACCATCTCTCATGGTGACAAGTGACACACTTCATGTGCAACAGTTCTCGCAACGGTGGGATTTTCTTCCCATGCATGGGAAGCACGGGGTGTATGTCTGTGCTTTTTTTTTCTCTAGATTCTTTTTTTGAGAATATTTTATTTCTTGAACTGTGCGTCCAAACCACAACTGTTTTCGCTGTTGTATTTTCGTGTCGATTTCTCCGAAACTAGATCCCATGGTTGATAGTTTCGATGAAATTATTTTGGGCAAATATATGCCTCCAACTAGAAATAACTTGAGCTTCCAAACCGTATGAAACTGTACTACCAAGTAAACTAACTTGCGCTTCACTTTGGGGTGAAGCACAAAAGAATAACCGTCTTTCACTTTTTTTGGAAAATACAGAAGCACAAAACCTAAAAAAATGGAACAAAAAAACAAAAAAAATATAAACACGAGATAAAAAAGGATAAAAACTATAAATTAAAAAATGAGAAATTAAAGAAAAAAGAACAGAGAAACTAAAGAAAAAGGAAACAGAAAACCGCATAAGTACGAAAGCACAATTTGTGCTTCACATGGAAGCACAAACATGCTTCACTCTTTTTGGAAAGCATAATTTTACTTCATGTAGAAGCACACGTGTGCTTCCGCATGAAGCACAACTGCGCTTTAGTTGATTTCTTGAAAAGTGAAAAGCACAGATGTGCTTAGGTTTCTGTTTTTTTTTTGTTTTTGTTTTTTGTTTCTTTTTAATTTTGTTTTTTTGGTTTTCATCATTTTCCGATTATTTTCCAATTTTTTTGTTTCTGTTTTCCGGTTCTCTTTTATTTTAAAAAATAGTTTGTCCAAACCTATTAACATGGGATTTAGTTTCGAAGACCTCAGTGAGAAAGACAATGGTGAAAATTGTTTGTGATTTGGACGCACAACTTAAGAGATAAAACATTTTAAAAAGAATGAAAATAAAAGCACAACCTCGCAAAAAAAGAAAATAAAAGCACAAAACCTCTAGCTTGCAACAAGTTTCACACATGTAGTGCGCTACATGTCACCTTGAAAGAAGGTGGAAGTGACTTTTACCAGGGGTGCCCCTCTAACCAGTGATTTCTGATTTCGGAAGAGAAATCCTAGACAGCCTGACAAATGCAGAATAAAGAAAATAATGATTACTCCAGGCCGTTTGCCCTGAGCTCGTGGGCTCTTGGCGCTAACCAAAAACCGAAATATGTTTGATTTCTAGGCCGAGTTAACCACTGAAGGCCCAGCCCAATAATGATCCACGGCCGAGTTAGCCACATCGCTTCATTTCTCTGCTCGCATCGCACAGTCCGCAGTTCCGCACCGCTTCCATCCTTCTCCCTCCTTCCACGGCTAAAACCCTAACCCCTGAACCAGCCTCCGCCGCCGCACACCCCTTCCACCCACCCCGAGCCCCCGACACTCCGGCGGCCGCCCGACATGGGGAAGCGGCCGAGGTCGACGCGGCCGCCGCCCGCGGCGGGCCTCCACAAGTCCAAGCGGGCCATTGAGGCGGCGGCGGCGATCTCCGACTCCGACGACGACGAGATCGACGCCTTCCACAAGCAGCGGGACGTCATCCCCCTCGACGTCGACGACTCGAGGGACTCGGAGGAGGATGCTCTGGTGATGCCCATCTACGACGTCGAGGGCGTTTCCGACGACGAGAGCGATGACAGCGAAGGAGGCGAGGACGGCGATGAAAGCGAAGATGGCAGCGAAGGAGGCGAGGACGGCGACGCGCACGCAGGTGATGTTGAGGTATGGGACAAATCATATACTGCAAAAATCAAGAGAGCGCAGAGGGCAGCCAAACAGGCTGCAGGGGATGATGGCAGTGCGGAAGAAGATGAGGAACCGGAGGATGATCCAAAGAACTGGGGCACAGGGAAGAAAACATACTATGATGATCATGAGCAAGATGCTGATGATGTTGAGTTTGATGAGCTTAGGAGGTTGCAGGCAGAGAATAAGCTGTCGATGAAAGATTTCGGATTGGAAGATGTTGAAAGTGATGAAGAGGATAATAAACGCTCAAAGGCGTCCGACCATCAAGTGAAGCTTGCTGATGAGGCATCCCCTCTTGAAAGCTACACGAAACTGAGGGAAGATTTTGCTGTCCTGTCAAAAGACGAGAAGATGGATGTAGTGTACAGCTCAGCTCCTGAACTGGTTGGGTTACTGGCTGATTTGAATGATGCCCATGAACAGCTGAAGGCAATAGGACCAGTCACCAATGAGTTGGTAGCTGGGCAAGGCAAGAATAAGGGTAAAATGCAGCCATTGGAGGTGAAGCGAGCTTGTCTGTTGGCTCATTGTCAAGCCATTACCTTCTACCTCCTTATGAGAGCAGAGGGACTGTCTGTGCAGGATCATCCTGTAATTGCCCGGCTGGTAGAGACCAAGAATATGGTACAAAAGCTGGCAAATATAAATCTTCCGAGCCAAGACGGGGACACTGAAGACCATTTTATGCCTGATAGCAGCACCCTTGATGAGGTGAATAAGGCAGTCTCTCTAGAGAATGAGGGCAAATCTCACAATTTACTAGCTCTGGACAAGGTAAAACAGGGTGCTGAAGTAGCCGAATTGAAAAAGAATAAGCCTTCTGAGGGGCACCATGAAATTGCAAGCAAGGATGAGTTTATGGGCTTGCAAAGCAAGGAAATGTTGAAAAGAAGAGCAATCCTTGAGGAGGGGTTGAAGCAAAAAGGGCTGTGTAAGTTGAAGCCAAAGTTGTCAAAAACCATGGCAACCAATAGTAGGAAAAACCTGCAGACATTGGATGACTTTGATGATGAAGTGCAGAAAAATAGTCAAGTGGTCAAACCTACAAAGCTCCTGGTTAATGCAGCTGGCTCAGTTAGAAACAAGGTATGGGATATTTTCATGCAGGTTTCTTATTGTTGTTGGTTTACCTCATAGCTAGCTATTTTAACTTGTACAAAATCTAAATATCTTGTGATAATGATCTGTACCTATTTAGCTCAAGTGTTTTAAGCATGTGGTGAAAAATTCCAAGTTTGTAACTGCAAAACCACACCAACAAATATACATACTGTCATGTAGGGCCAAAATTTCAATGCCATATGTTAGATTCTTGATAGTATTCAGCTGAAACATCCTGATTTCGACCAAGTTTACATCTGTTACATTTCTACTTTATTCTATGATTTTCAACATTCCACATTCCTTTTGTTGTCAGTATGCCTAATATTAGGCGAGTTTGTAATATAATTGTATTGATAGAAACCATAAGTGAAACTGCATCCTTATACCCAGCTGTGTTAGAGATATTATCAGCCAGCACATACTATACAGTATACATGATTTGAAACATCATTATATCCAAAAATGTTTGTGAAATTCGAGGATTATTAGGTGATTTTGGAGCTGCTGTCATGGTTTACATATCGATCCTGAGGTTTTGTCGATATGTCTCGAGTTCAATAGGACTTTGCTTACATTGCAAAAGTGAATTGGAATTTTGATAATACTTTGACATGGCATTTTGTTGCTAGCTGTGAATGTAACCATTGTTGGTAACATAGCAATGATGAATTGTGCTACATTCAGGGACACTGGCTACACTTGCAGCTTTAAAAACTCTGGCATCACATTGCCACACTCCTATCATATTTGCTTTGATAACATGCACTAGCCAACAATGCTGGTCAATTTGTTTTGTTGAAATGTTGCGTTATGCTTGAATCTTGCTGCTTTGTTAGTGTTTGTAATCTTAATATTACGGTGTTCCAGAACAGCCTTTGTGCTATTATGTGTCATGTTAACAGAATATATCTGCCATCAAGTGCATATAATTGTTTTTCTTAGCGAGGCAAACCTTGTTACTCTTGTCTTTTCAAAGATATCGTTTGAAATACTCGATGAATTTACAATTGCTGATTATTGCTCATCTACAAAACTAAATCCACCCTTTTAACATGTGCTTGTGCTTTGTGTATCAGTTGTTGCAATGGCTGTATCTATTCCTAACCCTTTTTTTCTCTTCTGGCCATCATTTCAGCTTGTTTCTGGTGATGATGACATTCCAAAGCGAGATGAGATTGGTGAAAGACGCCGAAAGCACGAACTACGTGTTCTTGCTCGTATAGGAACCAATTCACGTGAAGATGATGAGTTGCCAGAAGATGGTGATCATACTGAAGAGAAGCTCAGCCAATCCAGCGAGGAAGATGGCGATGATCATGAATCTTCAGGGTCTGAAGATGAATTCTACAAAGATATCAAGAGGCAGAGGACCGAAAAGCGCCTGGGCAAAGAACAGAGCACCCCTGCTGAGCTGGAGGAAGAAAGTGAAGGAGATGGCAAGAGGAAGATTTCGCGGCAGATCGAGAAGAACCGAGGGTTGACACGCTCCAGAAACAAGAAACTCAAGAATCCACGGAAGAAATACAGGATTAAGAGTGATATACAGAGTAAAAGGAGGCAAGGTCAAGTGCGCAGCGCGAAGAAGCCCTCTGGTCCCTACGGAGGTGAACTGTCTGGCATCAATGCAAACGTCAGCCGTAGTGTTAGGTTCAAGAGTTGATAGCATCGGCCTTATCGTGAATGTAAGCAAATTTTCTTTGGTATGGTTTAGTTCGCGTGGGGTGTGAAATTTTCGTTTGATGGTCATTTGTGTTCGTTGTAGTAAACAGTTTTGGTGGAAAGAAAACAGTATGTTTGTGTTGTTTAAGATTATAAAATTACAACCACTCTGGTGGTTGCTCTATCTGCCTTCAGATGTTGGATTGTGTTTGATCGGAATTAGAAGCAGAAAGATGAAGAATTACCAGTTCCTATCTCACTTTTATTTGCAAATGCTTCTATTACATAATGTTGCTGTGCTCAAAACAGTCAGGACTTTTTTGATTCAAAGGGATTCCATATGATTTTGGAGCAGGTGGATCCTTATGAATTTTTCCTGTGGTGGTTGTTTGATTCGCTGGACTAGAATCCTTAGGTATTTTTCATGGAATTCATTGTACTCTATTTTGAAGGAAAATTTCCATCCACTCGAACCTCTTGGTAGAATTTCTTTGTTTCTCTTGTACTATCAAACACTCGTCCATTCATGTATTCGCTGCAGTAGTATATTTCATAGTCCTAAATAGGATACAAGGAATCCTGCGAATCAAAAAGGACCTCGAACTACATCATTGACAATTAATAAGTACTAGGAGACTAATTATATATGTCAATGTAACACAGAGAAAACCTGAAATCATCTTGAGGCATGGACATTGTCATTCTAGTCTGCTGGAATATTTCGAATCAGAGAAATGGGAAACATTTGAAAAATGAAGTGCCTGCAGTCAACACATGGAAATACCTTCTCAAGCAGTACCTTATTCTCCTTGGTCACAGAGTTAAACACAAGAATGCAGACACCTTGGAGAGTTGGATTAACACTCGTCTAGGATGATTTTGTTGTAGTTTCGTCTTACAAACTCTGAACCTCATGTTTCCTAGAACAGGCATTCGATGATCTCCTTTTCTTTTTATTTCTTCGTCTTGTTTTTTCTTTTTGTTCCTCCCCTGCATGTACTGATGTACACATTTACCATTTTAATCTATAGAATATACCATAGAACAATTGTTCTACGGTCCTTGCCTCCTTGGCCTCAACCCTCCCCTCCCCCTCTTAGAGTATAAAGTCTATTCGTATTGTAATTTATCTCTATTAGTCTAGTCTTGAAGCCCAAGCTTTGTAATCTATATAAACAACCCTTGAGGCCCCAATCAATGCAACAATTACTTCTCCAATATCTCAATCTATCATGTTATCTGACGCCTAGGTTTTCCGCACCTGGTATGGCTCCGCCACCCGCGCCGCCGCCCGCCCGATTCGGCCCTCTTCTCCATGGTCGAGTACCGCGCCGCGGCGCCCATCCCCACCTCTTCCTCTACAACTACCCAAACACCTCCCCCAAACCCGTCATCCACCGCTCCCGCGCCACCAGCTCCGTTGTCATGGCCTCCTCAAGATGATCCTTGGACGGCCTCGTCGAGCTTGGTCGATGCCTTGGTCGGCCCCTCACCGTATGGTGCCCTCCTGCGTGCACACGGCACGTGAGCCCGATCTTCGCCCGCCCACCGGCTCTCCGGACTCCTTGACCCAGCCGCGGCGACGCTCTACATCGCCACTCCCACTCCGCCTACCAAAGACGCCAGATCGCTGCCGCCTCCAACACCATGCCGGTCTTCTACGGCAACATGTAGGCCCCAATCGCATACTACCCATCCGCTATCCCCTACGCCAACATGCAAGCTCCTGGCCCTCTGCTCCTCCCCAACAGCCGGCTTGGGACCAAGCCGCCTTCATCAACGCCATGAACAATTTTGTCCTCAACGACGCAGTACGGATTGGATTTTCGATTCGGTGCATCAATGCATATGTCTGTGGGGGAACGTAGTAATTTCAAAATTTTCCTACGCACACGCAAGACCATGGTGATGGCATAGCAACGAGAGGAGAGTGTCCGTCCACGCACTCGTGAGACCGAAGCGGAAGCGCTTAACAACGCTGTTGATGTAGTCGACGCCTTCACGATCCGACCGATCCAAGCACCGAACGTCACGGCACCTCCGAGTTCGCACACGCTCAGCTCGATGACGATCCCGAACTCCGATCCAAAGAAAGTGTCGGGATGAGTTCCACAAGACGACGACGGCGTGGACGATGATGATGCTCCACCGACGCAGGGCTTCGCCTAAGCTCCGCGACGATATGACTTCTCCGCGCAGGCTTCGCTAAGCTCATGACGATATGACCAAGTGGAATATGGTGGAGGGGCACCGCACACGGCTAAGGAACGATCCGTAGATCAACTTGTGTGTTCTAGGGTGCCCCGCCTCGTATATAAAGGAGCCAAGGGGAGGGGCCGCCGGCCAAGAGGAGGCGCCAGGAGTCCTACTCCTCCGGAGTAGGATTCCCTCCAATCCTAGTTGGAATAGGATTCACCGGAGGGAAAGAGAGAGAGGGGCGGCCCACCTTTCCTAGTCCTAGTAGGACTAGGGAAGGGGAGGCCTGACCACCTAGGGCTGGCCCTTTCTCCTTTCCACCAAGGCCCACTATGGCCCATATAGTTCCCGGGGTTCCGTAACCTCCGGTATCTCAGAAATTCTCGATTTCACTCGGAACATTTCCGATGTCCAAATGTAGGCTTCAATATATCAATCTTTATGTCTCGACCATTTCGAGACTCCTCGTCATGTCCGTGATCACATCCGGACTCGAACAACCTTCGTACATCAAAACTTATAAACTCATAATGAACACATCGAACGTTAAGCGTGCGGACCCTACGGGTTCGAGAACTATGTAGACATGACCTAGAACCATTCTCGGTCAATAACCAATAGCGGAACCTAGATGCCCATATTGGTTCCTACATATTCTACGAAGATCTTTATCGGTCAAACCACATAACGATATACGTTGTTCCTTTTGTCATCGGTATGTTACTTACCCGAGATTCGATCGTCGGTATCCAATACCTAGTTCAATCTCACATCGGTAAGTCTCTTTACTCGTTCAGTAATACATCATCTTACAACTAACTCATTAGTTGTAATGCTTGCAAGGCTTATGTGATGTGTATCACCGAGAAGGCCCAGAGATACCTCTCCGACAATCGGAGTGACAAAACCTAATCTCAAATACGCCAACCCAACAAGTACCTTTGGAGACACCTGTAGTACTCCTTTATAATCACCCGATTACGTTGTGACGCTTTGGTAGTACCAAAGTGTTCCTCCGTAAACGGAGTTGCATAATCTCATAGTTACAGGAACATGTATAGGTCATGAAGAAAGCAATAGCAATATACTAAACGATCAAGTGCTAAGCTAACGGAATGGGTCATGTCAATCACATCATTCTTCTAATGATGTGATCCCATTAATCAAATGACAACACATGTCTATGGTTAGGAAACATAACCATCTTCGATTAATGAGCTAGTCTAGTAGAGGCATACTAGTGACTATCTGTTTGTCTATGTATTCACACATGTATTATGTTTCCGGTTAATACAATTCTAGCATGAATAATAAACATTTATCATGATATAAGGAAATAAATAATAACTTTATTATTGCCTCTAGGGCATATTTCCTTCAGTCTCCCACTTGCACTAGAGTCAATAATCTAGATTACATAGTAATGATTCTAACACCCATGGAGTCTTGGTGCTGATCATGTTTTGCTCGTGGAAGAGGCTTAGTCAACGGGTCTGCAACATTCAGATCCGTATGTATTTTGCAAATCTCTATGTCTCCCACTTGGACTTGGTCCCGAATGGAATTGAAGCGTCTTTTGATATGCTTGGTCCTCTTGTGAAATCTGGATTCCTTTGCCAATGCAATTGCACCAAGATTATCACGAAGATCTTCATTGGTCCCGATGCACTAGGTATGACACCTAGATCGGAAATGAACTCTTTCATCCGACTCCTTCATTTGCTGCTTCAAGCAGCTATGTACTCCGCTTCACATGTAGATCCCGCCACGACGCTTTGTTTAGAACTGCACCAACCGACAGCTCCACCGCTTAATAAAAATACGATCCGGTTTGCGATTTAGAATCGTCCGGATCGGTGTCAAAGCTTGCATCGACGTAACCATTTACGACTAGCTCTTTGTCACCTCCATATACGAAACATATCCTTAGTCCTTTTCGTATTTCAGATGTTCTTGACCGCTGTCCAGTGATCCACTCTGGATTACTTTGGTACCTTCCTGCCAAGCTTACAGCTAAGCATACGTCGGTCTGGTACACAGCATTGCATACATGATAGAGCCTATGGCTGAAGCATAGGAACATCTTTCATTTTCTCTATCTTCTGCATTGTGGTCGGGCATTGAGTCCGACTCAATCTTACACCTTGTAATACAGTAAAAACCTTTCTTTGCTCGATCCATTTTGAACTTCTTCAAAACTTTATCAAGGTATGTGCTTTGTGAAAGTCCAATTAAGCGTTTGATCTATCTCTATAGATCTTGATGCCCAATATGTAAGCAGCTTCACCGAGGTCTTTCATTGAAAAACTTTTATTCAAGTATCCTTTTATGCTATTCAGAAATTCATATCATTTCCAATCAACAATATGTCGTCCACATACAATATCGAAATGCTACAGAGCTCCCACTCACTTTCTTGTAAATACAGCTTCTCCAAAAGTCTCAGATAAAACCATATGCTTTGATCACACTATCAAAGCGCTTATTCCAACTCCGAGAGGCTTGCACTGCACCATAAATTGATCGTTGAGCTTGCACACTTTGTTAGCACCCTTTGGATCAACAAAACCTTCTGGTTGCATCATATACAACTCTTCTTCTAGAAATCCATTCAAGAATGCAGTTTTTACATCCATTTGCCAAATTTCATAATCATAAAATGCGGCAATTGCTAACATGATTCGGACAGACTTAAGCATCGCCACGGGTGAGAAAGTCTCATCGTAGTCAACCCTTGAACTTGTCGAAAACCTTTTGCAACAAGTCGAGCTTTGTAGATGCTTACATTACCATCGGCGCCAGTCTTCTTCTTAAAGATCCATTTATTCTCAATGGCTTGCCGATCATCGGCAAGTCAACCAAAGTCCATACTTTGTTTTCATACATGGATCCCATCTCAGATTTCATGGCTTCCAGCCATTTCGCGAATCTGGGCTCACCATCGCTTCTTCATAGTTTGTAGGTTCGCCATGGTCAAGTAACATGACTTCCGAATAGGATTACCGTACCACTCAGTGCGATTTTACTCTGGTTGACCTCGTGTTCAAGAGTAACTTGATCTGAAGCTTCATGATCATCATCATTAGTTTCCTCACTAATTGGTGTAGTTGTCACAGAACCGTTTCTTGTGATGAACTACCTTCCAATAAGGGAGCAGATATGATTATCTCATCAAGTTCTACTTTCCTCCCACTCACTTCTTTCGAGAGAAACTCCTTCTCTAGAAAGGATCCGAATTTAGCAACGAAAACTTTGCCTTCAGATCTGTGATAGAAGGTGTACCCAACAGTCTCCTTTGGGTATCCTATGAAGACACATTTCTCGATTTGGGTTCGAGCTTATCTGGTTGAAGTTTCTTCACATAAGCATCGCAGCCCCAAACTTTAAGAAACGACAACTTTGGTTTCTTGCCAAACCACAGTTCATACGGTGTCGCCTCAACGGACTTAGATGGTGCCCTATTTAACGTGAATGCGGCCGCCTCTAAAGCATATCCCCAAAACGATAGCGGTAAATCAGTAAGAGACATCATAGATCGCACCATATCAAGTAAAGTACGATTCGACGCTCGGACACACCATTTCTCGTGGTGTTCGGGTGGCGTGAGTTGCGAAACTATTCCACATTGTTTCAAATGTAAACCAAACTCGAACTCAAATATTCTCCTCCACGATCCGATCGTAGAAATTTTATTTTCTTGTTACGATGATTTTCCACTTCACTCTGAAATTCTTTGAACTTTTCAAATGTTTCAGATTTGTGTTTCATTAAGTAGATATACCCATATCTGCTCAAATCATCTGTGAAGGTGAGAAAATAACGATACCCGCCAAGGCCTCAACATTCATTGGACCACAAACATCGGTATGTATGATTTCCAACAAATCAGTTGCTCGCTCCATAGTTTCGAGAACGGCGTTTTAGTCATCTTGCCCATGAGGCACGGTTCGCAAGTACCAAGTGATTCATAATCAAGTGATTCCGAAGCCCATCAAGATGGAGTTTCTTCATGCGTTTTACACCGATATGACCCAAACGGCGATTGCCACAAATAAGTTGCATTATCATTATCAACTCTGCATCTTTTGGTTTCAACACTATGAATATGTGTACTACTATCGAGATTCAATAAAATAGACCACTCTTCAAGGGTGCATGACCATAAAAGATATTATTCATATAAATAGAACAACCATTATTCTCTGTCTTAAATGAATAGCCGCCTCGCATCAAACAAGATCCAGATATAATGTTCATGCTTAACGCGGCACCAAATAACAATTATTTAGGTCTAAAACTAATCCCGATGGTAGATGTAGAGGTAGCGTGCCGACCGCGATCACATCGACTTTGGAACCATTTCCCGTGCATCGTCACCTCGTCCTTAGCCAATCTTCGCTAATCCGTAGTTCCTGTTTCGAGTTGCAAATATTAGCAATGTAACCAAGATCAAATACCCAGTACTATGCGAGTATTAGTAAGGTACACATCAATAACATGTATATCACATATACCTTTGATCACCTTGCCATCCTTCTTATCCGCCAAATACTTGGGGCAGTTCCGCTTCGGTGTCCAGTTTGTTTGCAAAAAACACTCGCCAGTGCTTAGGTCGAGACTTGGGTTTCTTCTCTTGAGCAGCAACTT
Source organism: Aegilops longissima (assembly GCA_021605205.1). Taxonomy (NCBI): domain Eukaryota; kingdom Viridiplantae; phylum Streptophyta; class Magnoliopsida; order Poales; family Poaceae; genus Aegilops; species Aegilops longissima. Next base: position 634,701,651 of record CM038682.1, read on the forward strand.
TCTTGCTGTTCTTTTGAAGTTCCTTCTTCTTTCCTTTGCCCTTTTCTTGAAACTAGTGGTCTTGTTGACCATCAACACTTGATGCTCTTTCTTGATTTCTACCTCCGCTGCTTTTAGCATTGCGAAGAGCTCGGAATTGTTTTGGTCATCCCTTGCATATTATAGTTCATCACGAAGCTCTTGTAGCTTGGTGGCGTGATTGGAGAATTCATCAATGACACTATCATCCGGAAGAGTAACTCCCAGTTGAATCAAGTGATTATTATACCCGGACATTTTGAGTATATGTTCACCGATGTAACTATTCTCCTCCATCTTGCAGCTATAGAACTTATTGGAGACTTCATATCTCTCAATCCGGCATTTGCTTGAAATATTAACTTCAACTCCTGAACATCTCATATGCTCCATGACGCTCAAAACGTCGTTGAAGACCCGGTTCTAAGCCGTAAAGCATGGCACATCGAACTATCGAGTAGTCATCGCTTTGCTCGCCAGACGCTCACAACTTCGGCGTTGCTCTCGCAGCAGGCTCGCACCCAGCGGTGCTTCCAGGGCGTAATTCTTCCAGCAGCAATGAGGATAATCCTCAAATTACGGACCCAGTCCGTAATTGCTACCATCATCTTTCAACTTTGCTTTCTCAAGGAACGCATTAAAATTCAACGGAACAACAAAGACGAGCCATCTATCTACAAAGAAACATAGACAAGCAAAATACTATCGGTACTAAGTTCATGATAAATTTAAGTTTTAATTAATCATATTAAAACCTCCCACTTAGACGTACATCTCTCTAGTCATCTAAGTGATTACGTGATCCAAATCAACTAAACCATGTCCGATCATCACGTGAGATGGAGTAGTTTCAATGGTGAACATCACTATGTTGATCATATCTACTATATGATTCACGCCGACCTTTCGGTCTCCGTGTTCCGAGGCCATATCTGTTATATGCTAGGCTCGTCAAGTTTAACTCGAGTATTCGCGTGCGCAACTGTTTTGCACCCGTTGTATTTGAACGTAGAGCCTATCACACCGATCATCACGTGGTGTCTCAAAGACGAAGAACTTTCGCAACGGTGCATACTCGGGAGAACACTTCTTGATAATTTTAGTGAGAGATCATCTTATAATGCTACCGTCAATCAAAGCAAGATAAGATGCATAAAGGATAAACATCACATGCAATCAATATAAGTGATATGATATGGTCATCATCATCTTGTGCTTGTGATCTCCATCGCCAAGCACCGCCATGATCACCATCGCCACCGCGCGACACCTTGATCTCCATCGTAGCATCGTTGTCGCCTCGCCAACTATTGCTTCTACGACTATCGCTCTCGCTTAGTGATAAAGTAAAGCAATTACATGGCTTTTGCATTTCATACAATAAAGCGACAACCATATGGCTCTCGCCATTGTCGACAACTCGGTTACAAAACATGATCATCTCATACAATAAAATATAGCATCACGCCTTGACCACATCACATCACAACATGCCCTGCAAAACAAGTTAGACGTCCTCTACTTTGTTGTTGCAAGTTTTACGTGGCTGCTACGGGCTGAGCAAGAACCGTTCTTACCTACGCATCAAAACCACAACGATAGTTTGTCAAGTTGGTGCTGTTTTAACCTTCGCAAGGACCGGGCGAGCCACACTCGGTTCAACTAAAGTGAGAGAGACAGACACCCGCCGGTCACCTTTAAGCAACTAGTGCTCGGAGCGGTGAAACCAGTCTCGCGTAAGCGTCTGGCGTAATGTCGGTCCGGCCGCTTCATCTCACAATACCGCTGAACCAAAGTATGACATGCTGGTAAGCAGATGACTTATATCGCCCACAACTCACTTGTGTTCTACTCGTGCATATGACATCAACGCATAAAACCAGGCTCGATACCACTTTGTTGGGGAACGAGTAATTTCAAAATTTTCCTACGCACACGCAAGACCATGGTGATGGCATAGCAACGAGAGGGGAGAGTGTCGTCCACGCACTCGTGAGACCGAAAGCGGAAGCGTTTAACAACGCGGTTGATGTAGTCGTGCGTCTTCACGATCCGACCGATCCAAGCACCGAACGACGGCACCTCCGAGTTCTCGCACACGCTCAGCTCGATGACGATCCCGGACCGATCCAGAAAGTGTCGGGATGAGTTCCACAAGACGACGGCGTGGGACGATGATGATGCTCCACCGACGCAGGGCTTCGCCTAAGCTCCGCGACGATATGACTTCTCCGGCGCAGGCTTCGCCTAAGCTCATGACGATATGACCAAGTGGAATATGGTGGAGGGGGCACCGCACACGGCTAAGGAACGATCCGTAGATCAACTTGTGAGGGTGCCCCGCCCGTGATATAAAGGAGCCAAGGGGAGGGGCCGGCCGGCCAAGAGGAGGCGCTGCCAGGAGTCCTACTCCTCCGGGAGTAGGATTCCCCCAATCCTAGTTGAATAGGATTCACCGGAGGGGAAAGAGAGAGGGGCCGCCCACCTTTCCTAGTACTAGTAGGACTAGGGAAGGGGAGGCGCGCCACCTAGGGCTGGCCCTTTCTCCTTTCCACCAAGGCCCACTATGGCCCATATAGTTCCCGGGGTTCCGTAACCTCCGGTACTCAGAATTCCGATTTCACTCGGAACATTTCCGATGTCCAAATGTAGGCTTCCAATATATAAATCTTTATGTCTCGACCATTTCGAGACTCCTCGTCATGTCCGTGATCACATCCGGACTCGAACAACCTTCGTACATCAAAACTTATAAACTCATAATGAATCACATCGAAGCGTTAAGCGTGGGACCCTACGGGTTCGAGAACTATGTAGACATGACCTAGAACCATTCTCGGTCAATAACCAATAGCGGAACCTGGATGCCCATATTGGTTCCTACATATTCTACGAAGATCTTTATCGGTCAAACCGCATAACGATATCGTTGTTCCTTTTGTCATCGGTATGTTACTTACCCGAGATTCGATCGTCGGTATCCAATACCTAGTTCAATCTCGCATCGGTAAGTCTCTTTACTCGTTCAGTAATACATCATCTTACAACTAACTCATTAGTTGTAATGCTTGCAAGGCTTATGTGATGTGTATCACCGAGAAGGCCCAGAGATACCTCTCCGACAATCGGAGTGACAAAACCTAATCTCAAATACGCCAACCCAACAAGTACCTTTGGAGACACCTGTAGTACTCCTTTATAATCACCCGATTACGTTGTGACGCTTGGTAGTACCAAAGTGTTCCTCCGTAAACGGAGTTGCATAATCTCATAGTTACGAGAACATGTATAGGTCATGAAGAAAGCAATAGCAATATACTAAACGATCAAGTGCTAAGCTAACGGAATGGGTCATGTCAATCACATCATTCTTCTAATGATGTGATCCCATTAATCAAATGACAACACATGTCTATGGTTAGGAAACATAACCATCTTCGATTAATGAGCTAGTCTAGTAGAGGCATACTAGTGACTATCTGTTTGTCTATGTATTCACACATGTATTATGTTTCCGGTTAATACAATTCTAGCATGAATAATAAACATTTATCATGATATAAGGAAATAAATAATAACTTTATTATTGCCTCTAGGGCATATTTCCTTCAATGTCTTCAAATATGAATTTATTGTCAGCTTGTTTTCCTTCTGCTTTTTCCACTATCACCATTGGCGATGGCTCCACCATCCATGTTTCATGCACCGGTCACTCTTACATCCCTTCCTCTCATGCCAATTTTCTTCTCCGCGATATTCTTGTGGTTCCTTCCATCATCAAAAATCTTATTTCTGTTAGATAATTTTGCATTGACAACAAAGTTATCCTGGCCTTTGACCCTTTTGGTTTGTCTGTGAAGAATCTGACAACGGGGGCGGTCCTCGCTCGGTATAATAGCACGGCGATCTTTATCCTCTTCATGGCGCCCACATCCACCCTCGTGCCATGCTCGCATCCGTTGATCTATGGCATCGTCGCCTCGGTCATCCCAGCAAAAACACTTTGACATATTTACTCCAAGAATTTTGTATCCCTAGTTCTAGCAGTCCCCATAATCCCTCTCTCTGTAATGCATGTCAATGCGGCAAACATGTTAGATTACCTTTTGGAACCTCTACTACCATTAGTACTTTTCCTTTTGAGTTACTTCACTGTGATTTATGGACCTTCCCAGTCCCTAGTGTTTCTGGTTATAAATATTATCTTGTGATCTTGGATGATTATTCTCACTATACTTGGACCTTTCCTCTCCGCGCTAAATCTGAAGTACCTGCAATCTTTCTCAACTTTCGACAATATGTAATCACACACTTTGGCTTGCCAATTCGATTTATTCAATGTGATAACGGTCGTGAATTTGATAACACCCAAAACCGCACCTTCTTTCTCTCCCAAGGCATTCTTCTTCGCTTTTCATGCCCTTATACATCTTCTCAAAATGGTAAAGCTGAACGCTGTCTTCGCTCTATTAATGATATTCTTCGCACATTGCTTTTACAAGCCTCTCTTCCTTCCCGTTTTTGGGTTGAAGCCCTTCGCACCGCCACACTCCTTCTTAATATTCGACCAACTAAAACTTGCCCTCTTTATTCGCCTTTCCAATCTCTTTTTCTCTCCCACCCTGACTATTCTTTTCTGCGTGTTTTTGGCTGTCTATGCTTTCCCAACATCGCCTCTACCACCTCCAACAAACTAGAACCACGCTCACTACCTTGCATTCACCTTGGTCTTTCTGATGATCACAAAGGATATCGTTGTTTGAACCATCTTCTGGTCAGATCATTCTCTCTCGTCATGTCACATTCAATGAAAATACTTTTTCTTTTTCTGTCACTACAACCACAACACCAATTCCACCACAATCCGCCACCACCAAAACCCCTTCCCTAGTTCGCCTTCGGTCATCTCTGCTGCCATGGAATCTTGTTCCGTCTCTCACCGGAATCGCCCAACGTTAGCCACCCTCCCGCCTGGCCCCCACCTCTCCCAGAATCGCATCCTCTACCCCAGCCGTCTTTCCTCACCACATCCTACCACGGCAACCCCTCGACACCCACCACCTCTGATTCTTCTTCCTCACCGTCCTTTTCAACCGAAAACCCATCGCCACCCAATGCCGCTCTTATACCACCGCCACCAATGATCATGTCATGTGCACCCGTGGAAAACGAGGATTTCTTCTCCCACCAAACGCCTCAATCTTACCGCCACCCCAACCATCTCTCCTATTCCAACCAGTTATAAGCGAGGTCTTCTTGACCCTCTCGGCTTTCGCTATGCGCGATGAATTTGAAGCTCTTCACAAAATAATACATGGACTCTTGTTCCCAAACCTCCTGGTGTTAACATTGTTTCGGCAAATGGGTTTTTCGTCATAAATTTCATTCCGATGGCACTCTCGCCGTTACAAAGCTCGTTGGGTGTGTCGTGGTTTCTCCCAAAGAGCTCTGGTATTGACTTTGATGAGACTTTTCTCCTGTTGTTAAACCAAGCACTATTCGTGTTGTTCTTAGTCTTGTTGTTTCCTCTTCTTGGCCTATTCATCAACTTGATGTTAAAATGCTTTTCTTCATGGCACTCTCAATGAAACTGTTTATTGTCAAGAACCCTCTGGTTTTGAGAATCCTCATCTCCAAATTTTGTTTGTCTCCTCAACAAATCTCTTTATGGCCTTAAACAAGCTCCTCGTGCATGGTTTCAATGCTTTGCTACTTTTATTCAAACCATAGGCTTTATTCCTCCAAATCCGATTTTTCTCTCTTTGTTTATCGGTCTTCTACTCACACCGCCTACCTCTTGCTTTATGTTGATGATATCATTCTCACGGCTAGTTCTCGATTCTTTTCTTCAACATACCATCTCTTCTCTCAATCGGGAGTTTTCCATGACTGATCTTGGTCCTCTTCATCATTTTCTAGGTATTCATGTTTCTCGCACAAAATCTTCCTCTTTCTTTCTCAACGGTCATACATTTTGGACTTGCTTTCTCGCTCGGTATGTCCGATTGTCAACCCTCTCGTACTCCAAACCGACGTTGGTGCTAAACCGTCGGTGATGGTGATCCTCTTTCGATCCTACTTTATATCGTAGCATCATCGGCGCTCTTCAATATGCCACTCTTACTCGTCCCGAAATCTCCTATTCAGTTCAGCAAGCTCGTCTCTTTATGCATGATCCTCGTGCTCCTCATCCGCTCATGTCGACGATTCTCCGCTATTTAAAAGGCACTCTTGATCAAGGTCTCCTTATTAATTCTTCTTCACCTACAAGCTTGACAGTTTATTCGATGCGATCGGCAGGTTGTCCAGATACTTGACGATCTACATCCGGATTTTGCGTTTATTTGGGTGATAATCTTGTTTCTTGGTGTTCTAAAAGGCAGTAACAGCTTCGTGTCTTCTGCGAGGCTGAGTATAGGACGGTTGCTCACGCTGCTGCCGAGGCGGTGTGGCTACGGCAGCTTCTCGTTGAACTTCATCGTCCGCTCCCACGTGCTACCATTGTTTAATGTGATAACATCTCTGCAGATACATGGCTTCAATCCAGTTCAACATCGTCGCACAAAGCACATTGAGATTGACATTCACTTTGTTCGTGAAAAGGTGGCTCTTGGCGAGGTTCGCGTTCTTCATGTTCCTACAAGTGCCCAATTTGTCGACATTTTTACCAAAGGACTCCCGATCGCATCGTTCACCGACATACGCTTCGGCCTCAACATTGTTTCACTCGACGTTGAGACTGCGGGGATCTTAGAGTATAAAGTCTATTCAGATTGTAATCTATCTCTTAGTCTAGTCTTGGGCCCAAGCTTTGAATCTATATAAACAACCTCGGCGCCCCAATCAATACAACAATTACTTCTCCAATATCTCAATCTATCACCCCCCACCCGAACCAGAAGCTGGTTGTTTTGTTTACCCTGTTGTTGGACAGCTGTAGGAGCTGCGGGCATTATGAAATGTCAATAAAGTCCATGAGTGCTGAGTACGACGTTATATGCATATTAAAGTGCAAGTTGGCTGTTTAGACTCCATAGTGAGAATCATCATTTTTTTTAACCATGTATGAAATATTTTTCTAGAAATGTAATGATTGTAGAAACATATTATCCGGAATACGCATATGAAACATAACATCCAAAATAAGCACGAACCATCATAGTCTTACATGCGAAACATATCATCCTGATTACATCCAAAACAAGTTGGCTGACTAGGATTCTAAGAATGCTGACAAAACACTTTCAGAAAAAAAAGAACAATTCACAAGAGCTTGTCAAGTACAGAACAAAATATCACTATTAAAGTAAACATCATTGACAGCCTGATTCGGTGACTTGATCTCTGACAGCCTGAACTTGTGGCTCTAAACCCGCCATGTGCGATAAGTAAATTTACTACATCCATACTATGATTGAGTCCTCGTCATGCGAAGAATTTCCTCCCATTAAAACTCTCCTCTTTTTTTTTTGACTGGCCCATTAAAAACTCTCCTCTTGACACCTCAGTGAAGTAGTTATAACCTAGGAACCCCTCAATCATACATTAGGTTTCTATATAAGAGCCCTGGTACTAATTTGCTACCCAGGCACAACTTGTTAATGACTGAACGATAAGCCTATCGCAATTAGTGATTCCAGGATTTTGTCATTGTACTCATTGGCTGGCCTGGATACTAAGAATCCTGACAAAGAAAAACACTCTCAGAAAATTTAAGAAAAATGTTTCTTTCATGGGGACCTCACCCTAGCAGTCTGTTTGGAGCATACCTGGGCCTGGAGTGTCCAGTCGGCTTTCTTGAATGCTGGGCTGGGCGTCTGACCTTTCAAGATGCAGAGAGATTCATCTCAGGAGCTAGGTGCCCCTTGGCCACAGAAGAAGGCAAAAACCACTGATGTGATGAATCTCTTTTTTCTAGCTCTTTTTAGTTCTACTTCCATCACCCATTGACAATATAGAATGATGCAGTTGGAAGACAAATCTGTGTACAGGGACATGCTTGTAGGCCACCTGTACAAAGAGGTGGCCTTTCTGAATTTCACTTCCCATATGAAAAACATCGAAGACAATGATGCTACATTTAACCTTTAGTGCATTTTTTTTTCTGAATGACTAGGATGTAGACGGGTAGTCGGGTAACATCATCTGGAGACTAGTGGAACATCGTTCAACAGTTCATACAAAAAATTGCATTGTTGTAGCATGTATCGAATCTACAGCTTCTCTCAGAAGTGAAGGATGGTAACAATGGCCACTTTATTTGTATTCAGAACCATGGATTTAGTTTAAAATAAAACATATAATTAACTCAACTCAAATACTAGGAACACTGTACATTATTGTAGAGCAAGCTTTTTGCAGCAATGCTTTCTTTTCTGTCTGGGGTGGGCACATATATATTCGTGCCAAAAAAAGAACATACATATATTGCAAGTGGCTCAATTCGACGTTGAGCCAGCTCATGTACACAAGACCTGACAATTTCAACCATCCAATTCTTCCATGTGGCAGGTCTCAATGCTGAGTTGCTGACCAAAGAAATCATCTTTCTTCACAGCATCCCAGCAAACCATCTTCCTTCAAAGCCACTGAATTTTGTAATATGAAACTGCGCTTCCTGCATCAGTGACACCCTTCCTTTGAACTTTGAAGCCTGAATTTCAGGCTACCTCTTTCCTACGGAAGATGTTCATCGCATCACTGTATAGGGCAACAGAGTTTGAGACAACAGCAAGCACGATCATGGTTACAGCCAATATCTTGTCATGCTTGGTTGCGATTCCATAAGGATCCCTTGGAAAAAAAACGAGTTTATGTGTTAATACAGGAGTGCTTAGCAAATAGGGAATATATAACCAATCAGAAGCATTATTTAGGTACCTTAATATGACCATGGCAGGAAAGATAAAACCAATCAAAACGGCAGCTGTGGCACCAGTAAACTGGAATGCATCCCAAATGCTTGGTATGAAGATGGCAGCAGTATAAATAACCACGAGGAGTGAGATGGTTATGATTGTAAATCTCTTATTGTCATAAGAAATGTGCCTCGACGTGGGAAAGAGTAGCCCATCCAAGTTGAGCCTAAGGGCAAAGAAGACGATGGGGAAGACAAGCATGACGTGCGCAGCATAGCTCACTCTGACTACGTCATTGAAGACAGAGCTGAAAGGAATGCCAAGATTTGAATCAAAGTTGGAGAGCACATCATCCAGTGTACCATCTCCAAAGAGAAGATAAGCAAAGAAACTTGTGGCAATGTAAACACTGGAGCAAAGGGCCAGTGATGTTCGCACAATTGGTTTAGTTTGTGTTTTATCCTCAAGCTCATTGTCAATGCTGTGAACTGTGGAATCATGAAAAAAAATTCATTTTAGAACCGACATAACTGAACAATGGCAAGAATAGCTGGGCACCGAAATTGCATACCATTATAGTGGCAGATATATGCAGTGACAAGGACAGGGACAGCCGTAAAAAGCTTCCAGACAGAACTAAGATCATCTATTTCTGGAAAAAGCTTGGGCATTGCTACAGTTCCATTGATGACTTTGAGTATGGCAATCCCAGCAGTAATAACAACAAAAACCACAGCGAGAGCAACTGATAGGGCAGATGTGTAGCTCAGTGAATCTATAGAAATGACAAGATTTAAGATTAATATCATGCAGCAACCATGACGAAAAGTAGTTATTTCATAGTTTGCACAGATGAACACGTACCCAATCGTTTAAAGCTCACCAATGGAGCAAACACGAAAAGAGTCGTCACAAGAAGAACAATGGCACGAGAATTCCACAAATGTGCTCCAAACCAGCCCTCCAATATGCCACGATGATGAATACCGCCTGACGATGTTCCAGATAATACATCACCTGTCAAAAGTTCAATAACCACCGTCAATCGCAGTTCATGCAAATAGAACTGTTCATTTTAATTATTAAGGTACAAGATGTTACTTGAAGATAAGAAGCTGACTTCTAACTAGCTAAAGTTCGAACCGGTCTCTTATGTTTTCACTAAATTGCTCAAAATGACGACTTCAGAGAGGGAGCTAGGATTCCATTTGCCATTTTATAGTATAAAACTTGATAAAGTACTACTTATCAGGAGCTCATGGTCATGGATGAGAATTGTCTTGAAAGTAATGTACTGAAGAAACCCAAGTCAATCAGCTAAGCAATAAACTTATATGCTCTAAGTAAAAAAATCAAGAACATCTTGGAATTATTCGTGACTCATCTCCAAACATAGGCCCTGAAGTGTGCCATTACTGGATAGAAGAATTAAAAGATACTCTGGTGGAGCACTGGATTATCCATAACAAGTCCCACTTGGTGAATTTAAGCAACATCACAAAATGCTCGAAGGTAACACAGAGAACAAGAAGTAGAAGCATCGAGCTTAGATGAAATACCAATGATAATCATGTAAACAATCATCACACCGATGTTGTTTATAACCACAGAGGCCTGCAGCGCAATCCTCCCCCATTGTCCATATGCCTCACCCATCAGCCACCCATATGAGGTGATCTTTCCTTGGTGGCTGCACCTGATAAGCATGTCAATGGATGCCTCTGTGAGCAGTGCCACAAAGACGATCATCAGAAGGCCAGGGATGAGGCCCAGCATCTTGATGCTTGCTGGCAAGGCCATGATTCCAGCACCAACGATGGTGGTCGAGAGATTGAAAACTGCGCCGGAGAATGAAGCTCCATTAAACTCATGGAATCCCTCCTCCTCCACCTTGACTGGAAGAAGCGGTGTAGTCTCATCTCGTATTTCATTGCGCACCGTTTGCTGGTTCATGTCTGCTGATCCGTTCCCGACACCCATTTTCTATTCCACTGTCCTGGAAGGAAAGGCAATCAGTCAACGATAACGGGCAATAGACTATTTGATTTGACTAAAACCAGTATCTTTGTGTTTTCTCTCGATACTTCTTATGATGAGACCCAGTTTGATTTTGACACACTTAATTTGATCTCCATCTCTTATGTATTTAATTTAATCTTCAAATAAATGAAGGATGCCTTGATTAATGCAAATTCCGAAACAAGACACTTTTGATAGCTAGCATACAGGAGACAAAAGTCATGGTAGTTCAAAGTATACAAACTAAAGCATCCTACAGCAGCATACAATTAAGGAACCAAATGGCTAGATGATGAATTTAAGGACCAGAATTCACTAATAAGTAACAAAGTGAAGTTTAATCTAATCTAATGATATCCTGCCTATGAGGCAAATCACATGGAGAAATGATATCCAAACTATATGACCCAAGCACAACAAAGTCAACTGAAGCTTTTTATTTTTCTCCAACACAATCCGGCCCGACTTTCATACACAAGATTCGATTAAATGCTCCTACATAATCAAAGAAATGCAGTCCATGCCCAACTAGCACATACATCCAGCAACTGTCCTAAAGGCAACATCCCATTTTCCACTGCAACTCACTCCCACAGAACCCATTATCATCACACATCCACAGCACGAACAGATGCAGCTTTCTCCATAGCAAGCAAGAATCCTGACCAAGAACTCACGGCAAAGGGAAAAGGGAGAAAAGGGCGTTACCTTTCCACCAGCAGAAGTCTCTCCGGGATCCGAAAGCCAGAAGAGCAAACGCGACCAGAGCCAGACAAAAGCAGAGAAGAACTTGTGGACTGTGTGTGGTCTGTGGAGGGAGGGCCGCCTCTCTCTCTCTCTCTCTCTCTCTCTCTCTCTGCCACCAGGCTCCAGCCAGCCTCGTTTTATAACGAGGAGACGCGGAGCTGCCTCCAGTTAAGGCCAATCAATCATCGCATCGGTCCAAACCTCTCGCTGTCACGCGCTACAGCTCCCTCGCTCGCCCGCCCGCCCACGAGTGGATGGATCTTGGATCCCGTCGACGTCGGCGGAAATAATAAATCCGATTCGGGATCCCGTCCCTGTCTCGTGCTCCTCGGAATCTTGCAGGTGGGCGGGCCGGCGAGGTGGTCTCGGGCGATTGGATTTGGGGCGAGTTTCGCCCGTGCCGGTCGCTCGTGTTTGGCGTGCAGGCTTCCTCCTGCCGGTGGAAATGGCGGGTGGAAAACGGCGGAGGCGTTGCGCGCGCGGCCGGCCGGCCGGAGCCTCGCATTTCCGGTGGCAACGAGCGCGACAGTGCCATCTGAACCAACAGCGTCTTTGTTTAGTAGAACGCGTGTTCTCTGCTAAAAGACGACCAAAAGAATGGCTACGTATTGTGAACGTAAACACGTATTCTGACGAAGGCGGAAGCGTATTGGCCGATGGGGTGACGGGCTGACGGCGTGAGGACGGAGACGGACGGACCGACGGACGGAGTGGGTGAGTGGCCCGGCCCAGTTGCCCACCAACCAGAGACGGAGACGCCACGCCTCCACACGACGCGTCCCGAGCCGGACCACCCCACCCCACCCCACCGCACCTCAATTCCCCTCCCGTTCCCCTCCGCCTCCGCCGCCGCCGCCATGGCGGGGCTCGCCGACGAGTTCTTCCTCGGCATCGACGAGGACGGCCCGGGGTCGTTCGGGGAGCCCTCCTACCTCTCCTTCTCCGACGCCTTCGAGGAGGAGGAGCACCACTTCACCCACTCCGACATCTCCCCCGACTTCGACATCGAATCTCAAACCCTAACCCCCGCCCCGGGCTCCCCCTTCTCCTTCGACTCCGACCACGACCTCGACCTCGACCTCAGCCTCGGCCTCGGCCGCCTCTCTCCGTCCTTCCTCCGGATGCGGAGCCCCTCCCCTGCCCGCTCCCCGCCCTTCTGGGACTGCCTCGAGGAGGACCTCGCCGACGACCTCGCGGACGGCCTCGAGTGGGAGGAGATCGCCGACGCCGACGACGCCGGGGACGCCTCCGTCCCTGGGGGTGGCGGCGGGGGCGTGGCGGGAGGAGCAGGCGGAGGGGGCGACGCCGATGCCGACGTGTTCGGCTTCCTCAGCGAGCGGGAGATCCTGGGCGTCATGGAGGGGATCGACAGCGGGGAGGACGAGTCCATGTTCTCCGACGAGCCCCCCTTTGATTTCGGCGACGAGGGCCCGGAGCTCGACGACATATTCCGGAGCGTCGGCTGGGAGGTGCTGCCGGTGCCGCTGGATGAGGACGAGTTTGAGGTGCTGCCAGGGCATATGGCGGACGTGACGGTGGGGGGAGCGCCACCTGCAGCGCGGGCAGCGGTGGAGCGGCTCCAGGTGGTGGCAATCAGTGGGGAGGAGGCCGCGCAGGGATGCGCCGTGTGCAAGGACGGGATCGTGCAGGGGGAGCTCGCCACGCGGCTGCCGTGTGCACACTTCTACCATGGGGCGTGCATTGGGCCATGGCTCGCCATACGTAACTCGTGCCCGGTATGCCGTTACGAGCTGCCCACTGATGACCCCGACTATGAGCAGCGGCGGGCGAGGCGGCGTTCTGCTGGTGGTTCCACAGCACAGTTGGGCACACCTATGCAGATGTGAGCTTGGATTGCTTGGTGGCATCTCTTGGTTGCAATCCCATCCAAGTTATGTGAGAAACCTCACTCTCTTGACTCGCTCAGTTAGGATGCTTGGAGATTGCTAGGGTCATACTTCTTTGGTTTTTAAGTGTCGATTGATGTAGCGGTTCTGAACTTCTGATTGGGACTTGATTGGTAAGAACAATTGTTAGAGCTTCTGTATATATGTCGTGCTGCTTCAATAACACAGAAAACCAATTCACTCACTCGATGCTTGTTTTATTTGTATTGTTTGTGACAAATCAATTAGTATTTTCTTCTACTGGATTACTGCTTTTCTTATTGCATCAGTTACGGGCATCGTGATATCAGAAACACCATTATAGAAGACTCTTTTGTACTACAAATCTCAATCTGGTATGCTTTAATCAAACCTCAGTGTTGCTCTTCTGTACGTAGATGTAACTTCTTTGTGGTGATGCTACTGATGTGAGCTGCTCTGCTGCGCTATAAGTACCTTAGGTCTTAATTAGCAGACAATACCAGTTTGCTGGAAGTTAAAATGAGAAACCTCACTACTGATCAGTTAGGATACTTTGAGGTCAATAGTCGTACTATTTGGTTTGAAGTGTCGGTGCAACTGTTCCGATTGGGAGTTGAATGGTAATAATAACCGTTAGTGCTTCTGCATATATGTCATGCTGCTTCAGTAATACAGAGAAGTTTCTTAGTCGCCGAAATCTTGTTTAATTTGTATTGGTTGTGGCAGAACTTTCTTTACCGGCCTACCCGCTTTGCTTACTGCATGATTTACTGCCATCATAGTTTCAGAAATATCTTTATAGATGTTAGTATGCTACTCTCTGTACCGAGACTGCCCTGTACTAGAAATTTCAATCTAGTTTTCTTTAGTTAAACCTGTGAGTTACTTTTCTGTACTGGGAGTATATATCATTTCTTTTAGGTGAGGCTACTTACGTGAGCTTCTCTGCTGCACTGTAAGTACTGTGGTCCTTTAACTAGCACACAATACCAACTGGTGGTGTTTAGCAGTACCAAACAAGCCATCAAAGTTCCGTTACGTTTGGAGTGGTTGGTACTCAATATAAGAGTCTAAACGCTCTTATATTTCTTTACGGAGGGAGTAGATCATTGTGCTGAAAGTCAACATGGTCCTTCCAAAAATGGAAGAGTTGGTTACCGATTCTTGTTTACTTGTTTATTATATTCGGTAATAGATAAGTCATCAAAGTTCTGTTACATCTGGGAAGCAAAGTACAGTTAGATCCATCTGCAGGGAACATGCTGGAGAAACCATCTTTTATCAGAATATGGGATGAAGCGTACCTTAGTTGCTTATTGGATATATTGAAACGACGACACGGCATGGCAGTTGCTTGGAAAAAAATATCTTCGCACTTGCTAGTAATTCATTGAGACAGCAAGTGCTTCTATGTTCATTTATTTGCCCTGCTATTTTCTTCAGGCTAGTGTGCGGTGTTCGTAGTGTGCGTCTTAAGTGGAATACTGAAAGGTAAGGTTACCTGACCAATCACAGTGAACCATCGGATTTTTCGATTCTTTTTGCAAGGTTTTTGATGTAGACGGCACTCCATAATTCCCATGATTTGGCTGGTTGTCCAATTTTTGTTGCCATAACTGGTTATCGAATTGTTTCTAAGTATTACTGCACTTGCTCTTGTTCCCAGTTTTATTCTCTTGAGCTAAAATCCAAAGCTCGTCGTATTGGGCTGACGATATTTTCTGAAATCGCCTTGGTCTCTGCTGAACACGGCTAATACGCCTCGCTGCAAGTTCGGCCTGGAACAGCTTGTGGCCAATTTTCCGTTCCTGGTTCAGAAATACTGCCAGTTTTTGTTGCCTGTTCAGGGTGGCATGAATGCAAACCTGTCGTCCTTCCATTGTGTCGATGCAGTTCAAGGTTTCAGCCCTTTATCCTGTGTTATGATTCTTGGTTCAGGCAGGCTAACGAATGCATCGGTGACCAGCCTGATCGCTGGTGTTTCGCACGTGGAGATAGAAGTGGCGCACGCTGATCGCTAGTGCTGATGCCCCTAACAACCGAAGGTTGGCACTTTGACATGCCGCCGCCGTCTTGTCCAGAACAGAGGAGGTGTCTGACGCGCAACATCTTCTGAATCTCTCATGGACACTGGTTACTCTGCTTTTTGACCGGGGTTTTAGTTTTACTGCTCCGGATGGAGCAACAAGATGGTCTATGGCGAGTTGGCTGCCGGTGTCCGGCGGCTGGCCGGTGTTCGACGACGCTGTCGCCGGCAGCGGGGCAACACCAAGGCCACCAGCGATCAGTCAACAGTGGGAGTATCACTCACGATACGATGTTGCAGCCAACGAAATTAACAGATACGGAGTGGCAAACTGGCAATTGACACAAGCAGGAGTGAACAATCCCAAGAGCCCGATCGATGAAAACACAATCCAGCTAATACATAATATTCACACGTCCGATAGTTAATCTCCTCATGGTTATGGTATATATCACCGTCCTAGTGCATGGTATACTACGATCGCGTGCACATGTGTACGTACGTCGGATCCTACGGCGTTCTTGCAGCAGCGGCTTCGTCGCCGGCGTCTGGATCGGTGGCCTGCTCCTCGGCGGTGAGCCTCTCCCGCAGGCGGCGCACCTCCTCCCGGAGCCGCGCGTTCTCCCGGGCCACCTGCGCGTGCCTGGCCTCGGCGCGGTTGAGCTCCACGACGAGCCGCTGGTTGGCCGCGCGCAGCTCCGCGGCGCACGCCGACAGCTCGTCCAGCTGCCTCCGGCGCCGCATCCGCGACCGCCGCGCCGACTCGCGGTTCGACGCCAGCCGCCTCGCCTTCCTCGTCTCGCTCACGGCCGCGGCGGCGTGGCTCAGGCCGCTGCCGCACGACGGCGGGCCGTGGCCATTGTCGCCAGCCCCGCCGCTGCCGCCGACCAACCACCCGTCGACGAGGTCCACGTCCACGTCGTGCGGGTGCGGCGGCAGGTAGGACGTCGGGAGGCCGACGAAACCGGCCGACTGGTACGCCAGGGCGGCGAGCTCTTGCTGCATGGCCGGCGCCGCCGCGAACTCGCAAATCGTAATGCTGCTGCTAAGGAGATCACTATGTATAGAACGGAAGGCCTCTCACTCTCTCGCTCTCCGGCGGCGTCGAGTGGATGGAGGGAAGGAGGAAAAGGCCGCGAGCTGCCGCTTTAAACCGCGCGCGAAAAGGGAGAGCCCACCACTGGCCACTGGCATGCACCGCCGATGCGGTCAGCAAACTTTGCGCCTTTTGGAGCCCCATTGCCATTGCGTCTGCGCTTTGATATTACTAGTACCTATCCTGCTGTTTTTTCTGGGATCCGTCGCTGTCCGCGATTCGGTTGTGGTAATTTGCTAGCAGCATACTCCTACGTAGTAGATGATAGATCGTCGTCGTCGCCAAAGATGGGTTTAATTTCCCCTTCTTTAGGGAAGTGTTCTTCCCGTGCGGTGTCGATCGAGAGAAGTCGCCGCGCTTCCTCTTTTGGTGGGAGAATTTTGCCAAGGCTGGCTGCATTGAATCGTGGATCATCAATTCACCATCGAGAGACATCGTTTTCTTGGCGGTTGTAGAGGTTAAATCGTGGAGTCTGAACATCTTGCATTGTTAATTTCCGTTAGTGAGTTGGCTGGCTATAGAGTATAGACTACGGACTTTTTCTCCTATATAAATATATTCTGTATGCAAAAACGGAGGGTCTTCAGCCAAACTTTTCTGTTGTCGTGGCAAAGTGGCAACGCGATGGAACTGCCTTTTAGGCCTTTTTTCTTTGCGCATACAAGATATTGGAACGATAAGAGCACTGTATAGTGACGCCACACAGTACTAGTATAAACAAGGCCAGATGCCAGGCCCCCAGCCGCTGTTTGGCCATCTCTTGGACTTGGGTGCATGATGCAGCGTTAGAGGTTTATGGTACTGTTTGGTCAATCCCGCCTCGTGTAGAGACCTTGTTAGTGAGTGCTCTTGATCTGATGTCTTCCGGTTAGGTCCATTGAGAGCTAGCTTTACCTACAAACTCAAGAAAATATGGTGCCCTTTTATGTGGATAACTTGATCTAAATACACATCTTATTAGCTTCGGTTATATAACTATAAGTCTATAAGGATGTCTGATGGCCGCACTCGCAAGATACTACTCTGTCCGATCCAAAACAAGTGTCATGGTTTAAACCGTGACACTTATTTTGGATCGAAAGGTATGACATGCGCAATAGCATATGCACATTTTTTTTCATGTGCATTTGCTAACTTCTGAATTGCGTCAGTCAAATTCTTAGAGCAAAGAGGCGGTAGCACACTAGGCCGAAAATAGGTAGGTTGCCCTACTGATAAGGCTTTTCAAGGGAGTACAACATAATATCTTTGTATCCATGTCATTAGGTTTTAACTAGGTCCCCTAGCTAGGCTTGCTTAGTTCATGCTTATCACAAGCTCTTGTTTGCTTACCTACTAATGCCATTAGCTGCTATATTTTGAAAAAATAATCCAGCTTGATGTGTCATATTCTAGGAGCTAAGACAATTGGGCATGCCTAAAGCAGAAACTCGTGGAGGAACAAAAAGGTATAGGGGGTAGTCAAGATATGTCTAAAGCAAGAAGTTGCTAATCAGACGGCAATAATTGTTTGTGGCGACTCTTGTTGACCATCAGCTTTTGGAACACCAACCTGTCTTCCCTCCTAATTAATTTACTTAACAAAGGTAAGCACTACATGTTCATAGCCTTAGCCACACTTGGCTTTGGTGCCATAAGCAGCAAATGGCTTATAACCTTTTGAAATGAAATGCCTCATAGCCTTTTGCTTTCTAGTAGAAAGGCGTGCGTGCTTTTATATAGGCCGGACACACAAATTAATGTGCACTTTTCATTGAGAAAAACATGAATTCATGAGTTTCTGATTTATGTTTCTTGGTCGGTCTGGCATGAGATAAAACTGCAACATTAAAGCATTTTGCGCGAGGAAAACACGAAACTTTTTCGCTTACTCTAATAATCAGCTCAACTCCCGAATCGTCACGAAAATGTGTAGGCCTGTCATCTGAAAACACAGAAGGAGAAATCAAGAAACGGTCAGTGCTAATAAACTTCTCCTATCGTAGTTGAGAAACCTTTCAATTATAAAAACAGAGGAGATATGGCGTGACTTCTTTTATCATCCACAATTGTCAGTGGCTTCAACTTTCAGTCCACCCATCGTTCCCTGTTACGTGTGCAAGATCAGCACACCAAATGTGGGAACGTCATCTCTTGCCAAAGCAAAGCAAAACACAGCACATCATTAAGAATGGTTTTGCAAATCAGATTACTAACTAGGGAAATTCAAAAGTATATTGACCTATCAATGAAAGCGATAGGCGATCCGGTTATAGCATAACATGATAAGCGTCGCGACTGAAGGATTCGATTTTCCAAGGTAAAGAAGGCCATATCTTGCACGGATTACAAGAAGAAAAAGGCATTGCATACGTTATAGTGCTTTATGTTTAACTAAAGTCCAAAGCAGCATAATACACTTGCACGGCGATGCTTACTTCACCGGGGAAAAAGACTTTGAAGAAATGAAACCACCAAGTGTACGATAGATACCAGAAAATATCTAGTGGAAATACTATATGAGAACCAAACAAAATTGTATATATAAAAATTCTTAAAATATAGTCCAACCTCTATACACTAATATATGGCATTTTGCAGTTTAATTTAAACTGCAAAAACGTCTTACATTAGTTTATAGAGGGAGTAGGATGGATGTTGGTGTATGGACACTTGAATTTCAAACTCACAGTCTAATTCAACTCTCGTATGGTTATTGATGGTGTTGGAAACACACTCAACCTGATCACGAATATCAATCATTGCATGCAATTGAAGGACAAGTACAAATTTAGTATGTGCAATTTAAATTGCCGATATAAGATGAAGTACTTGATTAACAAAGCGAGGTTCAAATGACGCATAGTACATGAGGTCATGTTGTCCCTCATCTTATGGCAAAGAGTAGCAATCTCTAAAACTAAATCAAACGAAACTCACACCCTAATTCAATACCCTAAGGGAGGTATTTAAGCGGGGTCAATGGGGGAATCAGCCAACCTAGGAAGGAGGGAGGGGTCGAATCCAACCTTGAGTCGGTCCACTCCTGAATACAAACTATAAAAATTGCATTTAGTCTTTTACTCCAAAAGTACTTGGACCTGACTCAAATCTGAGGCGGGGCAACACCTAAGGATGATTATGTATAAAATTTTGAAGTGTCATCTTGTATATCTCATCTATGTCTTAATGTGTCATTATGGCGACCTCAGAGTCCTGAGGTCTCCACTAAAAACATCATCTTTGTTCTTCGTATGCTTCATGCTCCAACATTTGTCCCTCTCTTCTAGGCTAGGTCCTTCATTCCTATAATACTAACATACTCCCTTCATTCCAGAATATAAAGTGCATCCGTTTTCATGCAAGTGAAACATATGTATGTTTGACCAAGATTATAGAATAAAATATCAACATCCACAATACTAAATAAATAAATATAAAAATACCTTTGATGATGGATCTAATGATACAAATTTTGTATTATAGATATTGATACACTTTTTAAAAACTTGGTCAACATGCATATGTTTGACTTTTGGAAAAACCTAATACACCTTATATTTTAGGACGAAGGGAGTATTTGAGTAGGCAGTATCATATTTTCATGAGCACTAGTGAAAAGCACCCAATAATTAAGTTGATGTGTGTAGTCTCTAATGATTGGTCCTTGTCTCTTTGTTATTGTGGGGGCTATGAGTGTAACTATAGTATTGTTGTCCTCATGACTGCTTCTACGACCTCAAATGAAAAGAAAGCCATGAGCAGTCTAATGGGCGTCAGATCTAATAGGGACAACATGCTTTCACAATTGCAAATGCCCTTGATGCGGCATGGTGGCGCAACACCATCGGGGTGCCTTGTCGCACACTGTCATCCCCACCACCTTCGGAGCTCTGCAAGCACCTCATAAGACGATGACCAAACAACACTAGTCCACCTAGAAGAAGACCTCGCCACCCTCTCGGTGTAGGGCCAGCCTCCACATCGACAAGGTCGGACGCATTGGCGATGGGGTAGATCAAAAGCACCAACCGCACACCAAGGGTGAGACCCTCGTTGTTGCCCGGGGATGGGATGAGTAGTGTTGGTGGTGGTCTCTAGAGTTCACTAACCTATTGTCCCGCTTTTGGGTTCTCAATTTTTCCGTACATACACCTTAAAAAAATATGAGGTGCAAGTTAATACTCCCAAAGTTGGTACAAAGTTGAGACACTTATTTTGGGTCGGGATGGTATTATGCATTTCTCTAGAGCACCACCCTCTCGACATACTACTCCCTCCGTTCCTAAATAATTGTCTTTCTAAAGATTTCAACAAGTGACTACATACGAAGCAAAATGAGTGAATCTACACTCTAAAACATGTCTACATATATCCGTATGTTATAGTCCATTTGAGATGGCTAGAAAGACAATTATTTGGGAACGGAGGGAGTATATCTTTTGATAACTTTCGAGCAATTCTAAACATGATTTTCATGGAGTTTAATTCATCATGTGTTTCCACCGGAGACTTCTGCAAGCGGATGTGTCCCTCTATAGCAACATTGATACATATCTCTGCCTAGTTTTTGTAGACTAAATATCACTTTGTAGTCTTTTAGTATGGACTGTTTAGTAAACACGGGGCTTGAATGAAGACCGAATTTAGGCCCGTTGTAAAGCAAGATTGCATCTGAGAGCAACTCTAGTAGAGTCGCCATATAAGGCTGTCGAGGTGATGCGCAAACTCAGAGTCGTCATATTGACTACTTTCATATCATGGGACCCACTTGTCAATGTAACATCTTTTGTTTTAAAATCTTCCTTCCATTCCCATGTGAGGTGAGGGCCACATGAAGTTCTCTTTGCGCCAAACATTTGAGCTAGATGAAATGCATTCCTAATGTTGGCTACGGGATGCCAAATATGGAGGCCGAGAGGTCAAACTTGGAGAATGCTGATAAATTATGGCGAATACAGGTAGTATGATGACTCTGCTAGAGTTTTTTTTGGTTAGAATCGCCACATTGACAGTTATTGTGGTGATTGGGCAGTATGACGACTCCGGTAGAGTTGCTCTGAAACAATTGAAGAATCAAATTAAGACAATGCAACCGCATGGAGTCCACGTCCGACCTCTGCACAATAAAGGTGTAAATAAACGTGTCTTGCTCAGGCGGCCCTGAGTTTTCTTTCCTGAAAAAGAATGAACTGAATTTTCCTCTTCCTCCAAGGCAGCCGTGGTTTCTTAAAGAAAACGGAAACGGGCGTGCATAGCACCGCGCAGCCATATCTTTGTTCGGAGTGGCAAGCAAGCCAAAGGCGCGGCTGCACGGGCGTATGCATGCACGCGCCGCCGCGCTTGCTTGATTCAGTGAGTTCACGTGGCTGCTAATTTAGCCACCAAATCACCAATCCTTCAGTCCACCATCTGAGAACAAATTCAGCCTACGCCCCTATATATAACACCCAATGATCACGAGAAGTTATCACATTTAATCCCCTGAACTAACTCAATCCCAACAACACGGGAATAGACATCAAACTTAGCTCTTACATTCAGCTTAAATATTAGCTCGGGCTATTTTTCTGAAAAATATGGCTCGAGCAAGAGCGATCGCGGCGCTGGTTGTGGCGTTACTGGGCTGCGCGTTGGCCGTCGCCGCGGACGACGTCGCCCCAAGTGCGTCGCGACCCAAGGCGCAGCCACCATCCGGTGGACTGGCGCCGGAGGCGCACCCCCCTGCGCCCGGGGGACTGCTGAAGGCGCACGCCACGTTCTACGGCGGCGCCGACGGCGCTGGCACCATGGGTGAGCAGAGCTTACTCAACATCACACCCCTTCTTCCTTTCCTGGTGAATGCTACCGTGTTCCGTGTCATCCGATATATTTGTACTAGCTGATTTACTGATCCATCACCATGTCAAATCTAGGCGGCGCGTGCGGGTACGGCAACCTCTACTAGGCCGGGAACGGCACGGGCACGACGGCGCTCAGCACGGCGCTGTTCAACGACGGCGCGTCGTGCGGGCAGTGCTACAGGATCGCGTGCGACGGCAAGCGGGCGGACCCCAGGTGGTGCAAGCTCGGCGAGGCGGTGACCGTCACGGCCACCAACTTCTGCCCGCCCAACTACGACCTGCCGAGCGACGACGGTGGCTGGTGCAACCCGCCGCGGCCGCACTTCGACATGGCGCAGCCGGCCTGGGAGAAGATCGGCGTCTACCGCGCCGGCATCATCCCCGTCGTATACCAAAGGTTTCCATCTTCATCTACTTCTACTCTCACCTGAACTATATAACAACTGATGATCCTGACCGCAGGGTACCGTGCGTGAGGAGGGGCGGCGTGCGGTTCACCATCAACGGCCATGACTACTTCCAGCTTGTTCTCGTGACCAACGTCGCGACCATCGGCTCGATCAAGTCGATGGAAATCAAGGGCTCGGAATCACCAGACTGGATGCCGATGGCACGCAACTGGGGCGCGAATTGGCACTCTCTCGCGTACCTCACGGGGCAGAGACTGTCATTCAGGGTGACCAACGATGGCGGGCAGACTCTTACGTTCACAAATGTGGTGTCATCCGGCTGGAAGTTCGGCCAGACATTTGCTAGCAACGTGCAGTTTAAGTGAGCAGCTTCACTAATAAGAATATAATGTCATGTCCCCCTGTGGGCATATATGTTGTTGACCCATTGCTAGCTGTTTCCATATGTACGAATATTCCACCTTGTTTTACTGTACTTGTATATACATGCAACTGCTGTATATCTCTTCTAGCAATTTCTCTTTGAATGGAATATATTTATCTCCTCCTTTTATTTTTATTTCTTTTGTGGGGTGAAAGAAATCTCCGTTAAGCTCATAGGGGCTTTTCAGCCGCAGCCAGGTTTACAACAAAATCCATACCAGCAGCAAGCCATACTGCCGTACGCGGTGTACTACGGCCATAGGCAGCCAACTCATGACTAACGATGTTCTGAGAGCGACTACAGTGAATAAAAGAAATCTCCCTAGTAGCGAGACTTGCCATCCTGCGGTTTTCCTCTCCTAGAGCACGATGAACCGATCTATCCCGCTAACGTCATGTAAGCATGGTCACCGCCTCTGTACTATCTATCATCTCGAGGTAAGCATGGCCGAGGTAAGCATGGTCACTCTGCACGCCGCTAGCTCCGCCTCGAGGGAATTATCACTTGTGCGGAGCTCCGTGCATGCGCTATAGATGATCTCACCTCTATCATCTCGCAGGATCATACCACCTCCCGCCGCGCCTAAGCCAATGAATTTTGGTGTTTCAGTTCTTTTAAAAGATCGCCCATCCTAATTTCTTGCAGGTTATCTACTGGGCTACGACTTTGGTCTGTATGTGGTCATCACTGCATCATGTGGATACGTGGGCACTTATGGCCTCTGGGTGCACCCAACTGGAATTGGGTTGTGCAGGGTTTATATTCAATCAGTTCAGCTGACGGGCCACTCGTAGATTATGTGGATTAGCTATGTAATCTCGACTTTGACCAGTTGTGGCTGTGTTTTCTTTTGTTTTACCGTCCGGAGCTAGGTGACTGGAAGTCTGGAACTTGATTCATCTTTAATAATATGGTTGTGTGCATCCTGTGATGCAGAGGCCCGGGTAATCTCCTTTACGAGAGAAAAATATGTCTACATTCCCTAGTTTAGAAATTTCAAACCCAAATTCGAAATATACATGGAAAAACAAAAAGACAAATTCAGGATAAATAGTGTCTCAAGAAGATAACAACAAAAATGACACTATTCGCAACTGGGTATGTCTTTTTGACACTATTTATGCTGAATTTGTCTTTTTGTTTCTCCATGTGTATTTTGAATTTTTGGAATTCCAAATAGTATTTGAAAGTGTGAACAATATTCGGAATTCCGAACATTTTGTGAAAACACAATAAATTCGTGGAAATGTGAACAATTTCTGAAATACTAAAAATATTTTTAAAAGTGAATAGTTATTGAAACCAAACATTTTCTGAAAACACGAAAACTTCCCCATAACACAAAGATATTTTGAAAATGGGAACAATTTTGAATTTTTTTGAATATTTTCTGAAAATGCAAACTTTCTTTATGAAAACATGAACATTTTTTGAATTTGTTGGCAAATTTTGAAAATGACAAGATGTTTTGAACATTCGGAACATTTCTTTTATACAAATTGAACCTTTTTAGTGTACGATGAACTATTTTAATATCTGATGAACATTTCCTCTAACAAAGTGAACTTTTTAAGTGTACCGTGAACCTTTTTAGTTTCTTAATGATTATTTTATGCACTGATCATCGTTCATGTCTTTTATACCTTGGCCTTAGATATATGCATGTATTAGTACGTACCTTGACATGCATGCACATACAAAGCCCATCAAAGGATCAGCTAATGCACCTACTAGTGTGCTGACATGCTTATTTCTCTGTGTATCTAGAGCTAGGTGACTAGAACTTGATTCATCTTTAATAATATGGTTGTGTGCATCCTGTTATGCAGAGGCCGAGATAGTCCCCTTTTTGAGAGAAAAATGTGTCTACACTCCCTAGTTTAGAAATTTCAAACCCAAATTCAAAATATACATGGAGAAACAAAAGGACAAATTCAGCAGAAATTGTGTATCAAGAAGATAACAAAAAATGACAATATTCACAACTTGGTTTGTCTTTTTTGTTCCTCCATGTGTATTTTGAATTTGGATTTGAAATTTATAGGGACAATAGACATATGTCATGTGACCGTTTAAAAAACAAATCCATATTTTTTGAAACCCATAAATTTGTTTTTTGTGGCATGGTATCATGGTATCATGTGAGACATGGTATCATCAAATATTTCCCCGTCTTCTCACATGTTATCTTGTAGTGCTAATCATCTACTAACATGGCCCACATCATGCATCATCGGCAAAATACCTTCGTGCGTGAAATTTGTTGTTATAACATTATCCTAGATGCTTAAAAGTGCAAATGCATTTCCCGAAGATATTGATCCAACCCTATATCTAGAAAGGGTGTGATTAGGGCTTATCTAGATGTGACATAAAGGCGACATCACACCTGTTTGTAGCGCTCCTGATGACAACTTCCTCCCGCTTTTGCTTTTTTTGTTTGTTTATCCTTTTCAGGGGTAAAGCCTAATCTTTATTGATCATAAAAACCAGTCTGTGTGATGGTGTTAACATCATGTGGTTAGCCAAACCACACATGACTCCCTGAAGGTAACGAAAGAACAAACCTAGCTAAATTATGAGCTTCTAAATTACTAGCACGACCCTCAAACACAAAATTACAAGTAAAAGAGCTAGCTCAGGCGTTTTTTGTTTGATTATCAAGTCCGGTTTCTCGCCACTAAACAGTCTTACTAGAAAAAAAGGAGAGTCGACAATTGGGTCGGTCCACTGCCGCGCACCGAAGTGGGTCGTGTTTGTAGCTCATGTGAAAAAAGTAGTAGTAAATTGCAGCACACTTAACGAGAATCAAACTCCCTAGCTCACAGTACTAAATGCGTCCATATAGCCATTAAAAGTAATGGATGTTGGTGACAAATGATCAACGCCAATATTTCAGAACACTGCAGCGTCACTTTTGAAACCTTTTTTGATCATTTATTAAAAAATAGTGCACAATTTTGAAATGAATATTTATTGAAACACAAAGAATTTTTGGAATTCCAAACAGTATCTGAAAAGTGCGAACAATATTTGGAATTCCGAACATTTCGCGAAAACACAATAAATTTGTGGAAATGTGAACAATTTCTAAAATACTAAAAAGATTTTTAAAAGCGAATAGTTATTGAAACCAAACATTTTCTGAAAACACGAAAACTTCCCCATAACAAGAAGAAATTTTGAAAATGGGAACAAATTTTGAAATTCCTGAATATTTTCTGAAAATGTGAACTTTATTTTTGAAAACATGAACAGTTTTTGAATTTGTTGGCAAATTTTGAAATGACAACATGTTTTGAACATTCCGAACATTTCTTTTTATACAAATTGAACCTTTTTAGTGTACAATGAACTATTTTAATATATGATGATCATTTCCTCTAACAAACTAAACTTTTTTAGTGTACGGTGAACTTTTTTAGTTTCTTAATGATTATTTTTATGCACTGATCATCGTGCATGCCTTTTATACCTTGGCCTTAGATATATGCATGTATTAGTACTTACCTTGACATGCATGCACATACAAAGCCCATCAAAGGATCAGCTAATGCACCTACTAGTGTGCTGACATGCTTCTTTCTCTGTGTATATATCCTACACATGACCAAAAAGATCCACATTAAAAAATGAATTGTAGGGCTTAGTCACATAAGAGAGGAAGAAAATGGTTGATTCATACAAACTACGGGCCTAGTTGCGAGTCAAGGATGGACTTGCAACTGGGACAACTACACAAAGCTACGATACCATTTGCAAGTCGGGGGTGAACCTGCAACTGGTACAATAACAAACTAAAAGCCCACTTGTGAGTCGAGCATGGACGTGCAACTCCGATGAAAACAAAATACAAGCCCGGTTGTGATTTGATGGCGGACTTGCAACTGAGACTACTACGAGCCCAGTTGCGAGTCAAGGTTTGATGAAACTAGGACGAAACAAATTATGTGCCTAGTTGCGAGTCAAGGATGGACTTACAACTGTGATGAAAAACAAAAAACACAGGATCCAGTTGTGAGTCGAGGGTGGAATTGCAACTGGGACTACTATGAGCCCAGTTGCGAGTCGATGGCCGACTTGCAACCAAGACAACTACAAAACTACGAGCCTGATTACGGGTCAAGGGTCGACTTGCAGTTGGGATGTGATAATCCCAAGTGCAAGGAATTGCTAGAGCACTTTCCAATGGTGGAGTTGGCAAGTATGGAGTGTCGAACTTACAAGGATCTAAAGGTAAGATCAATATTCCCTCCAGTCATATCCGCACTGATACAACCTTATGTACACCGAGTGTTTAGTTTATGTACAAACAAGAAATAAAACTATGTTGTGGGGATAAAACGGTAGCTTTGCAAGATAATGAATAACATAAACATACAATTTAGGTGCTGCCTAAGAAAGATACAATATAATACAAATAGCGAGTGTGGAAAAGTGTTGGGAAACGTAGCATGCAATTTCAAAAAAATTCCTACGATCACGCAAGATCTATCTAGGAGATGCATAGCAACGAGAGGGGGAGAGTGTGTCCACGTACCCTCGTAGACCGAAAGCGGAAGCGTTAGGTTGACACGGTTGATGTAGTCGAACGTCTTCACGATCCAACTGATCTAGTACCAAATGTACGGCACCTCCGAGTACAGCACACGTTCAGCTCGATGACGTCCCTCAAACTCTTGATCCATCAAAGGGCCGAGGGAGAGTTTCGTCAGCACGATGACGTGGTGACGGTGATGGTGATGTGATCCGTGCAGGGCTTCGCATAAGCACTACGACGCTATGACCGGAGGAGCAAACTGTGGAGAGAGACGCCGCACACGGCTTGGAACAATTGGTGTGTCTCCAAGGGGTGCCCTGCCCACCTATATAAAGGAGGGAGAGGGAGGAGGCAGGCCCTAGGGGGCGGGCCAAGGGGGGAGTCCTACTAGGACTCCACTCCTAGTAGGATTCGCCCCCCCCCCTTTTTCCTTTCTCATGGAGGGGAAAGAGGGAAGGGAGAGGGAAGAGGAAAAGGAAAGGGGGGCGCACCCCCTCCCCTAGTCCAATTCGGACTCCCTATGGGAGGGGGGCGTGGCCACCCCTTGTGGGCTGCCTCCCCTCTCCCCTATGGCCCATGAGGGCCCATTACTTCCCCGGGGGGTTCCGGTAACCCCTCGGTACTCCGATAAATATCCGAAACGTCCCGAAACCATTCCGGTGTCCGAATACCTTCGCCCATTATATCAATCTTTACCTCACGACCATTCCGAGAGTCCTCATCATGTCCGTGATCTCATCCGGGACTCCGAACAATCTTCGGTCACCAAAACACATAACTCATAATACAAATCGTCATCGAACGTTAAGCGTGCGAACCCTATGTTGGTGTCAAAGCCGGCCGATCTTGGGTAAGGGGTCCCGAACTGTGCGTCTGAGGATCGAAGGTAACAGGAGACAAAGGGGACACGATGTTTACCCAGGTTCGGGCCCTCTTGATGGAGGTAATACCCTACTTCTTGCTTGATTGACTTTGATGAGTATAGGGGTTACAAGAGTTGATCTACCTCGAGATCATAATGGCTAAACCCTAGATGTCTAGCATGTATGATTTGTGATGGTCTCTACGGACTAAACCCTCCAGTTTATATAGACACCGGAGGGGCCTAGGGTTGTACAGAGTCGGTTTACAAAGAAGGAAACTATACGTCCGGACGCCAAGCTTGCCACCCACGCAAAGGAGAGTCCCATCCGGACACGGGGGAGGGCCTTTTATCTTGTATCTTCATGGCCCATCAGTCCGGCCCATGTCACATAGCCCGGATGCCCAGAGACCCCATAATCCAGGACCCCCTCAGTAGTCCCTAAACCAGTCTTCAATGAAGATGTGTCCGGCGCGCAGATTATCTTCGGCATTGCAGGGCGGGTTCCTCCTCTGAATACTCCGAAGCAGTCTTCTGAGCAAAAGAACTGAATCCGGTTATATATAATAGTTACAACCCCCAACCGCAAGGGCAAAATACTTACACAAAATAAGGCCTGTCCACTGACAGCTTTTTCAGCGAAACGTTACGTCTAGCCTTTTTATTATTTTGAACCGTTTTTTGGCCTCCCGCTTCGTGTTTCGAGGCGCGGCCTCCATTGACACGTCTTGTCAAAGCAGAGATCGTGTCCCCTTATTGCGGGATTCTCATCAATACGGGTTCGGGTAATCCAACCGAGCCGTTCACATGACCCCTTGGGAATAGGCGAGTTTTAAGGCTTATGAGGGGGCGCTTGATATTCACTGCCTATATAAGAGGATAAGGACCCATATTTTTACCCCACGCCTTCTTATTCCTCAGCTCTCCCATCCTCGAGCTCCAGCACCCAAGTTTCGATCTTTTCCGTCGCAACCAAACACTCCAGCCATGTCCGGATCCGGCTCTCAAGGCAAGTGGGTGGCCTCCTTCGTTACGGAGAAGGACATCAAGGAGCTCCGGGAGGCAGGGTACCTGAGTGTGGACGTTGCGCACAAGATCCCTGCCAAGAACCATGTCATCCCCACCCCGGAGCCCGACGAAAGGGTGGTATTTATCCCCCACTTCCTCCGCGGACTTGGATTTCCACTTCACCCCTTCGTCCGCGGCCTCATGTTCTACTACGGGCTAGATTTCCATGATCTAGCCCCAAACTCCTTCCTCCACATCTCGGCGTTCATCGTTGTGTGCGAGGCGCTCCTCCGCATTCCCCCCCACTTCGGCTTGTGTCTTGCTACCTCTTGAGCATTGCGTTGGTTTTTCCCTTGAAGAGGAAAGGGTGATGGAGCAAAGTAGCGTAAGTATTTCCCTCAGTTTTTGAGAACCAAGGTATCAATCCAGTAGGAGGCCACACTCAAGTCCCTTGCACCTACACAAACAAATAAGAACCTTGCAACCAACGCGATAAATGGGTTGTCAATCCCTTCACGGCCACTTGCAAAAGTGAGATCTGATAGAGAAGATAATATTTTTGGTATTTTTATGATAAAGATTGAAAGTAAAGATTGCAAAAGAAAAGTAGATCGGAAACTTATATGATGGAAAATAGACCCGGGGGCCATAGGTTTCACTAGTGGCTTCTCTCAAGATAGCATAAGTATTACGGTGGGTGAACGAATTACTGTCGAGCAACTGATAGAATTGAGCATAGTTATGAGAATATCTAGGTATGATCATGTATATAGGCATCTGATGACCCACAAGTATAGGGGATCTATCGTAGTCCTTTCGATAAGTAAGAGTGTCGAACCCAACGAGGAGCAGAAGGAAAGGATAAGAGGTTTTTAGCAAGGTATTCTCTGCAAGCACTGAAATTATAGGTAACAGATAGTTTTGTGATAGGATAATTTGTAACGAGCAACAAGTAACAAAAGTAAATAAAGTGCATCAAGGTGGCCCAATCCTTTTTGTAGCAAAGGACAAGCCTGGACAAACTCTTATATAGAGAAAAGCGCTCCCGGGGACACATGGGAATTATCGTCAAGCTAGTATTCATCACGTTCATATGATTCACGTTCGGTACTTTGATAATTTGATATGTGGGTGGACCGGTGCTTGGGTGTTGTCCTTACTTGGACAAGCATCCCACTTATGAATAACTCCTAATTCAAGCATCCACAACTACAAAATAAGTATTAAGGTAAACCTAACCATAGCATGAAACATATGGATCCAAATCAGCCCCTTACGAAGCAACGCATAAACTAGGGTTTAAGCTTCTGTCACTCTAGCAACCCATCATCAACTTATTACTTCCCAATGCCTTCCTCTAGGCCCAAATAATGGTGAAGTGGCATGTAGTCGACGTTCACATAACACCACTAGAGGAGAGACAACATACATCTCATCAAAATATCGAACGAATACCAAATTCACATGACTACTAATAGCAAGACTTCTCCCATGTCCTCGGGAACAAACGTAACTACTCACAAAGCATATTCATGTTCATAATCAGAGGGGTATTAATATGCATAAAGGATCTGAACATATGATCTTCCACCAAATAAACCAACTAGCATCAACTACAAGGAGTAATCAACACTACTAGCAACCTACATGTACCAATCCCGGACTTAGAGACAAGAATTGGATACAAGAGATGAACTAGGGTTTGAGAGGAGATGGTGCTGGTGAAGATGTTGATGGAGATTGGCCCCCTCCCGATGAGAGGAGCGTTGGTGATGACGATGGCGATGATTTCCCCCTCCCGGAGGGAAGTGTCCCCGGCAGAACAACTCCACCGGAGCCCTAGATTGGTTCCGTCTCGTGGCGGCGGAGTCTCGTCCCGAAAGCTTGCTTATTATTTTTCTTCGGACGAAAGACTTCATATAGCAGAAGATGGGCACTGGAGGGCCAACAGGGGGCCCACGAGGCAGGGGGCGCGCACAGGGGGGTAGGGCGCGCCCCCACCCTCGTGGCCAGGGTGTGGGCCCCCTCTGGTATTTCTTTCGCTCAGTATTTTTTATTATTTCCAAAAACAACTTTCGTGGAGTTTCAGGACTTTTGGAGTTGTGCAGAATAGGTCTCTAGTATTTGCTCCTTTTCCAGCCTAGAATTCCAGCTGCCGGCATTCTCCCTCCTTATGTAAACCTTGTAAAATAAGAGAGAATAGGCATAATTATTGTGACATAATGTGTAATAACAGCCCATAATGCAATAAATATCTATATAAAAGCATGATGCAAAATGGACGTATCAACTCCCCCAAGCTTAGACCTCGCTTGTCCTCAAGCGGAAGCCGATAACGATAAATATGTCCACATGTTTAGATGTAGAGGTGTCGATAAAATAAAATACGGACATGAGGGCATCATGATTATTCTCATAACAGCTATATATATGGATAATGTCATATGATTTCTTATGCTCAAGTAATAATCTATTCACAATGTCAAGTATGAATCAGAAACTTTATTGAGAACTAACAAACTATAATCTCAGCCATTGAAGCAATTGCAATTTATCATAATATCGGAAAGAGTCTATGTCAGAGCTTTTCAGCAAGTCCACATACTCAACTATCATTTAGTCTTTCACAATTGCTAACACTCACGCAATACTTATGGTTACGGAGTTTTAATCGGACACAGAGAAAGATAGGGGCTTATAGTTTCGCTTCCCAACCTTTTACCTCAAGGGTAATGTCAACAATAATAGTTCATGCTAACTTATATCCAATTATATATATATATATATATATATATATATATATATATATATATATATATATATATATATATATATATATATATATATATATATATATATATATATATATCAAGATCTCTCCAACACACTGTGCTTGCCAAAGGATAAAATGTACAAAGGAAAGGTGAAGATCACCCTGACTCTTGCATAAGGTAGAAGATAAAAGTAAAAGATAGGCCCTTCGCAGAGGGAAGCAGAGGTTGCCATGCGCTTTCAGGGTTGGATGCACAAAATCTTAATGCGAAAGAACGTCACTTTATACTGCCACTTGTGATATGAACCTTTATTATGTAGTCCGTCGCTTTTATTTCTTCCACATCACAAGATCGTATAAAGCTTATTTCCTCCACACTAATCAATCATACAGGGCGAACACACGTACAAGGTCGTGGGGGCGAATGCCCCCACTCGAATTTTTGGGCCACTTATACCTGGCTTCATATACGTGGCTTTGCCCCCGCTCGGCCCAGGATATTTGCCCCCACTGCTTGCTACTTCTCTACTGATCTGTTATATAAAGCCCAGCCCATCTTCTCTTCTGTGGAAAAAAGACAGCAGCGGAGGAGCCCATCTTAGAGATATTGAGACGCCAGGCAATGCATATGAGCATGCTAGAAGCGTACGCATTCGTCAAACAAAAAGAAAACCGTATCGTTCTTCTGTCGCCTGGCTTCTCACATGACCCTGCCGCTGAAGTGAAACGAAGCCGCCACCGACGCCCAATTATCAGCCTTGATCTGCAGTTCTGCACGTACACGCTGAGTTGCCGACCGGCCGGCGGACCCGGGTTTCCGTCCCTAAGGAGAAAAACTGAAATAGACGCGCGCCACTCATCAGCCCTAGGTTCAGTTCTTATCTTAACCTTCTAATTTTCAAAGTATTAGTCTATTCTGCTTCCATGTTTAAAAGGTACAAGTTAGTAATTAGGTCGACTCAATCTAGCTTCACATAACCACTTCATATGAATAAGTTTAACCACTCCTGAAACCCTAGGTTCAGTTCTGCTGGGAGTAGAATAAAATATATAGACTATAATATTATACTGACTTGATGTACGTCAATTTATGTATCATTTAACTATTTGACATTGCCAGGAAAGCTAATGGAGAGATATTTTGCAAAATCCACAACTGGTAGTATGCATGAAATAGTTGATCTGGACAAGCTTACTCGGGATCCATCTAAAAGGAAGAGACTAACAGATTATAATATCAATCACCATGAGGAGATTAGGAGAAAGTACCTGACATGGAGGGCTTATCAACCTTGTCCAACCAAGTTTAAACCCAGGTGGATTGGTAAGAGTAACCGGTATTTCAATCCTGAATGGTATGATCTGCATCGTAATTGGCTAGAGTACAGCGAGGAAGAGGACAAGGCATATTGCTTGTATTGCTATTTGTTTAGAGATAACATTAAAGGTAACAAACCTGGGCATGATGCATTTGTGGTAGATGGCTTTGTCAATTGGAAGAAGGCATTAGAGAGATTTGCGACTCATGTTGGTGATCGTGATATTTTTCATAATAAGGCACTTAAGAATGGTGAGGATCTAATGAAAACAAAACAATCAATCCCTGTAGCCTTTCAGAAACAGAGTGAACTTGAGAAAAATGAGCATCTTATCCGGTTAAATGCTGCAATTGATGTATGCAGATACTTGTTGCATCAAGGACAAACGTTTCGGGGCCATGATGAGTCAAAAGAGTCTACAAATAAAGGAAACTATCGGGAGTTGATGGACTATACAATTATGCACAATGATGTTATAGCCAAGGCATTCAAAAATGCCCCAGTTCATAATCAGTTGTTGTCTTCAACAATTCAAAAGGATATTATCAAGTGCTTTGCAGAAGAAGTATTGAATTGTATTTTGAAGGAGCTTGACAATGGCGTGTTCAGCTTATTAGTTGATGAAAGTCGTGCTGTTTCCGACAAAGAGCAAATGGTAGTGGTTATACGTTATGTTGATACACATGGACTGTCAAATTAGAGGTTTGTTGGTGTTCTTCATGTGGAGGAAACAACATTTGTTTATCTCAAGTCTAAAATTGATTTTATAATTGCAAAACTTGGTTTGAGTCTACAACAAGTGAGAGGACAAGGTTATGATGGAGAGAGCAATATGGCAGGTGAGTTTAATGGTTTGCAAGCCAAGATTATGAGGGTGAACAGTTCAACTTATTTTGTACATTGTTTTGCTCATAAACTTAACTTGGTTGTTGTGGCCATTTCAAAAAAGATATTTGATGTTGGAGATTTTTTTGATATGATATCATTGTTGGTGACTGTTGTTGGATCGTCTTGCAAGAGAAAGGATAAACTTAGAGAGAACCATCGAGAAGAAGTAAGGAAAGCGATTGGTAAGGGAGAGATTGCTACAGGATCAGGATTAAACCAGGAGCTTTCTCTTCAGAGACCAGGTGATACTAGATGGAATTCCCATTATACCACTTTGTTGAGTTTGTTTAAGATGTTTCCCTGTGTGATAAAAGTACTAGAATATGTGGAGGAAGAGGGTTCAGATGCTACTAAGCAACGTCAAGCCAGTGGTCTTTTAAAATATTTCCAGTCATTTGATTCTGCATTCTTCCTACATATGATGATGATTATATTAGCTTTAACAAATGGGCTATCAAAAACCTTTCAAAGAAAGGATATGGACATTGTTAATGCTATATCAGATGTGGAATCAGCTAAGCGAGAGCTAGATAAGCTTAGATGTGAGCATGGATGGAATTCTCTCATGAGCAAGGTATGTTTTGTCTGCAACAAGAATGATATTTCTGTTATGGACATGGAAAAGGAGTATGTAAATCCAAAGAAGCCAAGGCAAAGGACTGGCATTAATAATGAGCATCATTACCGGGTCGACTGTTTTTTTGCTGTTTTGGATTTATTGGTAGAAGAACTAAACCGCAGATTCAATGAGGTAAACAATGAGTTGCTTTGTTGTATGTCTGCTTTCAACCCAAGTTGTCAGTTTAGTCACTATGATGATGAGAAGCTGATGAAGTTGGCTAAGTTCTATCCTAATGACTTTAGTGACAACGAGCTAGACTATCTTGAGAAAGAGCTTTGCCTCTACATAGATAATGTACGCAATGATACAAGATTTGCTAGCTTGGAAACTATCAATGATCCAGCTAAACTGATGGTGTCTACAAAGAGTCAAAGAAGCATCATTCTTATCATTTTTTCTATTGACTTTTAAAGCTAGTACTGACTCTTCCTGTTGCCACTACAACTGTTGAGAGATGCTTCTCGGCAATGAAGCTTGTGAAGAATGCTTTGCATAATAAGATGGGTGCTGATTATTTGAGCAATAGCCTTATTTGCTTTGTGGAAAAATAAATGTTGGATACTATTCCTAATGAGGTGATAGTTAAACGCTTTCATGCGGAAAATCGTCATGGGATGAAACGGAAGAAGGTAATGTGCTCAAGCTTTTATTTTCATCTATCATTGTTTACATTCTCTCTATGTTTAAAAATGAATTTTTTTCATGCAACTTGAAGGCTATAAATCAGGGACATAGCAACAAATAAAAGGGATGGCATACCCATATTTCTCAAGTTATTCTGTCTTAAGTGGTTAGTTTACTTTTATTTTGGCACTGAACATGTCATAGTTATGTGTGTGATAACATTATCTTATAATAAATTATATGATTTTGCTTCTTCGACACTATATGTATGCTTGTGTGGTTGGTCCTTTAGATTATCTGTCCATTAGTTTGTATACATGTTTCTAAAAAAATTGTAAACCTCTTTGCCCCCACTAGTTTTTCGTCCTGGCTCCTCCCCTGCAATCATACATATTTAGAGAGCAATTTTTATTGCTTGCACCGATGATAACTTACTTGAAGGATCTTACTCAATCCATAGGTAGATATGGTGGACTCTCATGGAAAAACTGGGTTTAAGGGTATTTGGAAGCACAAGTAGTATTTCTACTTGGTGTAAAGAATTTGGCTAGCATGAGGGGGAAAGGCAAGCTCAACATGTTGGATGATCCATGACAATATACTTTATTTCATATATAAGAAAACATAACCCATTATGTTGTCTTCCTTGTCCAACATCAACTCTTTAGCATGTCATATTTTAATGAGTGCTCACAATCATAAAAGATGTCCAAGATAGTATATTTATATGTGAAACCTCTCTTTCTTTATTACTTCCTATTAATTGCAACTATGACCAAAGCTATGCTTGTCAACTCTCAACAACTTTTAATCATCATACTCTTTCTATGTGAAGTCATTACTATCCATAAGATCAATATGATCTCTTTTTATTTCTTTTTATTCTTTATTTTTCTTTTATTCACTCAAGATCATAGCAAAATAATCAAGCCCTTGACTCAACACTAATATTTATTATATAGCTCACGGGCTCGATTACATAGAGGAATCATAAAGCAAAACTCAAAACTAGATCATACTAAAGCTTTATTCTACTAGATCAATATATTACTAAAAGGATCAAACTAAGAAAAACGGTAAAGATAGAGATGTGATGGTGATACTATACCGGGGCACCTCCCCCAAGCTTGGCAGTTGCCAAGGGGAGTGCCCATACCCATGTGATTATGTCTCCTTGGTTTGTGAGGAAGGTGGTGGTGTTGTTGATGATGACAATTGTGTCTTTAGCTTCTTCATACTGTGACTGAGAAGAGCAATTTCCTCCTTCAAGTCATCGACCTCCGATTCCAGCTTCAAGATCTTGTCACATAAATCTCCTTTGCTTTTCTGCCAAAAATGAGAAGGAATAGATCGGTTGTTAGATAGTTTAGCCCTCTTAGGGAGACTAGATTTCTTGAAATTCACGTGCATATCCCCAGGTTGAAGTAGAGGGACATCCTCCTCCTTCGAACTCGAGTCATTGATCCTCATGAAATGAGCATCCTCCTCCTCATCCGTAGTTAGACCACAAGGGGATAGATCCCCATAGGTCTTTTGGTCAGCAATGAGGTGCGAGACATAGCTCTCTCCTTTGGAATCCTGAGGTGACATCTTGCTCTAATCTGCAGCAGCAACAACTCGAAACAAAAATAGAGGATAATTACGTGATACAGGAGTCCAAACCTCCGGGAGATTATATAATGAATTTTTACCGACAAAAATACGTATCGTGCAAGAAAACGGAGTCCGGAGAGCGCACGATGTGCCCACGAGGCAGGGGCGTGTCCAGGGGGTAGGGCGCGCCCTCCACCCTCATGGAGCCCTCGTGTCCTTCCCGGACTAGTTCTTATTTTCCTAATTTTCCAAATATTCCAAAACCGAGAAAAATTGTCATTAGAACTGTTTTGGAGTCGGTTTACTTACCATACGACATACCTATTCCTTTTCGGAGTCTAAAATGTTCTGGAAAGTGTCCCTTATGTATTCCTCCGGGGTTACGGTTTCAATAACATTGGTTTCAACATTTAAAGGATTACCCGAGATATAATGTTTGATTCTTTGACCATTCACCACCTTTGGATCTGTGCCTTCGAAATTGTTGATTTTTATGGCACCGGAACGATAAACCTCCTCGATAACGTAAGGACCTTCCCATTTAGAGAGAAGTTTTCCTGCAAAAAATATTAAACAAGAGTTGTATAGCAATACATAATCACCTACATTAAACTCACGCTTTTGTATTCTTTTGTCATGCCATCTTTTAACT
Organism: Aegilops longissima; assembly: GCA_021605205.1. NCBI lineage: Eukaryota > Viridiplantae > Streptophyta > Magnoliopsida > Poales > Poaceae > Aegilops > Aegilops longissima. The sequence continues at coordinate 634,739,820 of CM038682.1, forward strand.
TTTTCTTTAAACAACTTGGCATTCTCATAGGCTTGGGTTCTCCATTCATCAAGTGAGCTAATGTCAAATAACCTCTTCTCACCGGCAAGTTTGAAATCATAATTGAGCTCTTTAATAGCCCAATATGCCTTATGTTCTAGTTCGAGAGGTAAGTGACATGCTTTTCCATAAACCATTTTATACGGAGACATACCCATAAGATTTTTATATGCAGTTCTATAGGCCCATAATGCATCATCAAGTTTCTTGGACCAATTCTTTCTAGATCTATTAACAGTCTTTTGCAAAATTAATTTGAGCTCTCTATTACTCAATTCTACTTGACCACTAGACTGTGGGTGATAAGGAGATGCAATTCTATGATTAACATCATACTTAGCAAGCATTTTACGGAAGGCACCATGAATAAAATGTGAACCACCATCAGTCATTAAGTATCTAGGGACTCCAAACCTCGAAAAAATAACTTCTTTTAGCATCTTAATAGAAGTGTTATGATCAGCACTACTAGTTGGAATAGCTTATACCCACTTAGTAATGTAATCGACAACAACTAAAATATGTGTATATCCATTAGAGGCAGGAAACGGTCCCATATAATCAAAGCCCCAAACATTGAATGGTTCAATAACAAGTGAATAATTCATAGGCATTTCTTGACGTCTACTGATATTACCAATTCGTTGACATTCATCACAAGATAAGACAAACTTACGGGCATCCTTGAAGAGAGTAGGCCAATAAAACCAGATTGCAATACCTTATGTGCAGTTCTATCCCCAGCGTGGTGTCCTCCATAAGCCTCGGAGTGACACTTGTGTAGGATCTGTTCCTGTTCATGCTCAGGTACACAACGTATAATAACACCATCTACTCCTTCTTTATAAAGATGTGGGTCATCCCAGAAGTAATGTCTCAAATCATAGAAAAACTTTTTCTTTTGCTGGTATGTGAAACTAGGTGGTATAAATTTAGCAACAATGTAATTAGCATAATCAGCATACCATGGGGCAGTACGAGAAGCATTTATGAAATTTAATTGTTCATCAGGAAAGCTATCATCAATAGGTAGTGGGTCATCAAGAACATTCTCTAACCTAGACAAGTTATCTGCAACGGGGTTCTCAGCTCCCTTTCTATCAATAATATGCAAATCAAATTCTTGTAGCAAGAGAACCCATCTATAAGTCCAGGTTTAGCATCTTTCTTTTTCATAAGGTATTTAATAGCAGCATGATCAGTGTGAATAGTTACTTTAGAATCAACAATATAAGGTCTAAACTTATCACAAGCAAATACAACTGCTAAGAATTCTTTTTCAGTAGTAGCATAATTTCTCTGGGCATTGTCTAGATTTTTACTAGCATATTGAATAACATTTAATTTCTTATCAACTCTTTGCCCTAGAACAACACCTAAAGCATAATCACTAGCATCACACATGATTTCAAAGGTAAATTCCAATCAGGTGGCTGAACAATAGGTGCAGAAATCAATGCTTTCTTAAGTATTTCAAATGCTTCTACACAATCATCATCAAAGACAAATGGTATATCTTTTTGTAATAGATTAGTCAGAGGCCGAGAAATTTTTGAGAAGTCGTTAATGAACCTCCTATAAAAACCAGCATGACCAAGGAAACTTCTTATACCCTTGATGTCCTTGGGACATGGCATCTTTTCAATAGCATCAACCTTGGATTTATCAACTTCAATACCTCTTTTCAAAATTTTATGCCCCAAAACAATGCCTTCATTAACCATAAAGTGGCACTTCTCCCAATTCAAGACAAGATTAGTTTCTTCACATCTCTACAAAACTCGATCAAGGTTGCTCAAGCAATCATCAAAAGAGGATCCATAAACAAAGAAATCGTCCATGAAAACCTCTCAAATCTTTTCACAAAAATCAGAGAATATAGCCATCATGCATCTTTGACAGGTAGCAGGTGCATTACATAAACCAAAAGGCATACGTCTATAAGCAAAAGTACCGAAAGGGCAGGTAAATGTGGTCTTAGCTTGATCATTGGCTGACACAGGTATTTGAGAGAAACCAGAATAACCATCTAGAAAGCAAAAAATGTGTTTATTTGGATAATCTTTCTAGCATTTGATCAATAAAAGGTAAGGGGTAATGATCTTTTTTAGTAGCTTTATTTAATTTGCGGAAATCAATTACCATCCTATAACCTGTAATAATTCTTTGTGGAATCAATTCATCTTTATCATTAGGAACGAAGTAATACCTCCCTTCTTAGGGACACAATGGACATGACTTACCCACTGACTATCAGCAACGGGATAAATTATACCTGCCTCAAGGAGCTTTAGTATTTCCTTTCTTACCACTTCTTTCATTTTAGGATTCAGCCGCCGTTGGTGATCAATAACGGGTTTGGTGTCTTTCTCCAGATTTATTTTATGTTGACATAGAGTGGGACTAATGCCCTTAAGATCATCAAGATTATATCCAATAGCAGCACGGTGCTTCTTCAGAGTTTTCAATAATTTTTCTTCCTCCTTCTCTGAAAGGTTAGCACTAATAATAACAGGATATATCTTCTTTTCATCAAGATAAGCATATTTAAGAGTATCAGGTAATGGTTTAAGCTCAAACACGGGATCACCCTTGGGTGGAGGAGGATCCCCTAGTATTTCAACATGCAAGTTGTGTTTCAGAATAGGTCCTTGTTTAAAGAACACTTCATCTATTTCCCTTCTTTCATTCATAAACATATCATTTTCACGGTCTAGCAAATATTGTTCTAAAGGATCACTAGGAGGTACGGCAATAGAAGCAAGACCAATAATTTCATCTTTACTAGGCAATTCCTCTTCACGGTGTTGTCTACGAAATTTAGAAAAGTTAAACTCGTGAGACATATCGCCTAAACCAATAGTAACAACATCCTTTTCGCAGTCTATCTTAGCATTAACAGTGTTCAAGAAGGGTCTACCAAATATAATGGGACAAAAGCTATCTTGTGGGGAACCAAGAACAAGAAAATCAGCAGGATATTTAGTTTTCCCACACAAGACTTCAACATCTCTAACAATTCCAATTGGTGATATAGTATCTCTATTGGCAAGCTTAATTGTGACATCAATATCTTCTAACTTAGTAGGTGCAATATCATGCATAATTTCTTTGTATAAGTCAATAGGTATTGCACTAGCACTAGCACCCATATCACATAAGCCATGATAACAATGATCTCCTATTTTAACAAAAATAATGGGCATGCCTACCACAGGTCTATGTTTATCTTTAGCACAAGGTTTGGCAATTCTAGCAGTTTCATCATAGAAATAAATAACATGCCCATCAATATTATCAGCCAAGAGATCTTTAATCATATCAATATTAGGTTCAACTTTAATTTGCTCAGGAGGTATATAAGTTCTAACATTGCTTTTACAAACCACAGTTGAAGCTTTAACAGGATCCTTTATTCTAACAGGGAAAGGTGGTTTCTCAACATAAGCAGTAGGAACAATAGGATCGTTATAAGTGATAGTCTTTTCTTCAACTTTAATAGGTGCAGCTAATTTTACTTCTATGGGAGGATGATAGTTAAAACACTTCTCCTTAGGGAGATCAACATGAGTAGCAAAAGCTTCACAGAAAGAAGCTACTATCTCGGAGTCAAGTCCATATTTAGTGCTAAATTTACGGAAAACATTGGTATCCATAAAAGATTTAACACGATCAAACTTAGGTGTCATACCTGACTCCTTACCTTCTCGAGGTCCCAATCTTCAGAGTTGCGTTTAATTCTTCCCAATAAATCCCGTTTGAATTCAATAGTCTTCATCATAAAAGAGCCAGCACAAGAAGTATCAAGCATGGTGCGATTGTTATCAGAAAGCCGAGCATAAAATTTTGAATAATCATTTCTCTTGAGAGCTCATGATTGGGGCATGAATATAACATTGACTTAAGCCTCCCCCAAGCTTGAGTGACGCTTTCTCCTTCGTGAGGCCAACAATTATATATATAATTACGATCACGATGAACAAGATGCATAGGATAAAACTTCTGATGAAATTCCAATTTCAATCGTTTGTAGTTCCATGATCCCATATCATCACATAGCCTATACCATGTCAATGCATCTCCCTTCAAAGATAAAGGGAAGATCTTCTTCTTGATAACATCATCGGGCATACCTGCAAGCTTAAATAATCCACAAACTTCATCCACCTATATTAGGTTCTCATCAGGATGTAATGTTCCATCTCCTGCAAAAGGATTAGCTAGCAGTTTTTCTACCATACCCGAAGGAATTTCAAAGTAGACATTTTCATTTTCAGTAGGTTCAGTAGGTTGAGGAGCAACTCTTTGCTCTACTGGTCGGGGTAAAGATACCCCGAACAAGCCCCTCAGAGGATTACTTTCCATAGTAACAAGTGACAGTAAATTTCAGCACACTATATAAATTTTTCTTTACCAAATTTCACCTACCAAAGGCGCTTCACTCCCCGGCAACGGCGCCAGAAAAGAGTCTTGATGACCCACAAGTATAGGGGATTTATCATAGTCCTTTTGATAAGTAAGAGTGTCGAACCCAACAAGGAGCAGAAGGAAATGATAAGCGGTTTTCAGAAAGGTATTCTCTGCAAGCACTGAAATTATAGGTAACAGATAGTTTTGTGATAGGATAATTTGTAACGAGCAACAAGTAACAAAAGTAAATAAAGTGCAGCAAGGTGGCCCACTCCTTTTTGTAGCAAAGGACAAGCCTGGACAAACTCTTATATAGAGAAAAGAGCTCCCGAGGACACATGGGAATTATCGTCAAGCTAGTATTCATCATGTTCATATGATTCGCGTTCGGTACTTTGATAATTTGATATGTGGGTGGACCGGTGCTTGGGTGCTGTCCTTACTTGGACAAGAATCCTACTTATGATTAACTCCTATTGCAAGCATTCACAACTAAAAAATAAGTATTAAGGTAAACCTAACCATAGCATGAAACATATGGATCCAAATCAGCCCCTTACGAAGCAACGCATAAACTAGGGTTTAAGCTTCTGTCACTCTAGCAACCCATCATCTACTTATTACTTCCCAATGCCTTCCTCTAGGCCCAAATAATGGTGAAGTGTCATGTAGTCGACGTTCACATAACACCACTAGAGGAGAGACAACATACATCTCCTCAAAATATCGAACGAATACCAAATTCACATGACTACTAATAGCAAGACTTCTCCGATGTCCTCAGGAACAAACGTAACTACTCACAAAGCATATTCATGTTCATAATCAGAGGGGTATTAATATGCATAAAGGATCTGAACATATGATCTTCCACCAAATAAACCAAATAGCATCAACTACAAGGAGTAATCAACACTACTAGCAACCTCACAGGTACCAATCCTGCACTTAGACAAGAATTGGATACAAGAGATGAACTAGGGTTTGAGAGGAGATGGTGCTGGTGAAGATGTTGATGGAGATTGGCCCCCTCCCGATGAGAGGAGCGTTGGTGATGACGATGGCGATGATTTCACCCTCCCGAAGGGAAGTGTCCCCGGCAGAACAGCTCCACCGGGGCCCTAGATTGGTTCATGAGTTCCGCCTCGTGGCGGAGTCTCATCCCAAAGCTTGCTTATTATTTTCTTGGACGAAAGACTTCATATAGCGAATATGGGCATCGGAGGGCCAGCAGGGGGCCCACGAGGCGGGCGCCCCCACCCTCGTGGCGGGGTGTGGGCCCCTCCGTATTTCTTCCGCTCAGTATTTTTATTATTTTGAAAAACAACTTTCGGAGTTTCAGGACTTTTGGAGTTGTGCGAATAGGTCTCTAATATTTGCTCCTTTTCCAGCCCGAATTCCAATGCCAAGCATTCTCCTCCTTATGTAAACCTTGTAAAATAAGAGAGAATAGGCATAATTATTGTGACATAATGTGTAATAACAGCCCATAATGCAATAAATATCGATATAAAAGCATGATGCAAAATGGACGTATCAGCATCACGTCCGTGACAAGTAGACCGACTCCTGCCTGCATCTACTACTATTACTCCACACATCGACCGCTATCCAGCATGCATCTAGAGTATTAAGTTCATAAGAACAGAGTAACACCTTAATCAAGATGACATGATGTAGAGGGGTAAACTCATGCAATATGATATAAACCCCATCTTGTTATCCTCGATGGCAACAATACAATACGTGTCGTTTCCCCTACAGTCACTGGGATCGAGCACCGCAAGATTGAACCCAAAGCTAAGCACTTCTCCCATTGCAAGAAAGATCAATCTAGTAGGCCAAACCAAACTGATAATTCAAAGAGACTTGCAAAGATAACCAATCATACATAAAAGAATTCAGAGAAGATTCAAATATTGTTCATAGATAATCTTGATCATAAACCCACAATTCATCGGATCTCGACAAACACACCGCAAAAAAAGATTACATCGAATAGATCTCCAAGAAGATCGAGGAGAACTTTGTATTGAGATCCAAAGAGAGAGAAGAAGCCATCTAGCTAATAATTATGGACCCGAAGGTCTGATGTAAGCTACTCACACATCATCGGAGAGGCTAGGGTGTTGATGTAGAAGCCCTCCATGATCAATGCCCGCTCCGTCGGAGCGCCAGAAAAAGCCCCAAGATGGGATCTCACGGGTACAGAAGGTTGCGGCGGTGGAATTAAGTTTTTGGCTTCCATTCTGATGTTTCCAGGGTACGTAGGTATATATAGGAGGAAGAAGTAGGTCGGTGGAGCAACGAGGTGCCCATGAGGGTGGAGGGCGCGCCCAGGGGGGTAGGCGCGCCCCCTACCTCGTGGCCTCCTCGTTGGTTGCTTGACGTCCACTCCAAGTCCTCTGGATCACGTTTGTTCCGAAAATCATGTTCCCGAAGGTTTCATTCCGTTTGGACTCCGTTTGATATTCCTTTCCTTCGAAACACTTAAATAGGCAAAAAAACAGCAATTTGGGCTGGGCCTCCGGTTAATAGGTTAGTCCCAAAAATAATATAAAAGCGTATAATAAAGCCCATTGAACATTCAAAATAGATAATATAATAGCATGGAACAATCAAAAATTATAGATACGTTGGAGACGTATCAAGCATCCCCAAGCTTAATTCCTGCTCGTCCTCGAGTAGGTAAATGATAAAAACAGAATTTTTGATGTGGAATGCTTCTTAGCATAATTTTCAATGTAATTCTTTTTATTGTGGCATGAATATTTAGATCCAAAAGATTCAAGATAAAAGTTTAATGTTGACATAAAAATAATAATACTTCAAACATGCTAACCAAGCAATTATGTCTTATCAAAATAACATAGCCAAAGAAAGCTTATCCCTACAAAATCATATAGTTAGGCCATGCTTCAATTTCGTCACATAAAACATTCTCATCATGCATAACCCCGATGACAAGCCGAGCAATTGGTTAATACTTTTTAACGCGCTTCAGCCTTTTCAACCCTTACGCAATACATGAGCGCAAGCCATGGATATATCACTATGGGTGGAACAAAGTATATTGATGGGGGTTATGTGAGAAGACAAAAAAGGTAGAAAGTCTCACATTGACGCGGCTAATCAATAGGCTATGGAGATGCCCATCAATTGATGTCAATGAGAGGAGTAGGGATTGCCATGCAATGGATGCACCAGAGCTATAAATATATGAAATCTCAACAAAAGAAACTAAGTGGGTGTGCATCCAACTTGCTTGCTCACGAAGACCTAGGGCATTTTGAGGAAGCCCATCATTGGAATATACAAGCCAAGTTCTATAATGAAAAATTCCCACTAGTATATGAAAGTGACAACATAGCAGACTCTCTATCATGAAGAGCACGGTGCTACTTTGAAGCACAAGTGTGGAAAAAGGATAGTAACATTGTCCCTTCTCTCTTTTTCTCTCATTTTTCTTTTCTTTTTTTTCTATTTTTTTTCTTTCTTGGGCCTTCTCTTTTTTCTTTGGCCTCTTTTTATTTATTTATTCCGGAATCTCATCCCGACTTGTGGGGGAATCATAGTCTCCATCATCCTTTCCTCACATGGAACAATTCTCTAATAATGATGATCATTACACTTTTATTACTTATAACTCAAGAATTACAACTCAATACTTATAACAAAATATGAGTCTATGTGAATGCCTCCGGCGGTGTACCGGGATATGCAATGAATCAAGAGTGACATGTATGAAAAATTATGAATGGTGGCTTTGCCACAAATACGATGTCAACTACATGATCATGCAGTGCAATATAACAATGATGGAGCGTGTCATAATAAACGGAACGGTGGAAAGTTGCATGGCAATATATCTCGGAATGGCTACGAATGGTGGCTTTGCCATAAATACGATGTCAACTACATGATCATGCAATGCAATATAACAATGATGGAGCGTGTCATAATAAACGGAACAGTGGAAAGTTGCATGGCAATATATCTCGGAATGGCTATGGAAATGCCATGATAGGTAGGCATGGTGGCTGTTTTGAGGAAGATATAAGGAGGTTTATGTGTGATAGAGCATATCATATCACGGGGTTTGGATGCACCAGCGAAGTTCGCACCAAGTCTCAAGGCGAGAAAGGGCAATGCACGGTACCGTAGAGGCTAGAAAATTGTGGAAGGTTGAGAGTGCATATAATCCATGGACTCACATTAGTCATAAAGAACTCATATACTTATTGCAAAAGTTTATTAGCCCTCGAAGCAAAGTACTACTACGCATGCCCCAAGAGGTATAGATTGGTAGGAAAAGACCATCGCTCGTCCCCGACCGCCACTCATAAGGAAAGCAATAAAAGAACACCTTACGTGCCAAAATTGTCACACAACTTTTACCATATGTGCATGTTACGGGACTTGCCAAACTTAACACAAGTATTTCTCAATTTCACAATTACTCAACTAGCATACTCTAATATTACCACCTTTATATCTCAAAACACTTATCAAACATCAAACTTCTCATGATATTCAATGAACTCAATATGGAAGTTTTTATTATGCTCATCTTGGATGCCTATCATTCGGATTAATTTCATAATTAAAGCAATTACCATGCTGTTTTAAGACTCTCAAAAAAATATAAGTGAAGCATGAGAGATCAATAATTTATATAAAATAAAACCACCACCATGCTCTAAAAGATATAAGTGAAGCACTAGAGCAAAAACTATATAGCTCAAAAGATATAAGTGAAGCACATAGAGAATTCTAACAAATTCCGAATCATGCGTGTCTCTCTCAAAAGGTGTGTACAACAAGGATGATTGTTCTGAATTAAAAAGCAAAGACTCAAATCATACAAGACGCTCCAAGCAAAACACATATCATGTGGTGAATAAAAATATAGCTCCAAGTAAAGTTACCGATAGACGAAGACGAAAGAGGGGATGCCTTCCGGGGCATCCCCAAGCTTAGGCTTTTGGTTGTCCTTGAATTTTAACTTGGGGTGCCATGGGCATCCCCAAGCTTAGGATCTTTCAATCCTTGTTCCATAATCCATCAAATCTTTACCCAAAACTTGAAAACTTCACAACACAAAACTTAACAGAAAATCTCGTGAGCTCCGTTAGCGAAAGAAAACAAAACACCACTTCAAGGTACTGTAGTGAACTCATTATTTATTTATATTGGTGTTAAACCTACTGTATTCCAACTTTTCTATGGTTCATAAGATCCATTACTAGCCATAGATCATCAAAATAAGCAAACAACACGCGAAAAACAGAATCTGTCAAAAACAGAACAGTCTGTAGTAATCGGTAACTAACGCAAACTTCTGGAACCCCAAAAATTCTAAAATAAATTGCTGGACGTGAGGAATTTATCTATTAATCATGTTTAAAAAGAATCAACTAAATAGAACTCTCCAGTAAAAAGTCGTAGCTAATCTCGTGAGGGCTAAAGTTTCTGTTTTTTACAGCAAGATCGCAAAGACTTTCCCCAAGTCTTCCCAAAGGTTCTACTTGGAACAAACACTAATGAAACACAAAAACACATCTAAACAGAAGCTATATGGATTATTTATTCCTAAACAGAACCAAAAAGCAAAAAAGTAAAATAAAATTGGGTTGCCTCCCAACAAGCGCTATCGTTTAACACCCCTAGCTAGGCATAAAAGTGAGGATCGATCTAGGTATTGCCATCTTTGGTAGGCAATTCTTCAATAAGACACTTATAACCCTTAGGAGTTTCTTTCTTTTTATTAATTGTCAAACTCCTAGGCACAAAATCGAGAAAATCATTTGTAGCAAAAGGTTCCTTAAGGATAGCGAGAAAGTTGGGGTGAACACTTATGGATTTGAGATCCGCATTTCCCTTACTAGAAGTTTCACCCTTATTTTTGGGAACATACATCAATTTGGCAATCTTAGCATTAGAAGAAGTGTTTTTCACGAAAGAAAAGGTAGACCCTAGGTTGGTAATAATATCCTCAATTTTATCAATTCTAGTGGAATCTTGATCTATCTTTTCATTAATCATGGGTTCCTTTTCTTTGAAATTTTTAAGAGCAACTCCTACCTTAGATCTGTATTGGGTAATTTGGTTATGGATCTTTCTATCCAAGTTTTCAATCAACTCTACGGTGGCAACTTTATTTTCAATAATTTCAAGCCTTTGCATCACATGTTCCAAAGTTAAAATAGTTCCATTAACCAAAAGAGGTGGTGGGCCAAACAACTCTATCATAGCATTATAAGAATCAAAAGTATGGCTACCCAAGAAATTTCCTCCGGTAATAGTATCAAGAATATATCTATTCCAAGGAATGATGCCCACATAAAAATTGCGAAGAAGAACGGAAGTAGACTGCTTCCTAGTATATCTATTTTGTGCATTGCAAATTCTGTACCAAGCATCTTTTAGATTTTCTCCCTCCCTTTAAAATTAAGAACTTCATTCTCGGGAGACAACCGAGTAGATAAAGGACTAGCCATAACGACGAAGCAAGCGAAAAAGAGGCTGACAGAAAAGAGGGCGAATAAAAAGGCAAGGGCGAAGTGGGGGAGAGGAAAACGAGAGGCAAATGGCAAATAATGTAATGCGAGGGATAAGAGTTTGTGATGGGTACTTGGTATGTTGACTTGTACGTAGACTCCCCGGCAACGGCGCCAGAAATCCTTCTTGCTACCTCTTAATCACTATGTTGGTTTTTCCCTTGAAGAGGAAAGGGTGATGCAGCAAAGTAGCGTAAGTATTTCCATCAGTTTTTGAGAACCAAGGTATCAATCCAGTAGGAGGCCACATTCAAGTCCCTTACACCTACACAAACAAATAAGAACCTTGCAACCAACGCGATAAAGGGGTATTTAATCCCTTTACGGCCACTTGCAAAAGTGAGATCTGATAGAGATGATAATATTTTTGATACTTTATGATAAAGATTGAAAGTAAATATTGCAAAAGAAAGTAGACCGGAAACTTATATGATGGAAAATATACCCCGGGGCCATAGGTTTCACTAGTGGCTTCTCTCAAGATAGCATAAGTATTACGGTGGTGAACGAATTACTGTCGAGCAATTGATAGAATTGAGCATAGTTATGAGAATATCTAGGTATGATCATGTATATAGGCATCACGTCCGTGACAAGTAGACCGACTCCTGCCTGCATCTACTACTATTACTCCACACATCTACCGCTATCCAGCATGCATCTAGAGTATTAAGTTCATAAGAACAGAGTAACGCCTTAAGCAAGATGACATGATGTAGAGGGATGAACTCATGCAATATGATATAAACCCCATCTTGTTATCCTCGATGGCAACAATACAATACGTGTCGTTTCCCCTACTGTCACTGGGATCGAGCATCGCAAGATTGAACCCAAAGCTAAGCACTTCTCCCATTGCAAGAAATATCAATCTAGTAGGCCAAACCAAACTGATAAGTCGAAGAGACTTGCAAATATAACCAATCATACATAAAAGAATTCAGAGAAGATTCAAATATTGTTCATAGATAATCTTGATCATAAACCCACAATTCACCGGATCTCGACAAACACACCGCAAAATAAGATTACATCGAATAGATCTCCAAGAAGATCGGGGAGAACTTTGTATTGAGATCCAAAGAGAGAGAAGAAGCCATCTCGCTAATAATTATGGACCCGAAGGTCTGAGGTAAACTACTCACACATCATCGGAGAGGCTAGGGTATTGATGTAGAGGCCCTCCGTGATCAATGCCCCCTCCGGCGGAGCGTCGGAAAAGGCCCGAAGATGGGATCTCATGGGTACAGAAGGTTGCGGTGGTGGAATTAGGTTTTTGGCTCCCATTCTGATGTTTCCAGGGTACGTAGGTATATATAGGAGGAAGAAGTAGGTCAGTGGAGCAACGAGGGGCCCACGAGGGTGGAGGGCGCGCCCAGGGGGGTAGGCGCGCCTCCCTGCCTCGTGGCCTCCTCGTTGGTTGCTTGACGTCCACTCCAAGTCCTCTGGATCACGTTTGTTCCGAAAATCACGTTCCCGAAGGTTTCATTCCGTTTGGACTCCATTTGATATTCCTTTCCTTCGAAACACTGAAATAGGAAAAAAAAACAGCAATTTGGGCTGGGCCTCCGGTTAATAGGTTAGTCCAAAAATAATATAAATGTGACGCCCCCGATTCAATCGTACACTAATCATGCACGCAAATGTGTACGATCACGATCAGGGACTCACGGGAAGATATCACAACACAACTCTAAAACACAAATAAGTCATACAAGCATCATAATACAAGCCAGGGGCCTCGAGGGCTCGAATACAAGTGCTCGATCATAGACGAGTCAGCGGAAGCAACAATATCTGAGTACAGACATAAGTTAAACAGGTTTGCCTTAAGAAGGCTAGCACAAACTAGGATACATATCGAAGAGGCGCAGGCTCATCGCTGGGGATCCTCCTAACTACTCCCAGTCGTCGTCCGCGAGCTGCACGTAGTAGTAGGCACCTCCGTGTAGTAGTCGCCATCGACGGTGGCGTCGCTCCTGGGCTCCATCGTGCAGTCGCAGCAACCGGTAAAGAAAGGGGAAAAGGGGAACAAGGCAACCGTGAGTACTCATCCAAAGTACTGCAAGCAAGGAGCTACACTACATATGCATGGATATATGTGTAAAGGGCCATATCGGTGGACCGAACTGCAGAATGCCGTAATAAGAGGGGATAGCTAATCCTGTCGAAGACTACGCTTCTGGCAGCCTCCGTCTTGCAACATGTAGAAGAGAGTAGGCTGAAGTCCTCAAAGTAGCATCACATAGCAATAATCCTACCCGGCGATCCCCTCCTCGTATCCCTGAGAGAGAGCGACCACCGGGTTGTATCCGCACTTGGAAGGGTGTGTTTTATTAAGTATCCGGTTCTAGTTGTCATAAGGTCAAGGTACAACTCCAAGTCGCTTACATTACAAGATCACGGCTATTCAATAGATTAACTTCCTGCAGGGTGCACCACATAACCCAACACGCTTGATACCATTTGGCGGACACACTTTTCGGGTCATGCCCGCCGCGGAAGATCAACACGCCGCAGCCCCACCTAGGCACAACAAAGAGGTCAAGACGCGGTCTAAACCTAAGCGCACAGGGTGCGGGCCCATCGCCCATAGCACACCAAGATGTTGCGAGGGCGGCCGAAGCGACCTAGCCTAGGAGGCGTTCGATCAATCGGCGCGCCTCCTCCGCACCGGGCGTCACGAAGTGCTTCACCGATACCACGACGTCGGGATACCCATAACTACTCCCACGTAGATGGTTAGTGCGTATAGACCAAATGGCGGACTCGGATCAAATACCAAGATCTCGTTAAGCGTGTTAAGTATCCGCGAACGCCGACCAGGCCAGGCCCACCTCTCACCTGTAGTCTCAACCTGCCTGCCACTCCGCCACAAGTAACAGCCGGGGCCGTCGGAACCCAGCCCACCTCTACTGGATGGAGCCACCTGTCCTTTCAACCCCATCTCCTAACAGTATCACTGTGTAATGTAAGAGTGTAAAGTATATAGTATATGCCCGTGATCACCTCCCAAGTGATCACAGCCCAAAGAGTATAGCATGGCGGATTTGACAAGAGTGTAGGGCCACCGATGGAACACTAGCATCCTATACTAAGCAATAGGATAGTAGGTAAAGGTAACAATAGTAGTAACAAGGACAAAGCTATGCAGAAGATAGGATTAATCGAAAGCGAGAACATGCTACACTACTCTAATGCAAGCAGATAGAGAAGAATAGGCGATATCTGGTGATCAAAGGGGGCTTGCCTGGTTGGTCTGGCAAGAAGGACGTGTCGTCAACACAGTAGTCGAACTGGGGGTCGCCGGCAGTCTCGGGGTCTACCGAAAAGAAGTAACGGAGAGGGAACACAATAAATAACAGAGCAATCAAAGCATCACAAAGCATAACAAGACAATACGCGGTGTTCGGTGTGCCCTAACGCGGTAGTAGGTGATACCGGTGAAGGGGGGGAAACATTCGGGAAAGTATCCCCGGTGTTTCGCGATTTCAGGCAGAGGAGCCGGAGGGGGAAAGTTGCGAGTTTGATATGTTAGGGGTGTGTGGTGGACGAACGGGTTGCGTATCCGGATTCGTCTCGTCGTTCTGAGCAACTTTCATGTAGAAAGTTTTTCCATCTGAGCTACGGTTTATTTTATATTAATTTTTAAAGTTTTAAATCATTTTTAGGATTTATTTAAATATTTTAATTCAACATTATCCAGAACAGTATCTGCTGACGTCATCATGACGTCAGTAGTCAACAGGGGTGTTGACTGGTCAACTGACGTGTGGGTCCCGTTCGTCATACACTGTTAGTTAATTAATAGTAGTTAATTAGGTTAATTAGTCATTAGGTTAATTAATCATAATTAGTTAATTTAATCAGAGTTAATTAAGTTAATTAATTAACTATTTATTTATCTTTATTATTAATTATTTATTTTATAAATATATATTTTTATTCTCTTTTTTTTTTGTTAGAAAAGGGGAGGGGCGGTGGGGCCTGCTTGGCAATGGCTCATCCGCCACCGGAGCGGTGGTTAACCTGAGCGGGCCTGCGTGCGAGGGGAGCTGCGCCTGCGGGGGCGAGGCCATCGGCGACGAGGAGCCACGGGCGGCTCGGCGAGGTCGGGATGCCGGGAGCGACTAGGTCAGGGCGGAGCGGGCTCGCGTAATCGCCAGGCGCGGAGGTGGGCAAGGGCACCACGGCGCGAGGCACGCGGCCCGGGCGCGCGAGGTCGTCGTCCCGCGCGATGGGCGCCGCCGAAACGGGGCAGCAGCCAAGGGCTAGCAACAACCCAAGACGGAGGGGCCGAGCGGTTCGTGGGTGGGCGAATCAGGCGCGCCCACGCTGGGCGCGAGCACGGGCGGTGAGCGCTGCCCGGACGCAGCCGAGCGCGTCAACATGGCGCGAGATCGGCGAGACCACGACGACTAGCGCGAGCGCATGAGGGAGAGGGAGGGAGCGAGGCGGGGCTCACTGGGGCCGTAGGGGGAATGGCAGCGGGCTCGACGGAGGTCGGGGAGGTCCGGCGATGGCGAGGCAGCGACGGTGGCCCGAGGAAGAAGCCGAGCATGGGGCGGCGTCGCGGGGGCGTCCTGGCACGGTCGCGGTCGGCGAGGCGAGGAGCACCGTCGAGGGGAGAGGGGACGGGGTGCGAGGACGAGGACGAGGGCCGGCGAGGCGGCTCCGGCGTCGGCGGTTGGCGCCGGGTCGGGGCGATCCCGATCCAGATCGTGGGGGTGAAGGGGGCGAGTGGGGGCGAGGGGAGGGACCGCTAGGGTTCGGTCGGGGGTTAGTAGGCTACGGGCGCCGGGGTGGGCCGGCAGGCCGCTCGGCCTCATGGCCAACTGGGCCTAGGCCCAGTCGGGAGGGGGGTTGTTTTCCTTTTATTTGTTTTCTTATTTTCTTTTCATTTTAGTAATTTTGCTTTACTGTCTTATCTTTATGCTCATTTAATTTTGTTTTACAAAATACATATATAAGCCCTAAATTTGTGTGACTAGTTTTACCACTGCCACAAAAAGTTCACACCTAATTAAAATAGTTTAATATTTTATAAATTATAAAAGGCCTTTATTTAATTGTTTAAGCTACTGTTTTATTTATTTTATAGTTATTTAACGTTTTATAAAAGTGTGATTCCTTCACCATAGTTACCTACGCGTTATTTGGCACAACCCAAACATTTTAGTTTTAATTTTTCAAAACGTTTATTGTTTGCTTGAATTTGAATTTGAATTCGTACCGGTTTCGAACTAATGCGAGATTCGCAACAGTAATCGAGGTGACGTGTCATCATTAGAAGAGGGTTACTGTAGCTTGATTACCCGGGCGTCACAATTCTCCTCCACTACAAGAAATCTCGTCCCGAGATTTAAGAGGTAGAGATGGGGGAGGTCTAGTTACGAAACTCTAACGGATCTTCTCGGCCTTGGATGTCCTTTCGAAGAGGTTGATCCCTTCCGTTGATGTCTTCATTTATCTGCTTCAGGTCATCATGATGAAGTCAGCATCCTTTCTTCGGGATCTTCATCGTATTTACGAATAGGTAACGGGGCAGATCGGCAACGACATAATGCTATAAGGGTAATAATCTGGGATTAACCCATGAATGAGCATATGAGTACCTCTCGAGTTGAACAAATAAAACACATCGAGAGTAAAGTTGGAAGGTACAATAAGAAGTTTCAAGCAGCCAGGCAATCGTCCAATGCCTAGTCAGAAGGTGAAAGGGGTTTCAAGCAACAAAATAATTATTGTATCCGATGCTAGAATTGACGATCTCATCGGAAGGTGGCTCATGAATTACATACGAGTCCACGGGGGAGGAATAACTTTGGGAACAGGGGGTGTATAGGAGAGTCAGGTTTCGATCCTGTGGAACTGTGGGTTATGGGCCCACCATGTGGGGTAAAAGTAGGAAGGGCGGTGACGCCTTGCACGATCATGTAAGTAAGGCATGCCAGAGGGTAGTCTGTCAGTTATGCTGGCAACAACGTCGGTACCAAGGGCGAGGGACGAAGAGAACCATTTTCCTGCTCGTTGAACGAGGCGGACCAATAGGTAGAGTTCTCGTCGATCGGTGGCTACCGGAATGTCATCAACAATAGTAACCGGGTCTTACTGACAAAGCGGTAACACGAGGTGTTTACATAAGCAGGAGAATATTACTGCTTAGGTCATATAGATCACAAGAAAGGTTAAACCAAACAATGGAAAGGAAAATATGAATATCAGATTAAACAGAACAATGGAAAGGAAAATGTGTTAAAACACATATTTCACGGGTATTTCCTTCCCAAGGACAAACAGAGCACGATATCCATGACAGGATATAACGTAGGAAACCATTTAGGTAATGGGAGAGAATTTTCATGGCATTACCCATACAACGGTGTTAGGATAATTAAGAAAGAAACATTTAGCAATGGGCTTCAAATGTGCTTGTTGAAATTCGGAGTACCACAGACATGCTTCGAGATAGCATTGACATGGTCTTCATGTAAAGATCAAACTTCGGATACACAAAGGACCCATCAGAAACAACTTGTAGAATAAGTTTTACAATTTCCTCATGGGAGAATGGCTAACCTTGCTGAAATGGAACTATAACAATAGGTCCTCCGGCCAGGTGTACTAGGCATGACATCACCTTACCGAGTCATCTAAAGACCGATGTTATAACTCTTGGAAATATGTTCCAACCATCATATCTGACCGAGATTCAGATCTGATTGGTGTCAGGATACCTCAGACTCAGGGGGTCCGGGAGGAAAAGGTGCAACACAAATCGGTGAAATGACATTGCAAGATTCTCGGGAAATGAACTATGGAAGTGAGTTCCGAAACAAGAGTTCATCATTAAATCAAGGAGAGGACAAGGAGGTGACTGAGGGACTCAGCGACAATTCATCAAAATTTCCGACAAGATGGATTTCCAAAATTATGTGAACAAGGAGATAACATTTGTCAGATCAAATGGTATAATGATGTATGCTCGAGGAAACATACTCAATTAAACATTGGTTGAAAGGTGCACCCGAATATGGGTTGGGTTGCACGATCAATGTTAGAGTGGTGACTTGACGAACAAAAGAATTAGAATGAAACTCGACCATTCACTTCAAAGCAATAAGGTTGCTAGAAGTTTTGAATTCACACATCATAGTTCAATTTTCGGTATTCCGGTTAGAAACAACACGGGTACCAAGAAAGAATGGTGATGGTGAGAAGTATCATTATCATGCAAAATTTTAACTGTGCTACCTGGTCCTTCTTCCGGAGCACAACTTTCGACGATGAGCTAGACTTACGTCGATCTTCCTTGTCATATCATTTCGCCTTGAACATCAAGCTTGATTTCGAGTTTGTGTCGTACCCTTGGTTCCAATAACTTTTCGCTTCATCATCCCTTTGACTTGATGTTATCGCCAATCGATTACATCTTCTCGTAATCCCTCAACAAATGTGTCGTGATCATCATCAGTATTCTGAGCTTTTCCAAGATATCAATTGAATTCATGATGAGAAATACCATCCTTGCATTGATGATTTTTGTTGTCCAAGATATCAATTGAATTCTGATACCAACTTGTGACGCCCCCGATTCAATCGTACACTAATCATGCACGCAAATGTGTACGATCACGATCAGGGACTCACGGGAAGATATCAAAACACAACTCTAAAACATAAATAAGTCATACAAGCATCATAATACAAGCCAGGGGCCTCGAGGGCTCGAATACAAGTGCTCGATCATAGACGAGTCAGCGGAAGCAACATATCTGAGTACAGACATAAGTTAAACAGGTTTGCCTTAAGAAGGCTAGCACAAACTGGGATACATATCGAAAGAGGCGCAGGCCTCCTGCCTGGGATCTTCCTAACTACTCCTGGTCGTCGTCCGCGGGCTGCACGTAGTAGTAGGCACCTCCGGTGTAGTAGTCGTCATCGACGGTGGCGTCTGGCTCCTAGGCTCCATCGTGCAGTCGCGCAGCCGGGTAAAGAAAGGGGAAAAGGGGAACAAGGCAACCGTGAGTACTCATCCAAAGTACTCGCAAGCAAGGAGATACACTACATATGCATGGATATATGTGTAAAGGGCCATATCAGTGGACTGAACTGCAGAATGCCAGAATAAGAGGGGGATAGCTAATCCTGTCGAAGACTACGCTTCTGGCAGCCTCCGTCTTGCAACATGTAGAAGAGAGTAGGCTGAAGTCCTCAAAGTAGCATCACATAGCAATAATCCTACCCGGCGATCCCCTCCTCGTATCCCTGAGAGAGAGCGACCACCGGGTTGTATCTGGCACTTGGAAGGGTGTGTTTTATTAAGTATCCGGTTCTAGTTGTCATAAGGTCAAGGTACAACTCCAAGTCGTCCTATTACCGAACATCACGGCTATTCGAATAGATTAACTTCCCTGCAGGGTGCACCACATAACCCAACACGCTTGATCCCATTTGGCGGACACACTTTTACGGGTCATGCCCGCCGCGAAGATCAACACGTCGCAGCCCCACCTAGGCACAACAGAGGTCAAGACGCCGGTCTAAACCTAAGCGCACAGGGTGCAGGCCCATCGCCCATAGCACACCAAGACGCTATGAGGGCGGCCATAAGCGCACCTAGCCTAGCGAGCGTTCCATCCAATCCGGCGCGCGCGCCCGTCATCGTGGCGTCACGGCGTGCCGGCTGATATCACGACGCCGGGATACCCATAACTACTCCCACGTAGATGGTTAGTGCGTATAGACCAAATGGCCAGACTCAGATCAAATACCAAGATCTCGTTAAGCGTGTTAAGTATCCGCGAACGCCGACCAGGGCCAGGCCCACCTCTCCCCCACGTAGTCTCAACCTGCCCTGCCGCTCCGCCACAAGTAACAGTTAGGGGCCGTCGAGAACCCAGGCCCACCTCTACCGGGATGGAGCCACCGTCCTTTCAGCCCCATCTCCTAACAGATCACGGGTAATGTAACAGTGTAAAGTGTATAGTATATGCCCGTGATCACCTCCCGAAGTGATCACAGCCCAGTAGTATAGCATGGCAGACGGACAAGAGTGTAGGGCCACTGATGAACACTAGCATCCTATACTAAGCAATAGGATAGCAGGTAAAGGTAACAACAGTAGTAACAAGGACAGGCTATGCAGCAGTATAGGATTAACTGAAAGCAGTAGCATGCTACACTACTCTAATGCAAGCAGTATAGAGAAGAATAGGCGATATCTGGTGATCAAAGGGGGGGCTTGCCTGGTTGGTCTGGCAAGAAGGACGTGTCGTCAACACCGTAGTCGAACTGGGGGTCGCCGGCAGTCTCGGGGTCTACCGGAAAGAAGTAACGGAGAGGGAACACAATAAATAACAGAGCAATCAAAGCATCACAAAGCGTAACAAGACAATACGCAGTGTTCGGTGTGCCCTAACGCGGTAGTAGGTGATACCGGTGAAGGGGGGAAACATCCGGGAAAGTATCCCCGGTGTTTCGCGTTTTCGGGCAGAGGAGCCGGCGGGGGAAAGTTGCGAGTTTGATATGTTAGGGGTGTGTGGTGGACGAACGGGCTGCGTATCCGGATTCGTCTCGTCGTTCTGAGCAACTTTCATGTAGAAAGTTTTTCCATCTGAGCTACGGTTTATTTTATATTAATTTTTAAAGTTTTAAATCATTTTTAGGATTAATTTAAATATTTTAATTCAACATTATCGAGCGATTATCTCGCCACGTCATCATGACGTCAGTAGTCAACAGGGGTGTTGACTGGTCAACTGACGTGTGGGTCCCGTTTGTCATACACTATTAGTTAATTAATAGTAGTTAATTAGGTTAATTAGTCATTAGGTTAATTAATCATAATTAGTTAATTTAATCAGAGTTAATTAAGTTAATTATTTATTTATCTTTATTATTAATTATTTAATTTATAAATATATATTTTTATTCTCTTTTTTTTGTTAGAAAAGGGGAGGGGCGGTGGGGCCATTTGTGATATTGCTCATCGACCTTTGGAGCGGTGGTTAACGAGAGGCGCCTGCGTGCGAGGGGAGCCGCGCCAGCGCCAGGAGCGAGGCCATCGGCGACGAGGAGAGCCCGGGCGGCGCGGGCGAGGTCGGGACGCCGGGAGCGACTAGGTCGGGCGGAGCGGGCTCGCGTAACCGGCTAGGCGTGGAGGTGGGCAAGGGCACCACGGCGCGAGGCACGCGACTTTGCGCGAGGCACGCGGCTGGGCGTGGTCGAGGTCGTCGGGCGCGATGGGCGCCGCCCGGGAACGGGCCGCAGCCGGGCTAGCGGCAACCCAAGACGGGAGGGTCGTCTTGGTTCGCGGGTGGGCGAACAGGGCGCGACACGCTGGGCGCGAAAGCACGGCGCGGTGAGCGCGCATCGGATGCAGCCGGAGCGCGTCAACCGCGGGCGAGATCGGCGAGGACCGCGGCGACTAGCGCGAGCGCGTGAGGGAGAGGGAGGGAGCGAGGCGGGGCTCACTGGGGCCGTAGGGGGAATGGCAGCGGGCTCGACGGAGGTCGGGGAGG
This sequence comes from Aegilops longissima, assembly GCA_021605205.1. NCBI lineage: Eukaryota > Viridiplantae > Streptophyta > Magnoliopsida > Poales > Poaceae > Aegilops > Aegilops longissima. The sequence continues at coordinate 634,761,352 of CM038682.1, forward strand.
TCCGGCGATGGCGAGGCAGCGACGGTGGCCCGAGGAAGAAGCCGAGCGTGGGGCGGTGTCGCGGGGGCGTCCTGGCATGGTCGCGTTCGGCGAGGCGAGGAGCACCGTCGAGGGGGAGAGGGGACGGGGTGCGAGGACGAGGACGAGGGCCGGCGAGGCGGCTCCGGCGTCGGCGGTTGGCGCCGGGTCGGGGCGATCCCGATCCAGATCGTCGGGGTGAAGGGGGCGAGTGGGGGCGAGGTGTAACGCCCTCGATGCGGCTATATCTCCCACGTGTCGAAGCACGACTTAGAGGCATAACCGCATTGAAAGCAATGTCGCAAGTGAGGTAATCTTCACACAACCCATGTAATACATAAGGGAAAGAGATACATAGTTGGCTTACAATCGCCACTTCACACAATACATGAGTAAAGCATTACATCATACAGATACAATCAAGGTCCGACTACGGAACCAAAATAAAAGAAGACTACCCCAAATGCTACACAGATCCCCGATCGTCCCAACTGGGCTCCACTACTGATCAACTGAAACGAAACAACACAAAGAACAAGATCTTCCTCGAGCTCCTCCTTGAGCTCGGATGCGCCACCGCACGGTTTCATCGGCACCGCAAACTGGTTTTGAAGTATCTGTGAGTCACGGGACTCAACAATCTCACACCATGAGATCAAGACTATTTAAGCTTAAAGGTAGGACAGGGTAGTGAGGTGGAGCTGCAGCAAGCGACTAGCATATATGGTGGCTACCATACGCAAATGAGAGCGAGAAGAGAAGGCAAAAGCACGGTCGAACAACTATGATCAAGAAGTGATCCTGAAACTACTTACGTCAAGCATAACTCCAACACCGTGTTCACTTCCCGGACTCCGCCGAGAAGAGACCATCACGTTACACCTTGATTGATGTATTTTAATTAAGGTCAACTTCGGGTTTTCTACAACCGGACATTAACAAATTCCCATCTGCCTCATAACCGCGGGCACGGCTTTCGAAAGATAATACCCTGCAGGGGTGTCCCAACTTAGCCCATGATAAGCTCTCACGGTCAACGAAGGATATTCCTTCTACCGGGAAGACCCGATCAATCTCGGAATCCCGGACTACAAGACATTTCGACAGCAATAAAACAAGACCAGCAAAGCCGCCCGGATGTGCCGACAAATCTGATAGGAGCTGCACATATCTCGGTCTCGTGGCACACCGGCCGAGCAGTCCGTATAACTAAAACCAGACCTCAAGTTTCCTTGAGGGGCGCTGCAAAGCACTCTAGTTTGGGCCAACACTCGGAGGAGCATTGGCCCGGGGTTAATAAAGATGACCCTTGAGTCTGCAGAACCCAAGGAAAAAAGGCTTAGGTGGCAAATGGTAAAACCAATGTTGGGCCTTCTGGAGGAGTCTTATTCAAAGCGAACTGTCAAGGGGTCCCATAAATCACCCAACCGTGTAGGAACGCAAAAATCCGGGAACATAACACCGGTATGACGGAAACTAGGCGGCAAGAGTGAACAAAACACTGGCATAAGGCCGAGCCTTCCACCCTTTACCAAGTATATAGATGCATTAATTAAATAAGATATATTGTGATATCCCAACAAGTAAACATGTTCCAACAAGGAACAACATCTCCATGTTCCAACACGGAACAAACTTCATCTTCACCTGCAACTAACAACGCTATAAGAGGGGCTGAGCAAAGCGGTAACATAGCCAAACAACGGTTTGCTAGGAAAGGATGGTTAGGGGCTTGACATGGCAATATGGGAGGCATGATAAGCAAGTGATAGGCATCGTAGCATAGGCATAGCAAAAGAGCGAGCATCTAGCAAGCAAAGATAGAAGTGATTTCGAGGGTAAGGTCATCTTGCCTGAGATCCCGCAAGGAAGAAGAACGAGTCCATGAAGAAGACAAACGGACGTAGTCGAACGAATCCTCACAACTCCGGAACGGAACCGAAGCTAACGAGAGAAGCAAACCGGAAAGAAGCAAACAACATGGTAAACAACCATCACATAAACATGTCATGATGCACAATCAAGTATGATGCATGTCCGGTTTAAATAGCATGGCATGGCAATATGCACAAACAAAACTGCAAGTTAAGTGGAGCTCAATATGCAACGAATTGCATATTGACGAAACTTCACAACATTTATTTAGTTCACTCTTGCTTAGGCTACCCAACAATATTAAATGTTATTAACCATGGCAAGGGGGTGAAGCATATGAAACTAACTATTTAGGCAAGATTAAATGAGGCCGGAAACAACAACAACAATTCCGGTAAAACCCCATATGCATATTTCGAATTTGCTACTGTTCTGCCCTAAACACAATTTTAATGTTGTTAAACATGCAAAACAAGTACACCATGTTAATCTATGCATTTTTCTACCCCATTTACATATATAATTTATTTAAATCCGAGCTACGGTTATTTAGTTATGAAATAAATCATTTTAACATGGCATTTAGGCAAATTAATGCAAACAACAATTATAAACATTTAAATGTTGTTATCATGATGCGGATGACATGTGCACGTTTTAAGAAATTTTATGAAAATGTTGACAAGAGCATTATGAAGCATTTGGTCACCATGGCGGAACGAAAGGGTGCCACGGCGGCGAAACGAAAATGGTGCCACGGCAACATTTCGGTTCCGGTAGCTCATGGAGATGTCGGTGCAAAAGAAAGTGTGACGGAAGCGAGTTGAGCAAGATGGTGGGTGTTCCGGTTACGGGTTCCCACGAGACGATGGCATGTCAACGAGGAGGAACAAGCGAGCGACAATTTCGGACACGGTGCAAACAGGCATCTCATACAACATATGCATTCGTTCATGGCGGTCGTCTCAGCAGTTATACCTTCGAAGCGTTCAAACGGGACGGTGCAATGCGTTTCGTAGAGGGAAGTAGACGTTCTCGCGATGATCGTCGAGGGAAGTAGTCGTACGCTGCATAGTGGAAGTCGTTGTTCACGTGGCGACGGTAGTTGTACGCGTTTCGTAGATGACCGGGGTCGTCGGTAGAGGTACTTGACGCATCATGTAGTCGAACTTGGCGATCCGAAGGGTACTTGGTGGTATCCCGTAGTCGCATACGGTCGTGGGGAACTTGACTTGATGTGGAGATAGCCGACCAAGGTTGTCAAGTAGTCGTACTCCATGATGATCATCGGGTACTTGGTAGGTTCTAGTGCAGCAGCGGAATGGCACGGGGCACGGGTCTTCAAGGGTCAACACTGCACTTGCCGTGCCACTTCAAGGTGACCGAGGCAATTTGACGAAGGTGCTAACCACGTAGATGCATCAAGGTGCCCGGAGGCAGCAGCAGGGCAGGAGGGAGACGAGGTCGGTCGGTCGTGCATGCGAAGGGAATGGTCGGCCCGGGCAAACCATGGACTCGACGAGGCACTCGCGATGACGAGGCAAGCAGTAGGTGAGGCGCATGAAGGCGGACAGAGCTGCTGGTCTTCGGCACCATGTCCACAACGTAGATGGAGGCAAGAGGCGGCGACGACGGGTGGAGACGCGAGCTGCAGGCGCTCACGGACGGCGCGGAGCGGCGACCTGCTGCTGGTTGCCGGCGCGAGCGAGGCAAGGGACGACGGAGCGCCATGGCTAAGGGAGCAGAGGAGGGGGCGCGAGGCAGGGGGGCGCCGGAGCAGGGCAACCGCGGGAGGCCGAGGCCGGCGGAGGTGCGGAGGCGGCGGAGACATGGCCATCGATGCGCGACCGTTTGGAGGTGGGGCGCCACGTAGCTGCGGCTGCTGCCAGCCGAAGCTTGGGCCTCCATGCCGTCGAGGCGCGGCACAGGGAGATGGAAGGATGGATGGGCGCGACGGAGGGCAGCAGTCCGGCGACGGAGCAGAGGCGCAGCAAGGAAAAAGGGGCAGGAGCACCGGGCGAGGAGGAAGACAGAGATGGTGCGGAGCAGCGACCCGCAGGTGGTCGCCTTCGCGGGCGAGACAAGGGGCGGCAGAGCGCCATGGCTTGGGTGGTGTGCGGCATGGAAGCAGAGGAACAGTGCGGGGGAAGGTCCCGCGGCGAGGGACACCGGCGAACGGAGGCGGGCGGCGGAGGGCATTCACGGGCACGAGGGCTCGGTGACGCTTCTGTTGCCGATCGGGACGAAGAAGGAGGTCGAGCGGGTGATGGGATCGGGCGCGATGCGGGGGAGAGATGGGGATCGAGCGCAGGCTCTCCTGGCGGCGCGGTCGGGAGGAGGGGAGGGAGAGAGATGCGGGCTAGGGTTAGATAGTCAGGGGCCGGCTGGGCCTTGGGCCATGGAGGAGCTGGGCTGGCCTGGTTGGGCTCTCTTCTCCCTCTCTCTTTTATATTTTCTTAGCAGAAAACAATTAAAGAGAGACAAAAAGAAAGAGAGGGTTAGGGAAAGAATTTGGGAACGAGGACAATTTTCCTGGACTCATAAAAATAAGCATGACCACAGAAAAATAGAAGTGGCAAGATTGAAGGAATTAAATTCAAATTCATTTGAATATAATTCAAATGGTCTTGAATTGGGACTAGGTTTGGTGTGGCCAAAAATGTTGAGGATTTTTGGTGGAGCTCCGGAAAATGATGAAATAATATTGGCAAGGTTTTGAGGTCAACTCGGAGCAGAAAAGGCATGGGATTTATTTGCAAGTGTGTTATGATCAATTCCAAATAAATGGAATAATTTTATTATAGCTCCCTAATAATAGTAGGAGACTTTGAATATGTTTTAAAGAGAAATCACCATGTGAATATCCCTCGATTTAAATGGACCGAAGATCCATACGATTTATTTAGTTGAGTTTTTAAAAATTAATGATATGATGGCATGATGAGATGATGCAATGCAAGAGATGACATGATGAAATCACAAACAAAACAAATCACACGACAAAACTCGGAAACCCTGGAAGGCAACTGAAGCTCCGGTCTTGGGGCGTCACAACACTCCACCACTACGAGAGGATCTCGTCCCGAGATCTAGGATGGCACCGGATAGAAAAACGGAAGAAGAAAGAGGTAAAACTAAGTTGCTTCGTTGACAAACGAGCGAAACCATGAACCTTGAGAGGTTGAAAAATTGAAAGAAGAATACAATGGAGATGAACGAGATTGTGAACACTTTGTTAGCAGAGAAGAACAAAGAACATGATGAGAACCAAGAGCTTAGGGGACAAGATAGATTTTGAAGCCACTCCGGTTAAAACAAGATAGAGAAGGAGTAAGAATGATATAATTTGGGCAGCACTCCGACTGAAAAATGGAAGGAATTGAACATGAACTTGGCAAAATGAAAGCACCTGGATGAGACTCTGATTAAAAGAGGAATGATAGACCCAACACTCCGGTTAAATGGATAAGCACGAAAAGAACTTGATCTTGACAAAACGAGATGATGGGTGAAAATAGCAACATCACAATGCCTCCGGTAGAAATGAAAGAATGCAATGAAAAGTAGATGGTTGGAAAGAAAAGAACGGAGAAGATAATGGTAACTTCTACCACAATTGAATTTGGGAAGCATCCTTGCCAAGAAGGTTAGAGCGGAGTTGTTGGAAAACCAACAACGAAAAGAATAAGCTTGTAGTGGGCTTATGGAAACATCTCAACATTATGAGGTGACAAACGGCCACTAAAGAAAGCTATTGATTTGAGTGAGAGCACCAAGGTGATGAAAAACTTCTTTCACCAAGAGGATAGGAGAAAAACTTGGATCATAGATAAGCACCATAATAGCAACATTCCTTAGGGAAAACTTTAGGTGAAATATAACCCAAGACAACTCCAATGAAGAGATTGATGGATTTAAAATGCCTCATTCTTGACAACCTGTGAATCGTGAAGCATGAAGGGAAATTGTCAAGAATGACATAGCACCACCTCAAGAGATAAGGTAGAAAGAATTGCACTTTGGAATGCAAGATGAAGAACACTTGAGCTCTTCCAACAAGAATCTTGAGAACGCTTCGAGAATGAATTAAATCCTTGATGAACCACCATGAAGAAACTCCATAAGAACTCCGGTAAGAAAAGGATGATAAAAGAAAGAGAAGTTGAAAACACACAGTGAAGCCTTGCAGTGATAAGAAGAAGCTTTGAAATGATATAACCGAGAAAACTTGGAACTCCGGAAAGAAAGATGAACAAATGAAATCGAGAATTTTGACGATCCTCCGGAATAAAGGAATTGAACTTACTCGATGAAACAAGAATAAGAATTACATTATGCTGATCCTTCACCAATTAAATTAATGGCAAGCAATGGATTTGGCATACTACTTATTCTCATTGAAAAATGATTACAGATAGAGATATAGCACAAACTTGAGAAGGTATTGATGGAACCACCGGTGGGATTTGGAAACAACAAATGAATTGATATGATAAAGAAGGAAGTGAAATCTTGAACGAACCACCGTAAGAATTGAGAATGAACGTAGCAAAGGCACAATTCACCGGGAAGAATTGGAAAACGAAAGAAGATATTTGAGGGGATTTAGATACAAGTGAACGAATAGATGACGAGCTGATTGGAGAATACTTGAATGATGCACCGGTAAGATTTGGAGAACGAGAGCTGAAAGCTGGAATGAATAATTCTAAGATGATGGCTCTGGATAATCAAACTGAAAAGATTTCTGAATTTCTCCGGATGGGTGAAAAGAATTCTCACAATCAAAACAAATATGAGGATGGCACGAAGCTAGAACCATGAATCTTGAAGAGAATGGAGCAAGATTAAAGAGAAACTCTTCTTCGGTCTTCAAATGTTGAGAATGACGATGGGAAACATCACCATGAATTGTTGAGATACTCCGGGATGAAAATTAGAAAGGTTGAACCAACGATGAAAAGAATTTGAAAGATCTTGGAGAAAACCATGACTGATGATAATTCATTCTTACGTCAAACTTCGAAAAGAATTTGGGAATAGCTCCGGGAAAATAAAAGAGTCAGGTAAGATCCTGGGAAAAGACCCGTGGGTTAGGGCCCACTCAAAAGAACCACCGTTGAACAATTGTTTGAAATAGATATTGCACCGGTAGAATTAAATGGCTCAAAAGGGATAAAAACTACGAGAAATCTTGCACGGATTAGGAATGAAAACACGAATCTTCTGAGATAATCTTCAGCACTCCGGAACAAATGAATAACGAGAGGTGAATGATTAGGGGCACCGCAAACGAAAGCATTGTGAAAAGAGGAAAAGGGATAAGATCAACACGAAATTTTGAATTAAATCCACCGGAGAAGAAAATTAGAATGGAATAATGATAAGGTTGAAGCTTCCTTAGCGTCTTCATGAGAAATCACCCGATAAAACATTGAAAGAAAAGAATGAAGAAACTTCACTCAATAAAATGGATACTTGATTAAGAAATCTGAGTCCTTGAAGAAAAAGGGGTGGGAGGGTGGGAAAACAAAAACAACTTGGTTCGGATGAAACGAACACCGTTGAGAAAAAGCTTAGAATTGATCTTGCGAATGTTGGAATGATCGGATTTAATTGGAGAGAAGCACACGGTTGGAAAGGATTGAAAAGACGACCTTGGTGAACAAGAAGGATTAGCATCCACATAGAAATATGAGAACACCGTTTAGAATAAGGTATGGAATCAACACTTGGCATTGAAGCAACTTGAATACCACAAAACAAAACAAAAACAAAGGATTTGGCTTGCAGAGTAAGCCGGAAACAAACATATGATAGATCCCATATCGTATCATGTGTCTGTTGGAAAGATATCCTACGAGATACTTGAATTCCCACCTATAAACTACCGAACCTTTCTGGTTATGCAATCTGGTGTTGGGGATACATGGGACACAAAATATATCACCCAACAGTAATCGAACCGGTTGCGAACTAACGCGAGATTCGCAACAGTAATCGAGGTGACGTGGCATCATTAGCAGAGGGTTACTGTAGCTTGATTACCCGGGCGTCATAATAAAAGTGTATAATAAATCCCATTGAACATTCAAAATAGATAATATAATAGCATGGAACAATCAAAAATTATAGATACATTGGAGACGTATCATGGCTCAAAGTCTTCAACATGAAGCCAAAGGTGGTTGGCGGGCAGCACGCAGACTGCGGAGGCGCCATGGTGAGCAAGCTTCCCAACGTCACCTGGACAAAAGGGGCCTTCATGGGGACTGTCAAGATATGGCAGCAGGAGTGGTTCTACATCACCAAACCCCGTGGCGCCAACTGGGCGGCCACTCGTGAGTTTAGATTCGGACCCCAATGCGGCTTGCATCATGGACCAACAAGGGTCTGGATTGGGAGTCAACCGAGGAGGTGTTGGCGCTGCAAAAGCGCATCAAGAAAAATATAAAAAAGAACACCAGCCTCACTGACATGATCCAGGTGATGTTGTTCTGCCGCACCCTTCCATGCCTGCGCCGGCTCTCCACATGTGGGAGTTCAATCCGGCGGGGCCGCGGACATTGCAGCGATTCTTCAGCCCAACGCATGAAAAGATCTGGAAGCTGTTGTTCAAGGCCCAGAAGTCGTGGCTGGAGATGACCGACGACATCGGCCTCGACTGTGCTCATCCAGCCACCCCAGTAAGTTTTCTAGTTCCCGAACATAACTTAGTTCACAAATAAAAGGGGTATGCTGAGATTTCCCTCCTTTAACAAGGGATGGATGAAGAAGGCGGAGCGGGTCAAGTGTCTGGCTCCGCTATCCGAAAACCCAGCCGATCCTCTCCCGACGAGGATGCTGGTCCCGACGTCGTATCAGGCGCCGGAGAAGAAGGCCAAGAAGAAGGGCAAGAGGCCAAAGGCGGCCTTCGCCATAAAGGTACTTCGGACGCTGTGTCCGGAGATATCAAAGCTCTCTCCTCCCATGAGGGAGATGAAGACGAAGAGGAGGAGGAGGAGGAGGAATAGAGCAATTCTCCCCCTAAGGGGAGGAAGAAGTAAAGGGCGGCCTCCGCAGACCTAGAGGCAGAGGCGTCCAAAAGGGGGAAGATATCCCTCTCGGATGGCTCAGACTCAGATGTTGAAGTCATCCCGCAGCGGTGCCCTAGGGCAAAGCCCTTGGCCGAATCGTAAGCATTGAAAGACACTATGCATATATCTAGTCTTTCTCAGATTATAGGATAACATAGTATTATGTATTTCAGTCCGGTCCGTGATCTCCCCCAACAATCATCGTCTTCGGGGAATTGTTTGGCGCCAGAGATGGTGGAGAGCGAGACACCTCCGCGAACCTCTCCGCCAACTGCCCCGGACGACACCGTAGTGTTGTCCGAAAGCCTCTCCGGGGAGAGGTGCGGGAGGCCGCAAAGATGGTGCTAGAGGGTAATGCCTCAGCTGCTGAGAACATGGGGGGCACAACCCCCATGGAGACTGATGGCGGGGGCCTGGACCAGTCCGGCCCCCAGCCGAACACCGTTCCGGAGACCCACGTGGCTCCAAAATCGAGCAAGCAGCCCCCTTCGAAGGAGGGGGAGCGCCGGCTCCATCGGCGGCCTCCATCAATATGGAGGTGCCGGGCACTTTGATGGAAGCACTTCGACGTGCTTCCGTCGTGGAGGAGCACCGTACCCTGATGGATGCGGTGGTTGAGAAGGTTCAGTCTGTCAAGAGCAAACTGAACGAAGCCTTCACCAGCCTATTAACAGGCTTTGAGGTATGCGATGTAATATTCTTAACCGCTTTGTATGTGCAAAAAATATGCCCTTGTATAGATAGTAGCCCCTGAGACTCTGTTCGGTGATGTCGCTTGAAGCTACGTCGGTATTTCTCCAAAGAGGAAGGGATGATGCAGCACAGTGGCGGTAGGTATTTCCCTTAGATATGAAACCATGGTTATCGAACCAGTAGGAGAACCAAGCAACACAACGTAAACAACCCCTGCACACAAATAACAACCACTCGCAACCCACGTGTTAAAGGGGTTGTCAATACCTTTCGGGTAACGACGCCAGAAGCGGTGCACGGACGAGATAAAGTTTTGTAGTAAATTGATAGATCGAATGCCAAATAAAATAAATAAGGACAAATTGCAGCAAGGTATTTTTGTATTTATAGTTTAATAGATCTGAAAATAAATGCAAGTAAAAAAGTAAACGGGAAAGGCAAATATATGAGAAAGAAGACCCGGGGGCAGTAGGTTTCACTAGTGGCTTCTCTCGAGAAAAATAGCAAACAGTGGGTGAACAAATTACTGTTGGGCAATTGATAGAACTTCAAATAATTATGACGATATCCAGGCAATGATCATTATATAGGCATCATGTCCAAGATTAGTAGACCGACTCCTGCCTGCATCTACTACTATTACTCCACACATCGACCGCTATCCAGCATGCATCTAGTGTATTAAGTTCATGGAGAAATGGAGTAATGCAATAAGAACGATGACATGATGTAGACAAGATCTATCTATGTAGAGATAGACCCCATCGTTTTATCCTTAGTAGCAATGATACATACGTGTTGTTTCCCTTCCTGTCACTGGGATCAAGCACTGTAAGATTGAACCCACTACCGGGCACCTCTTCCCATTGCAAGATAAATAGACCAAGTTGGCCAAACAAAACCCAAATATCGGAGAAGAAATATGAGGCTACAAGCAATCATGCATATAAGAGATCAAAGAAAATCAAATAACTTTCATGGATATAAAAAGATAGATCTAATCATAAACTCAAAGTTCATCGATCCCAACAAACACACCGCAAAAGAGTTACATCATATGGATCTCCAAGAGACCATTGTATTGAGAATCCAGCGAGAGAGAGAAAGCCATCTAGCTACTAACTACGGACCCGAAGGTCTACAAAGAACTACTCACGCATCATCAGAGAGGCACCAAATGGAGGTGGTGAACCCCATCCGAGATGGTGTCTAGATTGGATCTGGTGGTTCTGGACTCTGCGGCAGCTGGATGAATATTCCGTCGATGCCTTTAGGGTTTCTGGAATATTGGGTATTTATAGAGCAAAGAGGTGGTCCGGGGGGCACCCGAGGTGGGCACAACCCACCAGGGCGCGACTGGGCCTCCTGGCGCGCCCTGGTGGGTTGTGCCCCCTCGGGGCACCCCCCAGGCGCAGCCAGGGCCCGTTGTGCTCCTTCTGGCCCATAAAAATTCTTCATAAAGTTTCGAGGCATTTGGTCTCCGTATGATATTGATTTTCTGTGATGTAAAAAACATGGAAAAAATAGCAACTGGCACTTGGCACTGTGTCAATAGGTTAGTACCAAAAAATGATATAAAATGAATATAAATGATTGTAAAACATCCAAGATTGATAATATAACAACATGGAACAATAAACAATTATAGATACGTTGGAGACGTATCAGCATCCTCAAGCTTAACTCCTACTCGTCCTCGAGTAGGTAAGTCATAAAAACATAATTTTTTATGTGGAATGCTGCCTAACATGTCATATCATATTTCTTTTCTTTATAGCATGGACATTTGGACTTTTAGTTGGTCAAAGAAATAGTCTAGTTTTGACATGATAATTTAGATACTCAAGCATATCAACAAGCAACCATGTCTTTCAAAATATCAACGCTAAAATAAGTTATCCCTAGCCCATCATGCTCAAACATTGATCCATTCATGAAACACACTCGAATATTAGCTACACCCAATACTTAAGTACTATCATATTGTTTCCTAGTTGGTCCTTTTATAAGAGAAGATGGAGACTCAAAATAAAAATTGCATAATGTAAAGGAAAGGCCCTTCGCAGAGGGAACTAGGGATTTCTAGAGGTGCCAGAGCTCAAAAGCGAAAAACTTAGAGATAAAAACATTTTGGGAGGTGTATCCATCCCACCAACGAGAACGACTTAGAGTTCCGAACACTTTCCATGCTAGATATGCCATATGCGGTTCCCAAACAGAAAATAAAGTTCATTCCTTTTTCCACCATACTTTCACTTTCCATGGCTAACCGTATCCACGGGTGCCCTCCATACCAACACTTTCCAAGGAATTTATTATTTGACAACATAAAGTAAATTCAATTTTTTTGCATTTCGGGACTGGGCATCCCTAATACCTTTGCCTTACTCTCATGCAATGACAAGTGAATAAACACTCATCGTGAGAATAACACATCTAGCATGGAAAATATTAGCCACCCTTCACCGCTTCGCGAGCGAAACAAACACACAAATGAGAAGTAATTTTTGAAAATTAGAGATGGCACATGAAAATTTGCTTAGAACGGCAAAAATATACCGCATATAGGTAGATATAGTGGACTCATGTGGCAAAACTAGTTTAAGGGTTTTTGGATGCACAAGTATCATACTTAGTGCAAAATGAGGGTTAGCAAAAGATTGGGAAGCGACCAACCAAGAAACGAATAGTCTCATAAGCAAGCATTAAGCATAAATAAAACCGAATAATGCACCACAAGTACGATATAATTTCATTGCATGACTATTGACTTTCGTACTTGCATAGGGAATCACAAACCTTAACACCAATATTCTTACTAAAGCATAATTACTCACCAACATAACTCACATATCACATCATCATATCTCTCAAAATAATTGAAGTGAAGCACGAGATAATTTCTTGAAAATTTTACAAACTCTCAAATAAATCTAAGTGAAGAAAGAGAACATTTCTTCAAAAATAATAAAGCACACCGTGCTCAAAAAGATATAAGTGAAGCACTAGAGCAAGTCCATTGCTAAAAAAAATTAAGTGAAGCATAGAGAGCAATTCTAAAAAGTCATGACATAATTTTGGCTCTCTCAAATCAGTGTGTCCAGCAAGGATTGATGACTGAAAACACAAAATAAAACAAACAAAGACTCATATCATACAAGACGCTCTAAGCAAAACACATGTCATGTGACGAATACAAATATAGTTTCGAGTAAAATATCGATAGTTGTTGGAAGAAAGAGGGGATGCCACTCGGGTGCATCCCCAAGCTTAGTTGGTTGCTCATTTTTGGATAATAGCTTGGGATGCCAGGGCATCCCCAAGCTTAGGATCTTCTATCCTTCCTTCATTCATCGAAAGATAACCCAAAACTTGAAAACTTCAATCACACAAAACTCAACAAAACCTCCGTGAGATCCGTTAGTGTAATAAAGTAAACCACTACTATAAGTACTGTATCAAACCAATTCACATTTTTTAATTATATCTACTGTATTCCAACTTTTATATGGCAAAAAGTCATCAAAGAAAAGCCATCAAAATAAGCACACAACACAAGAAAACAGCATCTGTCAAAACAGAACAGTCTGTAGCAATCTGACTTAAACGAAAACTTCTGGAACTCCAAAAATTCTGAAAAAAATAGGACGCGCTGAGAAATTTGAATATTAATCTTCTGCAAAAAGAATCACGGCAAAAGCTCTTTACGGTAAAAAATAAGAATTATTTTCGTGAGTGCAAAGTTTCTGTCTTTTTCAGCAAGATCAAACAACTATCACCCAAGAAGATCTTATCGGTTCTACTTGGAACAAACACTAATTAAAACACAAAAAATACAATCATAATAGTAGCATAATTGTGCTAACACTCAAGAACATAAAGCAAAAAAGAAAAAATAAATTTTATTCATTGGGTTGCCTCCCAACAAGCGCTATAGTTTCACGCCCCTAGCTAGGCATAAGATTTCAACGATGCTCACACGAAAGATAATAACTGAAACACAATGAGAGCATCATAAAACATGTGAAAAGCACATTTAAGTCTAACATACTTCCTATGCATAGGAATTTTATGAGCAAACAATTTAACAAGACAAGCAAAAATTAGCATATGCTAGGAACAAGAAAGAAACAATATCAATCTCAACATAACGAGAGGTAATTTAGTGACATGAAAATTTCTACAACCATATTTTCCTCTATCGTAATAATTACATGTAGGATCATAATCAAATTCAACAATATAGCTATCAAATAAAATTTTCTCTTCATGATCCACATGCATGCAAAGTTGACACTCTTCCAAAATAGTGGGATTATCATCAAATAAAGTCATGACCTCTCCAAGCCCACTTTCATGGCAGTATCAGGATTTTCAATGCAATTCACTACACAATCCATATAAAATTCCTCTAGATCAAAATCAAGAACTTTATCCAGAATTTTTTTTGGAAGATCATTAGTTATACGTTTCATTTGTTCATAACCCACAAGCAAACTAAGTTCATTATGATGCGCAAGGGAAATCAAGTCATCATAATTTTTGGACACGAGTCGATCATGAAACAATTTGCATTGGAGATTTAAATGATCACGTTCATCACAAAGTTCACAAGGATGGCAAAGAAATTTTAAATTTTTAGCACAAGCATCTAGCCTCTCTTGCAACCATTTAGTTTCTTAATACTTATGCCTCTTGCAAAATCTATCTTCCCTATTTGGTGTGTGCTTGCAAGCTCTATGCACTCCACAAAAATTGACATGCTTATAAGAGATATTTTTATCATGACTAGTGCAATCATCATTAGTACTATGGATATTCAAAGAGTTCATACTAACAACATTGCAATCATGCTCATCATTCAAAGATTGTATGCCAAACATTTTATTGCATTCTTCTTCTAACACTTTGGCACAATTATCGGAATCCTTGTTTTCACGAAAGACATTAAAAAGATGTAGCATATGAGGCACCCTCAATTCCATTTTCCTTTTGTAGTTTTCTTTTATAAACTAACAAGTGATAAAACAAGAAACTAAAAGATTCGATTGCAAAATCTAAAGATATACCTTCAAGCACTAACCTCCCCGGCAATGGCGCCAGAAAAGAGCTTAGTTGATGGGGTGTTAGTGCCGCTTACTTAGCCTCCTCGGCAGCGGCGCCAGAAAAGAGCTTGATGTCTACTATACAACCTTCTTCTTGTAGACGTTGTTGGGACTCCAAGTGCAGAGGTTTGTAGGACAGTAACAAATTTCCCTCAAGTGGATGACCTAAGGTTTATCAATCCGTGGGAGGCGTAGGATGAACATGGTCTCTCTCAAACAACCCTGCAACCAAATAGCAAAGAGTCTCTTGTGTCCCCAACACACCCAATACAATGGTAAATTGTATAGGTGCACTAGTTCGGCGAAGAGATGGTGATACAAGTGCGATATGGATGGTAGATATAGGTTTTTGTAATCTGAAAATATAAAAACAGCAAGGTAGCAAGTAGTAAAAGTGAGCGAAAATGGTATTGCAATGCTTCGAAACAAGGCCTAGGGTTCATACTTTCACTAGTGCAAGTTGTCTCAACAAGGATAACATAATTAGATCATATAACAATCCCTCAACATGCAACAAAGAGTCACTCCAAAGTCACTAATAGCGGAGAACAAACGAAGATATTATTGTAGGGTACGAAACCACCTCGAAGTTATTCTTTCCGATCAATCCATTGGGCTATTCCTATAAGTGTCACAAACAGCCCTAGAGTTCGTAGTAAAATAACACCTTAAGACACAAATCAACCAAAACCCTAATGTCACCTAGATACTCCAATGTCACCTCAAGTATCCGCGAGTATGATTATACGATATGCATCACACAATCTCAGATTCATCTATTCAACCAACACAAAGAACTTCAAAGAGTGCCCCAAAGTTTCTACCGGAGAGTCAAGACGAAAACGTGTGCCAACCCCTATGCATAGATTCCCAAGGTCATGGAACCCGCAAGTTGATCACCAAAACATACATCAAGTGAATCAATAGAATACCCCATTGTCACCACGGGTATCCCACGCAAGACATACATCAAGTGTTCTCAAATCCTTAGAGACTCAATCCGATAAGATAACTTCAAAGGGAAAACTCAATCCATTACAAGAGAGTAGAGGGGGAGAAACATCATAAGATCCAACTATATAGCGAAGCTCGCGGTACATCAAGATCGTGCCAAGTCAAGAACACGAGAGAGAGAGAGAGAGAGAGAGAGAGAGAGAGAGAGAGAGAGATCAAACACATAGCTGCTGGTACATACCCTCAGGCCCGAGGGTGAACTACTCCCTCCTCGTCATGGAGAATGCCCGGATGATGAAGATGGCCACCAGTGATGATTCCCCCCTCCGGTAGGGTGCCGGAATAGGGTCCCGATTGGTTTTCGGTGGCTACAGAGGCTTGCGGCGGCGGAACTCCCAATCTAGGTTTCTTTTCGGGGGTTTCTGTATTTATAGGATTTTTTGGCGTCTGTCTCACGTCAGGGGGGTCTCCAAGTCATCCACGAGGCAGGGGGGCGCGCCCTCCACCCTCGTGGATGGATCGGGACTCTTCTGGCCCAACTCTTTTACTTCGGGGGCTTCTTTTGGTCCATAAAAAACCACAAAAATTGGCAGGTCAACTGGACTCCGTTTGGTATTCCTTTTCTGTAGAACTCAAAAATAAGGAAAAAAATAGAAACTGGCACTGGGCTCTAGGTTAATAGGTTAGTCCCAAAAATCATATAAAATAGCATATAAATGCATATAAAACATCCAAGATTGATAATATAATAGCATGGAAAAATCAAAAATTATAGATGCGTTGGAGATGTATCACTTAGTGTCATCCAGATCAGTGTCAAAGCTCGCATCAACGTAACCATTTATGACAAGCTCTTTGTCACCTCCATATATGAGAAACATATCCTTAGTCCTTTTCAGGTATTTCAGGATGTTCTTGACCGCTGTCCAGTGATCCACTCTTAGATTACTTTAGTACCTCCCTGCTAAACTTATAGCAAGGCACACATCAGGTCTGGTACACAACATTGCATACAAGATAGAACCTCTGGCTGAGGCATAGGGAATGAATTTCATTTTCTCTCTTTCTTCTGTAGTGGTCGGACATTGAGTCTGACTCAACTTCACACCTTGTAACACAGGCAAGAACCCTTTATTTGACTGATCCATTTTGAACTTCTTCAAAACTTTATCAAGGTATGTGCTTTGTGAAAGTCCAATAAAGCATCTTGATCTATATCTATAGATCTTGATGCCCAATATATAAGCAGCTTCACCGAGGTCTTTCATTGAAAAATTCTTGTTCAAGTAACCTTTTATGCTATACAGAAATCCTATATCATTTCCAATCAACAATATTGTTGGGGAACGTAGTAATTTCAAAAAAATTACTACGCACACACAGGATCATGGTGATGCATAGCAACGAGTGGGGAGAGAATTGTCTACATACCCTCGTAGACCGTAAGCGGAAGCGTTTATAAACGCGGTTGATGTAGTCGTACACCTTCACGATCTGTCCCGATCAAGTACCGAACGTACGCCACCTCCGCGTTCAACACACGTTCAGCTCGATGACGTCCTCGCCTTCTTGATCCAGCAAGAGGGGCGAAGTAGTAGATGAGTTCCGGCAGCACAACGGCGTGGTGACGGTGTTGGTGAAGAACAATCTCCACAGGGCTTCGCCTAAGCACTACGAAAACTACGACGGAGGATAAACTAGAGGGGGCGGGGTTGCAGGCACTCGGCTTGGTGTTTCTTGATGTGTCTTGGGTGCTAGCCCTACCCCTCTATTTATATGTTGAGCCCTGGGGTCGAAACTTGGAGCAAAAGCCTCCTCAAAGTCGGTTTTGCCCGAAAGGCAAGAGTCCCACTCGGACTCCAGGACCAAATGCCACAATCCTTGGCGTCTGGCCCAGATGCCATGGGGTCTCCGGCGTTTGGAGCCCTGGCCTCCGCAAAACTCCTTTTGCACCGACCTAAAGCCTCATGGGATTGGCCCCTTGGCCTAACCATATCATCCAATATATGAATCTTTACCTCCAGACCATTCCGGAGCTCCTCATCATGTCCGCGATCTTATCCGGGACTCCGAACAACATTCAGTTACTGATACGTCTTCGTTGTATCTACTTTTCCAAACACTTTTGCCCTTGTTTTGGACTCTAACTTGTATGATTTGAATGGAACTAACCCGGACTGACGCTGCTTTCAGCAGAATTGCCATAATGTTGTTTTATGTGCAGAAAACAAAAGTTCTCGGAATGACCTGAAACTCCACGGAACATCTTAGAAATAATAATAATAAACCTCGCCAAAGATGAAGACCAGGGGGCCCACACCCTGTCCACGAGGGTGTGGGGCGCGCCCCCTACCTCGTGGGCCCCCTGGAGGCCTTCCGACACCAGCTCCAACTCTATATATTGGCTTTCGGAGAGAAAAAATCAGAGAGAAGAAATCATCGCGTTTTATGATACGGAGCCGCCGCAAAGCCCTAAAACCTCTTGGGAGGGCTGATCTAGAGTCCGCTCGGGGCTCCGGAGAGGAGGATTCGTCGCTGTCGTCATCATCAACCATCCTCCATCACCAATTTCATGATGCTCACCGCCGTGCGTGAGTAATTCCATTGTAGGCTTGCTGGACGGTGATGGGTTGGATGAGATCTATCATGTAATCGAGTTAGTTTTGTTAGGGTTTGATCCCTAGTATCCACTATGTTCTGAGATTGTTGTTGCTATGACTTTGCTATGCTTAATGCTTGTCACTAGGGCCCGAGTGCCATGATTTCAGATATGAACCTATTATGTTTTCATGAATATATGTGAGTTCTTGATCCTATCTTGCAAGTCTATAGTCACCTATTATGTGTTATGATCCGACAACCCCGAAGTGACAATAATCGGGATACTTCTCGGTGATGACCATAGTTTGAGGAGTTCATGTATTCACTATGTGCTAATGCTTTGTTCCGGTTCTCTATTAAAAGGAGGTCTTAATATCCCTTAGTTTCCATTAGGACCCTGCTGCCACGGGAGGGTAGGACAAAAGATGTCATGCAAGTTCTTTTCCATAAGCACGTATGACTATATTCGGAGTACATGCCTACATTACATTGATGAATTGGAGCTAGTTCTGTGTCACCCTATGTTATGACAGTTACATGATGAACCGCATCCGGCATAATTATCCATCACCGATCCAATGCCTACGAGCTTTCCATATACTGGTTTACGCTTATTTATTTTCCCGTTGCTATTGTTACAATCACTACAAAATATCAAAAATATTACTTTTGCTTCTGTTACTTTTGTTACCATTACCACCACTATCATATTACTTTGCTACTAAACACTTTGCTGCAGATATTAAGTTTCCAGGTGTGGCTGAATTGACAACTCAGTTGCTAATACTTGAGAATATTCTTTGGCTCCCCTTGTGTCGAATCAATAAATTTGGGTTGAATACTCTACCCTCGAAAGCTGTTGCGATCCCCTACACTTGTGGGTTATCAAGAACAATTTCTGGCGCCGTTGCCGGGGACCATAGCTCTATTCTTTGAGTTACTTGGGATTTATATCTGCTGGACACTATGAAGAACTTGAAAGACGCTAAGACAACAATTTATCCCTCAACTACGAGGGGAGGTAAGGAACTGCCATCTAGCTCTGCACTTGATTCACCTTCTGTTATGAGTAAGCTTGCGACACCTAAACCTGCTTCTGCTATTCGTTCTGATATGTCGCATGTTATTGATGATGCCACTTCTGCTATGCATGATACTTATGATGAAACTACTTCTATGCTTGATACTACTGTGCCCCTTGGTGAATTTCTTGATGAACAAATTTCTCGGGCTAGAGAGAAAGAAACTATTGAAACTGATAATATTGATGAAAGTGATGATGAGGATATGCCTGCTATTCTTGAGGGTTATCTTTTTGATATGGAATCTTCTGCAACTATTGTTTCCTGCCAAGATAGATACGAGCATAAGAGGCTGTTAGTTAAATGGAGTAAAGAATCTCTTAGAGACAGAATGAAACCTGACCCTGCTTTTGCTACTTCACCTATTTGTGTTCCCGATAAGGATTATGAATTCTCTGTTGATCCTAATATAATTACTTTGCTTGAATCTGATCATTTTCATGGTTATGAATCTGAAACTGTTGTGGCACATCTTACTAAATTAAATGATATAGCCACCCTGTTCACGAATGATGAGAGATCTCGCTACTTTTACATCCTTAAAATATTTATGTTCTCATTAAAAGGTGATGCTAAGATATGGTTTAATTCTCTTGATCCTGGTTGTGTGCGTAGTCCCCAGGATATGATTTATTACTTCTCTGCTAAATATTTCCCTGCTCATAAGAAACAAGCTGCTTTAAAGGAAATATACAACTTTGTGCAAATTGAAGAAGAGAGTCTCCCACAAGCTTGGGGGAGGCTTCTCAAGTTACTTAATGCTTTGCCTGATCATCCTCTTAAGAAAAATGAAATACTTGATATCTTTTATAATGGACTAACCGATGGTTCCAGAGATTACCTGGATAGTTGTGTTGGTTCTCTTTTCAGGGAAAGAACACCGGATGAAGCTGAAATTCTATTGAATAATATGTTGACAAATGAAAATAATTGGGCACTTCCTGAGCCAGCTCCTGCTCCAATTCCTGAGCCTATTCCTAAACCAACTCCGAAGAAGAGAGGTGTTCTATTTCTCAGTCCTGAAGATATGCAAGAGGCAAAGAAATCTATGAAAGAAAAAGGTATTAAAGCTGAAGATGTTAAGAATTTACCTCCTATTGAAGAAATACATGGTCTTAATTTACTGCCTGTTGAAGAAACATATGATCTTGATCCATTACCTATTGAAGAACCTCCTGATCTCGATAACCCGACACAGGTAGTGAAGGTAAATTCTCTCTACAGATATGATAAAGCTGAAGTCTCTTCTACTAAAATTGCTAGTCAGTGCTTGGATGAGTTTGATAACTTTATGTTTAAGCAAGAAGATTTTAATGCTTATTTTGGTAGACAATTGAAATATTATTCCGATATGATTAAACACTTGCGTGATTATATGGCTAATGTTAGAGGTGAACTTAAACTCATTAGGAAACATGCTTCTATGGTTACCACTCAAGTAGAACAAGTACTTAAGGCTCAAAATGATTTGCTCAATGAAATGAATAGTAAGAAAAATGATTATGCTGTTAGAATGGCTACTAGAACTGGTAGAATGACTCAGGAACCTTTGTATCCTGAAGGCCACCCTAAGAGAATTGAGCAAGATTCTCAGAGAAATAATATTGATACACCTAGTTCTTCTGAAAGGAATAAAAATAAAAATGATAGAACTTTGCAAACGTCTAGTGAACCTATTGCTGAACCACCTAAGAATCCAAATGATATATCAATCTCTGATGCTGAAACACAATCTGGTAATGAACATGAACCTAGCAAAAATAATAATGATGATGTTCATGATGATGCTCAACCTAGTAATGATAATGATGTAGAAATTGAACCTGCTGTTGATCTTGATAACCCACAATCAAAGAATCAACGTCATGATAAGAGAGACTTTGTTGCTAGGAAGCATGGTAAAGAAAGAGAACCATGGGTTCAGAAACCCATGCCTTTTCCTCCCAAACCATCCAAGAAAAAGGATGATGAGGATTTTGAGCGCTTTGCTGAAATGATTAGACCTATCTTTTTGCGTATGCGATTAACTGATGTGCTCAAAACAAATCCTTATGCTAAGTATATGAAGGATATCATTAGCAATAAGAGAAAGATACCGGAAGCTGAAATTTCCACCATGCTTGCTAATTATACTTTTAAGGGTGGAATACCAAAGAAACTTGGAGATCCAGGAGTACCCACTATACCATGCTCCATTAAAAGAAATTATGTTAAAACTGCTTTATGTGATCTTGGAGCCGGTGTTAGTGTTATGCCTCTCTCTTTATGTCGTAGACTTGATTTGAATAAGTTGACACCTACTGAAATATCTTTGCAAATGGCTGACAAATCAACTGCTATACATGTCGGTATTTGTGAGGATGTGCCTGTTGTGGTTGCAAACGTTACTATTTTAACGGACTTTGTTATTCTTGATATTCCCGAGGACGATAGTATGTTTATTATTCTTGGAAGACCTTTCCTGAATATTGCAGGGGTTGTTATTGATTGCAACAAAGGCAATGTCACTTTTCATGTTAATGGTATTGAGCATACGGTACACTTTCCGAGGAAACAGCCTCAAGTTATAGTATCAACTCTATTGGAAAAAGTTCCATCGATTATTTTTGGAGGTTTTGAATTTCCTCTTCCTACTGTCAAGAAGAAATATGATATTCTTATTATAGGGGATGTGCATATCCCCGTTGAGGTAACATAGTGTTATTCGAAATTTCTCTGGCTCCATGTTAGTCGGAATGAGTTTGTTAACAAGACCTGATCAACCTTGTTAGTGGATTCCTTTTGATGATCATTTGACGGATGAAACTAGAAGGCACAACCTTCTGTACCCTCTTTATACTTTCTGTTATTTAGTTGAAATAAAGTAAAAATAATATTTTTCTGTCTGTTTCCTGATTTATCTGTGCAATATAAAAATATCCCAAAAATAAAAGTCCTCAGAATGCCATGCCAATTTAATATGATTTTTTGGGAATATTTGAGGATTTTTAGTGCAAAAATTACATGCTGGGGGCTGCCACTGCCATGAGGGTGGAGGGCGCGCCCTACCCCCCTAGGTGCGCCCCCTGCCTCGTGGGCCCATGGTGGCCCTCCTCCACTTATTCCTGCACCCATCCTCTTCTTCTTCCTCCCACAAACAAGAACAACCAGCTCAAACATGAGTTCCAGCCCCCGTTGCTGTGATTTTTGATCTCCTTGCTCAAAGCACCTCTCACAAAACTGCTTGGGGAGATTGTTCCTTGGTATGTGACTCCTCCATTGGTCCAATTAGTTTTTGTTCTAGTGCTCTATCCATTGCAAATTTGTGCTGCATAGGTGACCATGTTCTTGAGCGTGCATGTCAAATTTATATGGTTCCAAGTAGTTCTAATGCTTGGTATAGGCTCTAGGCACTTGTAGGAGTAGTTGCTATCAATTTTATTGAAGTTGGTTCACTTTTGTTCGAAGTTACTAAAAATTTCAGAATTTTTTCAGAGAAAACAATATGTTTAGGAAGATGTTCCAAGGCAGTTCTTCAAGGAAGCAAGGCCCTAGGCTTGCAATGCGCGATGCCGATGAGGAGCCCCCAAGGGACGCTCCCGTGAGGTCCTGTGAATGGCCTTCGAAAAAATTTATGGATCGGGCAGGAATCAAAGAAGAATTGAACGCATATTTGCGTAACGCTGATCTTGTGGACTTCGAGGCAGACAAATTCCCACATCATCATGATCTCACTAGTCCATTTGTGAGGAGGTTTGAATTTTCATCTTCGCGTAATTCTCCTTCAGTCATGTTTGATCTTTATGACAAATCTTATACCATGGACTTAGAGGACTTTACTTCTGCTTGCAAACTCCCACATTGGGGTAGTACTGTTGATCCCCATAAATCTGAATTTAGAGACTTTCTTGCTAGCATAACTGTGGGGGAATCTAGAGATATAACGCAAGCCACTATAGGGAGCATTCACTTTCCTGCTATACATTATTTTGCTCTCTTCATCGGTAGGTGCATAAATGCTAAGGATGAAGCATGTCACATGTGTGTCCCTGATCTCATCATTCTCAGGAGTGTTATGTTAGGAGACCAATCTTATCATATGGGAGCCATTGTAGCTCGTAGGTTGCATCATAATAGATATAACGGAGATTTCTTTGGAGGAATTTATGCAACCCGCTTAGCTAATTTTCTTGAGATAGATGTTCGTGAGGGTGATATGGAGTTACCCCCTACTTATTTAGATTTTGATTCTATGGTTTCCCACCGGTTTGTTGAGAGGACTGAATCACCTCTCCAGTATCGACTAATCTTTAACAAGCGTCATGTTGTGCATATTACTCTTCCTGCTCCTGCCTTCTTTGATTCTCAGACAAAAGGAAGATATGTTATTACCAGAGAGGAGGCAGATGAGTACGAGAGGAGAGCGGAGGCGGCTCGACGCCACGCTGCAGCTCAGGAGGCGATAGCCGCTGCATCACAGTACGACCCCAACTACACCTACGGGTATTAGCCATGCTATCCCTGGCAATGAACCAACTTAGGCCAAAAGCCTAAGCTTGGGGGAGTACGTATTTCCCACCGACATTACATTTATGTTCACACACACTCATTGCTAGATGTCGGTGCTCATACTCTTTCACTGTAATATCCATGCTAGTTTATTTTCTTTTTCCTGCTTTCTTCTTGTGTGTTTAATAAATTTTAAGAAAAACAAAAAAAATAGTGTATGTAGCGACCTGACCCAAAATCGGTCAAATCTCTGTGTCTGTACCATCCCAAGATCATGCTGGTACCCTTTCGCTTTTCCTTCATTCATCTTTTGCTTTATCTCATCAATTTCCTTGTCCGACTTCTGAGCTTCACGAATCCTTTCGGCCAAAGTGGACTGAACTTCCAGAGTTGCAATATATCCTCTCGGAACTATCTCCAATCGGAGATCTCTGAGGTCATCGACTAACTCCTGGGGTAATCCTCCTGCTGTAAGAGTATTCACATAACTCTTACGGCTCAAAGCATCTGCTACAACATTAGCTTTACCTGGGTGGTAATGCAATCTCATGTCATAGTCCTTGATTAACTCTAGCCATCTTCTCTGCCTGAGGTTCAACTCTTTCTGCGTGAAAATATACTTCAAGCTCTTGTGATCTGTGTAAACATCACAACGGTTTCCGATGAGGAAATGTCTCCAGGTCTTGAGTGCATGCACTACGGCTGCTAACTCCAAATCATGTGTGGCATAATTCATCTCGTGAGGTCGTAGCTGTCTGGAGGCATAAGCTACAACTTTTCCTTCCTGCATTAGTACTCCTCCGAGTCCTTGACGAGAAGCGTCACAATAAACCTGGTATTCCTTGTGTATGTCCGGCAAAATCAGTACTGGGGCTGTGACCAACCGTTTCTTCAATTCCTGAAAACTGGCTTCACAATCCTCGGTCCAAACATACTTGGCTTCCTTCTTCAACAGCTCAGTCATGGGCTTGGCAATCTTGAAAGTTCTCAATAAACCTCCGATAATATCCTGCGAGTCCGAGAAAACTGCGATCTCCTTGATCGAGGTGGGTGACCCTTGTCGGTGACTGATTCAACCTTGGCGGGTCAATCTGCTATCCTTCTCCTGAAATAACATGTCCGAGGAATCCGACTTCCTTCACCAAAATTCACATTTGCTGAACTTGGCATACAACTGATGTTCTCGAAGTTTCTCCGAACTAGACGAAATGTTCCTTATGCTCTTCCTCGCTCTTGGAGAAAATCAGTATATCATCGATGAACACCACGACAAACTTGTCCAGATATTCCATAAATACCTTGTTCATCAAATTCATGAAGTATGCAGGAGCATTAGTCAATCCAAATGACATGACGGTATACTCATATAAACCATACCGTAGTGAATGCTGTTTTGGGTATATCCTTTTAACGGATCTTCAATCGATGATACCCTCGATCAAGATCGATCTTGGAGAATACCTTGGCTCCAACTAGCTGATCAAACAGATCATTAATCATCGGCAGAGGGTACTTGTTCTTGATGGTTACTTCGCTCAACGCACGATAATCCACAACCATCCTCAAGCTTCCATCCTTCTTCTCTACCAAAAGAACTGGGCTCCCCAAGGTGATGAGCTTGGCGAATATATCCTTTCTCCAATAACTCATTAATTTGATCCTTGATCTCTTTCAACTCGTTCGGGGCATCCGATAAGGTCTCTTGGATATTGGGGCTGTGCCGCAATAACTCAATCAGAAATTCAATGTCCCCGTCCGGTGGCATTCTGGTAATTCCTCCTAAAACATCGGAAAGTCTTGCACCATCGGCACTTCCTCCTGAACAACTCCCGTGAGGGAATTCACCGATTCTTCATCCGCTACGTCGGATACATACTTGATCCTCTTCGCTCCGGGGTGGTGAGCGTAATAGACTTGCGGGCACGATCTATGTTCCTTCAAACTTCGTCAACCAATCCATGCCTAGGATTACATCCAAGGTCTGGGTTTCCAACACTATGAGGTTTGCGGGAAATTTATGGTTCCCGATGTTGAGGGTTGCATGACAGCCTAAGCCTGGCCATCATTTCTCCTCCTGCGGAACTGACGCGAAGGGGTTTCTAAGGGTTTTAGTGGGCAACCCGTACTTTTCCACAACTACCCTTGATATGAATGAATGCGTTGCACCAGAATCAAAGAGTACCAAAACTGAACGTGAATTCAATAAAAACTTACCAACCACAGTGTCTGGCTTATCATAGATGTCCTCCACGTCAATGTGGTTCACCTGAGCACGAGGGAAAGGGTTGGGCTTCTTCGCTGAGCTTCCATTGCCGTTTCCATTCCTCTGCTTGGCCTCTGGGCAGTCGGTGGCATAGTGCCCTGTTTTCTGGCACCTGAAGCAGGTGATGTGGCTCAGATCCTTCGGAGCTGGGGCAGGACGATGCTGGTTGCCATTACCGTTTCCATTGCCATTGCCATTGCCTGACCTGCTGTCCTGGCTGCGGTTGTTCCCATTGCCTCCATGGTTATGTCCTCCATGGTTGTGATGGGTGTGCCCTCCTGAGTATGGGGCATAACGGGGCTTCTGCTGAGCTCCTGAGTTGTGTTTCCCCTGGCTGTACTTCCGCTTGCGGCTTTCAATCTGCTGCTGCTTGCCTTCAAGTCACGATGGCCTTGTCTACCACCTGCTTGGTAGTTGGCAAAGTAGCCACCATAAGCTGCATGCCCAGTTCATCGTTGAGTCCTCGAGAAACTTCTCCTGCTTATGCATCCGTGGCCACATCATCCGGGCATAACGGGCTAGCTTGCTGAATTCATCCACGTCTTCGTGCCACAAGACGGTTCCCCTGGCGTAAGTTGCGGAACTCACGCTTCTTCAGACTCATGGCTCCAGCTGAAACATGAGCGGTGCGGAAGGCTCGCTGGAACTGATCCCATGTGACGGTGCCGATGGGATAAGTGGCGTGTAGTTCTCCCACCAAGAAGCTGCAGGTCCATCAAGTTGATGTCGCGCAAAGCGCACCTTCTCTGCATCGCTGCTCCCAACAGTGATTAACTCTCTTCCGATCTTGCGGAGCCAATCATCGGCCACAATCGGCTCAGTGCTGCTAGAGAACACCGGTGGATTCAGCCTCAGGAATCGAGTCAAGTTGTCAACAGGGGGTGGTGGTGGTGGCGGTGGATTGTTCTGATTCTGGATGAGCATCTGCATAATGGCGTTCTGCTGCTGGAGCAGCTGGGTGAGCTCCGGCGGGAAGTTGAGACCGGGGTCACGTCTCGGAGGCATCTGGTGTTTTGGAGTGGATGCGAAAATTAGAATAGAACAATGGTCTAATGAGAAATAACACTACCCATATGAATGCACAAACATAAACACACCAATCATTTATTCATTCCACTCAAACATGGCTCAATCTCGATTACAAAGCTCATGACTAATCGAAAATAACGACCTAACTGATCGACGAAAAAGTAAAATAACATGGTGGTCGACTAAATGTCTTCATCAATAATCCTTGCGTCCTCTGGTGCGATGTCCTCCGGTGTGGCGTCCTCTGTGGTGGAGCCTCCTCTTGCGGCTTCCTTCAGTGGAACTCCCTTCATAATCCTGATCATTGCTCACGAGGGGTCCGTCATCTCCACTCGGAAAAAGGTCCTCTCCCAAGTCCATCTTTTCCTCAATTGCGGCAAGCTTCATCTTCAGGTTGTCGACTCTCTCCATGAAGTCCGCGACTTCTTCCTCATGGTTAAGGAAGTCTGCGTGTGCCTTCTCCTCCAGTTCCAGTTCGCGGAACAATAGCCTCCGGGGTACCTTCGAGTTACGGCGAGTCTGGATCTCCCGTTTCCTGAGGAGACACTCCAAGTCCTGGATATAAGAGAGAGTGGAGTCGTCCTCTACGGTACGGATGATATCTCCATTCCGTGCTCTGCGAGAAACCATGGCGAGGTCTGAGGGATCGAGCTCGCCCTCAGACTCCTCTCGGAGATGTCCAAGGGCACGATAGATCGCCATGTCCTTCCGATGATCCAGTTGAAGTCGGTGAACTCAAAGTCAATAGGCTCCGTATGTCCTCCGAAGGTTCTCCATGGGATATGCACTTCAATCCGGTAGCGGGTGTCCGTCGGAAGTGCATTGGTTGGCTTCCGGTGATCGAGGGCGAGCAATCTTCAGCTTCTTCACCATCTGGACCAGCTTCCGCCAAGGGCATCGCCTCATCGGGCCGGCAAAACTCCGTAGCAAACTGGGGTGAACTCGACGGCCATCTAGAATGTTGAAAATCGGAGAGGAGTCAGAATTGAACATGGGGAGAATTACGGAATGATAAGGATATAAAGTAGATAGTCTCTTCCTATGGCTTTCCGATCCTAGGGGTTACGATCCTACGGTCAGCGTGTGCTCTGATACCATCTCTGTAGCGACCTGACCCAAAATCGGTCAAATCTCCGTGTCTGGTTACCATCCCAAGATCATGCGGGTACTCAAGTACATCGATGAAATAATCAAAGTTCAATCACACCTGGATTTATTACACGATTCTCATATAGAGTCTTTATTACAAGAGAATAAATTCGGCTCAAGGCCAACTCATGAGAAATAAACTACTAATGTTGTGGAAGCGTAGAAGAAATAGCGAGTCCATCCGACTCCAAAGGGCAATCGCCAAGCGCGGAGCGTAGCCTCACTCCTGATCGGAATAAATCTCTGCAACATAAGACGTTGCAGCCGTGTAGGTCAGCTTTTTGAATAAGCTGGCAAGTCATGAAGAGAATAACAGTAATAAAGTTACTAACACGATATGCATTTTGGCTGTGGGGCTCTAAATTTCATCATTTTGCGAAAAGCCAATTTTATCCTACTACAGTGGACTTGCTTGCAAATTACTACAAATTGTTGGTAGTTATTGAGATGGTTCCGCCAACCAAAATCTCATTCCCAAATTATTAAGTCATAACCCCTCAAATTAATTTATTAGTTTTAGTGTCGAGATTTCCGAATACTTCCAGGTTCCAGAGGCTCAAATTGTCCGTAACCGGGACACGGCTAATCGATTAGATCTTTAACTCTGCAGAGGTTTATGACTTTACCCGCAAGAATCATTCCCTCCTTTTAAGTCTTCGCACTTCATGGTGTTTGAAGACGGACGAATGAAACAGGTCTTCCAAAGAGTTCTTACTGCTACTGCCGTACCCATCCAATCCTACCGTTCTTCTACATCTCGTAGTACCGTCCAGCCAGCGTCACTACTAGGGTTGACCCAGCCAGAGCCCATAATGGCTTGCGGCTGCATGTAAGCTTCCGGTCAATGGGGCATCCATCCGTCTCTTCGTGGCTGGGTGAAGCTTTCCGCAAGATGTCATGGCACTTCTCCATGCATCCCGCCAACCACTGGGTTCTCCAGGTGCCCACAACCGCCCTCCACCCAAAGAGTGAATTCAAGTCCATCTTGATTCTTGTAGTTCATGGGGTTGTCATCATCCTTGACTCTCACATCTTTCTTATGAATTTCACTCAACCAAAACCCGCTCACGAGCATAGCAAAATAAACTACTTATTCCGGGGTCATGGTAACAAGGGGATTGGTTCATCCTACCACATGATACTACTCAAGATTAATAACTTCAAAATTTCAACTACTGCATGCATGGTGGGGTGGTATAGTTTCTAATGCACGAAATCATAGGTATTGAAAATAACATGATCAAGACTTGCCTTGCTGATGATCCTCGTAAGCTAAAGACTCGTAGTAGAAAGCTTCGCACTCCGGAAACTCTACCGAGACAAACAATAATCACAATAAGCATATAGCATAGGATCACATAATACAATAGCATAGTAACATGACACACCAAACAAACAATTCAAAACCCAAAGGGAAAACTCAAAGAAAAACCAACTCAAGTTTTTTCCTACTTCAAGCAACAACTAGAAATAGTTTTATATAGCAAAAAATTTCTCAACATAACCTAATCATGGATTTATGTTAACTTAACAGAAAGGAATGCATTAAGCAACTAGGAGCAAAAGGAATCAATTTAAAATCTATTATGAAACTCCTATTAGGCCTAATTCAATTTCTATTAAGAAAAATAAAATAAACTTTTATTTATTATAAATAAAATTCCATCCCTTAAAGTGACAGAAACTATCCTAGAATAATCAATCACATGTTAAAAATAAATTTATTTACTAATTAAAATAATAGGAAAACAGTAGCTAGTTAATTAATTAGGATTAACAAGATTCTGCTTAAAACTATTTTTTATTAATCCTAAAATACCCAAATTAATTCCTATGGTTAGGTAATGTCAAAATAAAGTTGGGACAAAAAGAATCATATAAAAATAATTTTCCTAACTCATGTTATAACAGATTTACTATTCTGACTAAAACTAAATTAAAGCAATTTTAATTAATTTTAACATAGCTAATTATATTTTCTACATAAACTATAAGAAATTTTCAAACCAACAAAAAAATAATCACCTAAAAATATTAAACAGAATAAAAGATATGAATTTTTCAAATCTGGAACTATTCTGTTAAAACAGAAAAACAAAAATAAAGAAAAAAATGGCCTAATGGGCCTAACCTACGCACTGAGCGTAATATAACTAAACGGGCCCTAGGGTTAAACTGAATCGGGCCGGTCTAAAAATAAAACCCTAGCTTAAAATTAAACCGGACTAAACCGGAGCGAACCGGTTTTATCTAAAAGAACTTACCCCTTCGGGGGTGTTCTAATCTACACCGTAGATATTAGATCGGACGGAGGGTAACTCCGGTGGCTTACCGGAGCTCGACGGCGGCGGCGGCGAGTGTGTTGGCCTCTCCGGTCGTCGGGAAGGTCGGCAGAGTGGTTCGGCGTGTGCGGGGCGACGAGGGGGGGGGGGTTCTGGTGGAGTCGACGAGGCTCGGGGAGGTCTAGGGCGACGGCGGCGAGGTGAATGGCGGCGGCGGTCGGCTCGGGCTCCGGCGAGCGCGTGAGGGCAGAGGAGGGTTCCATGAGGGGCGAGGTGGGAATGGGGTGCGGGGGGGGTATAAATAGGGGGTCCTCGGCTTGGACGAGGGGAAAGGGCGGGCGAGGAGATCGCGGCGGATCCCGGATTTCACGGATCCCATGAGCGGCGGCGGGTCGCGTGGGCATGGGGTTGAAGGAGGTGGGGTCCGCTGGCAGAGAGAGAGGGAGGCGCGGCGGCTCGGGCGACCGAGCCGAGTGGTTTCGGCGCGGAGTGGCGGTTGGCTCGGCTGGCTCACTGGCTGGCCTCTGGGCACCTGGTGGGCAGTCGCGGTGGGTGGCCTCGGCTGGCTGGGCTGGGGCTTTGGCCGGCGCTGGGGGGGGTTTTTTTTTTTATTTATTTTTTAACAAAACAAAACAGAGATAACTTATAAAATATAAATATTTTATATAGGACATATATATACCAAAATGATCAGGGAATATTCCTATCATTTGAACATTTTCCAAAGGCAAAATCCAAACTTTATAAAAATTCATTTTTTCAAATTCAAATAAAACTCAAGTTTGAATTCAAAACTTTTGGCATTGTTTCCTCTGATATTTTTGGAGTGTCATGTTTGCTCCTCTCATACTTTTGCTCAAGTATTTATCGGGCATAGTTTTTGAAATGATTCCCACTTGCCAAGTTTGAATTCAAATTTGAAAACCAAAACTCAAACTCCAAATGGCACTCAAATTCAAACAGATGCATAGATGCTTAGCTATAATTGTAAAACATTCCAAATAGGAAATTTGGGATGTTACAAACCTACCACCTTAAGATGAATCTAGCCCTCGAGATTCGGGTTGGCTAGCAAATAGGTGCGGATGGTCTCGAAGAAGGTCTTCTTCTCGCTCCCAGGTGGCTTCTTCTTCGGAGTGGTGACTCCACTGCACCTTACAAAACTTGATGACCTTGCTGCGGGTGACTCTGCTCGCAGTCTCGAGAATTCGGACGG
This sequence comes from Aegilops longissima, assembly GCA_021605205.1. Classification (NCBI taxonomy): domain Eukaryota; kingdom Viridiplantae; phylum Streptophyta; class Magnoliopsida; order Poales; family Poaceae; genus Aegilops; species Aegilops longissima. Next base: position 634,793,183 of record CM038682.1, read on the forward strand.
GTTTCTCCTTATAAGTCAGATCACTGTCAAGTTGTATGGCCTCTAGGGGAACTGTGTCTCTCAACGGAATATCGGCCATGTCGGCATGACACTTCTTCAGCTGAGAAACATGGAAGACATCATGAACTCCGGACAATCCTTCCGGCAATTCCAACTTGTAAGCAACTTCTCCACGACGTTCGAGGATTTTGTAGGGGCCAATGAATCGGGGTGCTAGCTTTCCCTTGACACCAAACCTCTTGATCCCACGAAGTGGAGACACACGAAGATATGCTCGGTCTCCCGCTTCATAAGTTACTTCCTTGCGTTCTCGTCGGCATAACTCTTCCGTCTCGATTGTGCTATTTTGAGTCTGTCCCGAATCAGCTTGACCTTCTCTTCGAATCTCGATAAGATCGGAACCAAAAGTGATCGATCTCCAACACTATCCCACAAAGAATGGTGTTCTCGCACCTCCTTCCGTATAGAGCTTGAAGGGCCATCTTCGATCGGATTGATAATCGTTGTTGTATGAAAACTCTGCGATGGCAAATTATCATCCCAGCTAGACCAATAGTCTAGCACACAAGCTCTCAACATGCCCTCCGTAATCGGGTTGACTCTCTCGGTCATCCATCTGCTCGGATGAAAAGCTGTACTGAATTCCAGCCTCGTGTCCAAAGTTTCATGCAACTGCTTCCAAAACTTTGAGGTAAACTGTGTTCCTCTATCTGACACGATACTCCTCGGAACTCCACGCAGACATACGATCCTGGTCATGTATATCTTGGCCAACTTAGCACTGGTATAGGTAGTCTTCACGGGAATGAAGTGAGCTACCTTGGTCAAACGATCAACCACTACCCAGATAGAATCATAACCTGAACGGGTCCTGGGTAATCCTGTGATGAAATCCATTCCAAGTTTCTCCCATTTCCAATCTGGAATCGGCAAAGGTTGAAGTAACCCTGCTGGCTTTTGATGTTCTGCCTTTACTCGTTGACAAACATCGCATACTGCTACGTACTCGGCAATATCCTTCTTCATACCGCCCACCGTAAACTTTCCTTCAAATCCAGTACATCTTGGTGTTACCGGGTGAATCGAGTACGGCGAATCGTGAGCCTCTGAAGAATTAGCTTCTGAGTTCGGGATCATTGGGCACATAAATACGATCCTCGAACCATATAGTTCGTGTTCATCCTTACGGAACCCTTTCGCTTTTCCTTCATTCATCTTTTGCTTTATCTCATCAATTTCCTTGTCCGACTTCGAGCTTCACGAATCCTTTCGCCAAAGTGGACTGAACTTCCAGAGTTGCAATATATCCTCTCGAACTATCTCCATCGGAGATCTCGAGGTCATCGACTAACTCTGGGTAATCCTCCTGCTGTAAGAGTATTCACATAACTCTTACGGCTCAAAGCATCTGCTACAACATTAGCTTTACCGGGTGGTAATGCAATCTCATGTCATAGTCCTTGATTAACTCTAGCCATCTTCTCTCGCTGAGGTTCAACTCTTTCTGCGTGAAAATATACTTCAAGCTCTTGTGATCTGTGTAAACATCACAACGGTTTCCGATGAGGAAATGTCTCTGTGTCTTGAGTGCATGCACTACGGCTGCTAACTCCAAATCATGTGTGGCATAATTCATCTCGTGAGGTCGTAGCTGTCCGGAGGCATAAGCTACAACTTTTCCTTCCTGCATTAGTACTCCTCCGAGTCCTTGACGAGAAGCGCCACAATAAACCTGGTATTCCTTGTGTATGTCCGCAAAATCAGCACTTTGGGCTGTGACCAACCGCTTTCTTCAATTCCTGAAAACTGGCTTCACAATCCTCGGTCCAAACATACTTTGCTTCCTTCTTCAACAGCTCACCATGGGCTTGGCAATCTTCGAAGTTCTCAATAAACCTCCGATAATATCCTGCGAGTCCGAGAAAATGCGGATCTCCTTGATCGAGGTGAGTGATCGCCAATCGGTGATGATTCAACCTTGGCGGGTCAATGCTATCCTTCTCCTGAAATAACATGTCCGAGGAATCCGACTTCCTTCAGCCAAAATTCACATTTGCTGAACTTGGCATACAACTGATGTTCTCAAGTTTCTCCGTAACTAGACGCAAATGTTCCTTACGCTCTTCCTCGCTCTTGGAGAAAATCAGATATCATCGATGAACACCACGACAAACTTGTCCAGATATTCCATAAATACCTTGTTCATCAAATTCATGAAGTATGCAGGAGCATTAGTCAATCCAAATGACATGACGGTATACTCATATAAACCATACCGTAGTGAATGCTGTTTTGGGTATATCCTTTTCACGGATCTTCAATCGATGATACCTCGATCAAGATCGATCTTGGAGAATACCTTGGCTCCAACTAGCTGATCAAACAGATCATTAATCATCGGCAGAGGGTACTTGTTCTTGATGGTTACTTCGCTCAACGCACGATAATCCACAACCATCCTCAAGCTTCCATCCTTCTTCTCTACCAAAAGAACTGGGCTCCCCAAGGTGATGAGCTTGGCGAATATATCCTTTCTCCAATAACTCATTAATTTGATCCTTGATCTCTTTCAACTCGCTCGGGGCATCCGATAAGGTCTCTTGGATATTGGGGCTGTGCCGCAATAACTCAATCAGAAATTCAATGTCCCTGTCCGTGGCATTCTGGTAATTCCTCCGAAAAACATCGGAAAGTCTTGCACCATCGGCACTTCCTCCCGAACAACTCCGTGAGGGAATTCACTTGATTCTTCATCCGCTACGCCCGGATACATACTTGATCCTCTTACGCCCGGGGTGGTGAGCGAATAGACTTCTTGGCACAGCCTATGTTCCTTCAAACTTCGTCAACCAATCCATGCCTAGGACTACATCCAAGGTCCGGGTTTCCAACACTATGAGGTCTGGGAAATTTATGGTTCCCGATGTTGAGGGTTGCATGACAGCCTAAGCTCGCCATCATTTCTCCTCCCGCGAACCGACGCCAAGGGGTTTCTAAGGGTTTTAGTGGGCAACCCATACTTTTCCACAACTACCCTTGATATGAATGAATGTGTTGCACCGTAATCAAAGAGTACCAAAACTGAACGTGAATTCAATAAAACTTACCAACCACGTTGTCCGGCTGATCATAGACGCCCTCCACGCCAATGTGGTTCACCCGAGCACGAGGGAAAGGGTTGGGCTTCTTCGCTGAGCTTCCATTGCCGTTTCCATTCCTCTGCTTGGCCTCTGGGCAGTCGGTGGCATAGTGCCCTGTTTTCTGGCACTTGAAGCAGGTGATGTGGCTCAGATCCTTCGGAGCCGGGGCAGGACGATGCTGGTTGCCATTACCGTTTCCATTGCCATTGCCATTGCCTGACCTGCTGTCCTGGCTGCGGTTATTCCCATTGCCTCCATGGTTATGTCCTCCATGGTTGTGATGGGTGTGCCCTCCTGAGTATGGGGCATAACGGGGCTTCTGCTGAGCTCCTGAGTTGTGTTTCCCCAGGCTGTACTTCCGCTATGCTTTCAATCTGCTGCTGCTTGCCTTCAAGCACGATGGCCTTGTCTACCAGCCTGCCGGTAGTTGGCAAAGTAGCCACCATAAGCTGCATGCCCAGCTTCATCGTTGAGTCCTCGAGAAACTTCTCCTGCTTTGCAGCATCCGTGGCCACATCATCCGGGCATAACGGGCTAGCTTGCTGAATTCATCCACGCATCGCGTGCACAAGACGGTTCCCCGGCATAAGTTGCGGAACTCACGCTTCTTCGCACTCATGGCTCCAAATGAAACATGAGCGGTGCGGAAGGCTCATGGAACTGATCCCATGTGACGGTGCCGATGGGATAAGTGGCGTGTAGTTCTCCCACCAAGAAGCTGCAGGTCCATCAAGTTGATGTGCGCAAAGCGCACCTTCTCTCGCATCGGTGCTCCCAACAGTGATTAACTCTCTTCCGATCTTGCGGAGCCAATCAGCGCCACAATCGGCTCAAGGTCGCTAGAGAACCCCATGCGGATTCAGCCTCGTGAATCGAGTCAAGTTGTCAACAGGGGTGGTGGTGGTGGCGGTGGATTGTTCTGATTCGATGAGCATCCATGATATGGCGTTACTGCTGCCGGAGCAGCCGGGTGAGCTCCGGGAAGTTGAGACCGGGTCACGCCTCGGAGGCATCTGGTGTTTTGGAGTGGATGCGAAAATTAGAATAGAACAATGGTCTAATGAGAAATAACACTACCCATATGAATGCACAAACATAAACACACCAATCATTTATTCATTCCACTCAAACATGGCTCAATCTCGATTACAAAGCTCATGACTAATCGAAAATAACGACCTAACTGATCGACGAAAAAGTAAAATAACATGGTGGTCGACTAAATGTCTTCATCAATAATCCTTGCGCCCTCTCGTGCGATGTCCTCCGGTGTGGCGTCCTCTGTGGTGGCGCCTCCTCTTGCGGCTTCCTTCAATGGAACTCCCTTCATAATCCTGATCATTGCTCACGAGGGGTCCGTCATCTCCACTCGGAAAAAGGTCCTCTCCCAAGTCCATCTTTTCCTCAATTGCGCAAGCTTCATCTTCAGGTTGTCGACTCTCTCCATGAAGTCCGCGACTTCTTCCTCATGGTTAAGGAAGTCTGCGTGTGCCTTCTCCTCCGCCCAGTTCATGGAACAATAGCCTCCGGGTACCTTCGAAGTTACGACGAGTCCGGATCTCCGCTTCGAGGAGACACTCCAAGTCCTGGATATAAGAGAGAGTGGAGTCGCCCTCACGGTGCGGATGATATCTCCATTCCGTGCTCGCGAGAAACCATGGCGAGGTCTCGAGGATCGAGCTCGCCCTGTACTCCTCTCGAGATGTCCAAGGGCACGATAGATCGCCATGTCCTTCCGATGATCCAGTTGAAGTCGGTGAACTCAAAGTCAATAGGCTCCGTATGTCCTCCGAAGGTTCTCCCAGGATATGCACTTCAATCCGGTGGCGGTGTCCGCTCGGAAGTGCATTGGTTGGCTTCCCGTGATCGAGGGCGAGCAATCTTCAGCTTCTTCACCATCTGGACCAGCTTCCGCCAAGGGCATCGCCTCATCGGGCCGGCAAAACTCCGTAGCAAAACGGGGTGAACTCGACGCCATCTAGAATGTTGAAAATCGGAGAGGAGTCGAATTGAACATGGGGAGAATTACGGAATGATAAGGATATAAAGTAGATAGTCTCTTCCTATGGCTTTCCGATCCTAGGGGTTACGATCCTACGGTCAGCGTGTGCTCGATACCATCTCTGAGCGACCGACCCAAAATCGGTCAAATCTACGTGGTTCATTCCATCCCAAGATCATGCCGGTACTCACAAGACATCGATGAAATAATCAAAGTTCAATCACACCTGGATTTATTACACGATTCTCATATAGAGTCTTTATTACAAGAGAATAAATTCGCTCAAGGCCAACTCATGAGAAATAAACTACTAATGTTGTGGAAGCGTAGAAGAAATAGCGAGTCCATCCGACTCAAAGGGCAATCGCCAAGCGCGGAGCGTAGCCTCACTCCCGATCGAATAAATCTCGCAACATAAGACGTTGCAGCCGTGTAGGTCAGCTTTTGAATAAGTGGCAAGTCATGAAGAGAATAACAGTAATAAAGTTACTAACACGATATGCATTTTGGCTGTGGGGCTCTAAATTTCATCATTTTGCGAAAAGCCAATTTTATCCTACTACAGTGGACTTGCTTGCAAATTACTACAAATTGTTGGTAGTTATTGAGATGGTTCCGCCAACCAAAATCTCATTCCCAAATTATTAAGTCATAACCCCTCAAATTAATTTATTAGTTTTAGTGTCGAGATTTCCGAATACTTCCAGGTTCCAGAGGCTCAAATTGTCCGTGAATCGGGACACGGCTAATCGAATAGATCTTTAACTCTGCAGAGGTTTGCGACTTTACCCGCAAGAATCATTCCTCCTTTTAAGTCTTCGCACTTCATGGTGTTTGAAGACGGACGAATGAAACAGGTCTTCCAAAGAGTTCTTCTGCTACTGCCGTACCCATCCAATCCTACCGTTCTTCTACATCTCGTAGTACCGTCCAGCCAGCGTCACTACTAGGGTTGACCCAGCCAGAGCCCATAATGGCTTGCGGCTGCACAGGTAAGCTTCCGGTCAATGGGGCATCCATCCGCCTCTTCGTGGCTGGGTGAAGCTTTCCGCAAGATGTCATGGCACTTCTCCATGCATCCCGGCCAACCACTAGGTTCTCCAGGGTGCCCGTCAACCGTCCTCCACCCAGTAGTGAATTCCGAAGTCCATCTTGATTCTTGTAGTTCATGGGTTTGTCATCATCCTTGACTCTCACATCTTTCTTATGAATTTCACTCAACCAAAACCCGTCTACGAGCATAGCAAAATAAACTACTTCGTCCCGGGGTCATGGTAACAAGGGGATTGGTTCATCCTACCACATGATACTACTCAAGATTAATAACTTCAAAATTTCAACTACTGCATGCATGGTGGGGTGGTATAGTTTCTAATGCACGAAATCATAGGTATTGAAAATAACATGATCAAGACTTGCCTTGCTGATGATCCTCGTAAGCTAAAGACTCGTAGTAGAAAGCTTTGCACTCCGGAAACTCTACCGAGACAAACAATAATCACAATAAGCATATAGCATAGGATCACATAATACAATAGCATAGTAACATGACACACCAAACAAACAAATCAAAACCCAAAGGGAAAACTCAAAGAAAAACCAACTCAAGTTTTTTCCTACTTCAAGCAACAACTAGAAATAGTTTTATATAGCAAAAAATTTCTCAACATAACCTAATCATGGATTTATGTTAACTTAACAGAAAGGAATGCATTAAGCAACTAGGAGCAAAAGGAATCAATTTAAAATCTATTATGAAACTCCTATTAGGCCTAATTCAATTTCTATTAAGAAAAATAAAATAAAACTTTTATTTATTATAAATAAAAGTCCATCCCTTAAAGTGACAGAAACTATCCTAGAATAATCAATCACATGTTAAAAATAAATTTATTTACTAATTAAAATAATAGGAAAACAGTAGCTAGTTAATTAATTAGGATTAACAAGATTCTGCTTAAAACTATTTTTTATTAATCCTAAAATACCCAAATTAATTCCTATTGTTAGGTAATGTCAAAATAAAGTTGGGACAAAAGAATCATATAAAAATAATTTTCCTAACTCATGTTATAACAGATTTACTATTCTGACTAAAACTAAATTAAAGCAATTTTAATTAATTTTAACATAGCTAATTATATTTTCTACATAAACTATAAGAAATTTGCAAACCAACAAAAAAATAATCACCTAAAAATATTAAACAGAATAAAAGATATGAATTTTTCAAATCTGGAACTATTCTGTTAAAACAGAAAAACGAAAATAAAGAAAAAAATGGCCTAATGGGCCTAACCTACGCACTGAGCGTAATATAACTAAACGGGCCCTAGGGTTAAACTGAATCGGGCCGGTCTAAAAATAAAACCCTAGCTTAAAATTAAACCGGACTAAACCGGAGCGAACCGTTTTATCTAAAGAACTTACCTTCTTGGGTGTTCTAATCTACACCGTAGATATTAGATCGGACGGGAGGGTAACTCCGGTGGCTTACCGGAGCTCGACGGCGGCGGCGGCGGCGGCGGCGAGTGTGTTGGCCTCTGCGGTCGTCGGGAGGTCGGCGGAGTGGTCCGGCGTGTGGGGCGCGGCGAGGGGGGTTCTGTGGAGTCGACGAGGCTCGGGGAGGTCTAGGGCGACGGCGAGGGTGAATGGCGGCGGCGGTCGGCTCGGGCTCCGGCGAGCGCGTGAGGGAAGAGGAGGGGTTCCGTCGAGGGGGCGAGGGGGGAATGGGGTGGGGAGGGGTATAAATAGGGGTCCTCGGCTTGGACGAGGGAAAGGGCGGCGAGAGATCGCGGCGGATCCCGGATCTCACGGATCCCATGAAGCGGCGGCGGGTCGCGTGGGCGGGGGTTGAAGGAGGGTGGGGTCCGCCTGCAAAGAGAGAGGAGGCGGTGCGGTCGGGCGACCGAGCCGAGTGGTTTCGGGCGCGGGAGTGGCGGTTGGCTCGGCTGGCTCACTGGGCTGGCCCTCTAGGCCGCTGGTGGGCAGTCTGGGTGGGTGGCCTCGGCTGGCTGGGCAGGGGGCTGGTGGCGCTGGGGGGGTTTTTTTTTTTAATTTATTTTTTAACAAAAACAAAACAGAGATAACTTATAAAATATAAATATTTTATATAGGACATATATATACCAAAATGATCAGGGGAATATTCCCTATCATTTGAACATTTTTCCAAAGGCAAAATCCAAACTTTATAAAAATTCATTTTTTTCAAATTCAAATAAAACTCAAGTTTGAATTCAAAACTTTTGGCATTGTTTCCTCTGATATTTTTGGAGTGTCATGTTTGCTCCTCTCATACTTTTGCTCAAGTATTTATCAGGCATAGTTTTTGAAATGATTCCCACTTGCCAAGTTTGAATTCAAATTTGAAAACTCAAAACTCTGAAACTCCAAATGGCACTCAAATTCAAACAGGATGCATAGATGCTTAGCTATAATTGTAAAACATTCCAAATAGGAAATTTGGGATGTTACAGTGTAGCTTTTAGTTAGTTTACCTTTCTTGCTGTAGTAGTAGTAATTAAAAATAAAACCAAAAATATTTCCCGTTCTTCTTTTGCTTGTTGGGAGCTTTCCCGTGTAAATAGTTTTATTTCTTTTCTTTTCCTTGGGGGTCGATAGGAGAAGACCATGATTAAATTGTTGAAGTGGCTCTATTATGCTTTATTGTTGATTTAACCAAGAGCCCATATTGCCTTGTCTTCTCCTGTTTATTGAATGTTCGCAGATTCCAGCTTAGTCCAATGCACGTGCACTCTTATTATTATTCACATCGTTCGGTCGTGCAAGTGAAAGGCAATTATGATGATATATGATGGACAGACTGAGATGGGAAAAGCTGGTATGAACTCGACCTCTCTTGTTTTTGTAAATATGATGAGTTCATCGTTCTTGATTCAGCTTATTATGAATAAACATGTTTGCAATGAAAATTAGAGATCATAGTTGCTTATGCCATGCTTGATTAGCTATGAGTTATAATGGTTTACCTTGCGTGCCAACATGCTATTAAAATGGTTGGGATGTGGTATGATGAGGTGGTATCCTCCTTTGAATGATTTAAGTGACTTGACTTGGCACATGTTCACACATGTATTTGAAACAAATCAACATAGCCTTCACGATATTTATGTTCATGGTGGATTATATCCTACTCATGCTTGCATCCAATGTTTATTAATTTTAATGCATGTTCATGACTGTTGTCGCCTCTAGTTGGTCGCTTCCCGCCTTTTGCTAGCCTTCACTTGTACTAAGCGGAATACTGCTTGTGCATCCAATCCCTTAAACCCCAAAGTTATTCCAGATGAGTCCACTATACCTTCCTATATGCGGTATCTACCTACCGTTCCAAGTAAATTTGTATGTGCCAAACTCTAAACCTTCAAATAAACATTCTGTTTTGTATGCTCGAATAGCTCATGTATCAACTAGGGCTGCCCCTATCTTCCATGTTAGGCGGGTTATTCTCAAGAGGAGTGGACTCCGCTCCTCACTCACGAGAACATGGCTGGTCACCGGGATGCCCAGTCCCATGCTTTATGCAAACTAAATCAAAATTAATTGCAAACAAAACTCCCCCTGGGACCTGATGTATGTTGGAGGCACTCGTTGTTTCGAGCAAGCCGTGGATTCATGCTTGTTGGTGGAGGGGAGTATAAACTTTACCATTCTATTTGGGAACCGCCTATAATGTGTGTAGCATGGAAGATATCGCCATCTCTTAGTTGTTATGTTGACAATGAAAGTATGCCTCTCAAAATATTATTTATCTCTATTTCAAAATCGAGCTCTGGCACCTCTACAAATCCCTACTTCCCTCTGCGAAGGGCCTATCTAATTACTTTTATGTTGAGTCATCACCCTCTTATTAAAAGGCACTAGCTGGAGAGCGCAGCTATCATTTGCATTCATTACTATTAATTTATATTGGGTATGACTATGACTGGATCTCTTTTACCATGAATTACAATGTCTAGTCAGTCCTAGATCTTTAAAGGTGCTCTGCATTTATGTTTTGCGGTCTCAGAAAGGGCTAGCGAGATACCTTCCTGTTATATCATATTATGATTGTTTTGAGAAAGTGTTGTCATCTGAGATTTTTTATTATGGCTCGCTAGTTGATTATGCCATTGATATGAGTAAACATGAGTCCTGAGAATTATTAAAAACGTGGTTAGTTATAATCTTTGTTGAAAACCTGAATGCTGACTTGACATATTTACAACAACAAGAGCAAACGGAGTTTGTAAAAGTTTTTATTTTTCTCTTTCAGTTTGTCAACTGAATTGCTTGAGGACAAGCAAGGGTTTAAGCTTGGGGGAGTTGATACGTCTCCATCGTATCTACTTTTCCAAACACGTTTGCCCTTGTTTTGGACTCTAACTTGTATGATTTGAATGGAACTAACCCGGACTGACACTATTTTCAGCAGAATTGCCATGATGTTGTTTTATGTGCAGAAAACAAAAGTTCTCGGAATGACCTGAACTCCACGGAACATCTTAGAAAAAATAAAATAAAAATCCTCGCCAAAGATGAAGACCAGGGGGCCCACACCCTATCCACGAGGGTGGGGGGCGCGCCTCCCTCCTCGTGGCCCCCCTAGAGACCTTCAGACGCCAACTCCAACTCTATATATTGGCTTTCGGAGAGAAAAAATCAGAGACAAGAAATCATCGCGTTTTACGATACGGAGCCGCCGCCAAGCCCTAAAACCTCTCGGGAGGGCTGATCTTGAGTCCGTTCAGGGCTCTGGAGAGGGGGATTCGTCGCCATCGTCATCATCAACCATCCTCCATCACCAATTTCATGATGTTCACCGCCGTTCATGAGTAATTCCATTGTAGGCTTGCTGGACGGTGATGGGTTGGATGAGATCTATCATGTAATCGAGTTAGTTTTGTTAGGGTTTGATCCCTAGTATCCACTATGTTATGAGATTGATGTTGCTATGACTTTGCTATGCTTAATGCTTGTCACTAGGGCCCGAGTGCCATTATTTCAGATCTGAACCTATTATGTTTTCATGAATATATGTGAGTTCTTGATCCTATCTTGCAAGTCTATACTCACATATTATGTGTTATGATACGACAACCCCGAAGTGACAATAATCGGGATACTTCTCGGTGATGACCATAGTTTGAGGAGTTCATGTATTCACTATGTGCTAATGCTTTGTTCTGGTTCTCTATTAAAAGGAGGCCTTAATATCCCTTAGTTTCCATTAGGACCCCGCTGCCACGGGAGGGTAGGACAAAAGATGTCATGCAAGTTCTTCTCCATAAGCATGTATGACTATATTCGGAATACATGCCTACATTACGTTGATGAATTGGAGCTAGTTCTGTGTCACCCTATGTTATGACAGTTACATGATGAACCGCATCCGGCATAATTATCCATCACCGATCCAATGCCTACGAGCTTTCCATATATTGGTTTACGCTTATTTACTTTCCCGTTGCTATTGTTACAATCACTACAAAATACCAAAAATATTACTTTTGCTTCCGTTACTTTTGTTACCGTTACCACCACTATCATATTACTTTGCTACTAAACACTTTGCTGCAGATATCAAGTTTCCAGGTGTGGCTGAATTGACAAATCAGTTGCTAATACTTGAGAATATTCTTTGGCTCCCCTTGTGTCGAATCAATAAATTTGGGTTGAATACTCTACCCTCGAAAGCTGTTGCGATCCCCTACACTTGTGGGTTATCAGTTACCAACATACATAACTCATATAATACTATATCGTCAACAAACGTTAAGCGTGCGGACCCTACGGGTTCGAGAACTATGTAGACATGACCGAGACACCTCTCTGGTCAGTAACCAATAGTGGAACCTGGATGCCCATATTGGCTCCTACATATTCTACGAAGATCTTTATCGGTAGAACCGCATAACAACATACGTTGTTCCCTTTGTCATTGGTATGTTACTTGCCCGAGATTTGATCGTCGGTATCTCAATATATACCTAGTTCAATCTTGTTACTGGCAAGTCTGTTTACTCATTTCGAAATACATCATCCCGCAACTAACTCATTAGTTACAATGCTTACAAGGCTTATAGTGATGTGTATTACCGAGTGGGCCCAGAGATACCTCTCCGACAATCGGAGTGACAAATCCTAATCTTGAAATACGCCAACTCAACAAGTACCTTAGGAGACACCTGTAGAGCACCTTTATAATCACCCAGTTATGTTGTGACGTTTGGTAGCACACAAAGTGTTCCTCTGGTCATAGGAACATGTATAAGTCATGAAGAATGCAATAGCAACATACTAAACGATCAAGTGCTAAGCTAACGGAATGGGTCAAGTCAATCACATCATTCTCCTAATGATGTGATCCCATTAATCAAATGACAACTCGTGTCTATGTCTAGGAAACATAACCATCTTTGATCAACGAGCTAGTCAAGTAGAGGCATACTAGTGACACTCTGTTTGTCTATGTATTCACACATGTATCATGTTTCTGAGTAATACAATTCTAGCATGAATAATAAACATTTATCATGAAATAAGGAAATAAATAATAACTTTATTATTGCCTCTAGGGCATATTTCCTTCAAATATGTCATCCACATATAATATTAGTAATGCTACGGAGCTCCCACTCACTTTCTTGTAAATATAGTCTTCTCCAAAAGTCTGTATAAAACCATATGCTTTGATCACACTATCAAAGCATATATTCCAACTCCGAGAGCCTTGCTGTCGGTGTCAAAACCGGCGGATCTCGGTTAGGGGGTCCCGAACTGTGCGTCTAGGCGGATGGTAACAGGAGACAAGGGACACGATGTTTTACCCAGTGTTCGGCCCTCTTGATGGAGGTAAAACCCTACGCCCTGCTCGATTGATATTGATATTGTGGATGTTTACAAGAGTAGATCTACCACGAGATCAAGGAGGCTAAACCCTAGAAGCTAGCCTATGGTATGATTGTAAGGGTTGTTGTTCTTCCATCCCCACGGACTAGAGCCATCCGGTTTATATAGACACCGGAGAGGGCTAGGGTTACATAGAGTCGGTTACAATGGTAGGAGATCTACATATCCAGATCGCCAAGCTTGCCTTCCACGCCAAGGAAAGTCCCATCCGGACACGGGCGAAGTCTTCAATCTTGTATCTTCATAGTCTTGGAGTCCGCCAATGATAGTTCGGTGATGATGATAGTCCGCTATCCGGACACCCCTAATCCAGACTCCTCAAGTAGCCCCTGAACCAGGCTTCAATGATGATAAGTCCGGCGCCAGATATTGCTTGGCATTGCAAGGCGGGTTCCTCCTCCAAATGATAGAAGATTGTGAACACCGGGATAGTGTCCGCTCTGCAAAATAAATTCCACATTCCACCGTAGAGGAATAATAATATATACACAAGTTCAATCTGGCCGACGCTTTTTGTGGCATGACGTCACACCACTACCAAGCCATTACTTGAATTGTTTTTACTTTACCACCTCAGCGCATTTTAGCGAAGCGGTTTCCTTGGCACGCCTTGTCGAGCGAGATCGTGTTTCCCTTAATCCGGGATTCTCATCAATACGGACGGGTAACCCAACCGCACCATTGATGGTGACGCTTGGGAGATAAGCGAGTTTTACCAGGCCGTGGGGACGCGTGACTTCGCCTCACCATATAAGGGATAAGGATTCACCTTCTCACCTACTCCTTCTTCCTCCTTTGCTTATCCATCTCCGCACTGAGCTCCAGCGCCCAAGTTCGCAAGATCTCATCTCAACCTTCTCCGATCATGTCCGGGCGGGAGGTAAATGGTTGGCCTCCACCGTTAAGGAGGAGCACATCGCCAAACTGCGCGGCGCCGATACCTCTCCGGCGACATCACGCACCGGCTGCCCGACGAGGGCAGCTCATCCCCACCCCAGGCCCCATGAGAGGGTCGTCTTTCTTCCCCACTTCCTCCGCTGGATCGGGCTTTCCACTTCACCCCTTTGTCCGGGGCTCATGTTCTACTACGGGCTGGATTTCCATGATCCGGCGCCAACTTCATCCTCAACATCTCGGCGTTTATCGTGGGTGTGCGAGGCTTTCTCTCTGATCCGCCCCACTTCGCTTGTGGCTCAAGACCTTCAATGTCAAGCGAAGGTAGTGAAGGGCACTCAAGCGGAGTGCGGAGGCGCCATGTTGGGCAAGATGCCCAATGTCCTTTAGTTGAAGGGCCTTCGTGGAATCCGTCAAGGGTGGCAATCGGGTGGTTCTATATCACCGAGCCGCGTGACCCTACATGGGCGGCGGCCCCGAGTTCAGATCTGGTATCCCCACGCAGCTCACCTCCGGAAAGAGAAGGGTTTGCTGTGGGGTAGTTCGAGGAGCCGACGGGACTCCAAGCTTGTATCCGAAGCCGGTGAAGAAGCTCGGCTGGTTAACGTGGTCCAAGTCATGCTCGTCCGCGGATTCTCCCATGCCAAGAGCGGGCATTCAATCTGTGGAGTTCGATCCAAACAGCACCAGCGCCGAGCGGGCTCTTCACCACGACGTCTGAAAGGCGCTTGGAGGTGCTGTTCAAGGGCGCCGGTTTCGCATCCGCGATCAAGATCGCGGATTTCGCTCGCAGCGCCAGCCAACGAGGTAAGTGATTCTACCCTTTACGGGACACTTGCTTTTCATAGTTTGACTCTATGCGGTTTTAATTTCCCTTTTCCTTTGACAGACTGGATGAGGAAGGCGGAGCAGATTATCTGCCCGGCTCCTATGCCGTAAAATCCATGAGACGCCGTCTAGCGAGGTTGCTGGTTCCGGCACCGCACGTGGTGCCGGAGAAGAAGGCCAATAAGGAGGCCACTGGTGCTCGAAAGAGTTCCCGTTTTTAGGTGTCCGACGACTCCGGGGCGGACTCCTCCCCCGAAAACGAGGAGGAGAAAGAGGACTCTCCCCCAGAGGAGGGAGAGAGGAAGAGGAAGGCTTCCCCAGCAGGGGAGGCCGAAGGGTCTAAGAGGGGAAGGACTATTCCCCCGGACAGCTCCGCCAACATCGACGTTGGCGAGGAAGAATGGCCTTCAAGGGACAGGCCTCCGGCGAGATCGTAAGTATCCGGATTCCTGAATGATTTATAGTTTCTTTTTCTGCGCCACATAGTGTCATTCTAATACCGCATGCTGCCTGTAGTCCGGCCAGCGATGATCTCCCCGCTTCATCGAGCGGGTCGTTGGCTCCGTCGGATGTAGACTCCATCCCGACCGCCTCCACCCCTCGCGACACTGAGGACGCCGAGGTGGGATCCCAAGAAGGGACCCATCAGGAGGAGGCTCCGGAGGCGCCGCAAGGCGTCCTCCCGGACTTTGCGCCGGACTCCATATCAGAACCCGCAGTGGTTCCGGAGTCCGGCCGGCGGCCCCTTCGAACGAAGGGCAAGACCGTGAGCCGGCGGCTTCCGTCCAACCGGAGGCGCCTGGCAATTTGTTGGAGGCGCTGCAGAGCGCTTCCATCGAGGAAGAACACCGCACTATTATGAGTGCGGTGATTCGTAAAAGTGCAGCTTCGCCAAGAGCGGGCTGACCGAAGCCTGCAGTAGCCTTCTATCAGGCTTTGAGGTAAGAAGTTAAAAATATGTAATGTAATACCACATAGACAGTAGCCCCTGATGCTCGGTTCGGTGTTCGGAAAGAAAAGCCGGACTGAGGATCTGAAAAAAAGAAGATATACGCAGGGTTGCTAAAAAATTATGTCAATATGGGTTGCAGGCTGCGCTGCTGACCTCTGCCAGACCGATCATGGAGGTCGGTGCTTTGAAGCAGAGCTCGAGCGGTCCGAACAAGAGCTCGGCGCGCCAGAAGCAGCTCGGGACAAAGAAGGTGAGTAACACCACTTTGAACTTGTACCTTCTGAAAAGGATTTAGGTTGCAACAAAAATAACAAGGATAACATGGGTACTGCAGGGGCCACGAAGGAGGTGGCGACCCTGAAGGAGGCTGTGTCCGCGGCCGAACGCAATGCGGCCACGGAACGGGCAGAGCGAGAAAAGCAAGAGGCGCTCCAGGCTCTCATGGAAAAGCATGAGAGTTTGGAGCGTGACTCAAAGACTCGAGAGTCCGACCTTGCCTCGGCTCTCGAAAGTGCCAAAACTGCCAAGGCCGATGCCCATAACTCCCTTCAGGAGATTGATTTGATGAGGAAGATAGCGGCGGGTAAGGCATTTTTCATGCAAAGCAAGCATGTGAATGTAAATTACGTGTTACTTACCCGAATTCGAGCTCTCGAGGCGCTTGAGATCTGCCTCATGGCGTGTCTCGATGCCGCCGATTCTACCGAGCCGAGGAGGGAGCTCAACGGAGGAGGTCTTCGGTCTCGGTATGCCGAGGCCGCCATCCGGTGCCCCTAGCGACCAGTGAAGCAGCTGGTCGAGCTTCACAAGGTGGCCGAGCAGGCCATGAAGGGCCTCATAGTCCGGCTGTGGCTCGGAGAGGCCATGCACGGAGCTACTTCGGCCTCGTCATGATGGCTGGTGGATGCGCCCTCGGGTGGAGGTTATCAAGCGCTCCGCTTTGTATTGAAGGTGCTCGTCGGGCCCTTGCCCGCGCAAAGATGCATTGCGGCAAGCTGGATGCGGAGAATCTAATCTCGACGCGCCGCCAGCGGTAAGGAATATCGTCGCCGAGATGTATTATAAGACTGTCTGAAGGGCGCCATAAGATTGCGGATGAGTGCCCCGTGGATGTAATTATTGAGTAAAGTCTCAATGTGTTATCCTGTGCAATGAAAACTTTGTTCATATGCGCTAAGCAACGCTTGTTAATTTAAAATATTACCTTCATGCGGCCATTTATTAAATCGAGAGATGGCAAGTCGTCGGCTTCAGCCCCCATGCCACGAAAAGGGGTGTTCGGGATAAACTTGAGCACTCTAGTTCCCATTTTGGGTCCATCTAGGAGGCGCCAACACAACGAACCAGGCAACCAGACTTATAGTGCTTGAACACTCTCACTTAGCCATAGAATTCTATAATTTTAAATTTCATGAAGCCCCTAGTATTCGGAGGACGAATTGGGCGCTATCCACGCCTTCGCTCGGACATTATCCGAACTTCGCTCGGCGGCGAGGTATTTAAGGACCCGAAGGACCTCTCGAACAGCGACCAGTCTCTCGCCTTATCATGACAACAGTTTAGCTTTCTCCATTGAGGCGTTAACCCGCTCAACCGGGCGCAATCGCAGTGGTTCTCCAGTGCTACCTTAGCCGATAGAACGGAACATAAGGTGCCAAACATGGGGCCGGGCAAACCCAACTATTGACCCAAGACATGATTCGGAGCCGATTCATATAATGCTATAAGTTCGGGTGCCGACTTGTGAAAGTGTTCGGACTTTATCACACCATAATGCGGAGAACATCAGCCCCTGGTGTATTTGGCCGTACCAAAATGCGGGTGCAACATGTCATAAATGAACATATATATGTATAAGGTAATGCAATTATAAGAAAAAAAGGTGCTGCATTTTATTCGAGAAGATATGCTATGAGTGCGGAATGATACAAATAGTGCGGAAAGCAAGGGATTGGACGAATTAAAGGCGTCTCCCTCGAGGGTAGGCAGCGGAATGTTGTATTTAACAAATTTAATGCTCGTGATGGAGACCACCGAGTGTTCGCCGCGCCTTTGTCCTTCCCTCGCTGTTGCATCCTGAGTTCGCGGGTTCGCCACGGACAGAGTTCTGTATAAGAAAAAGACAGAAATAAAAGAAAAAAGCGACACACTTGGGAGCCCCCGTGTGGTCGAACCGCACTGGGGTCTGTTGTGGTTGTGCCTTTCCCCCTATGCCCATGGTATCTCCAAGGCGTAATTATGTACGCGGAGAGTTTGTCTTACAATTTTGCGAGGGCTGGGGTTGAGGCCGCATTGCTACGCGTGCTCGGAACGTGCTGTGGTCTTGGTTGATGTTGCTCGGTAGCGTTTGGCCGTGTCCGGTCGCTAATGGCCGGACTCGAAAATTGCCTTAAAAGGCTGCTATGTACTTCGCCGCGAGAGCGCTGTATGTTCCTCCGTTCGGAGGGCGTTCGTGTTTCCATTGACCGTGATGACTCCACGAGGGCCCGCATCTTGAGCTTAAGGTATGCATAATGCGGCACCGCGTTGAATTTTGCGAATGCGGTTCGTCCGAGCAGAGCGTGATAGCCGCTGCGAACGGGACTATGTCAAGATTAACTCCTCGCTTTGGAAATTATCCGGGATCCAAGACCACTTCCAGGTAACTGAGCCTGCATAATTGGCCTCGACACCGGTATGACACCTTTGAAGGTTGTCTTTGTAGGTTTAATCCTTGAAGGGTCTATGCCCATCTAGCGCCTTTGTATCCCGATAAAGCAGGTTCAGGCTCTGCCGCCGTCCATCGGGACTCTCTTGAGGTGAAATCCATCGACAATTGGGTCTAAAACCAATGCGCGAATCCGCCATGGCAGATATCGGTCGGATGGTCTCTTCGATCGAAAGTGATCGGGCAAGAGGACCATGGGTTGAATTTTGGGGCGATCGCTCCATCGCAGATATCGTCCTTTAGTGTACGCTTCCGCTCCCTCTTGGGAATATCGTTGCGTATATCATGTTTACCGTCCGAGCTTGAGGGGGAATCCTTTTGTCCTCTGTTGTTCGGGCGGCGGGTCTCTTCCTTGTCACCGCTGTAGCCCCTTGTCGCTGTTTTGGCGATTAATTTGCCTGCTGCTTGAATACCCAACAATCTCTGTTGGTGTGGTTAGCTGGCTTTTTGGGGGTTCCATGTATTTGACAGGAGCGGTCGAGTATTCGGTCCAAATTGGACGGGCCCGGAGTGGTTCTTTTGAATGGCTTCTTCCGTTGACTGGATTTGGAGCCTCGGAATCCGGCGTTGACTGCCGTATCCTCGTTCTTTGCCGCCGCACGCGGCGTTTGTTTTTGTTTCGACGCAACCTGCCATTGCGGTCCTTGGTATCCGGACTGCTAGCGTTTTGCTTGAGGTTGTTCTCGCGAGCTAGCTAGCTATCCTCTCCCGCATGAAGCGGGTCATGAGTGATGTGAGGGCTACCATGGATTTCGCTTCTCCCGTCCTAGGTGCCGGGCCAGCCACTCGTCATGGATGTTATGTTTGAAGGCAGCGAGGCCTCTGCATCCGGACAATCGACGATTTGATTTTTCTTTGTTAAGAACCGTGTCGAGTAATTGCTCGCCGATTCGTCTGCTGCTGAATTATGTGGCTTAGGTCATCTGCGTCCGGTGGTCACACATACGTGCCCTGGAAGTTGTCGAGGAATGCGGCTTCCAGGTCCTCCCAGCATCCAATTGACTCTGCGGGCAGGCTGTTAAGCCAATGTCGGGCTGGTCCTTTGAGCTTGAGCGGGAGATATTTGATGGCGTGAAGATCGTCGCCGCGGGCCATATGCATATGGAGTAGATAATCCTCAATCCAAACCGCGGGGTCTGTCGTGCCATCGTAGGATTCTATATTAACGGGTTTAAACCCTTCAGGGATTTGATGATCCATTACTTCGTCAGTGAAGCATAGTGGGTGTGTGGCGCCTCTGTATTGAGCAATATCACGACGTAGCTCGAGAGAGCGTTGTCTGCTGTGTTCGGCCCGGCCGGAATAGTTGTATCCGGCGCGACGGTATTCGTCGCGGGTCTTGGGGCGCCCAAGTGATCCATAGATAGATCTGGATTGTCTTGCCTTGTCCTCCAATATATCTCGCAAGTCCGGCGCGTTCCCCCGTGGCTTCGTGCTTTTTGAGCGATGGCGGGGTACGGTTTTGGTGGAGGGCTTGCACGCCTCTCTGTCGCGGCCACGAGGTGGTCGGTCTGTCAGACAGCGCTGGTGATGCAGGTTTGTACGCTTCCTCCTCTAATCGGGGAGCAACTTGCGTTTTGGGTAACTTTTGGAGGGGCGTTCGAGTTCATACTCTTGACCGCGAGGACCTCGGTCCATCTGCCGGCCAAGAGGGTCTTGATCAGCTTGAAGTGTTGCTGCTTTTCATTAGGCTGTTTGCCGTGGCTATTAGCCTGCGTCTGAAACGCTCTTGTTCGACAGAACCTCGAGCACGATGAATTAAGTGCCGCCGAGGCTTGCCTCGTCTCCGGAGGAGGTAAGTAATTGTCATCCTCGACCTCGTTGCCCGCCGCCTCTCGTGAGGGCTTGCTTCGCCTCCTCGCGCTGGATCGTCTTTGGAGAGTTGTCTTCGCACTTTCGGGGTGTTATTATCTCTGTGCGGAATCTCCATTCTTGCCGTGGCGGGATTTAGAGCGGCGCCACGACGCCGGGCGCTTGGGCTGTTCTTTAAGGAATCGGCCTCCGCTGCTTTCTTCGCCGTCCCCATCTTTTGGGGTGTCCACCATGTATATGTCGTATGACGAGGTGGTCTTCCAAAGGTCCTGTAGGCACCGGTTCTTGGTAGTCTCCGGCATCGCCGCCCATACCGTCGATGTCTTGAAGTCATAGTCGAGTCGTCGGTTAAATCGCCGATGGTGGCTACGAAGTGGGTGGTGGGTGGGCTCTGAATTTCTTCGTCGTCCGCGTCCCAACCGCCCCGGCCGTAGTTCGCCAGGGCTCTCGGATAGCGAGAGATGCTTGATGAATTTATGATATCGCCAAGGGCGAAGTGCTGAAAGGTGTCCGCAGCGGTGAATTCCATGATCGGCGCCCAATCGGATTCGACCGGCGGGGCGCAGGAGGTTCGAGTCCGCGAGAGTCCGCACCTCGAGTCATGAGCTTGATGCGGGACAAGGTAAGTGTTCGCTCCATCGCCGTAGAAGTTGCAGCTCCGAGGCGGTGTCTAGCCATCCGTCCTCGATCCGAGCGATCGGCTCCGGACTATGGGTCGGAGCGGATTCGTGTCTTGACCTCAAGTTGCTGTCCGTGGCGAGTTAAGTCATGCCCATCGTGACAGCGCGGCACGCTTCGGTATGGCTCAGATCCATCGAAGATCAAGTCCCCGCGGATATCGGCCGTGAAGTTTAGGCTTCAAACCTGACCGACGGCCAGGGCGAAGCTTCGATCTGCTCCAGATGGCCAAGTGAGTTGGCCCGTAGTGCGAAGCCGCCGAATCTGAAGATCTGTCCGGGAGAAAAGTCTCACCAGACGGCGTCGTATCGATTTAAGAGGCCATCACGCCTATCGGTGACGACACGCAGGAACTCTCAATGAAAGCACCAATGTCGGTGTCAAAACCGGCGGATCTCGGTAGGGGGTCCCGAATCGTGCGTCTAGGCGGATGGTAACAGGAGACAAGGGACACGATGTTTTACCCGAGTTCGGCCCTCTTGATGGAGGTAAAACCCTACGTCCTGCTCGATTGATATTGATATTGTGGATGTTTACAAGAGTAGATCTACCACGAGATCAAGGAGGCTAAACCCTAGAAGCTAGCCTATGGTATGATTGTAAGGGTTGTTGTTCTTCCAGTCCTACGGACTAGAGCCATCCGGTTTATATAGACACCGGAGAGGGCCAGGGTTACATAGAGTCGGTCACAATGGTAGGAGATCTACATATCCGTATCGCCAAGCTTGCCTTCCACGCCAAGGAAAGTCCCATCCGGACACGGGGCGAAGTCTTCAATCTTGTATCTTCATAGTCTTGGAGTCCGGTCGATGATGATAGTCCAGCCAATGATAGTTCGGCTGATGATGATAGTCCGGCTATCCGGACACCCCCTAATCCAGGACTCCCTCACTTGCACTAGTCCATAAATGGATCTCTGGAGCTTGCACACTTTGTTAGCACCTTTAGGATCGACAAAACCTTCTGGTTGCATCATATACAACTCTTCTTTAAGAAATCCATTAAGGAATGCAGTTTTGACATCCATTTGCCAAATTTCATAATCATAAAATGCGGCAATTGCTAACATGATTCGGACAGACTTAAGCATCGCTATGAGTGAGAAGGTCTCGTCGTAGTCAACTCCTTGAACTTGTCGAAAACCTTTCGCAACAAGTCGAGCTTTGTAGACAGTAACATTACCGCCAGCGTCAGTCTTCTTCTTGAAGATCCATTTATTCTCTATGGCTTGCCGATCATCGGGCAAGTCAACCAAAGTCCATACTTTGTTCTCATACATGGATCCCATCTCATATTTCATGGCCTCAAGCCATTTTGCGGAATCTGGGCTCATCATCCCTTCCTCATAGTTCGTAGGTTTGTCATGGTCTAGTAACATGACTTCCAGAACAGGATTACCGTACCACTCTAGTGCGGACCATACTCTGGTTGACCTACGAGGTTCGGTAGTAAATTGATCTGAAGTTTCATGATCATCATCATTAGCTTCCTCACTAATTGGTCTAGGCATCACTGGAACTGATTTCTGTGAAGAACTATTTTCCAATTCGAGAGAAGCTACAACTACCTCATCAAGTTCTACTTTCCTCCCACTCACTTCTTTAGAGAGAAACTCCATCGCTAGAAAGGATCCATTTTTAGCAACGAATATCTTGCCTTCGGGTTTGTGATAGAAGGTGTACCCAACAGTTTCTTTTGGGTATCCTATGAAGATAATTTTCTCCGATTTGGGTTCGAGCTTATCAGGTTGATGCTTTTTCACATAAGCATCGCAACCCCAAACTTTAAGAAACAACAGCTTAGGTTTCTTGCCAAACTACAGTTCATATGGGGTCGTCTCAACGGATTTAGATGGTGCCCTATTTAACGTAAATGCAGTCGTCTCTAAAGCATAACCCCAAAACGATAGAGGTAAATTGGTAAGAGATATCATAGATCGTACCATATCTAATAAAGTATGGTTACGATATTCGGACACACCATTACGCTGTGGTGTTCCAGGTGGCGTGAGTTGCGAAACTATTCCACATTGTTCCAAATGAAGACCAAACTCGTAACTCAAATATTTGCCACCGCGATCAGATCATAGAAACTTTCTTTTCTTGTTACGATGATTTTCCACTTCACTCTGAAATTCTTTGAACTTTTCAAATGTTTCAGACTTATGTTTCATTAAGTAGATATACCCATATCTGCTCAAATCATCTGTGAAGGTCAAAAGATAACGATACCCGCCGCGATCTTCAACACTCATCGGACCGCATACATCAGTATGTATTATTTCCAATAAGTCAGTTGCTCGCTCCATTGTTCCAGAGAACGGAGTCTTAGTCATCTTGCCCATGAGGCATGGTTCGCAAGCATCAAGTGATTCATAATCAAGTGATTCCAAAAGCCCATCAGCATGGAGTTTCTTCATGCGCTTTACACCAATATGACCTAAACGGCAGTGCCACAAATAAGTTGCACTATCATTATTAACTTTGCATCTTTTGGCTTCAATATTATGAATATGTGTATCACGACGATCGAGATTCAACAAAAATAGACCACTCATAAAGGGTGCATGACCATAAAAGATATTACTCATATAAATAGAACAACCATTATTCTCTGATTTAAATGAATAACCGTCTGACGTCAAACAAGATCCAGATATAATGTTCATGCTCGACGCTGGCACCAAATAACAATTATTCAGGTCTAAAACTAATCCCGAAGGTAGATGTAGAGGTAGCGTGCCAACGGCGATCACATTGACCTTGGAACCATTTCCGACGTGCATCGTCTCCTTGTCCTTAGCCAATCTTCGTTTATTTGCGTAGCCCCTGTTTCGAGTTGCAAATATGAGCAACAAAACCAATATCAAATACCCAGGCACTACTACGAGCATTAGTAAGGTACACATCAATAACATGTATATCAAATATACCTTTCACTTTGCCATCCTTCTTATCCGCCAATTACTTGGGGCAGTTCCGCTTCCAGTGACCAGTCCCTTTG
This sequence comes from Aegilops longissima, assembly GCA_021605205.1. Taxonomy (NCBI): domain Eukaryota; kingdom Viridiplantae; phylum Streptophyta; class Magnoliopsida; order Poales; family Poaceae; genus Aegilops; species Aegilops longissima. The sequence goes on from CM038682.1 coordinate 634,817,113, forward strand.
TAGTAGAAGCACTCACTTTCAGGCTTAGGTCCAGACTTGGGCTTCTTCCCTTGAGCAGCAATTTGCTTGCTATTCTTCTTGAAGTTCCCCTTCTTCCCTTTGCCTTTTTTGTTGAAACTAGTGGTCTTGTTAACCATCAACACTTGATGCTCCTTCTTGATTTCTACCTCTGCAACCTTAAGCATCGCAAAGAGCTCGGGAATTGTCTTTTCCATCCATCCATATTATAGTTCATCACGAAGCCTTTATAACTTGGTGGCAGTGATTGAAGAACTCTGTCAATGACACTATCATCAGGAAGATAAACTCCCAGTTGAGTCAGTTGGTTATGGTACCCAGACATTCTGAGTATGTGTTCACTGATAGAACTGTTCTCCTCCATCTTGCAGCTATAGAACTTGTTGGAGACTTCATATATCTCAACTCGGGCATTTTCTTGAAATATTAACTTCAACTCTTGGAACATCTCATATGCTCCATGACGTTCAAAACGTCTTTGAAGTTCTGATTCTAAGTCGTAAAGCATGGCACACTGAACTATCGAGTAGTCATCAGCTTTAGTTTGCCAGACATTCATAACGTTTAGAGTTGCTCCTGTAGCGGGCCTTGCACCTAGTGGTGCTTCAAGGAAGTAATTCTTCTGTGCAGCAATGAGGATAATCCTCAAGTTACGGACCTAGTCCGTGTAGTTGCTACCATCATCTTTCAACTTAGCTTTCTCTACGAACACATTAAAATTAAAGGGAATGGTAACACGGGCCATTCATCTACAACAACATAGCTATGCAAAAAACTATCAGGACTAAGTTCATGATAAATTTAATTTCAATTAATCATATTACTTAAGAACTCCCACTTAGATAGACATCCCTCTAGTCATCTAAATGATCACGTGATCCATATCAACTAAACTATGTGCGATCATCACGTGAGATGGAGTAGTTTTTGATAACCCACAAGTATAGGGGATCACAACAGTTTTCGAGGGTAGAGTATTTAACCCAAATTTATAGATTCGACACAAGGGGAGCCAAAGGTATTTGAAGGTATTAGCAGCTGAGTTGTCAATTCAACCACACCTGGAGATTAATTATCTGCAGCAAAGTGATCAGTAGTAAAGTAGTTTGATAGTTTTGATAGTAGTGACAGCAGCAATAGTAACAGTAACAGAGATAGCAGTAATTTTGTAGCAAGTGTAACAATGATGATAGTAGTAGTAACTTAGCAGAAACAGTATGGAAAAGTTCGTAGGCATTGGATCGGTGACTTGTTGGATGATCTTCATCATGTGACAGTTATAACCTAGGGCGATACGGCACTAGCTCCAGTTCATCGATATAATGTAGGCATGTATTCCGTAAATAGTCATACGTGCTTTATTAAAAGAACTTGCATGACATCTTTTGTCCTACCGTCCCGTGGCAGCGGGGTCCATATTGGAAACTAAGGGATATTAAGGCCTCCTTTTAGTACAGAACCGGAACAAAGCATTAACACATAGTGAATACATGAACTCCTCAAACTACGGTAATCACCGGAAGAAGTCCCCGTTATTGTCACTCCGGGGTTACCAGATCATAACACGTAGTAGGCGACTATAACTTGCAAGATCGGATCTAACACATGGATATAATGATGAATTCATAAACGGTTCAGATATGAGTTCATGGCACCCGGGCCCAAAGTGACAAAGCATTAAGCATGGCAAAGTCATAGCAACATCAATCTAAGAACATAGTGGATACTAGGGATCAAGCCCTAACAAAACTAACTCGATTACATGATGAATCTCATCCAACTCCTCACCGACCAGCGAGCCTACGAAGGTATTACTAACTCCCGGTGGGGAGCATCATAGAAATGGCGATGGAGAAGGGTTGCTGATGACGAAGAACGAAGATCCCCATCTCCGGAGCCCCAAACGGACTCCAGATATGCCCTCCCGAGGAAGAACAGGGCTTGGCGGCAGCTCTGTCTCGTGGATCGTGATAATTCTTTCTCCCCATTTTTTTCTCTGAAAATAGGAATTTATAGTGTCAGGGTTAAGGTCTGCGGGGCCACCAGGTGGGTACAACCCACCTGGGCGCGCCAGGAGAGGGGGCGCGCCCTGGTGGGTTGTGCCCACCCAGGGGCCCCTCTCCGGTGGATCTTGGCTCGAGAAATCCTATTTTATTATATAAAAAATCCTCGCAAAGTTTCATTCCATTCCGAGACCTTTTATTTCTGCACAAAAACAACACCATGGTAGTTCTGCAGGAAATAGCGTCAGTCCGGGGTTAGTTTCATTCAAATCATGCAAATTAGAGTTCAAAACAAGAGGGAAAGTGTGAGAAAAAGTAGATACTTTGGAGACGTATCAGTTTTCAATGGTGAACATCTCTATGTTGATCATATCTACTATATGATTCACGTTCGACCTTTCGGTCTTAGTGCTCCGAGGCCATATCTGCATATGCTAGGCTCGTCAAGTGTAACCCGAGTATTCTGCACGTGAAAATTGTCTTACACCCGTTGTATGTGAACGTAGAGCTTATCACACCCGATCATCACGTGGTGTCTCGGCACGACGAACTGTCGCAACGGTGCATACCCAGGGAGAACCCTTATGCCTTGAAATTTAGTGAGGGATAATCTTATAATGCTACCCCGTACTAAGCAAAATAAGATGCATAAAAGATAAACATCACATGCAATCAAAATATGTGACATGATATGGCCATCATCATCTTGTGCCTTTGATCTCCATCTCCAAAGCACCGTCATGATCTCCATCGTCACCGGCTTGACACCTTGATCTCCATCGTAGCGTCGTTGTCGTCTCGTCAACTATTACTTCTACAACTATCGCTACTGCATAGTGATCAAGTAAAAAAATACATGGTGATTGCATTTCATACAATAAAGCGACAACCATAAGGCTCCTGCTAGTTGCCGATAACTTTTTACAAAACATGATCATCTCATATAATAACTTATATCACATCATGTCTTGACCATATCACATCACAACATGCCCTGCAAAAACAAGTTAGGCGTCCTCTACTTTGTTGTTGCAAGTTTTACGTGGCTGCTACGGGCTTCTAGCAAGAACCGTTCTTACCTACACATCAAAACCACAACGATTTTTCGTCAAGTGTGTTGTTTTAACCTTCAACAAGGACCGGTCGTAGTCAAATTCGATTCAACTAAAGTTGGAGAAACAGACACCCGCCAGCCACCTTTATGCAAAACAAGTTGCATGTCTGTCGGTGGAACCGGTCTCATGAACGTGGTCATCTAAGGTTGGTTTGGGCGCTTCATCCAACAATACCTCTGAATCAAAATAAGGCATTGGTGGTAGGCAGTATGACTATTATCGCCCACAACTCTTTGTGTTCTACTCGTGCATATCGTCTACGCATAGACCTGGCTCAGATGCCACTGTTGGGGAACGTAGCATGCAATTTCAAAATAATCCTACGATCACGCAAGATCTATCTAGGAGATGCATAGCAACAAGAGGGGCAGAGTGTTTCCGAGTACTCTCGTAGACCGAAAGCGGAAGCGTTAGGTTAACGCGGTTGATGTAGTCGAACGTCTTCACGATCCAACCGATCTAGTACCGAACGTACGGCACCTCCGAGTTCAGCACACGTTTAGCTCGATGACGTCCCTCGAACTCTTGATCCAGCAAAGGGTCGAGGGAGAGTTTCGTCAGCACGACGGCGTGGTGACAGTGATGGTGATGTGATCCGCGCAGGGCTTTGCCTAAGCACTAGACGCTATAACTGGAGGAGCAAACTGTGGAGAGAGACGCCACACACGGCTTGGAACAATTGGTGTGTCTCCAAGTGGTGCCCTGCCCATGTATATAAAGGAGGGAGAGGGAGGAGGCCGGCCCTAGGGGGCGCGCCAAGGGGGGGAGTCCTACTAGGACCCCACTCCTAGTAGGATTCGCCCCCCTTTTCCTTTCTCATGGAGGGGAAAGAGGGAAGGGAGAGGGAAGAGGAGAAGGACAGGGGGGCGCGCCCCCTCCCCTAGTCCAATTCAGACTCCTTATGGGAGGGGGCACGGCCACCCCTTGTGGGCTACCTCCCCTCTCCCCTAGGGCCAATGAAGGCCCATTACTTCCCCGGGGGGTTCCGGTAACCCCTCGGTACTCCAATAAATATCTGAAACGTCCCGAAACCATTCCGGTGTCCGAATACCTTCATCCAATATATCAATCATTACCTCACGACCATTTCGAGACTACTCATCATGTCCGTGATCTCATCCGGGACTCCGAACAATCTTCGGTCACCAAAACACACAACTCATAATACAAATCTTCATCGAACGTTAAGCGTGCGGACGGACCGTACGGGTTCGAGAGCTATGTAGACATGACCGCGACACATCTCCGGTCAATAACCAATAACGGAACCTGGATGCTCATATTGGTTCCTACATATTCTACGAAGATCTTTATCGGTCAAACCGCAATAACAACATACATTATTTCCTTTGTCATCGGTATGTTACTTGCCCGAGATTCGATCGACGGTATCCTCATACCAAGTTCAATCTCGTTACCGGCAAGTCTCTTTACTCGTTCCGTAATGCATCATCCCACAACTAACTCATTAGTCACATTGCTTGCAAGGCTTATAGTGATGTGTATTACCGAGAGGGCCCAGAGATACCTCTCCGATACTCGGAGTGACAAATCCTAATCTTGATCTATGCCAACCCAACAAACACCTTCGGAGACACCTGTAGAGCATCTTTATAATCACCCGAGTCACGTTGTGACGTTTGATAACACACAAGGTGTTCCTCCGGTATTCGGGAGTTGCATAATCTCATAATCAGAGGAATATGTATAAGTCATGAAGAAAGCAATAGCAATAAAAATTAACAATCATTATGCTAAGCTAACGGATGGGTCTTGTCCATCACATCATTCTCCTAATGATGTGACCCCGTTCATCAAATGACAACATATGTCTATGGTCAGGAAACTTAACCATCTTTGATTAACGAGCTAGTCTAGTAGAGGCATACTAGGGAACTTTGTTTTGTCTATGTATTCACACATGTATCAAGTTTCTGGTTAATACAAATATAGCATGAATAATAAACATTTATCATGATATAAGAAAATATAAATAACAACTTTATTATTGCCTCTAGGGCATATTTCCTTCAAAAAGTGGTGGTATGGTGTGTGTAGAATTGTCCCTAGGCAATCAACTAAGTTATTGGACCGATCATCATTGCAAGTTTATTCGTGGGAGAGGCCTGTGCTAGCATGCCATCCCTTACTTGGAATTCTATGCACTTATTATTATAACTATTAGCAAGCATCCACAACTACTAACACGTTCATTAAGATAAAGCCCAACCATAGCATTAAGATATATTGTTGCGAGAGGAGGTCTACGCTTCTTCTTTCTAGTGCACACGAGGATGACGACGATGACATTGGAACACAGATATGGACCCGCTCACAGATGGCCCCGCTCAACGTAGGAGGTAGGGGCCGGCTAGGAAAAGGAGATGGTGGCGGTGTGGGTTGGCAGTAAGAGGGGTCGGGAGAAAAAGAGGGGCAATGAGGAGAGCGGGCAAGATGGGAAGGGGCACGGGTAGTGTTGCTGCCTTTACATGTTAAAAAAACCATTCTACCCCAGACAAAGGATGGAATATCCCACCATTACCATATGTGAAAATGTCAGACGACTCATGTTGATTTAAAAAATATCTGATGACTAACATCCTCCCAACCCGACATTTGAAGGGATCAACAGGAAAAACTCATTCAATGACTTGAATACTCTAGTGACTGTGAAGTCTTGGTTTTACTCAGCTCTCTAACTATGGGATACAATTGAGATAGATATGATAGGTTTTCCCTATGTGCCAGGTGTCATATCTAGAGTGTTTAGCAGGCCTGGGCATAAAAGTCAACGAACCGAAGACCGAACCAATGTCAGAACAACCAAAATTTCGGCTTTTCTTACTGCTACAGGAAAATTCAGTTTTCACCTTTACTAACCGAATTGTATTCGGTCAGTTCGGTTCATACCGGTCACCGAAACAGAAACCGAACTACTCCCCTATGTTCGCTATGGACCTTGGCGCGATGCGCGTGGCCACATGCGTGCGAGACACTTGCTGGACCGGGCACATATGGCCCACTCTTTTGCATGACAGTTTCTCTCAGCCGTGCTAGACTACTAGTACGCCACTTGCACTTGGATTTGTCCCACCTCGCCTAGCTACACGAGATGAGGCAGTGAGTTCAGCTACTCCCTCTGTTTCATAACATAGTGCGCCCATGCATTCTGAAATCTAAATTTGATCATAAATTTAACCAATGAGACCGATTACGGCGGGAGCAAAAATTATACCATTGAATTCATATTGAAATACAAATTTAGTGATATAATTTTTCGTATTGAAATATAAATTTAGTGGTATAATTTTTGCTCCTGCCGCAGTTGGCCTTCTTGGTTAAATTTGCGGTCAAAGTTGGATCTCAGAAAGCGTGGGCACATTATATTATGAAATGGAGGGAGTACTTAACAAGGTCGGGTGCCAGAGGAAAAATACACGTTGGAAATTCAGGCTTTCACCTCGGTATAAACTGAAACCAAACTGAATATTTCAGTTAACCGAATTTTAGGTTTTCAAAAGTTGTGTGCTCTTTTCGGTTAGCAATATGAGAAACCGTTTTTCATAAAAGATTGAACCGTAGAAACCGAACCGAATGCCCAACCTGTTTAGTACGCTTGCTTAAACTGTCTCGAATATTTTTTTCTTTGTTGTCTTAGTTTTTATTTTTAGATTAGAATTATCAAAAGGTTACTATATATTTAACAAAACGATAGTGGACTAGAAAATATGCCCGTGCGTTGCAACGGGAGAAAAACAATCATATTATGCAGATGTGATATAGATTACAAAAATTGAAACATACACCAGAATGATATAAGGACTTTTAAAATGTGATTTAAGAAACTACGTCTGAATCATTTCACAATGAGATAAGGACCTTTTAAAAAGTCATTTCAAAAGCTAAAAAATTGTGATGGTCCCATCACAATTTGACCTAAGGTTGCGATGTTTACCATGACCAATAAATTGTGGTATCAGAATAAATATAGATGTCTGCTGCCAAAAAAAGAATAAACATAGAAGTGTATGGAGGCAAATTAGATATTTAGTCATTTACATATAGCTTACAAAAACAAAACACAGGAAGAAGTGTCAATTTTTGGGGCTCAACGCTGAACAGAACACGGAAACCGTTTTTTTTAAGGAAACGTGTGATGCACAAAATAAAATCATAAAACGACGTCTATAGATCCAAAAAATACCTCTATGTAAGCGGGTTAATTTTGTTTGTTATTTACGGATCTGTTTGAAATTTGGAACATTTTTAAAAAATTCTAAAATATGCTTTGAATACACGATAAATCATGAGTACTTTTTATCTCATGACGCCCTTTTTCTAAATCTTATAATATGCAAAGAGTTCTTTTAAATGCCAGACACTTTAAAGTTTTCCAAACATTTTTTGAATTCATGAATACTTTTTTGATTTCTTAAAAAAAATCCAAAACTCACAACTTTTTGGAATTTGTAACTTTTGGAAATCCCAAATTAATTTAAAGAAGGAAAAACAGAAACGGAAATCAAAAAAAGGGTGTCACGACCTGCATGGTGGGTGGGCCGTCCCATGAACAAGTGTGGGGGTGGAGGAGGTGCGCTCGCTGATAAAAGAGAAAAAAGATGAGGAAAAAGGGCAGAACCTGGGATCGAAGGCTCCAGCCACTGCGGTAGCTGAGTGCCTTGAGATACATTAGGGTATCACCTTATAATAACCGTTTTGGACGATGATGACTTTGAAAAAAAAAACGAATCATTTTCTTTACATATGGGTGGCATGGTGGGTAATTTGCGGCAGTTTCTTTTTTTTGTGTGTGGGGGGGCTGCAATTTTAATGTCAAATGAACAGAAACAGTCCGTGCTTTATTATTACGAAAAGACAAAAGCTTCCGCGTCACATTTTTCTTACACCGATAGGATGCAAGTGGTAGAGCAAATTTGTTGCGAGGGGGGCTGCAATTTTAATGTCAAATGAACAGAAACAGTCCGTGCTTTATTATTACGAAAAGACAAAAGCTTCCGCGTCACATTTTTCTTACACCGATAGGATGCAAGTGGTAGAGCAAATTTGTTGCGATGAGGTTTGGAGCTGACAAGTTGTTTCTGTTTTATTTTTAAATTAAAATCATCAAAAAAATACTCATTTATTTAACAAAACGATCAGGGATAAACGCTTCTGCATCCATTTTTTCTTATACCGAGAGGATGTAAGTGGTCCACTAAATATGTTGTGTCGATATTTGGACCTAAGACTGTTGTGGCCGAACAAGGAGTTATAAAGACAAAATAATTTTTTTTACTTTTAGATTAAAGCTATGAAAAATTTATTCATATATTTACCAAAATGATCATGGATAAAAGCTTACGCATCCATTCTTTTCTTACAAGGAGAGAATGCAAATTGTACCCCAAATTTGTTGCGACGAGGTTTATAGCTGCCAGATTGTTTTAGTTTTAGTTTTATTTTTTTATTAAAATTAACAAAATAATTCTCATATGTTTAACAAAAGATCATGGATAAAAGCTTTTGTGAAAAAAAATCTTTCACCAAAAGGATGCAAGTGGTACACCAAATTTGTTGCGTGGAGGTTTGGAGCTGGCATGTTGTTTCTATAATAACTTTAGATTAAAATTAAGAAACAATTACTCATATATTTAACAAAACAATCATGGATAAAGTCTTCTACATCACTTCTTTTCTTACACCGAAGGGATGCGAGTGGTACATCAAAATTGTTGCGACACATTTTTTTTCTGAATAATCATGGAAAAACCTTCCGCGTCACTTTTTTTTCTTACACCGAAAGGATGCAAGTGGGACACCAAATTTGTTGCGACGGGGTTTGGAGCTGGCATGTTGTTTTATAATATTTTTTGATCAATACTAAGAAAAAATTACTCATATATTTAACAAAACAAGGGTAAAATCTTCTGAATCACTTTTTTTGCTACACCGAAAGGATGCAAGTGGTACACCAAAATTGTTGCAACGAGATTTGGAGCTGGCATGTTGTTTATATAATGTTTTTAGATTAAAATTAACAAAAAAGAGGTTTGGAGCCGGGAGTGTTGTGGCCGATCAAGGAGTTTACAAGACAAAATAAAATACTTTTGTGGGGTACAAGATAAAAATAAATTAATCACCCACCAAGAAAGACAAAAGGAATTAACAGATGCAAATAAAAAAAATAGTAATTTCTTTAATAGTCTCCAACATGTGAAAAACTGGACACGCTCGGTGGGACTCGAACCCACAATCCTTTGATTAGAAGTCAAATGCCTTATCCATTAGGCCACGAGCGCCTTCGAACATATATCTGCGCCTTACCGTACTAATAATATCATATCTGTGGTCAAAATAGGAAATTATGCATGGCGATTTAAAACAGATCATCTGTAAAGAAAAATAGTTTGAACTTTGGAAAGCAGGACATCCTGGAAGTAGGAACAATTTCAGTACCCTCTGCCCCTAAATATTTTCCACTTATTCGACCTAGTTTACCAAGTAATGCGACAAAATTACATCAGTACTTCGGGGTAGACCGGCCAGGTAAGAAAAAAAAATAACCTAACGTTAGGGTTGTGTTTCCTCTCGGCGGCACCTCCGCCACCGTAGAGAACTCCCCTTCCCTACCCTCTTTCTTTGTCGATCTGAATCCCCCATGCTCTTGGTCGCCTGGATAGGAGAATTAAGGTCTCCTAGCCCGCGGATCTCACTTGTCGGGCAAGAGATCACGGATAGTTCGGCATCCAGCTTGGGCGACGTCGAGGCGATGATGAAGAAGCTTGGCTTGACTGAGGATAGTCTGGAGGATGTGATGATGTGCGATGAAGACCTTTTTAGGGATCAACATTGCCGGAGGGTAAGCTTCGTCGGGCCATTGCTCACTACTGTGGAGAAAACTAGGCTTGTCAAGAATGTCATCGTTGAAGGATTTCTTCTGCAGAACCCATTCCTTCTTTTGCTCGGCTCCTTTCTTGCCTTGACCGATTGCTGTGACCAAGTCGGCTCCACTGTCTCCATTGATGTCCAGCTGTCGGTGCTTATTCTTTCCGCCCTGTTTGTTATGATTATTCTATCCTTTCTAGGCAATCTTCTGTCGACGGTGTTCACCCCGCTGGATATTGTCATCCTCTTCTCCGTTTGCATACGGTTGGCTATATCCATCAACTGGCGCATGGAGGTAAGCTTCTGTCCTGAGTTTCAACTGAAGGTGTTTGTACCTCAGTCCCTGCTGAAAAGCAAGGATGGCCATATCCTCCGACAAGCCTTCCATGGAATTGTGTAATTGGGTCCATCTTTGGATGTACTCCTGAATGGATTCCTTTGGCTGCTGGACACACATCATCAGCTCTTGGTACCCTCCGCAACACTTGTAGGTGGCCTCAAAGTTCTCAAAGATGATCTCCTCAAATTCCCTCCAACTATGATTGTTATATTGAGGCAGATTATCAGACCAAGCTTTGGCTGACCCCTCTAGGTAAAGGGACATGTGTGAATGACTACATTCTTGTCACCTCCTTTAATTTGGACAACAACAAGGTAATCGGCCATCCAAGTTTCCGGGTTGGTGTTTCCGTCATACTTCCCAATACCCGAGGCCGTCTGGAATGGCTCAAGAAAGGGTGTCATTCGTATTCGTCGACTGAAGCACAATGGGCCCGAGGATCCAAATCCACTTGGCCTATCGTGCTTGTCCGTGTGGCGTGCAACCCAAGCGCGGTCCACTCATCTTTGCGCCAAGATCCCATGTGCATTGCGGTGTTGTTTGTCCCGATGCCTGGGGGACTCGTCCCTATGCCTGGGAGAGTCCTCACGATACCGAGGGGGGGTCTTCACGTTGGAGGGGATGCTCTTCCCGCTTGCGTGGCCAATCATCCTGCAATAAGGGTGAACTATCCCGACCACAAGCTGAATCGTCACGACTGTGGGATGCACGTCCCGACTACATGGCGAGTCACTGCGGCGGCGGGGCGGTGACCCGCGTTGCCGCGGTGGAAGCATGTCCCGCCCTCGCGGCTCATTCTTGTGCTTGCGAGGGGACTGATCATCACATGACACATGAGAATCATCCCTATGCAGTGGGGAATATGTTGGGGAATGCAGTATTTCAAAAAATTTACCTACGATCACGCAAGATCCATCTAGGAGATGCATAGCAATGAGACGGGAGAGTGTGTCCACATACCCTCGTAGACCGAAAGCGGAAGCGTTTAGTAATGCAGTTGATGTAGTCGAACGTCTTCGTGATCCAACCGATCCAAGTACCGAACGTACAACACCTCCGTGTTCAGCACAAGTTCAACACGATGACGTCCCTCGAGCTCTTGATCCAGTTGAGGCCGAGGGAGAGTTCTGTCAGCACGACGACATGGCTGCTACCTCTTGAGCACTGCGTTGGTTTTCCCTTGAAGAGGAAAGGGTGATGCAGCAAAGTAGCGTAAGTATTTCCCTCAGTTTTTGAGAACCAAGGTATCAATCCAGTAGGAGACCATGCACGAGTCCCTCGCACCTACGCAAACAAATAAATCCTCGCAACCAACGCGATAAGGGGTTGTCAATCCCTACACGGTCACTTATGAGAGTGAGATCTGATAGATATGATAAGATAATATTTTTGGTATTTTTATGATAAAGATGCAAAGTAAAATAAAAGGAAATAAAAATAACTAAGTGTTGGAAGATTAATATGATGGAAAATAGACCCGGGGGCCATAGGTTTCACTAGTGACTTCTCTCAAGAGCATAAGTATTTACGGTGGGTGAACAAATTATTGTTGAGCAATTGACAGAATTGAGCATAGTTATTAATATCTAGGTATGATCATGTATATAGGCATCACGTCCGAGACAAGTAGACCGACTCCTGCCTGCATCTAGTACTATTACTCCACACATCGACCGCTATCCAGCATGCATTTAGAGTATTAAGTTCATAAGAACAGAGTAACGCTTTAAGCAAGATGACATGATGTAGAGGGATAAACTCATGCATTATGATATAAACCCCATCTTGTTATCCTCGATGGCAACAATACAATACGTGCCTTGCTGCCCCTCATCACACGGGAAAGGACACATAAGATTGAACCCAAAGCTAAGCACTTCTCCCATTGCAAGAAAGATCAATCTAGTAGGCCAAACCAAACTGATAATTCGAAGAGACTTGCAAAGATAACCAATCATACATAAAAGAATTCAGAAGATTCAAATATTGTCCATAGATAAACTTGATCATAAACCCACAATTCATCGGTCTCAACAAACACACCGGAAAAGAAGATTACATCGAATAGATCTCCACGAGAGAGGGGGAGAACAACGTATTGAGATCCAAAAAGAGAGAAGAAGCCATCTAGCTAATAACTATGGACCCGAAGGTCTGAAGTAAACTACTCACACATCATCGAAGAGGCTATGGTGTTGATCCAGAAACCCTCCGTGATTGATGCCCCCTCCGACGGAGCTCCGGAACAGGCCCCAAGATGGGATCTCACGGGTACAGAAGGTTGCGGTGGTGGAATTAGGTTTTTGGCTCCGTATCTGGTAGTTTGGGGGTACGTAGGTATATATAGGAGGAAGGAGTACGTCAGTGGAGCAACGTGGGGCCCACGAGGGTGGAGGGTGCGCCTAGGGGGGTAGGCGCGCCCCTACCTCGTGGCTTCCTGGTAGCTTTCTTGACGTAAGGTCCAAGTCCTCTGGATCATGTTCGTTCCGAAAATCACGTTCCCGAAGGTTTCATTCCGTCTGGACTCCGTTTGATATTCTTTATCCGCGAAACTCTGAAATAGGCAAAAAACAACAATTCTAGGCTGGGCCTCCGGTTAATAGGTTAGTCCCAAAAATAATATAAAAGTGTATAATAAAGCCTAATAATGTCCAAAACAGAAGATAATATAGCATGGAGCAATCAAAAATTATAGATACGTTGGAGTCGTATCAAGCATCCCCAAGCTTAATTCCTGCTCGTCCTCGAGTAGGTAAATGATAAAAACATAATTTTTGATGTGGAATGCTACTTGGCATAATTTCAATGCAATTCTTCTTAATTGTGCTATGAATATTCAGATCCGGAAGATTCAAGATAAAAGTTCAATATTGACATAAAAATAATAATACTTCAAGCATACTAACTAAGCAGTTATGTCCTCTCAAAATAACATGGCCAAAGAAAGTTCATCCCTACAAAATCATATAGTTTAGTCATGCTCCATTTTCATCACACAAGAATGCTCTCATCATGCACAACCCCGATGACAAGCCAAGCAATTGTTTCATACTTTAGTAATCTCAAACTTTTTCAATCTTCACGCAATACATGAGCGTGAGCCATGGACATAGCACTATGGGTGGAATAGAATATGATGATGGGGGTTATGTGGAGAAGACAAAAAAGGAGAAAGTCTCACATCAACGAGGCTAATCAATGAGATATGGAGATGCCCATCGATTGATGTTAATGCAAGGAGTAGGGATTGCCATGCAACGGATGCACTAGAGCTATAAATATATGAAAGATCAACAAAAGAAACTAAGTGGCTGTCCATCCAACTTGCTTGCTCATGAAGACCTAGGGCACTTGAGGAGGCCCATTGTTGGAATATACAAGCCAAGTTCTATAATGAAAAATTCCCAATAGTATATGAAAATGACAAAACAAGAGACTCTCTATCATGAAGATTATGGTGCTACTTTGAAGCACAAGTGTGGTAAAAGGATAGTAACATTGTCCCTTCTCTCTTTTTCTCTCATTTTTTTGGGCCTTCTCTTTCTTTATGGCCTTTCTCTTTTTTTATTCCTCACTTGGGACAGTGCTCTAGAAAATGATGATCATCACACTTCTATTTATTTACAACTCAATGATTACAACTCGATACTAGAACAAGGTATGACTCTATATGAATGCCTCCGGCGGTGCACCGGGATATGCAATGAACCAAGGGTGAAATGTACGAAAGAATTATGAACGGTGGCTTTGCCACAAATACTATGTCAACTACATGATCATGCAAAGCAATATGACAATGATGAACGTGTCATGATAAACGGAACGGTGGAAAGTTGCATGGCAATATATCTCGGAATGGCTATGGAAATGCCATAATAGGTAGGTATGGTGGCTGTTTTGAGGAAGATATAAGGAGGTTTATGTGTGAAAGCGCGTATCATATCACGGGGTTTGGATGCACCGGCGAAGTTTGCACCAATTCTCAATGTGAGAAAGGGCAATGCACGGTATCGAAGAGGCTAGCAATGATGGAAAGGTGAGAGTGCGTATAATCCATGGACTCAACATTAGTCATAAAGAACTCACATACTTATTGCAAAAATCTACAAGTCATCAAAAACCAAGCACTACGCGCATGCTCCTAGGGGGATAGATTGGTAGGAAAAGACCATCGCTCGTCCCCGACCGCCACTCATAAGGAGGACAATCAAAGAACACCTCATGTTTCAAATTTGTTACATAACATTTACCATACGTGCATGCTACGGGACTTGCAAACTTCAACACAAGTATTTCTCAAATTCACAACTACAGAACTAGCACAACTTTGATATCACTACCTCCATATCTCAAAACAATCATCAAGCATCAAACTTCTCTTAGTATTCAAAACACTCATAAGAAAGTTTTTACTAATCTTGAATACCTAGCATAATAGGATTATTTAAGCAAATTATCATGTTATTTAATACTCTCAAAATAATCTAAGTGAAGCATGAGAGATCAATAGTTTCTATAAAACAAATCCACCACCGTGCGCTAAAAGATATAAGTGAAGGACTAGAGCAAAAACTATATAACTCAAAAGATATAAGTGAAGCACATAGAGTATTCTAATAATTTCCGAATCAGGTGTGTCTCTCTCAAAAGGTCTGTACAGCAAAGATGATTGTGGTAAACTAAAAAATAAAGACTCAAATAATACAAGACGCTCCAAGCAAAACACATATCATGTGGTGAATAAAAATATAGCTCCAAGTAAAGTTACCGATGGAAGTAGACAAAAGAGGGGATGCCTTCCGGGGCATGCCCAATCTTTGGCTTTTAGGTGTCCTTAGATTATCTTGGGGGTGCCATGGGAATCCCCAAGCTTAGGCTCTTGCCACTCCTTGTTCCATAGTCCATTAAATCTTTCACCCAAAACTTGAAAACTTCACAACACAAAACTCAGCAGAAAATCTCGTGAGCTCCGTTAGCGAAAGAAAACAAAAGACCACTTCAAGGTACTGTAAGGAACTCATTATTTATTTATATTGGTGTCAAACCTATTGTATTCCAACTTATCTATGGTTTATAAACTATTTTACTAGCCATAGATTCATCAAAATAAGCAAACAACACACGAAAAACAGAATCTGCCAAAAACAGAACAATCTGTAGTAATCTGTAACTAACGCAAACTTATGGAACTACAAAAAGACAGAAAAAAAATATGACGACCTATAAACTTTGTTTATTAATCAGCAGAAATTGGAATCAATATTTGATCACGTTCTGGTGATTTTTAACAATTATTTTTGTGAACAGAAAGTTTCTGGAATTTTCTGCAAGATCAAATAACTATCATCCAAGAAGATCCTATAGGTTTAACTTTGGCAAAAACACTAACTAAAACATAAAAAGACATCTAACCAGAGGCTATATCAAAGTTTTATTCCTAAACAGAAGCAAAAAGAAAAAAACTAAAAATAAAATTGGGTTGCCTGCTAACAAGCGCTATCGTTTAACGCCCCTAGCTAGGCATAAAAAGCAAGGATAGATCTAGGTATTGCCATCTTTGGTAGGAAATCCATAAGTGGCTCTCATAATAGATTCATATGGTAATTTTATTTTATTCCTAGGGAAGTGTTACATGCCTTTCTTCAATGGAAATTGGAATCTAATATTCTCTTCCTTCATATCAATAATTGCACCAATCGTTCTAAGGAAAGGTCTACCAAGAATAATAGGACATGAAGGATTGCAATCTATATCAAGAAGAATAAAATCTACGGGCACATAGTTCCTGTTTGCAACAATAAGAACATCATTAATTCTTCCCATAGGTTTTAATAGTGAATCCGCAAGGTGCAAGCTTAGAGAGCAATCATCAAAATCACGGAAACCTAGCAAATCGCACAAAGTGTTTGGAATCGTAGAAACACTAGCACCCAAATCACACAAAGCATAGCATTCATAATATTTAATTTAAATTTTAATAGTAGGTTCCCATTCATCATAAAGTTTTCTAGGGATAGAAACTTCCAACTCAAGTTTTTCTTCATAAGATTGCATCAAGGCATCAACGATATGTTTGGTAAAGGCTTTATTTTGACTATAGGCATGAGGAGAATTTAGCACGGATTGCAACAAGGAAATACAATCTATCAAAGAACAATTATCATAATTAAATTCCTTAAAATCCAAAATAGTGGGTTCATTAATATCTAATGTTTTGATCTCTTCAATCCCACTTTAATCAATTTTAGCATCAAGATGTAAAAACTCTGAATTTCTGGAACGCCTTCTAGGTAAAGGTGGATCATATTCAGGTCCATCATTATTAAGATTCATATTGCAAAACAAAGATTTAATAGGGGACACATCAATAACTTTTAGATCTTCATCTTTATTTTCAAAGGAACTAGAAGAACACGCTTTCATAAAGTAATCATTCTTAGCACGCATCCTAGCGGTTCTCTCTTTGCACTCATCAATGGAAATTCTCATGGCTTTGAGAGACTCATTGATATCATGCTTAGGAGTAATAGATCTAAGTTTTAAAGAAACAATATCAAGAGAAATTGTATCAACGTTCCTAGCCAATTCATCAACTTTAAGCAATTTCTCTTCAAGCAAAGCATTGAAATTCTTTTGTGAATTCATAAATTCCTTAACACTAGTCTCAAGTTCAGAGGGAATCTTATTAAAATTTCCATAAGGATTGTTGTAGGAATTACCATAATTATTAGAGGAATTACTAGGATAAGTCCTAGGATTAAAGTTTCCTCTATACGCGTTGTTGCCAAAATTATTCCTACCAACAAAATTCACATCCAAAGATTCATTATTATTCTCAATCAAAGTAGACAAAGGCATATCATTAGGATCATAAGAAACACTTTTATTAGAAAATAATTTCATAAGTTCATCCATCTTTCCACTCAAAACATTAATTTCTTCTATCGCATGCACTTTTTTATTAGTAGATCTTTCAGTGTGCCATTGAGAATAATTAACCATAATATTATCTAGGAGTTTAGTGGCTTCTCCTAAAGTGATTTCCATAAAAGTGCCTACGGCGGCCGAATCTAAAAGATTTCTAGAAGCAAAATTCGATCCGGCATAATTTTTTTGTATAATCATCCACAAATTAAAACCATGCGTGGGGCAATTACGTATCATTAATTTCATCCTCTCCCAAGCTTGTGCAACATGTTCATGATCAAGTTTTCATAATATCATTTCTAAGAAAGATGATCTTAGCGGGAGGAAAATACTTAGAGATAAAAGCATCTTTGCACTTGTTCCAAGTGTCAATACTATTTTTAGGCAAAGACGAAAACTAAGCTTTAGCACGATCTCTAAGCGAAAAAGGAAATAGCTTCAATTTAACAATATCATTGTCAACATATTTCTTCTTTTGCATATCACACAAATCAACGAAGCTATTTAGATGAGTAGCGACATCTTCACTAGGAAGGCCGGGGAATTGATCTTTCATGACAAGATTCAACAAAGCAGAATTGATTTCACAAGATTCAGTTAAGAGGAGCAATCGGAGTGCTAAGGAAATCATTATTATTGGTATTGGTAAAGTCACATAATTTGGTATTATCTTGAGGTATCGTGACAAACAAGCAATCCAACACAAGAGCAAACAAGAAGCAAGCGAAAAAGAGGCGAACGGAAAAGAGAGGGCGAATAAAACGGCAAGGGTGAAGTGGGGGAGAGGAAAATGAGAGGCAAATGGCAAATAGTGTAATGCGGGAGATAAGGGTTTGTGATGGGTACTTGGTATGTTGACTTTTGCGTAGGCCTCCACGGCAACGGCGCCAGAAATCTTTCTTGCTACCTCTTGAGCACTGCGTTGGGTTTTCCCTTGAAGAGGAAAGGGTGATGCAGCAAAGTAGCGTAAGTATTTCCCTCAGTTTTTGAGAACCAAGGTATCAATCCAGTAGGAGACCACGCACGAGTCCCTCGCACCTACACAAACAAATAAATCCTCACAACCAACGCGATAAGGGGTTGTCAATCCCTACACGGTCACTTACGAGAGTGAGAACTGATAGATATGATAAGATAATATTTTTGGTATTTTTATGATAAAGATGCAAAGTAAAATAAATGGCAATAAAAATAACTAAGTGTTGGAAGATTAATATGATGGAAAATAGACCCGGGGGCCATAGGTTTCACTAGTGGCTTCTCTCAAGAGCATAAGTATTTACGGTGGGTGAACAAATTATTGTTGAGCAATTGACAGAATTGAGCATAGTTATGAATATCTAGGTATGATCATGTATATAGGCATCATGTCCGAGACAAGTAGACCGACTCCTGCCTGCATCTAGTACTATTACTCCACACATCGACCGCTATCCAGCATGCATTTAGAGTATTAAGTTCATAAGAACAGAGTAACGCTTTAAGCAAGATGACACACAAAAAAAGACACATCCGTGACATTTTGGGCCGAACGAAATTTTTTTCTGTCATACATATGACACTTCTATGGCGATAATTGTGACAAAACCGGGTATCATCATAGATGTGGTGGGCTCCTACTTCTATGACAAAAAATCATGATAGAAAATGGGCTTTTCGTCCTGGGCGGGCTGGAGACGCAGCTGCATGACATTGTTTGGGCCGTCCATGACGGAAAAAGGCGTGGTAGAAGCGAGGGCGAGGAAAATTTCGGGGAGTTCCCGGTTACAGTGGGAGGTCGGGGGCCGAGCGATGTATGTTTCTCTCGTACGTACGCGCGTGTGTACGAGGCGTTAGCTCTAATCAAACCCGAAGCGAGGCGTTGGGCTCTAATCGAACCCGGCGATTGCCGCGAACTCGCGTTCTCGAACCCGATCGATCGATCGATGGTCGTTAATCAACCCGGTCGAGCGATTCGCCGCTCTCGCTGCTAATCGAAGCCGATCGATGCTGCCTCGGGATGAACAATGAGCATTGCGGGGCGGGGGGTTGGATGAACAATGAGCGATGGCATTGCCTCTGGATGAACAGGACCCGTGGTGTGGAGGGCTGGATGAGCGATGACGGTAGAGGGGTGGTTGAGCGATGGCGGTGGAGTAAGCGCGGTGGAGGCTGGATGAACAGGAGCCCGTGGATGAACAGTCGTAGGTGGAGGCCGGAGGAGGTTGACGGTGGATGAACAGTAGCCCGTGGAGGCTGGAGGGGGTCGACAGTGGAGATGAACAGATCCGTGGAGTCCCATTTTGCGATGCGCCACACCCTCTTGATGAACAGGACCCCGTTTGATCATAGGAGGTCCGTTTGCTTTCGTTTTGCGGTATGCCACACCTCTCCGATTAACAGACCCCGTTTCGACCATAGGAGGTCCGTTTCGTCCGTTTTGCGGTACGCCACACCCCTCCCGATCAACAGGACCCCCGTTTCGACCGTAGGAGGTCCATTACCTCCGTTTTGCGGTATGCCACACCCCTCCCGATCAACAGGACCCCCGTTTCGACCGTAAGAGGTCTGTTTCCTCCGTTTTGCGGTACGCCACACCCCTCCCGATCAACAGGACCCCCGTTTCGAACGTGGACGGTCGAACACAAGGTCATTTCCTCCGTTCTGCGGTACGCCAGGCCTCGTTTCCATCACCTGTTCCGTCCAAGCCGGTTGGCTCCCACGCGTTCCGTTGCCTCCCGATGAACACGACGCATTTCTTTGCCTCCCCATGAACACGACGCATTACGTTGCCTCCCCATGAACACGACGATGACACTGTTTCTCCGTTTCGACCCAGCCATGTACACGAGCCCTCGCCGTACGTATGCGCGAGTAGGCGTCCGAGACCCCGCCCGTATGTACACATACATGGCCGTATTTTCTTTCTTGCACCCTGGCCGCTGTACGTACGTGTACATGCTACGTGCGCGCCTCTACTACGACACGTGCGCGCTTCTACATCCACCAGTATATATGTACGTACACGTTCACGACCAGAATGACAACGCTACTTACGCTTCGACCAGGTGGGTCCCGACTGTCAGACACTTCCTTGCGTGCGAACATGTCGCTAGTGGGTCCCAACAGTCAGGGGGGCGAATCATTTTTTTGCCCGGACGCACTTCCTTGCGTGCGAAGATGTAGCTGGTGGGTCCCAGCAGTCAGGGGGGCGAATCATTTTTATTTTTTTTGCCCGGACGCACTTCCTTGCGTGTGAAGATGTAGTTGGTGGGTCCCAGCAGTCAGGGGGAAATGTTTTTTTCGTGAAATATGGTGGCCCGTCCGGTGGGTCCCCGCTGTCAGGTGGAGGAATAATTATTTTGCGCGTAATAAGGAGGCACTTCCTTGTTGTGTCCGTGGACCCAGCTGTCAGCCTCTCCACATACAGTCCACGTCCGATGGAAGCCGTTCCTTGACCACGTTGACCACGCCGCGCCGAGAGCACCAGGGCGGTGGACGATGGCGATTCCTAGGAAGGGGACGACGGGGAGCCGGGAAGACGCGCAGCAGTGGAAGCCCGCGGAGAGGAGTACGAGGTTCACCGGTTGGCTGCGGTATGAGGTTGTCGTCGCCGCAGGCTGGCCAGCGGTGGGAATAGTAGGGCGGTGAGGCCTCATGCGGCACATCCGCCACGGGAGGCAGGAGCATGCGGCACGATCGGCGCTGCTTTGGGAGGCTGGAGCAAGAAGACCAGAGGTTGAAGAAGCACTACGGCTGTTGGATGGACATCGTACGGTCACTGGAGCTAGAATCATTTATATTGACTAAGTTGACAAAGCCCTCCGTCCCCATCAACTTGGTAGGCCCACAAGTCAGCCTCCCACTATGCTGGGTTCCAGCTGGCAGGGAGAGTATTCATTTTTTTGTGCGTAATAAGGTGGCATTTCCTTGCGTTCGAAGATAGCTGGTGGGTCCGACCTGTCAGCGGGGCACATTTTTTTTTGCGAAATGCAGAGGCCCTTCCGGTGGGTCCCAGATGTCAGGTGGAGAAATCATTATTTTGCGCGTAATAAGGAGGCATTTCCTTGTGTGTGGCCGTGGACCCAGCTGTCAGCCTCTCCACGCACAATCTACTTCCGATGGTGTCGTTCGTTGACCACATTGACCACGCCGCGCCGAGCGCATCCAAGGTGGTGGACGACGGCGAGGCCCCGGACAGCAACGAGCCGGAGATGGGAAGATGCGGGAGTAGAGTCGCAGACGGAGAGGTGTCTGAGGTTAACTGGTTCTAGTCTTGGTGTGGTTCAGCGATCGGTGGAGAAGAACAGGAGGTGTGGAGGGTGGAGGATGGCACAGCCAGCGGTCGAGTGGCGCTTCATAGCGAAGCGTGCTAAGCGAGCTGCTAGCAGCAGGAGGCGGAGGTGGTCTCCAGCGCTGGAGGAAGAAGACGAGAGATTGAAGATGGATGCGGTCGTTGGATGTAAATCCAACGGCTAACATGTTAGAATCATTTGTTGACTAAATTGACAACGACTTGCGTTGGCTTCGACCTATTGGCCCACATTTCAGCCTCAAAAAATGTGGCACGTATTCAACCCATTTTTTCAGAATTTACAGTCTTTTTTTGCACGGTAGAATATACAGCCAATTGATCTTTTTTTTGAATTACAACCATTAGCTGGGCTGGGTGAACAAATTATGTAGCGTCCATGCGTCCAATTTATTTTATTTCCTAAAAAATTACAGGCCATTTGCACTTTCTCGAAATACACGATTTTGCTGGGCTGATTCTAATTATAATGTTGGGTTGGGCCAGCAATGTTATCAAAAAATAAAAAGGGGCTGAGCATTTTGTTATAAATATATTTAAATAATAAGTGATATTATTACATTCGTCCTTTTCCTGTTAGTTTGTAAGACGTGGTGATTTCTATTAATGGAAATCGGAGGGGAAACACTCTTTTATAAAAAAAAATACATTCGTCCTTAAATCTTACCAAGCTTTTCTACGCACTCACTAGGATTTTCGTGCCAAAACATTCCAGGATTTTATTGTTAAGAAATTATTTTTATAAGTTAATAAGATGTGGGATATTGTTTTCTTACATATGTAAGTATCTGTTAAATATATGATGACAATAAAAATAATATATAATAACATATAAAATATTTTAAATATATATAATATAGTTATAAGGGAAACATAAGTTGGACCTGGCGTTCCTATTCTTATATAGAAAAATAGAACAGACCTCTGCGTTTTCTTCAAAAAAAAAACATAAATTGGGTTGCCGATATTAAGGAAAAATAAAACCTCGGATGGGAGGTCCATAGGCCGGTCGATACATGACGACCCTCAAGAAAATACAAACAGGTCTATGGACCTCCCATCCGAGGTCGTGGGCTGCGCATGTTAACAATGAAAGCCAAGATGGGGCAGCCCAAAACCACGTCCAACACTTGCCAAAACTTCGTCCCTCGTTTTCTCTGTGTTTCGCACACTCGACATTGTGTGGGCATTTTGACTATGCATCATATGAAGATGTGCTATGCATGAATGTTGATCAGCATGATGTTAACTGGCTAGTAGTTCCATTTTCGACCATGAATAAAACTTCCAACATGATGTTAACCCTGTTTGAAAAGGCCGTGTTAATATAAATGCTCTGCCTCTGAAAGTTGCAGTTTCTTATCTGAAACTGAACTTGCAGTTTCTTATCTGAAACTGAAACTTGCAGTTTCTTCTCTGAGAACCACATTGTCTGCACTTTTATACTCCTATGAAACTACAATTTTAAGTGCTAAAAATGGATCTCTAGAATTCATAAAATACTTCATATGCTCAATACTGCAAATCTGAAATTCAAAAGACATTCATATCTGAAAGTACTCTCAAAATACACAACACAAAACACAATTCACAACCTGCAAATACTGACAACCATAAGCTCCTCCTGACAATTCACAACCTGCCCGACTATTGGGCTGGGGGGGGGGCAGTCTCCTCCTATTCCTTGGCGGCAGACAGCCGCCCCGTGAGACGATGTGAACGGCGAGGGAGACGATGGCGGGGAAGCGTCGTCGGGGCAACAGCTTTTCTCCTCTTGCAGTTGGGTTTGGTCGATGAAGACTCCACCGACTCGCTCTGGCAGGACACCCTCACAAACGGCACCCTGTAGATGCTCGATCCTTCAACCTCTGGTGGATGCTCCATCTGGGATCGATACTCCCACCACCGCTCCCTCACGGTCGAATTCGGTAAATCTGTTTGCTCCATGGCCCAGAGTTGCAGCTCTATGTACTCCGGCGCGACTCCCTCCGGGAGTATCGCCACCTTTTTGCTCTATTGCAGATATTTGGCCATGGATGTTGCCATCGCCGCTAGTTGGTCCTTGTTGTCAAACAAAGACTGTATCTCCAACATCCTAGCTAGCTTCACAGGGTCGCCTCTGCGATCCTCACGTATTGGTTGTACTCCTTCATCGATCTACTTCTCCACAACACCTTCACTCGCCGGCGGTGGTTTTTGAATGTAAGAGGAGAGGAGCAACGCTGGTTTTGGATTAGAACGGGAGAGGAGCGACGCTGGTTTTGGACTGGAACATGAGAGGAGGGGCGGTGGTTTTGAAATGGAAGAGGAGAGGAGCGACGCTGGATTTAGATTGGAATAGGAGAGGAGCGGCGGTGGTTTAAGAGGAGAAGAGCGGAATAGCGGCACTGGTCTTGGAAGTATTTTTTGTTGTTTTATGATTTTGGGTCAAAGTTTGACCACGTCTCGTATTTGACAAGCAAAATGTGAATGCATGTCACCAAAAATTGTATCGTTTGGTTCGTATCTGAATGTACTTTCAAATTATATTATTTTTGCAACGTATAACATATATTTTATGTGCGAAAATCATGGTCAATTATGACCCAGAATAAAAGGGAGACTAGTTAATGTGGGGTCGCTTTCTTAATTGAAGGGTAAATTGATTTTGATTTTGATCCAGTCACAGCGCGCCGACCCTCTCATCCAATCCTAAATCGCTGCCGCACGCTCCTCTCCCTCTTGTCCATTGCAAAACCACCTCCTCTCCTCTCCATCATCTCCATTCCAAAACCACCGTCTCGCCTCTCCCTCTTCTGATCTTCTCCATTACAAAACCACCTCCTCTCCTCTCCATCATCTCCATTCCAAAACCACTATCTCGCCTCTCCCTCTTCTGATCTTATCCATTGCAAAACCACCTCCTCTCCTCTCCATCATCTCCATTCCAAAACCACCGTCTCGCCTCTCCCTCTTCTCTATTGCAAGACCACCGTCTCTCCTCCCATCTTCCAAAGCTAGCACCGGACCACTCAGAAGGACATCTATGGAGAGGATGCAACAACGAATCAGGCAGATCACCGGCGGCGGCCAGGCAAAGTTAGCCAGGTTGAAGGAGATCCTTACTTGGTTTGACAATGAGTGGAAGATTTCGAGGACGGTGTGGGCCATGTGACAATGTATGCGAAAGAGCGAGACGGCGGCGATGAGGGCGGCGATGTACATGTACTCCTCGGCGGCAGTCACGCCGCAGTCCTCCTAGTTCGTCGAGTATCTCCTCACGGGCGATAGAGCAGACAGATTCGCCCGGCGGCGATCGAGCGGAGGTGGTGGGCGTACAGGTCGAAGGTCGAGCACCCAGAGGATAACGAATCGATCGAGTATGTTGTGCCGCTCGTGAGGGTGCAGAGCCAGCCGGAGCCACAGGAGTATTCGTTCTCCCATCGCAAGAGGAGGCCGGATGGCGCGACGTCGCTTCCTCGTTGTTCTCCATGGTTCCCTCGACGCTCGCCTTGTTTCAACGGCGGCGGTAGGGTTTAAGGTAAGCTTCGCACTAACCTAATCTTCCACCTGCTCATGCTTACAATCAGTGTGACAGCTAATGAAAATCATGCTTACAATCAGTCTCCGAGTACTACGCCAATCACCCTAAAATAGCTCTGGACCTTGGGTCAAAGTTGTGACACAGTGTACAAATAAAGAATAATAGATTGGGGCTTCTTTCGGAAAAGAGTACTCCCTAGAAAACTGCAAATATAAGCTACTAGTATTTGGTTAGAGGATTTGCTGCCGAGAAAGATCCTTCCACAGAGAGCGCCACACATGACACAGCCCACTGGTGGTGCTGGATGCCAATGCGTGCATGCAGCATGGTTGGTCTCGGTAATTTTTACTTGGCACACCTCGCACTCTGCATATATGTCGGTTCCATCGTACATTTGTGTAGTTCCACCAAAATGCAGCTGAATAACCCTGTTTGCACAGATAATGAAAAAGCGTGATTACATTATAGTGGCACTAGTTGTTGAAACACGCAAAATAAATAGAAGAAAATATTGCGATAGTATCATAGTATGCCATGCTGCGAGGGCGAGATGGGCCCTGCGACGCCTCATATGGTACGCCTCATACTAGACATCGTCCCAAGTCTCCCAGATACACCTTCTGCCAGTGATGAACATCAGTGTACAGCGGTAGTACAAGGAGGCACCTTGAGACATTCAAATCTCTATTTCTGTACAGATCAACTAAAATTAAGCACCCGGTTTGCGTAAACGCTTAAACATTAACAATGGGACTAGTTGATGAAACATACATTAACAAAGGAAGCACTTTCTTTATCTACATTGGAAATGAAATGATAGAGATGACACTCGCTCTATTTTAATCAGTATTATTACTTCATTTTATCAAGTGACACTAGGGTCGAGCAGGTGGCAAGCGAGGTGTACCGTGCGTCCGCAAGGATGGAGGCCGGGTGCTTAGATCGGGATCTTTGAAGCTGGCTCTTTCAATCACCAACATGGATGATTCAATTCATGGGACCTTTTGGTGCAGTTCACCTAAAATGAAGCAATGTCCGTGAGCTAGCAGCTTCTTCTTCAATTTTTTTAAGAAAAGGGCTCCAGCCCCGGTTCCATTTCCATCAGAAAACAAAACCCACAGAGCTTCTTCTTCATTAGTTGCAATAAAACTGAGCAACATCAAGTTTGTTGTGAAGCTCCTGGAATGCTCAACTATAATTTGGATATCATTTGTGCAGTTCAACTAAGATCGAGCGTGAAATGTATATCTCTGTTTGCACAAAAAAGGTGGAAAGGAGGGTGACTAATAAGTGATGAAATATGCATCAAATGAAAAGAAGCATGTTCCTTATCTGAATGGCAATCCTACAAGGACAGTACAATTTCTAAAGCAGTGGCATTGCTAGATATTAGTGTGGGCATTAGGATTAACTATGACAACTGTTAAATACAACATTACTTTGGGCACGGGAGAGTAGGCGGACCAGGACAGTTGCATTTCTAACGAAAAGAACCAACTTATCTTAATGGGAAATTTTAGCTGGACATGTAAAGAAGTGCCATTGATTCATATTACTAGAGGCATTACATTGAAAACAACATTGGTTTAACGTGTCCTTACTTTTAACAAAGGTGATCTGCTACATTTTACCAAAGGCATTACATAAGAGTGGCTCGGGGCAACAAACATCGAACAAGATATCTGGGTTGGTCCCATTTTTGTTCGGTATAGCCACCTTATCTT
Source organism: Aegilops longissima (assembly GCA_021605205.1). NCBI lineage: Eukaryota > Viridiplantae > Streptophyta > Magnoliopsida > Poales > Poaceae > Aegilops > Aegilops longissima. The sequence continues at coordinate 634,843,939 of CM038682.1, forward strand.
GTGTGAGGCTAGCAAATCTAGTGCTAGACTTACTCATTGACTTGTCCCCAGTCCCCACTTTCTTTCCTTTTTCAACCAATAGATCGGGTTTATATTGAGTTTGTACTGCATTTCCCTTTATTTCCCTATTAGACCTAGAGACCAGTTGGATAGCCACTCTCCGCTACTTTTCACCCCCATTATTACCTCTTTCGACCAAGTCTTAGATTCAGGTAGCAAATCCTCCCCCACCCCCACCCCTTTCTTCCTTGTTTGAACCAAGTAGTACTAAATTCGAGTGCATGAACTAGTTTTACCTCTTAAAAGTAAAAAAAGAAGGTGGTTTTCGAACAGCCGATCGATCCTATCTACGAGGGGGCCTGAGAAATAGTAAAAGATACAAATGCAGCGACGTCAGGAGCTCGAGAAGTAGAGCAAGGCCGGTTTCGAAGGAAGTTATACCTGATGGTCACCGGGATGTTGCTAGGTGGGCGGCGGGAGGCCGGATTTTCCCACAGTACGACAGCGAGGAAGAAGGGGTCGGAGGCCCTCCCTCGCCAGCGGTGCTTGGGAGAGAACGGCAAGGCAGGCTGATCGGGACGCGCCAAAAGTGGGTAAGAGCCGTCACCGAGGACGACCGCGTGAACATTGCACCTTCTCACCTTCCCTGGCGGAGAGGATCCGGCTGGATCTATGACCAGCGATGAGCAGAGAGAGAGAGAGAGAGAGAGAGAGAGAGAGAGAGAGAGAGAGAGAGAGAGAGAGAGAGAGAGAGAGAGAGGGCCACCATGCCGTGTTTAGATCTGGAGAGGCCGAGACAAGGTGAAGAGAGCAACACTAGCAAGCAAGCGCGGAGGCTCCTGCCTATATAGTGGAGTAGTACTAGTTTTCTTTTGTCTACCGGAGCCAGCTTGACCTCGTCAATGACTGTCGAGAAGTCCTCATGCACGTGGCCCGGAGGCGCAATTGTCGTCATTTTGATCTGAAGCGCCGAATTATAACATATAACACACAAAAATGCCACATGACAAGAAATCATAACCTCACTGCCCAAAGGAGACAACATGAATCCCAACAGAGAAGCTAGACGAGGAACAAAGCTCAAATTAAAGATAAACTCGTAGAAAAGGGGTCCGTCGATAGATGTCCTAATTAACATAGCCGGCTTGACCTAGATGGCAGCCGAGTAGTCTTCGTGCATGTGCCCCCAATGACTAGCCCAACTCAGTTGTCGCTGTTTAACCCTCGCAGTGATCCGAAGCACATGACACCTAATTTTGTGAGATGACAAGAAACCTTTTTTTAGATTTCTCACCACAACTACAGCCATGTACAACACAGCCTGCACGATATGTAGACGATAGCCAATCCAGGCGTGTCTGCTGGAGTCTGGTCACATGCATGGACGAACTGATCTTCCGTGTCTTGCAGGGATCGTCCAGGCACCAACCTAGTACAACACTTCTCTAGTACTATCGCTCATCTCCCTCTTCTATTAAGTCACCCGACTTGCGGGGCTGGGGAGTGTGCCTATGGTCGGTTCTAAATTGCGGTCCCACATGTGTGTGCAAACGCAATATGACGCGCGTTCCATTCGGAGAGCAGCGTGCCAGACCGACCGACCGTATGGGGTGCGACACGAACGCGACGGGCATGCTGTATACTCCGTACATGTGCGTGCGAGGGAATGAGTGCGTGCACATCTTCGCTTCGTGCATGTACCGCCAATATGGCTCAGGGAGGACGAGTACATTCTTCTGGAACTAGCAGCACGTCACCATAATCAATCCATGCAAGGAGGTCGCGACAACGCCTACACATGTGCCACGTGGCTTCATGAACTATAAGAGAGATACGGTGTAGCGTGCCATTGGTATTCTAATTTACGTGTTTTGCACATACTCGAAGTACTAGAAAGGTACACGTGCATTGCACGCATGAGATTTGGCAACCAAATTATGAATAAATACCACACTATAGCATGTAAGCTCTGAGTCATATATGCCTGAGGTAGCCCTTCATTTAATTCTTATAGTTCATCTCATTCAAAATCAATTAGTTTTTATAAAAAAGCTAAGAACGCGGGAATAGGAAAAACATGGGATTATAGTGGAATGTCGTCTTGAATCCTACAGGATTGTACGAGTGTTTGATTGTGCATAGAAAAAACGCATAATTCTTTCAAAGAGGTTTGAGTGGATGGGATGTTTCCTATGAAATCTAGTGCAAATGAATCATATGGAAAAATTCCTATGGTTTACAGTCCTACGAATCAAACAACCAAGATAGGAAAAACTCCTAATGATTAGAATCCTCCAAAATTCCTTTGAGAATCCTTTGAATCAAAGAAGCCCTTAATCTATTTTATGATTCATGGAATTGTGCGTTGTAAAGCCTAAAGTAAAAACAAATAATGGCAATTCAACTAGAAAAAAAAGTTTGGGCAGTTATGATACGGAAGATTCTAGAACAAAAGAGAACCACTGTTGTTTTGAGGTTTGTGCATTATGCTTAAGTTCAACCATGGAGTCTGCTAGATTGTACATGTGGCAAAATCCGGTGGGGGGATAGAAGATGGTGCGAGGGGCCGAGTGGAGGGAGATTATGAAGGAATGCACAAGTGCGAGATCGATATTTAGAGAGAGGGGAGCGAACGCCTTTGTTGCTTGCAGATGGCGGAGCCATGAAAAATAAATGAGCTAGGGGCCAAGCATTGCTAATCCTTTACGAGGAGGGTCAATTCATGAACTTAAACCATTTTTAGAAGCAATTGTCTAATGATCACATTCATATTAGCCTCGATATATAGTGATGTTGGGGGGGGGGGGGACAGGGCCCTTACTGCCCCTGTCTTCGCCATTGTGCACGCATGTGAGAGATGAAGCGGAAGGCATGTATGATGAGAGGGGAACATTGGATATATAATTAATGTGGGTGTATTAGCTATATAAGTTAATCCTATATAGAGAGGTATAGATTGATCGATGTGGACGTGGGAAAGAGGGTGAGACCTCACTGGATATATCGATTGATCGGTTTGTGTGGAAAACTATGAAAGACCTAGCTATATACACACATACATAGAGGAAAATCGATCGTTGCGCATGCACGCGTGAGAGATAAAGAATGCCCGATATAATGGAGAGGGGGATGTGTGTGGGTGTGTGCCTTCATGGGAGACCGACATGAAGAAAAAGATTGCATGTGTGCGATGGATAATGCCGACTGGTAGTGTGTGTGCATGCATGCACGAGAGAAAGTTAGTGGTACAATTATAAAGAGAAGACGACTGTGTGGGTGTAAAAGACTAGGTGAGGTCATAATCAATGTAAACATGAATTCAAATATTTGAATAAGAGATCCTGATGTTTGAAACCCATGCATCTATGAATATAATGGAGATCTGCGAGGTGTGGTTTGGAAACGAGCATGTTGTAATTTATACACATTGAACAAGGTCAGACTGATTTGAATTTGAGATACTGATGGCAGACATCATTTGGCCACGTCGCATCCGTGCATGGACACACTATTCTAATTGGAGATGATGGTGCTTTCACATCACATATCTATATCTATACCCTATATATATATATATATATATATATATATATATATATATATATATATATATATATATATATATATATATTATTTTATATTTTTATACTGTGCATGGTAACTTTAACTTTGAAAGATGGTCGTTGGATGAGGCGAATCCGATGGTCCAAAGATGGCAAATTTGAGCACTACTGACCGTTGGGTATCATCTAGATTCCACCAGATTTCGCCACATGTATAATCTAGAAGACTCCATGGTTGAACTTAAGCATAATGCACAAACATCAAAACACAAGCACTTCTTATTTGTTCTAGAATCTTTCGTATCAGAATTGCCCAGATATTTTTCTACATGATTTGCCATTATTATGTTTACTTTATGTCTTACAACGCACAATTCCATGAATCTTAAAATAGATTAGCTTTCTTATAAAAACTAGATCATTTTGAATGAAATGAACTATAAGAATTAAATGAACATCTACATCATGCATATATGACTCAAAGCTTACATGCTATAATGTGGTATTTATTCATAATTTGGTTGCCAAATCTCATGCGTGCAATGCACGTGTACCTTACTCTAGTCTAAATGGTGTTTGCGTGTGTTGAGGTGCAAATTTTCTTTTTTTTTGGGTACACGTTAAGCTTGTTCTTCCGAAATTTCAAGCCGCGCCTTGTTATGCCAAAAATTCAAGCTAGCGTCTCTGTCTATCGTGCTGCGAAACCCATACCTCTTCAACCCGCGCCTTGTTAGCCCGAAATATTTAAGATATATATTTGTCTCATTGTCCGACAACTCCCTCAATCTCAACCCGCGCCTTGCTATTCCGAAATTACAACGCGCGCGAAAATTCCCACCTCCTGTGAAATCCCGACACGTGAAATGCCCGTGGTACCCCTGAACCGAAAGAACCGCCTCAAATCGGTGGGGGTACTTACGTAACTTACCCCACATTTCGGACAAGCGCGTCCCTAAGCCATGTTTCCCCACTGCCATCCCATCCGCCCACCCATTCGTACACCAAGGCCGCAAAAACCCGCGACGAAACCCCACACTCTGCTCCGTCCGCCACCCAGCTGGAGCCTCTTCCCCGACGATGTCGTCCACAGCAACACTTCGACGTCCCTCATCCGCCGTAACGGATGAGGATCCGTCGTTGATCTCGTCGTCCCGCCGGTTCAGCCACCCCGTCCTCCACCTCCAAGGAGCTGCCCCGACATTCCCCTCGTCTTTTGTGCCACCTCCATTCCCACACCGTCGTCTTCACCTGCACCACCAGAAGAGCATCATCATCACCATTTCCTCGGATGAAGCTGCGGCCTAATCGGCGCCACCAAAGAGGCTGTACACTAATTGCCGCATTTTATTCTTGATTCGATCTCACGGTGCTGCCGGCGCTCGGTCCCGAGCCGACACGGCGCGACTCCATCCACGGCGGCGTCGCCGGCCACTTCCTCCACGGCGTTGCTCCCTCGACGGCGACGTCCACATCAGTAGGAGCTATTGCTGCTTTAGCTCTCGCTCGCGCTGCTGCTCTGCTCTTGCTCTCGATCCCCTGCCTGGTCTACTCTTGCTATTGCTCTTGCTTGCGCTGCTGCTCTCGCTCTTTCTCTTGCTTGCGATGCTGCTCGATTGCTACACTTGATCGATTGAATCGACTTTTGGGTCGATCGATTTTCAGGGTGGGGGGCTCATGGGTGATGGAAGAACCAGCTGCAGCGGGAGGGGGCTCACGGAGAGGTACCCACTATCTATCTTAGGGTTCGGGATGGGGCGGTGGTGGCCGGCGGTGGCGGGCGGTGGCGTGGGGATCGCGGAGAAAAGCTCGGCATGGGGGCCTAGAGGGATGGCAGGGCGGTGGCGGACCGCGGGGGGAGTGTTTTGGGCGGGCGGGCGGCGACCGCCAGCCATGGGCGGCGGGGGGCTGCTGTTTGGTCGGTGGTGGCTGGCGGCTCGGCGGGGTGGAGGTTGAAGATGAACCACAGGCCCTTAATTTCGTATCCAACGACTGCAAAATCGACTGACCAGAGATGAAAAAGTCAGTCGACCGACGTGTAGCCTCACCTTGCTAGTGCGTTCAGTTTCGACAACAAAATTCAGTTTCGACAGTTAAGTTCAGTTTCGACAGTTAAGTTTAGTTTCGACAGTTAAATTCAGTTTCGATAGTTAAGTTCAGAGATGAGAGGCTGATGTATTTTATATCTAGCACTTTGTGGTTATGTATTTTACATCATGTATTGGAGATGCTATTAGAATTCCACGCAGGTTAAAGTTGTTCATTGTCTCTCTTGTCCTGCTTCACCTCGGCGTCGTACAACTCACGGAGCTGCTCCAACGATTTAAACCCTCCATCACAGCGAGCAGTACCTCGGGCTCCATCTCCAGATGCTTAAGATCTTCTTCCCCTCCTCCGACAGCCAAGTCAGCCGGAGCATCCTCACCGGCCAACCCAATCACGCTGAGATCGACATGGCTTCGCCAAAGAGATTGTACACTTGTTGCATCTCTTTTTTACTCTACATGTTATATATATTGTCCACTGAGCACTCGTAGTAACGGGAAATACGATTATTTTATCCTACTATATGACAAGCAGTCAGGTACCATGCAATTTAGCTATCCGTGATGGACTCTCTTGAACGCCATCATTATTTATCTCTGCGCATTTGAGCTGTGCATTTGTCGATGGGCGTGGGAGTTGAGCTAGTATGGCAGTGACCTGGGTCCAAAGTAATAGAAGTAGCACAAAAACATTTTTTTAGTGTAGGATTTTCCTTGCTCAAGCCTGCCTACTAGAATCGCCAGTGCTTGAAAGGAAAAGTGAATGGAAAACATAGGAATTGGAAAGTTTCCTATGGTACTACTTTTCATGAATTTGGTGCAAAGGAATGGAGCAAAGGAAAACTGTAGGATTTGTTCCTTTAGTGTCTCCTTGAAAGAAAAACCGTAGGAATTCTAATTTCCACTTCTCCTCCTTTTCATATTCCTATTCATCAAGCACAAGACTAAGAGATAGTAGCATAATAGCATTATAACCGTACATTTTCTTGTGGTTTGACTTAATCTCACCATGCTTTTTTGCATCCTGTGATCTTCCAATTGTTGTGAATCAAACTCCCAGATTGGCAGAAATCCTATGTTTTTAAATTCTCTGTTTTGCACGTGCATTCCTATCCTATTCTTGTCTATTTCCTATCACTGCGTTGTTAGAATCCTCAAATTCAAACAAGCTCTTACTCAATTACTTCTGTTACAGATATGTGTTAAAGAAAACCTTGTGTGGTTTGTCCTGCTCCTGCGGCGCTGTGTTCCACCCCCAGCTCAGCTGCTCCAACAACGGAAGGGTTCACCACAGCAGGGATCCGCTCTCCAGACTGTCTTTCGCCACCTCAGATCTTCTTCCCCGTCGCCGGCAGCCACGACAACTGCATTACCATCATCAACTGAGAAGATGACCTTGAGGACTACACGGGTCCGCAAGAGAGGTCACACTCTTCCGTGTCTTCTTACGTTACGCGTCACTTAATATGATGACATGCTACATTATCATCGTGTTCACCTATTAGACTCCGAGTCAGGTCCAAACTAATGCTGAAACTTGAGTTTTTAAATGGTTGTGGGGTACATATTGGGGCAGCAATCAGTACTATCTGTCTACTATCTGGTTAATCTCTGGTGTCTACTATGAGTTTCATGTTGGGTGCAAACAAACATTAAAGGAGCCATTATCTATATTTTTTAACTAAAGCTATTATCTGCCTGCTATCATTAGTTTTGGGTCTATCCACAGTTTGCTACCATCACTCTGGATTTGTGCATGCACTCCTTACATAATCTCACTATGTTTTATTCATATGCATGCCAGTTATTGTACACAATGGAACTGATCATGTAGAGCAAACGAGACGAGCCTTGCGTGGCAATAAAATTTCATGTTGACGTCGTTCCATGGTGGGCGCAAAGGCAGCCCCCACTCCACCCATTTCGGATCGTAATCAAGAGGAAGATAACTGTTCTGAGGGGGGTTCAGAAGGAGAAGACCACTCCTATTTACCCCATGAGGTCTTCGCTCTAACTTGGCATGCTGATGTTGGTAATATCATGCATATGGTGCCTTGCATTGCTTACTGTATACATTAAAGATGTCATCTGCTTAGTTTAGACATGCTTTGTGTCAATGCCATCTGTTTAGTTTCTTTATCATATATGTGAATCATGCAATGCCATCTTGTTTCGCCAGGCATCATATATGTGAATTTTGCAATGCCACCCTGGTTAGCCAGTCATCTTATATGTGAATTATATCATGCCATCATTTTTTTATTACGTGTTAAATTTGTAAACAATTTTAGTACACTCAATTACTCTTCCTGTGCATCAGCCATTCGGCACGGTCATGGAAAAATCTGGAGTGGAAACAAGGTCTTCAGAGCAGACAATGCTATCTGACGAAGAGCATGTCTTACTGGTTACCGATAGCTCCTCAGAGGAGGATTCAGAGACAGATGACCAGTCATATCCCCCCCCCCCCGAGGTGCATGCCCTAACTTGGCAGGGCTATGTTGCTCATATCGTGCGTATGGTATCTTGCATTGTTATGTCATTTTCTTAGTTTAGACATGCTTTGTGTGAATGCCACCTGTTTAGTGTCTAATTACCATATATGTGAATTATGCAATGCCGTCTTGTTGCAAGACATTATATATGTGAATTATGCAATGTTATCTTGTTGCAAGGCATTATGTATGTGAATTATGCAATGCCATGCTGTTTAGGCAAGCGTCATATATGTGAATTATATCATGCCGTCCTTTTTTTGTATTTCTCATTGCTTTTGTCGACAATGTTTGTTTATTCAACTGCTCTTCCTGTTCATCAGCCATTTGAATTGGTGATGGAGAAATCTGGAGTGAAAACAAGGTCTTGAGCGGACAATGCTACTCGTGAAGCAGATATCTTGCTGGTTCTGAGATAGCTCTTCAGAGGAGGATTTAGAGGCAGATGACTAGTCCTACTATCCCCCGTGAGGTGTATGCTCAAACTTGGCAGGGTTATATTACTCATATAATGCATATGTTGTATTGCAATGCTTAGTTTTTACATCATATACACAATATTGAATGCCATCTCCTTAGCTGACACATCATATATGCGATTGCCCTCTGCTCACTTCCTTAGTATATAAATCATATATTTGAATTATGTCATGCCATGATGTTTACATAGACAACATGTATCTGAATTATGGCATGCCAACCCATTTTCTAAAGACATAATATAGTTATATCATCTCATCCTGTTTACATAGTCATCATATTATAAATTATGTCATTCTATCCGTGAATTATATCATGCCATCATGTTTCCATCGACGGCATGTTTGTGATTTATGGCAGGCCAACCACTTTAATAGACACATCGTACAATTATATCATGTCATCCTATTTACATAGTCATCATATTTTGAAGTATGTCATTCTATCCTGTTTAGTTAGCCATCATACATGTGAAATTGTGTCATGCTATCCAGTTTAATTAGCCATCATATATGTGAAATTATGTCCTACTATTCTGTTTGCTTAGACAACATAAATGTGAATTATTTCATCCCTGTTTTCTTCCCTACTATCCATTGCACCTGTCTATCTTACAATGTCTGTACATTCAATTACTTTTCTTGTTTATCAGCCATTTCAATTGCAGGGAGTGATGGCAGTATCTGTGGGAGTAAAAACACGGTCTTCAGAAAAGATCATGCTGCCTGTTTATGCAGATAGAACCATGGTTGTACTTGCCTAAGAACCAGCCCCACCACACATAACCCACACTCATGCAGATTGTACCCCTACCCAGTTGGACAGGGAACCAGCTACACCCGTTCTAACCCCAACCCCAGCAGATAGACACCCAGTTCTCGTTGACACAGCACCGTCTCCGCCACAGAGCACCCAAACACGAGCAGTTAGTAAGGCAACTGCAGTGCCCAAATCACGAGGACCACCACTCCGAACCCGAAGTCAACGCTTAAAGCAGAAGAAGAATTGTTCTCAGGTCAGGTTCTGTAGCTATGGTTCATACTACTTTGCTCTTGCATCACTGTATTTACTAATACCAACTAATTTCAAATTTGAAGGATGCAATTGAAACTCCAATGGCGCAACAGGTATGTTTTAAAATTGTTTCTTCAACGTGTTTGGATGTTTGCTGTTGTAACTTGCTCTATGTTGATTTCAGTTTCAATTGAATAAACAGTTATGTTCTCATGCCATGCACATTACAAGTGTTGTTATTGCTGTGTAGTTTCCCACACTTATATTCTGTCTATGCTGCTTTGTCTTAAATAGATATGATTCGAACTGTATCTATCTTGATTTGGCAACATAAACTAGAATGATATAGACCATACAGTGGCCATACTACATAGATATATGTTTGTTTCATGCTGTTATCCTGTCCACCTTACTACTAAACTGGTTTACCAAAATGATTTTCAAATACTACATTGTAAACCCGAGACTCCCTGAGATGTGTTTGTTTGTTTATCTTTTAGAACGCGAATAAAATATTGGAGAAGAGTACCCTGTTATGCAATGGTAAAGGAAGTAATGCAGATAAGGTTCAAGATAGTGAGACATCCCTGTTGGTCTCCAAGAAAGCTGATAAAAACTATATTGAAGACACTGAGACAACCCCAAAGTCCTGTCTTGATGTAGTGTTCGAGTTACTGGGCTACCACTTCTTGGCACCAGCTCTTGAACTCGTTGCTGAATCAGTTCGGCTTCTTGAGTCTCAACTTCAAGTTGAAAGACATCGATCGATGTTATCGCGACAGAAGTCAAGGATCGAGGAAGTCCTGCAGAATTCAGATGCATACTTTCGGTGCAACAAAATATTTGGAGGACTTAAGCGCCAAACAAGAGAAAGTTAATAAGCTTGCCAAGCATCTTGCCGACATTATGGGTACCGGGATATTGTTTCTTGAGCTCTTGATTGGTTTCAGTTCGGACTTGTTTTGTTCTTGCGTTTATATGTTTGTTGTGTTCCTATATTTGCACCGGTGGCGAACTTTGATGCCCAAAGGATGTAATATGTAATAGCCGTGATAGCCTAGCGTAAGTTGCTTGCTTATTTATTTCCTTGTTGTCTTGTTTATTTGTTTGCTTGTAGTCATTGCAGTTCTTTTCCGCTGTTTGCTAGTGGCTGCAATAACCTATTTTCTAAAACTAGGCCACAATAACCATGGGCTAATATTTACTATAGTGACACTGGGCCTCCTACGGGTCAGAGAAAGCGATGGGCCTTCTACGGGCCAGAAAGCGATGAGCCTTCTACGGGTCGTAGAAACAGTGGGCCTTCTACGGGTCGTAGAAACAATGGGCCTTCTACGGGCCATAGAAACAATGGGCCTTCTATGGGTCGTATCATCAATGGGCCTTATACGAGCCGTATGATCGATTGGCCAAACATGGGCCAAACAGACCGCATTATGGCCGTAAACGGACTAGAGTTGGAATCTTCTGTTCATGGGCCGACCATAACGGACCATCGTTAATAGGCCGTATTTGATGACGCTATGAAAACGCCCAACGCCTTAACGGACCACAAACGGGCCGATCAGTAACCACGGGCTGAATTTGGCCCATAAGCGAAAAATGACGATGTGGGGCCGTAAGTAAACGAATCTTGAAAATGAGCCCAAGAATAAATGGGCTTTGAGAAGGCCGAAGATAACATGGGCTGAAACGCCCAACGGAATAACGGGCCGTTAATGGGTATAAAGTGATACATTTGTTCATTACGGGCCGGTTCACCACGGCCGTTAATGGGTGTAAAGTGATACACTGTTCATTACGGGCCAATTTCACCACGGGCCGTTAATAGGCCAAGAGTTACATAGGGCCTCATATGGGCCGAAATACGTCATGGGCCATACATGGGCCAGAAGTGAAAACGGGCTGGGATCATATTGGATGGCTCAGATGACGCTACTGGGCCTAATTTGGATAGCGCGTAACGGGGCTTGAGTTAGCGGGCAGTAAATGGGCTATATGCGAACAGGCCGTTAATAGGCTTTCCATGGGCCGGCCCGCCACCTTTTGACCAAGTCAAACGGGTCGGCCTTTTCACAGGAATGGGCCTCTGTTGGGCCGTGCCACGTGTCCACATATCATAGGCGCCTTCTGTCCAATGAGTGGATGACATCTGTCCTAGCGATGAGCCGACACGTGTTTCCTCCAGCCAATGATGATTTTACACGTGGAAAATCCCCATTGGTCGGGGCTGTTAACGGGTTATCGGATCCAAAACCCGACCCGATAGCTTAACGGCTTCCGTTACGGTGGATGCCACGTGTCGGTCACCCTTGACGAAAGCGCTTCTGTGACGCGCGATTTATCGTCATGGAAGTGGACACTTCGTGATGATAATTTTGGTAATGTCATGGAACACTTCTCTGACAAAGACAGTATGACTATCTTGATTACGTCATAAAATCGTCATGGATGTACATGCATGACAAAAAACGCGACCTACTGTGACAAACACGTATCATCACGGAAGTGTATTTTTTTTGTAGTGTGACATGATGTAGAGGGATAAACTCATGCAATATGATATAAACCCCATCTTGTTATCCTCGATGGCAACAATACAATACGTGCCTTGCTGCCCCTCATCATCACGGGAAAGGACACGGCAAGATTGAACCCAAAGCTAAGCACTTCTCCCATTGCAAGAAAGATCAATCTAGTAGGCCAAACCAAACTGATAATTCGAAGAGACTTGCAAAGATAACCAATCACACATAAAAGAATTCAGAAGATTCAAATATTGTTCATAGATAAACTTGATCATAAACCCACAATTCATCGGTCTCAACAAACACACCGCAAAAGAAGATTACATTGAATAGAACTCCACGAGAGAGGGGGAGAACATTGTATTGAGATCAAAAAAGAGGAAGCCATCTAGCTAATAACTATGGACCCGAAGGTCTGAAGTAAACTACTCACACATCATCGGAGAGGCTATGGTGTTGATGTAGAAGTCCTCCGTGATCGATGCCCCCTCCGACGGAGCTCCGGGACAGGCCCCAAGATGGGTTCTCACGGGTACAGAAGGTTGCGGCGGTCGAATTAGGTTTTTGGCTCCGTATCTGGTAGTTTGGGGGTACGTAGGTATATATAGGAGTAAGGAGTACGTCGGTGGAGCAACGTGGGGCCCATGAGGGTGGAGGGCGCGCCCAGGGGGGTAGGCGCGCCCCCTACCTCGTGGCTTCCTGGTAGCTTTCTTGACGTAGGGTCCAAGTCCTCTGGATCATGTTCGTTCCGAAAATCACGTTCCCGAAGGTTTCATTCCGTTTGGACTCCGTTTGATATTCTTTTTCTGCGAAACTCAAAATAGGCAAAAATAGCAATTACAGGCTGGGCCTCCGGTTAATAGGTTAGTCCCAAAATAATATAAAAGTGTATAATAAAGCCCAATAGTGTCCAAAACAGAAGATAATATAGCATGGAGCAATCAAAAATTATAGATACGTTGGAGACGTATCAGTGGCCACGGTGATGATGAAGTTATCGGTGTAGGGCTTCGCCTAAGGACTACGACGATATGACCGAGGTGTGTAACTGTGGAGGGGGGCACCGCACACGGCTAAAAGAAGACTTGGTGTACCTTTGGGGTGCCCCCCTCCCATGTATATAAAGGAGGGGGGAAGAGGAGGCCGGCCCTAGAGGGGGCGCGCCAAGGGGGGAGTCCTACTTGGACTCCCGGTCCAAGTAGGATTCGCCCCACCCTTTCCTATTCACACTAGGAGAAGGAGGGAAGGAGGAAGAGGAGAGAAGGAAGGTGGGGGCGCCGCCCCCACCCCTTGTCCAATTCGGATTGGCAAGGGGGCGCGCCACCTCCTGGCCGGCCCTCTCTCTTCTCCACTAAGGCTCATGGTGGCCATTAACCTTCGGGGGGGGGGTTCCGAAACCCCTGATACTCTGAAACTTATCTGAAACGACCCGAACCATTCCGGTGTCCGAATGTAACCTTCCAATATATGAATATTTACCTCTTGACCATTTCGAGATTCCTCGTCATGTCCGTGATCTCATCAGGGACTCCGAACAAACTTCGATTCATCAAATCATATAACTCATAATACAAATCGTCATCGAACGTTAAACATGCGGACCCTACGGGTTCGGGAACTATGTAGACATGACCGAGACACATCTCCGGTCGATAACCAATAGCGGAACCTGGATGCTCATATTGGTTCCTACATATTCTACGAAGATCTTTATCGGTCAAACCGCATAGCAACATACGTTGTTCCCTTTGTCATCGGTATGTTACTTGCCCGAGATTCAATCGTCGGTATCATCATACCTGGTTCAATCTCGTTACCGACAAGTCTCTTTACTCGTTCTGTAATGCATCATCCCGTGATTAACTCATTAGTCACATTGCTTGCAAGGCTCATAGTGATGTGCATTGCCGAGAGGGCCCAGAGATACCTCTCTGATACACGGAGTGACAAATCCTAATCTTGATCTATGCCAACTCAACAAACACCTTCGGAGACACATGTAGAGCATCTTTATAATCACCCAGTTACGTTGTGATGTTTGATAGCACACAAAGTGTTCCTCCGGTATTCGGGAGTTGCATAATCCCATAGTCAGAGGAATATGTATAAGTCATGAAGAAAGCAATAGCAATAAAGCTAAACAATCATTATGCTAAGCTAACGGATGGGTCTTGTCCATCACATCATTCTCTAATGATGTGATTCCATTCATCAAATGACAATACATGTCTATGGTTAGGAAACTTAAACATCTTTGATTAACGAGCTATTTAAGTAGAGGCATACTAGGGACACTCTGTTTGTCTATGTATTCACACATGTACCAAGTTTTCGGTTAATACAATTCTAGCATGAATAATAAACATTTATCATGATATAAGGATATATAAATAACAACTTTATTATTGCCTCTAGGGCATATTTCCTTCAGTCTCCCAGTTGCACTAGAGTCAATAATCTAGTTCACATCGCCATGTAATTTACCACCAATAGTTCACATCGTCCTGTGTTTTAACAGTCTATAGTTCACATCGCCATGTGACCAATACCCAAAGGTTTTACTAGAGTCAATAATCTAGTTCACATCGCCATGTGATTAACACCCAAAGAGTACTAAGGTGTGATCATGTTTTGCTTGTGAGAGAAGTTTAGTCAACGGGTCTGCTACATTCAGATCCATATATATTTTGCAAATTTCTATGTCTACAATGCTCACCATGGAGCTACTCTAGCTAATTGCTCCCACTTTCAATATGTATCCAGATTGAGACTTAGAGTCATCCGGATCAATGTCAAAGCTTGCATCGATGTAACCCTTTACGATGAACTTTTTTTCACCTCCATAAATGAGAAACATATCCTTAGTCCTTTTCAGGTATTTTAGGATGTTCTTGACCGCTGTCTAGTGATCCACTCCTAGATTACTTTGGTACCTCCCTGCTAAACTAATAGCAAGGCACACATCAGGTCTGATACATAACATTGCATACATGATAGAACCTATGGTTGAGGCATAGGGGATGACTTTCATTTTCTCTCTATCTTCTGCATTGGTTGGGCATTGAGTCTGACTGAACTTCACACCTTGTAACACAGGCAAGAACCCTTTCTTTGCTTCATCCATTTTGAACTCCTTCAAAATTTTATCAAGGTATGTGCTTTGTGAAAGTCCAATTAAGCGTCTTGATCTATCTCTATAGATCTTGATGCCCAATATATAAGCAACTTCACCGAGGTCCTTCATTGAAAAATTCTTATTCAGGTATCCTTTTATGCTATCAGAAATTATGTATTATTTCCAATCAACAATATGTCATCCACATATAATATTAGAAATGCTACAGAGCTCCCACTCACTTTCTTGTAAATACAGGCTTCTCCAAAAGTCTGTATAAAACCATATGCTTTGATCACACTGTTAAAGCGTATATTCCAACTCCGAGAGGCTTGCACCAGTCCACAAATGGATCGCTGGAGCTTGCACACTTTGTTAGCACCTTTAGGATGCAAAACCTTCTGGTTGCACCATATACAACTCTTCTTTAAGATATCCATTAAGGAATGCAGTTTTGACATCCATTTGCCAAATTTCATAATCATAAAATGTGGCAATTGCTAACATGGTTGATACGTTAACATATCTATAATTTTTATTATGCCATGCTATTATATTATCTGTTTTGGATGTTTAATGGGCTTTATTATGCACTTTTATATTATTTTTGGGACTAACCTATTAACCAAAGGCCAAGTGCAAATTGTTGTTTTTTTGCCTATTTCAGTGTTTCGCAGAAAAGGAATATCGAACGGAGTCCAAACGGAATGAAACCTTCGAGAGAGCTATTTTTGGAACAAACGCAATCCAGGAGACTTGGAGTGGACGTCAAGAAAGAAACGAGGAGGCCACGAGGCAGGAGGGTGCGCCCCCACCCTCGTTGGCCCCTTGTGGCTCCACCGGCCTACTTCTTTTGCCTATATATACTAATATACCCTGAAAACATCCGAGAGCACCACGAAACCCTATTTCCACCGCCGCAACCTTCTGTACCCGGGAGATCCCATCTTGGAGCCTTTTCCGGTGCTCCGCCGGAGGGGGAATCGATCATGGAGGGCTTCTACATCAACACCATAGCCTCTCCGATGATGTGTGAGTAGTTTACCGCAGACCTTCGGGTCCATAGTTATTAGCTAGATGGCATCTTCTCTCTCTTTGGATCTCAATACAAAGTTCTCCTCGATCTTCTTGGAGATCTATTCGATGTAATTATTTTTGCGGTGTGTTTGTCGAGATCCGATGAATTGTGGGTTTATGATCAAGATTATCTATGAACAATATTTTGAATCTTCTCTGAATTCTTATATGCATGATTTAATTATCTTTGCAAGTCTCTTCGAATTATCAGTTTGGTTTGGCCTACTAGATTGATCTTTCTTGCAATGGGAGAAGTTCTTAGCTTTGGGTTCAATCTCGCAGTGTCCTTTCCCAAAGGATGTTAGGGCAGCAAGGCACGTATTGTATTGTTGCCATCGAGGATAAAAAGATGGGGTTTATATCATATTGCTTGAGTTTATCCCTCTACATCATGTCATCTTGCCTAATGTGTTACTCTGTTCATATGAACTTAATACTCTAGATGCATGCCGGATAGCGGTCGATGTGTGGAGTAATAGTAGTAGATGCAAAATCGTTTCGGTCTACTTGTCACGGACGTGATGCCTATATACATGATCATGCCTAGATATTCTCATAACTATGCGCTTTTCTATCAATTGCTCGACAATAATTCGTTCACCCACCGTAAATTATGCTATCTTGAGAGAAGCCACTAGTGAAACCTATGGCCCCCGGGTCTATCTTCCATCATATTATTTTCCTATCAATTTACTATTCCTTCCGTCTTCTATTTTGCAATCTTTACTTCCCAATCTATATCATAAAAATACCAAAAAAATTATCTTATTATCTCTATCAGATCTCACTTTTGCAAGTGGTTGTGAAGGGATTGACAACCCCTTTATCGCGTTGGTTGCAAGGTTCTTATTCGTTTGTGTAGGTGCGAGGTGACTTGTGTGTAGTCTCCTACTAGATTGATACCTTGGTTCTCAAAACTGAGGGAAATACTTACGCTACTTCGCCGCATCACCCTTTCCTCTTCAAGGGAAAACCAACGCATGCTCAAGAGGTAGCAATGATTTGGACAAACTTAAGCATCGCTACGGGTGATAAAGTCTCATCGTAGTCAACTCCTTGAACTTGTCGAAAACCTTTTGCAACAAGTCGAGCTTTGTAGACAGTAACATTACCGTCAGCGTCAGTCTTCTTCTTGAAGATCCATTTATTCTCTATGGCTTGCCGATCATTGGGCAAGTCAACCAAAGTCCATACTTTGTTCTCATACATGGATCCCATCTCAGATTTCATGACCTCAAGCCATTTCGCGGAATCTGGGCTCATCATCTCTTCCTCATAGTTCGTAGGTTCGTCATGGTCAAGTAACATGACCTCCAGAACAAGATTACCATACCACTCTGGTGCGGATCGTACTCTGGTTGACCTACGAGGTTCGGTAGTAACTTGATCAGAATTTTCATGATCATCATCATTAGCTACTTCACTAATTGGTGTAGGAATTACTGGAACTGATTTCTATGATGAACTACTTTCCAATTCAGGAGAAGGTACAATTACCTCATAAAGTTCTACTTTCCTCCCACTCACTTCTTTCGAGAGAAACTCCTTCTCTAGAAAGGATCCATTCTTAGCAACGAATATCTTGCCTTCGGATCTGTGATAGAAGGCGTACCCAGCAGTTTCCTTTGGCTATCCTATGAAGACACATTTCTCCGATTTGGGTTCGAGCTTATCAGGTTGAAGCTTTTTTACATAAGCATCGCAGCCCCAAACTTTAAGAAATGACAGCTTAGATTTCTTGCCAAGCCACAGTTCATATGGTGTCGTCTCAACGGATTTAGATGGTGCCCTATTTAACGTGAATGCAGCCGTCTCTAAAGCATAACCCCAAAATGATAGCGGTAAATCAATAAGAGACATCATAGATCGCACCATATCTAATAAAGTACGGTTACGACGTTCGGACACACCATTACGTTGTGGTGTTCCAGGTGGCGTGAGTTGCAAAACTATTCGCATTGTTTCAAATGAAGACCAAACTCATAACTCAAATATTCACCTCCATGATCACATCGTAGAAACTTTAATTTCTTGTTACGATGATTTTCCACTTCACTCTGAAATTCTTTGAACTTTTCAAATGTTTCAGACTTATGTTTCATCAAGTAGATATACCCATATCTGCTCAAATCATCTGTGATGGTCAGAAAATAACAATACCCGCCGCGAGCCTCCACACTCATTGGACCGCATACATTAGCATGTATTATTTCCAACAAGTCAGTTGCTCGCTCCATTGTTCCGGAGAACGGAGTCTTAGTCATCTTGCCCATGAGGCATGGTTCGCAAGCATCAAGTGATTCCAAAAGTCCATCAGCATGGAGTTTCTTCATGTGTTTTACACCAATATGACCTAAACAGCAGTGCCATAAATAAGTTGCACTATCATTATTAACCTTGCATCTTTTGGCTTAAATATTATGAATATGTGTATCACTACAATCGAGATTCAACAAAAAGAGACCACTCATCAAGGGTGCATGACCATAAAAGATATTACTCATATAAATAGAACAACCTTTATTCTCTGATTTAAATGAATAACCGTCTCGCATCAAACAAGATCCAAATATAATGTTCATGCTTAACGCTGGCACCAAATAACAATTATTCAGGTCCAAAACTAATCCCGACGGTAGATGTAGAGGTAGCGTGCCGACCGCGATCACATCGAATTTGGAACCATTTCCCACGCGCATCGTCACCTCGTCCTTAGCCAATCTTCGTTTAATCCGTAGCCCCTGTTTCGAGTTGCAAATAAGAGCAACAAAACCAGCATCAAATACCTAGGTGCTATTACGAGCATTAGTAAGGTACACATCAATAACATGTATATCAAATATACCTTTCACTTTGCCATCTTTCTTATCCGCCAAATACTTGGGGCAGTTCCGCTTCCAGTGACCAGTCCCTTTGCAGTAGAAGCACTCGGTCCTCGTGCTTAGGTCCAGACTTGGGCTTCTTCACTTGAGCAGCAACTTGCTTGCCGTTCTTCTTGAAGTTCCCCTTCTTCCCTTTGCCCTTCTTCTTGAAACTAGAGGTCTTGTTAACCATCAACACTTGATGCTCCTTCTTGATTTCTACCTCCGCAGCCTTTAGCATCGCGAAGAGCTCGGGAATTGTCTTATCTATCCCTTGCATATTATAGTTCATCATGAAGCTTTTGTAGCTTGGTGGCATTGATTGAAGAACTCTGTCAATGACACTGTCATCAGGAAGATTAACTCCTAGTTGAGTGAAGTGGTTGTGGTACCCAGACATTCTGACGGCTCCTTTGATTCAAAAGAATTACATAGGATATTTGGAGGGTTAGAATCCTTAGGATTTTTTCCTACGGCTGTCCTTTGATTCAAAGGATTGAATCCTATAGGATTTTTTCCTATGGAATCAAGTGTACTATATTTCATTGGAAATCAAGTATCCACTTCAACCTCTTTTTACAATTCCTTTGCTTTTCCTGTGACATCAAACCCTCTATGCTAATCCTATAGGATTCAAATGGACATGCCACTCAAATCCTGTGTTTTCCTATTCCTACGTTCTGAAAATCCTGCAAATCAAAGAGGGCCTGAGTATATGTTCACTGACAGAACTATTCTCCTCCATCTTGCAGCTATAGAACTTATTGGAGACTTCATATCTCTCAATTCGGGCATTTGCTTGAAATGTTAACTTCAACTCCTGGAACATCTCATATGATTTATGACGTTCAAAACGTCGTTGAAGTCTCGATTTTAAGCCATAAAGCATGGCACACTGAACTATCGAGTAGTCATCAACTTTGCTCTGCCAAACGTTCACAGTTTCTGGAGTTGCTCCTGCAGTGGGTCTTGCACCTAGCGGTGCTTCCAGGTCGTAATTCTTCTGTGCAGCAATGAGGATAATCCTCAAGTTACGGACCCAGTCCATGTAGTTGCTACCATCATCTTTCAACTTAGCTTTCTCTAGAACGCATTAAAATACAAGGGAACGGTAGCACGGGCCATTGATCTATAACAACATAGACATGCAAAATACTATCAGGTACTAAGTTCATGATAAATTAAAGTTCAATTAATCATATTACTTAAGAACTCCCACTTAGATAGACATCCCTCTAGTCATCTAAATGATCACGTGATCCATATCAACTAAACCATGTCTGGTCATCACGTGAGATGGAGTAGTTTTCAATGGTGAACATCACTATGTTGATCATATCTACTATATGATTCATGTTCGACCTTTCGGTCTCAGTGTTCCGAGGCCATATCTGCATATGCTAGGCTCGTCAAGTTTAACCCGAGTATTCTGCGTGTGCAAAACTGGCTTGCACCCGTTGTATGTGAACGTAGAGCTTATCACACCCGATCATCACGTGGTGTCTCGTCACGACGAACTGTAGCAACGGTGCATACTCAGGGAGAACACTTATACCTTGAAATTTAGTGAGAGATCATCTTATAATGCTACCGCCATGCTAAGAAAAATAAGATGCATAAAGGGTAAACATCACATGCTATCAATAATAAGTGATATGATATGGCCATCATCATCTTGTTCCTTTGATCTCCATCTCCAAAGCACCGTCATGATCACCATCGTCACCGGCTTGACACCTTGATCTCCATCGTAGCATCGTTGTTGTCTCGCCAACTATTGCCTCTACGACTATCGCTACCGCTTAGTGATAAAGTAAAGCAATTACATGGCAATTGTATTTCATACAATAAAGCGACAACCATATGGCCTGCCAGTTGCCGATAACTGTTAAAATACATGATCATCTCATACAACAATTTATAACTCATCATGTCATCACATCACAACAAGCCCTGCAAAAACAAGTTAGACGTCCTCTACTTTGTTGTTGCAAGTTTTACGTGGCTGCCACGGGCTTCTAGCAAGATCCATTCTTACCTACGCATCAAAACCATAATGATTTTTCGTCAAGTGTGATGTTTTAACCTTCAACAAGGACCGGGCGTAGTCAAACTTGATTCAACTAAAGTTGGAGAAATAGACACCCGCTAGCCACCTGTGTGCAAAGCACGTTGGTAGAACCAGTCTCATGAATGCGGTCATGTAATGTCGGTCCGGGCCGCTTCATCCAACAATACCGCCGAATCAAAGTAAGACGTTGCTGGTAAGCAGTATGACTATTATCGCCCACAACTCTTTGTGTTTTACTCATGCATATAACATCTACGCATAAACCAGGCTCTGATGCCATTGTTGGGGAACGCAGTATTTCAAAAAATTTACCTACGATCACGCAAGATCTATCTAGGAGATGCATAGCAACGAGGCGGGAGAGTGTGTCCACGTACCCTCGTAGACTGAAAGCGGAAGCGTTTAGTAACGCGGCTGATGTAGTCGAACTTCTTCGCGATCCAACCGATCCAAGTACTGAACGTACGACACCTCCGTGTTCAGCACATGTCAGCATGATGACGTCCCTAGAGCTCTTGATCCAGTTGAGGCCGAGGGAGAGTTTCTTCAACATGATGGCGTGGCGACGGTGATGATGAAGTTACCAGCGCAGGGCTTCGCCTAGGCACTACGATGATATGACCGAGGTGTGTAACTGTGGAGGGGGCACCGCACACGGCTGAGAGAAGACTTGGTGTACCTTTGGGGTGCCCCCTTCCACGTATATAAAGGAGGGGGAAGAGGAGGTCGGCCCTAGAGGGGGCACACCAAGGGGGTAGTCCTACTTGGACTCCTGGTCCAAGTAGGATTCGCCCCTTTCCTATTCCAACTAGGGGAAGGAGGGAAGGAGGAAGAGGAGAGAAGGAAGGAGGGGGGCGCCACCCCACCCCTTGTCCAATTCGGATTGTCAAGGGGGGGCACCTCCTGGCTAGCCCTCTCTCTTCTCCACTAAGGCCCATGGTGGCCCATTAAACTCCCGGGGCGGTTCCGGTAACCCCCGGTACTCCAAAACTTATCTGAAATGACCCAAACCATTCCGGTGTCCGAATGTAACCTTCCAATATATGAATCTTTATCTCTCGACCATTTCGAGACTCCTCGTCATGTCCGTGATCTCATACGGGACTCCAAACAAACTTAGGTTCATCGAATCATATAACTCATAATAATAATCATCATCGAACGTTAAGCGTGCGCACCCTACGGGTTCGAGAACTATGTAGACATGACCAAGACACATCTCCGGTCAATAACCAATAGCAGAACCTGGATGCTCATATTGGTTCCTACATATTCTACGAAGATCTTTATCGGTCAAACCGCATAACAACATACGTTGTTCCCTTTGTCATCGGTATGTTACTTGCCCGAGATTCGATCGTCGGTATCATCATACCTTGTTCAATCTCGTTACCGGCAAGTCTCTTTACTCGTTCTGTAATGCATCATCCCGTGATTAACTCATTAGTCACATTGCTTGCAAGGCTCATAGTGATGTGCATTACCGAGAGGGCCCAGAGATACCTCTCCGATACACGGAGTGACAAATCCTAATCTTGATCTATGCCAACTCAACAAACACCTTCGGAGACACATGTAGAGCATTTTATTAATCACCCAGTTACGTTGTGACGTTTGATAGCACACAAAGTGTTCCTCCAGTATTTGGGAGTTGCATAATCTCATAGTCCGAGGAATATGTATAAGTCATGAAGAAAGCAATAGCAATAAAACTAAACAATCATTATGCTAAGCTAATGGATGGGTCTTGACCATCACATCATTCTCTAATGATGTGATCCCCTTCATCAAATGACAACACATGTCTATGGTTAGGAAACTTCACCATCTTTGATTAACGAGCTAGTCAAGTAGAGGCATACTAGGGACACTCTGTTTGTTTATGTATTCACACATGTACCAAGTTTCCGGTTAATACAATTCTACCATGAATTATAAACATTTATCATGATATAAGGAAATATAAATAACAACTTTATTATTGCCTCTAGGGCATATTTCCTTCAGAATAATCATCACACCGCCACCGGTGGTCCTCCTTCCGGATAGGGGATCGAGCTTGTCTTCCATCCATCCGAGTGATGGTCCTCTGGATAGCGGCCTGGCGATGATGTCATGATGCTAGGATGGGAACTCGCCCCGGTATCAGACTCCGGGACGCCAGCCAGTCAGAAGACTACGAGATGAGCTCCTTCTGAGCGACTGCCGCCTTCAGGAAGGTGGACATTTGTTGAATCTCGTTTGCGACAACTCCATCTCTATGCTGCTGGATAGCATCAGCCAGCCTGGTCGCTACCCGAACATTATCAATCAGGGTTCGAAGGATTTGGAGGTCGCTTGGGCCTCCGACTACGAAGTTATTGTTCAAATCTCGTCCTCTTCGAATGACTGAAGGGTCGTTGGGGCGCTGTGGCCGACTGTTGTCCAGCATTTCCTTCTCGCGGATGATCAGGTTGTACTCAATTTGAGCCAACCAGGCGCACTCTGCCAGTGTCTCATGACGTGCGGCCTCAAGGGCCCTTTCAGCCGGTGAATCACCTGGAATGGGGGTGTGAAGGATCCTCTTGGCCGTCTCCTGCTGTTCTCGGGTGGTTGGGTCCTCATCAGTTGTGCCCCCAACGTCGTGCTCGAGTTGGCCATAGTATTATTACCACGAATCGGCTTTGGCGGTGGCATGCAAGCCATGAAGACTTCCGCTGTAGACGCATGTGATCCGCAACTCTCTTCTCCCTCGAAGGAGGACTCCAAGAAAGGATAAATGGATTCAGAGTCCATCATGCCCACCCTGCTCGCGAGATGATGTAACTGAGGATGAGATTTGCCGAATCGCTTCCGGTGACGACGCGGCGCTAGCTACGCCGACTAGTATGATGATGGGAGCTGCAAGCCCAACACTCCCGAGTCGGTTGCTCGGTAGTGGATGGTCCCACGAGTTGACAGGTCGGCACTGTTCTGTGTGGCATCGGGATGTCATGTCGAACCGTCAATGGGGGCCTCAAGGACCCTGAAGCGAATGCTGCCAGTCATAATCGAGGACGTCGAAGCTAAACGAGCCATATCATCGTTAGACGCTTCCCCCACGGTAGGCGTCAACTGTCGTGGATGTAAACCTGACAATACTAGAGGGGTATGAATGTAGAGGCAAATGTATCTAGCGAATGATGAGGTAGGGAGTATGCTTAAGGATTTATACAGGTTCGGGCCCTCTACGGCGAAGGTAATATCCTACTCCTGCAGTGCCCTTTTCTCCTGGCGTAAGGTACCAATGTGAGTTTGTTCAACCTTCAGCCCAGGGCTTCTCTAGTCGCTTATATAGAGTGCGCCAGGTAGGGGTACATACTGGGATGGTATTAATGCTATTCATCACTTTTGGTGTGGCTGACTATTTCATGGCGTTTACTACTGGTAACTGCCGTATTTAACTAGATCATTCCACCGTTGGGTAACATCCACTATTATGACATCGTGGCCGAGACTTAACCTAGGTAGCCACCGATTGATGACATAGCCTACTACCGCCTTTGTCTCTGACCGAGTGCCCGGTGGTCAATAGTCGGGTGGCTTGGTATTCAACTGTTGGGACAATGTGGTCTCATGCCACCCTCCTTTTCTTTGATGGGCCAACGATTGAGCCCCTTGGTCCATTGCTTTTTGGACCTTATTTTATACGAGACTTGGGCCACTGATGGGCCAATCATATACTTGGGCCTACCCCATATTTGTAACCCCGACAACTGAAATAGGAAGCGATTTTTTCGATTTCGGTCCCGGTTCTTTCGGTTTGGTACATCAGTTCTCGGTTAATATGCCCATCCGTACTGGCAGCCGGAGGCCATCATGGGCTAGATTCGGTAGGAGGACGACATGGAAGTTGAGTACGGGGCCACCAGATCGGAGTCAGAAACCATCGAGGTGCACACACCACCGCCACCGCCTACCACCGCCTCGCTGCCCCTGCGACCGAGGAGGACGACCAGTACCTCCTGACATCACCCACCAGTCGTAGTCGCCGCCATGGAGCCAGAGCACCTCGAGGGAGGCCGAGGCTACTAGATCCTGGCCGCCACCTTACTTGGCAGTTGCACGGCACACCGGCGGCGACTATAGGGTTGGCCGCCCGAGTCGCCCCGTGGGGGCGGGAGGGGGTGGATCGGATTCTCATAGTTGTAGTACTATTAACATACTCCCTCCTTCCACTTATATAGGGCCTAATACATTTTTTGATATTACCTTTGACCACGGGTTAGCACATTGTGATATATGACATGCATGTTACATAAAGATACCATCGAATTCATATGTGAAAGAATTTCTAATGATATAATTTTTATATCATACATCTCATGTATAAATAATTTTATCATTGGTCAAAGGCTACCTCGAAAGACGTCCTATATATATATGGAAGGAGGGAGTAAGAAATTTTGCAAAGAAGCTTTTAATAATCGATTATCCTCCAACTAAGATTATCCAAATGAGGAACCACATTATGAGCTTGAAGCAAAATGAGAATGATCATCTTGCTCAATACAGGGAGTACTCATTTTGCTCCGAGTGTTACAAATTCAGAGGTAGCTACACGCCTACACGTGACATTGGCATAGCATGGCATGCATCATGCATGCATCCGCGCGTGCAGGATTGCATAGACATGTGCTAAACCGGTCCCCCGTGGGAGAGCACGGCGGCCGGTTCCCGACGACGACACCCCGCAAGCCAGCTGCAAGGAGATCCATGGAAGGGAATGGAACCGCCAGCTCCATCGCGCACAGTGCCATAGCCTACCTGCGTAAAGTTCGAGGTTTGACTTTGCACGGGCGGCCCATTGATTAGCCTCTCGGCGCGACGCTCCCGATCGACGCAAATCAAATCAGGCGCGGCGTCCCACACCATTTACGCTTCGCTTCTCGTCTTCCTCGCTCGTGTCTCCCATCGCCCGTATCTTCACCTGGTCAACCACATTGTTTTTTACAGGAGTATACTACTCCCTCCGTCCTAAAATACATTTCATTAAAATGGACAAAAATAGATGTATCTAGAACTAAAATACATCTAAATACATTCTATTTTATTTATTTTGATGATAAGTATTTCTGGACGGAGGGAGTAGTAAGTACCGTGGACGTTTGGTGGGCGTTGGTCGACCAATGAATTGCACTGTTGCAGAGTCAACATTCACAACGCTACTGTAGTGTAGTACTGGGTCATTTTTGAACGTCTAAAAACATGGCTAAAGTCTTTTTTATTTGAGAATTGAAACGAAACCGACAAGACATTAGTACTCAATATGGCAAAAGTTTCAATTAATGGTGTGCAAATATGGCTAAATTTTCGCTGCCTTAAAATGTGAATATATATGAATACAGCGGCGACACGAAGTATTGCCGGGTGGACGGGCTGTCGGGCCATTTCAGCGCCCCAAGGAAGGCGGCACACGCATCAAACTTCGGTTTTACTACTGCTACAGCATCATCACAACCGAGCCAGTGCATGCGCATCGCGCATGTAGCTGTTTCCCCAAGAAACTCGACGCCTCTCTCTAACCTCCCGTTGCCTATAAATACGTTCTTCCTGCTCATGTGTTGACCATTGCAGCAAGTAAGCGAGAGGGAAGAGATTAGAAGAGAGCAACTGTTCTCCTCTTTGGTGAGAGAGGGTCGACGATGCATCCAAGAAGCGCGGCCACGGTGCGGGTCTGCCTTGTATGCCTTGCTCTCCTGCTGCTGACCCGAGATGCCCACTCCAGGAATCTCGTAGGGGCGGTGGTGCAGCAGGAGAAGCACAAGCAGAGCCATGGCGGCCACGGCGCAGCCACCCTGGTGAGCAAACGACTTCTCCCTGAACCGTTTCCGTAGTTGCTTGCTTTACAAGCACGCATGCAGCATGCATATGCCTTGAGAACAGCAGATGGTATATGCATATTCTTCTTGTCTCTGTTGCCCGGAGCAGCAACACCATTCTTGATGCGATGGTCTGACATGCATGCATCCTCATGCTTCTTGATTATCTAGGCAAGCATATATAAACATGCAAGTTGAGTCTATAGCTGTATAACTCTTTTTTTCTCCCCGGATGCTTTGCAATCTATTATAACTGACGTGCTCGTGTGATTTTGATCGAGCTGCAGGAACCGCCCGTTGAGGAAGGGAGCAACGCAGGTGCCGAGAGGGGACAGCTGCAGCGTGATCCGACGAAATGGGAGGAGATCCACACGGATTACATCTACACCCAAGACGTCAAATACCCGTGACACTATGAGTCGCTCGTGTTTAGTACTAGTAGTATTAGCTCCTGTGGTCGTTTGGACAGGACGGATTAGTATGGGATTTGTCCTTCAGTTTTGGGCCTTTGAGCCAATCACAAACTAATCCCTCCTCTGTTAGAAGCATGTAGTCAGTGGTGTACTGTATAATTACTTCAGTCTAGCTTTGGCACACCCTTTAATTACTTAGTTAATTAATATATGTATAATTACTGGTACAATCCTGGTAAATTTGGCAGGCGATGCTCCCCTTTCAGTGGAAGCACAGATCTTAAAGCCCATCCTTCAAGACTTGACCTGTGCAAAACCAGTGAAAACTTCTGTGTTTTAGTAATAACAGTACAACTCAGAATTGGTGTAAAGTTATTTTTCGTGCGAAGCAGAAATCTTGTGCTTACTAATTTACAAGCTTTCTCCGTTTCTGAAATCATGTTAAGCGCTAGAGCTCCTAGTCCCCGCATAGCGCGGGTGTGACTATGGCCCTGTTTGTTTCAGCTTCGCTTGGATTTTATCACATGTGGATTCGCTTCACTGGCGAATCTGATTCTGAGAATCAGCTTCACCATCGAAGTACACTTTGAGGTGCTTCAGAAAATTGCACTAAAAATGGTTCAAATCCAGATTCGGCTTCACTGGCAGAGCTGATTTCAAATAGATGTTGGTTTTAGATTCCAGATTCGGCTTCACTGACAAAGTTGAATCTACTCCCAGAATCCAAAACAAACAGGGCCTATGTCTAGCTTCACAGGAGACATTAATCATGTACTTGGAAAAATGTTAAATGTGTGCATAAAAGTATTTCCTCATGTATACACAAAATGTATCATGTGTGCGGAAAAAGTAGACATCCAAACATATATATTTTGAAAATAGTTAATTATGTATTTGCAAAATATGAAGCGTGTGTATATAAATTTTTAACATGTATAAAAAAGTATCAGATGTAAAAGAAAATTGTATGATGTGTCCAAAAAATTTAGATATCAAAACATATTTTTTTAAAACGTGTAAGAAAAATGTAGACATGTGTGGAAAAAAAGAAAAGGAAAAGAAAGAAAACCAGATAAAGAAACAAAGAAAACAAGAAAACTAGAAAACCAGAGAAAAGTAGTGCAAAAGATAAAAGGAAACAAATAAACCCAAAAACCGAGATAGAAACAAAGAGAACCATAGAAAACAAAGAGAAAAGGAAGAATACAAAACTCTGTGAAAACCAAGAAGGAATTGAAGAAAACCATTAAAAAAAACTTAAGTTATAATGAAGGGAAAAATAAAAACCAAACAAAACTGATGAAATAAGAAAAAACCAGAGAAAAAAGAAAACAAAGAAAGGAAAGGAAACCGGATAAAACCTACAGCGAAGCGAACCAACGCTAATTGGCCAACCAATATAAACGCACCTTCAGCGAGAGGAGTTTCCACCCTCGACGAGAGAACCTACCGCCTAGCTATAAGCGTGGCACGAGGGCAGCAAAACGCGCACCTCCACATCTCCTACCCACCCCCCTAGATTCGGCTTCACCGACAAAGCTGAATCTACTCCCGAATCCAAACAAACAGGGCCTATGTCTAGCTTCACAGGAGACAGATTCAGCTCTCGACTTAAGGAGCTTGTGAATGGGCCGGTCCAACTAGCGCCTGCCTAAACGAAGTCGGGCCAACGCAGGGAGGCCAATGTGTCCCCCACACACACACACACACACACCCCACCCTTATCATAAATCAAAAATATGTATATTACAAAAATTAACATAATTTTAAAAAATTCCAATCGTGTATTTGAAAAATATTAAATGTGTATAGAAGAAATATTTCCGTTGTTCACAGAAAATGTAGAATATGTATGAAAACAGTATACATAAAAAATATAAGTTTTCAAAAAGTTAATCATGTACTTGGAAAATTGTTAAATGTGTGCATAAAAGTGTTTCCTCATGTATACACAAAATGTATCATGTGTGCGGAAAAAGTAGACATCCAAACATATATATTTTGAAAATAGTTAATTATGTATTTGCAAAATATGAAACGTGTGTCTATAAATTTTTAACATGTATAAAAAAAGTATCAGATGTATAAGAAAATTGTACGATGTGTCCAAAAAAAATAGATATCAAAACATATTTTCCTTAAACGTGTAAGAAAAATGTAGACATGTGTGGAAAAAAAGAAAAGGAAAAGAAAGAGAACCAGATAAAGAAACAAAAAGAACAAGAAAACTAGGAAACCAGAGAAAAGTAGTGCAAAAGATAAAAGGAAACAAATAAACCCAAAAAACCGAGATAGAAACAAAGAGAACCATAGAAAAACAAAGAGAAAAAGGAAGAATACAAAAACTCTGTGAAAACCAAGAAGGAATTGAAGAAAACCATTAAAAAAACTTAAGTTATAATGAGGGGAAAAATAAAAACCAAACAAAACTGATGAAATAAGAAAAAGAACCAGAGAAA
Source organism: Aegilops longissima (assembly GCA_021605205.1). NCBI lineage: Eukaryota > Viridiplantae > Streptophyta > Magnoliopsida > Poales > Poaceae > Aegilops > Aegilops longissima. The sequence goes on from CM038682.1 coordinate 634,873,897, forward strand.
AAAAAAGAAAACAAAGAAAGGAAAGGAAACCGGATAAAACCTACAGCGAGCGAACCAACGCTAATTGGCCAGCCAATATAAACGCACCCTTCAGCGAGAGGAGTTTCCACCCTTGACGCGAGAGAACCTACCGTCTAGCTATAAGCGTGGCACGAGGGCAGCAAAACGCGCACCTCCACATCTCCTACCCACCCCCCAGATTCGGCTTCACTGACAAAGCTGAATCTACTCCCAGAATCCGAAACAAACAGGGCCTATGTCTAGCTTCACAGGAGACAGATTCAGCTCTCGACTTAAGGAGCTTGTGAATGGGCCGGTCCAACTAGCGTCTGCCTAAACGAGTCGGGCCAACGTGCAGGAGGCCAATGTGTCCCCCCCCCCCCCCACACACACACACCCCACCCCTTATCATAAATCAAAATATGTATATTACAAAAAATTAACATAATTTTTTAAAAATTCCAATCGTGTATTTGAAAAATATTAAATGTGTATAGAAGAAATATTTCCGTTGTTCACAGAAAATGTAGAATATGTATGAAAACAGTATACATAAAAAAAATAAGTTTTCAAAAATGTTAATCATGTACTTGGAAAATTGTTAAATGTGTGCATAAAAGTGTTTCCTCATGTATACACAAAATGTATCATGTGTGCGGAAAAAGTAGACATCCAAACATATATATTTTGAAAATAGTTAATTATGTATTTGCAAAATATGAAACGTGTGTATATAAATTTTTAACATGTATAAAAAAGTATCAGATGTATAAGAAAATTGTACGATGTGTCCAAAAAATTAGATATCAAAACATATTTTTTTAAACGTAAGAAAAATGTAGACATGTGTGGAAAAAAAGAAAAGGAAAAGAAAGAGAACCAGATAAAGAAACAAAGAAAACAAGAAAACTAGAAAACCAGAGAAAAGTAGTGCAAAAGATAAAAGGAAACAAATAAACCCAAAAAACCGAGATAGAAACAAAGAGAACCATAGAAAAACAAAGAGAAAAAGGAAGAATACAAAAACTCTGTGAAAACCAAGAAGGAATTGAAGAAAACCATTAAAAAAAACTTAAGTTATAATGAAGGGAAAAATAAAAACCAAACAAAACTGATGAAATAAGAAAAAAAACCAGAGAAAAAAAAGAAAACAAAGAAAGGAAAGGAAACCGGATAAAACCTACAGCGAGCGAACCAACGCTAATTGGCCAACCAATATAAACGCACCCTTCAGCGAGAGGAGTTTCCACCCTCGACGCGAGAGAACCTACCGTCTAGCTATAAGCGTGGCACGAGGGCAGCAAAACGCGCACCTCCACATCTCCTACCCCCCAAGCGCTTTAGGCCAGACCATTGTGGACCGGGGGCCCTGCTTTTTATTTTCTATTTTTTCGTTTTTGTTTTTATTTTGCTTGTTGGAAAGTGTTTGGGTTTCCAAAAAAAAAATCTACATTTCAAAAACAGTTCAGAAACTTGAATTTTTTTCAAATTTCATAAATGTTTCAGCTTTGAAAAAATGCTCTTGAGTTTAAAGAAGGTTACTGGATATGAAAAAATGTTCTTCAATATAAACAATATTATTTTCAATATGTTCACGAATTCAAAATAAATTCCTGGATTTCAAACAATGTTCACAAATTAAAACAAACACGCAGTTCAGAAAAGTTCGCACATTTTAGTAATGTTCACAATTTTTTAAAGTTCCTGTATATCAATAAGGATTCAAAATTTATAAAAATATTCCTGAATTTAGAAAATATGCCTACATTTGTAAAAAATCATGAATTACTAAAAATTATAAAATTCCAAAATATTGAATAATTGAAAATGTACCCAAAATTTTAAAATGTCCTAAAATTATAGGAAATGTTCTCAGATTTGAAAAAAGTTTCTACACATAAAGAATTTTACTAAACTCAAAAACTGTTTGAGTATCATTTTCAAAAATGAATATTATAAAAATAACAAACACATAAAGAAAAACTGATTCAGGGAAGGTTTTCCCAAAATAGGTGAGGAGGAAATTGGGAATTGGCCGATCCATATAGAAGGCATAGTCGCCAGGATCTGTTTGTTTGGTGAGTATTCCCAGAAAACCCTATTTGCCACTCTTTGCGACAAGTTGTTGCTGTTTCGCAGAAGCGAGCGAGCATCTGTGTTCCTGTACTAGTTTTTTCTTTTGCAGTTTCTTTTCATTTTTTATACTTCTCTTGTTTTTTGTTTTTTGTTTCATTTTTGCGTTTCTTTTTTTATTACTAGCCTTTTTTAATTTTCTTTCTCATTTCCTTTCTTCCTTTTCAAAGCTATTTTCTGTTTTTCAAAAAATGTTCTGAAATTTCCAAATTTTGTTCACATTTTGAAATGTTTCTGTTTTAAAATATTGTTCAGAAATTCCAAAATAGTTTAGAATTTCAAATTTTGTTTGCATATTTTAAAAATGTTGAAAATTGAAAAAGTTTAGAATTTCAAAAAATGCATTTTAAAATTTTGTTCAAAAACTAAAGATTCAAAGATTTTAAAAATCCAGTTTTCCAAAAGTTGTTCAGAAATTAAAATATATCCGGAACTTCAAGAAATATTCTTGTTTTCCAAATTTGTTCACAAATTCAACAAATGTTACATTTTCAAAATTTGTTCACAAATTCAAATTTTTTTTCATGTTTTCAAAAATTGTTCGCCAATTCAAAAAATGTTCAGGAAAATTTCGATTTTTTTTCGTTTTGTAAAGAATTTGTAATTTCAAAAAAAGTTCACGTTTACACTTTTGTTCTTGTTTTTCAAAAAATGTTTAGAAAAGATTTTTTTAGAAATTTTGCAAACTGGTTTTGAAGTTTTGTCGCCATTGGTAGTTTCTTTAAGTTTCACGTTGTAATTCTTTCACTAGGGCGAGCCAGTCCTGGTGGCTAGCGCGGCGTGTGCATGTATAGGTGGTGGGTTCGATGTGTATCGCTAGTTGTTTTTGCGATTTTTACCTCGCGAAGCGGAGCCACCGTATGTGGCCGGCCCAGGTAAGCTACGCTCTGTGTGAAACCATGACTCCTTGCCGCAATAAGCGGTATATAGGAGGTCCCAGTATTTCCTGCCCTACACGGGGAATAGGACCCGCTGTTAAGCATTAAGCCCCAGTTGCACACGCGTGGAATAGGACCCGCTGGTTCTTGCAACTGGGGCTTAACGGCGAGTCATATTCTCTGCCTGTCTACTGGTAGTTTTGAAGTCTACTGGACCGTCTTTTGAAGTATTCCGGTTGTTTTCAGCCCTTTTTTATGTCCCCGGACAGTGTACTAACCGAACAGTAAACATCTGTACCGATATAAAAAGAATCACGAGAGCAGATCCAACAAATTCTAGGCATCAAACCATGTCAATCACATGACTGAGGCTACTCCAATCATAGTGCTCAACACGTACGCAATTACTAGTAGTAAATAGAAGGGCGTGTGTGCTATGTATCCAAACGGTAATAACTGACGCTAAATATGAAACTGCTACTCAAGCACACAATCATGCTAGTTATCGTTCCGTGTCTGCTTTCTCCGAGTCGCCGAGCCGAGAGGCAACGAGCCAACGAGAGTACATGACCGTACCGTGTGATCACACTCCATCCGTTCCGATGAACAAGGTGTATTTCGTTTCCTTAAGGCTGGTTATAGTAGGAGTAACATAAATAGTAACATAGATGCCACATAAGCAAAAATGATGATGTGTCAAGTAGTTAATGAGAGAGAGACAAATAGAGAATATAATACGTTACCATCACCTAATGGCTCCCAATGCTAAATGAGTCACAAGAATAAATGAAGTGATGCATGACACTACATATCGTATAGAGTTATTATGATAAATGTCTATATTGTTTTCTACAAACTTGGTCAAACTTTACGAAATTTGACTTCAGTCAACTCTAATATGCAGAGTAAATAAAAATAGAGGGAGTATATGTTACTACCCACTATAGAGGTAGTAACATAGCCTAGTAACATATACATGTTACTAGTTTAAGTTACTCCCCACTATGACCAGCCTAAGGCAAGACTTTGAGCAATAATTACTCTTTTAATACTCGCATAGTAGCATGAAATACACAGGTGCACGGGTAGTTAAACTGTGTGCTGCGCGTCCGCAATATCTCGACCATGTGCTGCTGAAGATGTGGGACCGCTTCATACCAAACCACAAAAGGTTCAAACAATAAGTGCGCACTACTGCCTGCGAAGCAAACAGGAGCACGAGTAACACCTTTTGAGGCAGCACAGGCATCATCCACACCACACCTCACCAAACAACACGATGGCGCGCCTGGAAGCCGCTCCTGGGCACACGATCGGGACGTGCAACATCGACATGTATAACATGCAAGAACAAATTCCGGTGCCCCCGTCACTCTCCCTCAGGCCTCAGGCATGCATGCGGCTTCGCCCCCTTTCCCCATCTCCCTTTCGCATGCATGAAGAAGACCCGGTTACTGGCAGCACACAAACCACACATCGAGTCGCCAACCAAAGCCACCGTCGATATCTATCTATCTATCCTGCTAACAACACCACTGCTGGGTAGTATTGACCTAGAAATAGCCGTACGTAGGGTGAGCAGGACGAACGCGACAGACTGACAGGCGAATGTGTATGGCGTGATCATTTATTCTCCGAGCAGTGCTCGTCGAGCCGCCGCATCGCAATCGCGGCTTTTGCCGGATCGTCGTGACTCGTGATAGTGACGCTTCTTCGATCTGTCAAAGATCGGGCACTACCAGCGGCCGGCTCCTTTCGACGTGCTCCACTACGCACCAAACAAATGGATTTTCTCTCAGTATTTTGCTTGCCAATAGCCACCCTTGAGCATTGAGCACCATGTAATCATGGGATGTTGGGGTATTTGGTCGGTTAGAAATGATAAAATTTTTAGACATGCTGCCTCTCATGTTCAGGGATGGTGCTATTATCTTCAGAAAAGGCTCAAAGCAGTGCGAATCAGAGCAAAACAAGCTAAAGCGCGAAGGATCAGAACTTGGATAGAACAGCACTGTTAATTTATATGTTTCACCTTTATCAAAAATTTTACATGTTTCACAAAACTGTATTGGTTGAAGTTAGGCATGCGTTTGATGTAATTTATGTAAATATTCATTATTATTAATGAAAATACTGTAGAACAATTGTTCTACGGTCAATGCTTCAAAAAAAGATTGAGCACCATGTAGCGAATCGCTTCGCCCTCGTCTATATCTAATTTTTTTCTGCCAAAGCGCCAAGCATTCGGATAATGTCCTCCCTGAGAAGACAGAGATCGTTGTTTACGGACACTATTTCCGTTTGAGATGACAGGTGGAGATATGTGAACCTCGTGAATATATGCTCGACCATATCAGAGAGATATACCTCCTTTGGTATTTATTTTTCTTTCTTACGGAGAGGACTTGTCGTTCTTGAAACATGTCCCGCTTCGAAAAATTATTTATTGTTTGTTCTCTTCCTGGTAGGGTGCCATCCCGTTCTCTGGGAAAGTGATGCAAAATCTAACAAATCATGCTTAATTAACTTCTGGATGATCTCAAGAGCCGGTCGAATCCGCGGATTTAACAAGTCATATGCGCCTGGCTTATTCTTTCTTCCGGGATGGTTATGCACAATTTCATTTTATTTGCAAAGGTTAGACTAATTTAATAATCAACTTCTTAATAAAGATTTTTTTTGCGGGAAACTTGTTACTTGCAAAGCAGTCATTAAGTTTTACCTTGGTACCTGTAATTCGAGTTTGTGGCCTTGTATTAAGGAATGGAGGGAGTAATAAAGTTAGAGTAGCTTGTCTAAGACCATATGGTTTCTTCATAAGAATCGAAGAGGGAGGTCTTTGTTTCGCTAAAAAAATGTTAATAAAGTTAGCATCATATCTAGAGATTGGGTGATGGCTAACATAAGCGTCGTGCGGATTTGGCTAACTGCGGAGCACATACTGGACGCGTAAAAAACAAAAGTTGTCCCCCACACATCTTAGCGATTCTTGAATTACAATGCGAAGCGAAGTGGATTAGCTTTCTAAAATCTGGTGCAATGCAGTAAGAAAATTAAAGTGTAGTGTAACATGCCACCCCCTTTATAGATACATAGTGCAAAGTGGAACCATTATTTGTTCTCTTCCTTTTAGGGCGACATTCCATTCCCTGGTAAAGTGATGCGAGAATGTTATATATCATTTTTTATTTTTACTTTTGCTCATAAATAGTTTGAATTGCTTACCACATGTGTCATGCGGTTATATATCATTTTTAATTAACTTTTGATTTTCTAAAAAGTCAGATAAACCCACAGATTCAACTATGGTAGGAATGCGGGTTATTCTTTCTTCCCAAATGGTTAGGCTTAATTTTACTTTTCCAAAAGAGGCAAACTTATTTATTTCAATCATCACTAACTCTTACTAAAAGTTAATGTAGCACCATATTTAGAGACTAGGTTAGAGCTGACATAAGGTGCAATGTGTAGGAGAGTTAAAAATCTAATGCAACATGTAACCCCTTTATGAATACATGGTGCAAAGTTGATGCTTCCCCCCCGGAAAACATTAAAGATACGCAGATGCCACAAGACACACACAATCACTCCTATGAACAATCACACACTATGGCCTTGTGAGCATCTTTGAGAGACTGAGCTGCTATTTCTTTGTGTTAGTGAGGTCATCATGGGCACCTCGTCATCAAAGGGCATGTTATAGCAGTAAAAAAACAGCGTAAAAAGTCTTATAGGACTCCAAATAATATGGGGACGAACCCCCAAAAAAAATCAAGGACGAGTGCTAAATATATGATTTGAACTCGGGTGGTTGGTTCCATTCCCAAGGAAACTAAACCTTTAAGCTCTGCTGATCAGTCCATGCCACAAAGTGGAATTCACTTTGTGATTAACTAGATAAGATTCCGCTTAGAAAAATGATTAGACCAGTCTTATGTTTTGTTCCTGCTAGGGTGTCATCCCATTCTCTGGTAGAGACGTAAAGATACGCAAGCATCAAGCAAATCACGTCTAGTGAACCTTTGATTTTTTTTGAAAAGAAGGGTTACCCGGCCTCTGCGTCAAATGATGCATGCAGTCATCTTTGTTAAAATGTTCAACAGAGTCTGACAAAGCAGATATATGGATCGACCCAAAACCACCTTCCTCGCTATCTCAATTGCTCCACCTATAAGTCTGATGGAGTGCACTGGCGCATCCACGCACGCCATCTAATCCTATGGCCTCACCATGCTGCCCCACGACGAGTCGAGAGCACCAACCGATCTAGTAGCCCCTCAGCGTGCACCGCATGCGCATGCGCTAGAATCCACCGTCCCCATCTTCCGCCATCCCATCTCCAGGAGAGATCAATGCATAGGCCTTGCCGGGCCTAACTGCCGTCGACGCCACCATGATGCCAGACGGTGCCACAACCCTACACATGTCCATCAACACACGTTCAACGTCGGGACCCCGCTGCGCTACGCCGCCGAGGCCCATCATCACCGACACGGTAGATGCCACATCGCACCACCTCATGGCCCCTCCTGTCAGCACCTGCTCCAAGACAATGCCCCCAGGAGGGAGAACGTCACCGAAGGCTTCGTCGTCGTCCGATCCAGGAGACCCAGATCTAGAGTTTCCCTCGAAGCAGCTCAAGCAATGTGACGCAGACTGCTACAACTAAGCCTCGACAAGGAGACGACGTCAACAACGCTGTCATCGTCCGCTAAGACCGACGTAGGCGTGAATTTCACCGGCGGTCGTACCACCCTGACCCGGAGCTGACTGGTCGAAACTCCAAGGACCGCCACTGTTCCGTCACCCTGGCCCGAGCACAGCCCCCGGCCACCATCGCCCATAGGACAGTACCAGCTGCCGGCCTGTGCGTTCTGCAGCCCGCGCCGGCAAGTGCCATATGACAGCGGATCTGGCCCCTCCACACACTGCCGCGACCGCCAACACGGTCGTCTGCCGCTGCACCCGTATAATTAAGGCTCCACGCCGCCGCCCACGCCAGGCAGGCTTTGCCCGCCAACGCACCTAGGCGGCAGCTATGGAAGAGGAAGGTCGGGGCCCGGCGGCGGTGGGTGGCCTCCCCTTTCGCTCGCGAGAGCACAAGGGGAGGGAGATCCTATTTTTTCGGCTGGGGTCTCTTCATCTTGGTGTCTAATCAGTGAACCTTTGGATAATCTGAAGGGCCGGAGGAATCCGCATATGTAACTAGTGGTGTGCTGTGCTTTGGGGTTATTCTATCTTCTAGAATGGTTAAACCAACTTAATCATTACACTCAACAAAGTTATCTGATAATTCACCAGTAAAAAAAAGGGTTAGCCACCAATTCACCTCGCTTTAGAGCAACTCTAATGGGACGACCCATTTCGTCCGTCCGCGTCTGTTTGGGCCGGCGCGGACAAAGGTGGCGGCCCAATGCGGCGACCCAAACGGACGTGCGTCCGTTTTTCGTCCGCGGGCGACCCATTCCCGGGCCAATTTTGAGCCTGATTTACGTCGGCGCGGACACGAGACGGACGCGCGCGCGCCTACTCTTCTCCCTGGGCCCGCCGGTCGGTGGCAGCCACCACCATTTCCCCCTCATTTTCCCCAAAAACGCTCCCGTCCGCGCGCGCTCGCTCCCGCCCCAACCATGGACGACGCCATCGATCTTGACCTCGACCTCGACGCCGCCACCGGCCTCGCCTCCCTCGCCTCGTCCAGCACCTTCGTCCCCTCCGGGAAAGGCAAGCCTCGTGCCCCGCGCAAGACCGCCGCCAAGCCGAAGAAGGCGCTGACGCCCGAACAGCGGGCAAGCGAGTTGGCCAAGAGGAAGGGCCGGAGGCACGCCGCGGACACGAGGGATGAGGCCGCCGTGGCCGCTGCGCAGCAGGAGTTCACCAATGCCCGCGTCGCGGTGGCAACGAGGGAGGCGCTCTACATGCTAGGGGTAAACCCTAGCCAGCACAGCCTCGTCCAAGCCGCCGTCGCCGCGGCCAGCACCGGCTCGTCGGCGTTTCCTCGATGGTGCTGCCGAGTCACCCAGCGTCGGCTTGCAACCCGTCCCGGCTTCCACGCCTACCCACAGCCTCCCGCCTCTCGGGAGTGCTCACCCGACGTGAGCGTGGTCGCGCCTTCCACGCCTGCGCCGGCGCCCATTGACCTGAACGCCACCCCGGTGGTTGGTGGCTCATTGTCCGGTGGCACGAGGAAACGCGCGCGGCAGACGCCGGCCGGCGGGCTCCCAGACGCCCGTAACCTGTTCGAGGGAATGCCGTCCGCCGTTGATGAGGACTTCATGCAAAACCTCATCTTCGAGGCCGGTGCGCCAGGCGCTGGCTACGATCCCGACGAGACACAAAGCCAGGACGGCCGCGGGGCGTTCACGCCGGCTGCTGGCTATGATCCCAACCAGGCGACCTTCATGCGTGATCAGGTCGACGTCGACCTGGATGGCTTCCCCCTCGACCACGAGTTCCCGGACGACTACGGGCAAGAGGAAGAGGACGAGTGCGACATCGACGTGGATCCTTTGTTCGAGGACGAGCTCGCCAACCAAGCCGCCGGTGCTAAGCCCAAGCGCAAGAGCAAGCGTACGAAGGCGTACACGGCGGCCGAGGACAAGCTTCTTTGCGAGTGTTGGCGAGACATTGGACAAGACCTGAAGACGGGCGCCGAGCAAAAGCATTCGACCTTTTGGACTCGTGTGCACCGAGAGTTCCATGAGCACAACAAGTTTCCACCTTACCAATTTGTGAGCACGCGCGGGTGGGTCTCCATTTCCAAGCGGTGGAGGGTGATCCAACAAGAGTGCATCAAGTTTTGCGCCACCCTTGAGAGCGTCAAGGCCCGCCCCGTGAGCGGCATCGGCATGCAAGACATGATATGATAGCAAGCAAGCCACCCTCTTTTGTGTCATCAAGATCATCCTTGCTATCACTTGCCCATATGCTTGCATGGAGACATTTTGTAGGCATTTCAAGATTTGGAGGCATTCAAGTTTCAACACAATGGCAAGTGCTTCAACCTCTCCCATTGCTATCGGGTCATCAAGGACCAAGAGAAGTTCAAGGCACAATATGCCGCACTCAAGGCACGCGGGGGAAAGAAAGTCATGGAGGATGTTGGGGAGGGCGAGCCGGCACGGCCGCGGGGGAAGACCAACTCCAAGAAGGAGGATAAGCGAGATGCGGCCACCAACGCCTTGATCGCAAGCGTGGACGGCATGATGAATAAGAAGGACTCAAGGGAGGAGGAGCGCCGGCGTTTCAAGGCGGAGCAAATGGATGCTTTCATGGAGATCCAAAGGAGGAGGCTTGATCTTGACGCCGAGAAGCAAGCCAAGATGTTCGAGCTCGAGGCGGAGAAGCAAGCCAGGATGCTAGAGATCGAGGCCGCCAACGCCAAGACCAAGGCGAAAGAAGTGGCTCTTGCGAGCATGAAGACCGGGGTGGAGATCATGAAGGTGGATCTCAACACCGTGTCGCCAAGGAAGAGGCCATGGTTCGAGAGATGCAGGCCGACATGCTTAAGTTCGCCGACGAGTGATCTATGGCAGCGAGGGCCATCTTTTTTGTATGCCGGCATGACCACGGATGCCGAGATGGCGTGGTCGAACTCAAGTTCCACCCTTTTTGTGTGCCGCATGTGTAAGCCGCCGTGGTGCGAAAAGCGCCAAGAATGAACTGTGTTGATATTTTCTGAAGCCGGCATTGTATGTCGGCGCTGGCATGATGCCGGCATAAGACATGGCCACTGGCATGATTGGCCGCGGGCCCTTTTTATTTAAAAGTTGATTGCGGGCATGAAATGAATCGGCGCGTTGGACGAATTGCCGACCCAAATGCAAAACTGGGCGGACGTCGGGCAGACGGCCGACCCAAACGGACAAAAAGCGGACAAATACGCCGTCCGTTTGGGTCGGCCCGTTGGAGTTGCTCTTACTTTTGCCCGGGCCGCCATCACCAAGTAATCTAATCTAGTAGTGCGCTCGCCGGACACATCATCGCGAGAGTGGATTTGCATGCGTGATGTCAAAAGCTGGAAACAACATACAACTGCTCCACAAAGGTGACGACGACGTCTTCCATCTCTTGCTAGCCCTTCTTCGCACCTCTGGGAAATGGCGACACGATCGTCAATTCGGGACGACGCCAGGTCGCGCAGCAGCACCGGCGGTCGATCCGTGCGCGCGCGACCACCTTTTCCCCGTTTTTCTCGTCTCTTTCACATCAGCTCGAGCCTGAAGACATGCACACATGCACCACACGGCACGCATCGTAGTAGGCCTAGTAGTAGTGGTCGATTTCTCACGAGAATCCAGCTAGCAAGCAACCACCGATCTAGGTAGCCGGCGACCAGCTAGCAGGACGGGCGGAGGTCCAAGGCGGCTAGCAATGCGTTTTAGACCCTGTTTGTTTCATAAGTCTTAGGACTTTTTTAAGTCCCAATTTATAAGTCATAAGTCCCTATTTATTTGTTTACAGGGACTTATAAGTCCCGACTCCCTGTCTGTTTGTTTACAGGAATTTATAAGTCCATGTTGCACCGCTGCAACGAGGCTCAGGAGAGGGCCTGTCCGGTGATTGAAGGCACCGCTGCAACGAACCGAGGCAGAACAAACCGAGGCGAGGCGGCGACGGGGCGACGACGGGGCGAGAGGCGGGCGGCGCGGGGCGAGAGGCGGGCGAGAGGCGGGCGGCGACGGGCGGCGACGGACGAGAGGCGGGCGGCGACGGGCGGCGAACCGAGGCGGGCGGCGACGGGCGAGAGGCGGGCGGCGACAGGCGGCGAACCGAGGCGGGCGGCGATGGGGCGAGAGGCGGGGCAGTGACGGGGCGGGCGACGGGGCGTGCGGGGAACGAGCCTGGAGCGAATAAGTCCTAAGTTCCTCCCTGAGAGTCTTATTTAATAAGTCTTAAATCATTACAATAAGTCCCAATAAGTCCTTTATGTTTGGTTTAGGTGGGACTTATAGGGATTTTTTTAAGTCCCTAAACCAATAAGTCCTTGAAAACAAACACCCTTTTATTGCTTGCTAATACTACGCGGCCGGCAGCAGCGAAATTCCAGCTGTGGATAGCCATTTCTAGCCAGCGGCTTGCCTCCTTCGAGACCCGCACACGGCAGGGCAGCTGGCTTCCTTGTCGATGAATCTGGATGGATGATTGAATGCGCGCGGCGATTCGACCGCGGGTGGGGGAGGCGTAAAGCGGCCTGCCAGTGCCGGTGCCAGCCAGCTCGGTCGATCGGTTCATGCATGCGTGACGATGACGCCGCGTTCTGGTATATCCTTTGATTGCCATGCTCCGTCGGCTAGCGTTCCAGGAGTTTGCTTTTGGCTCGTCCATCACCAGCCCCAGACTATCACCTCATCAAAAAGGAAAAAGAAAAGCAGCCTCGGTCGATAGATCTTATGGCGATGGCATGGAGCGCATTGAGTGGGAGACACGGGTTGTGCACGTCCGATAAGTGTCCTACGCACGCACGGCACGGCGGAGGGTGCATGTGTTGATTCTCTCCGGCCGGACGCGGCGAAGAGGAAACGGATCAGCACGTGCCCACAGCGTATGCGCATGTGGGCCATGTGCTTGATTAGTGATTATGTGATCAGTCCGCTCTAAGTCAACTTTGATTCACTTTAGTGATTTATAAAACTCGGTTAGGTCGATTTTTTGATTGTTCATTCTTTTGACAAGATTTCTTCTGTATTTTTTTCCTTTTTGAGCAAACCATGCTTTATTAATCAAAGTTCACCATAAGGGGGATATAGTTTAAATCATGGGATTGGTCAAGATTTTGTTCTGCTTTTTTCTCTTTTGTGTTTCATGACTTTTTGACTGAAATTTTCATTTGCCCCTGTTAGGAGCCAGTCAATTTATCTATTGGCTTGAAGCATGTTAGAGCATCTACAACTGGACATAGCAAATATGACCTCTTAAACGTCCGCGGACGCGCACAGACAGTGATCGGGCGTGTCTGTTTTGAGCCCCTATTTGTTCGTCCACGCAGCCATACTCTTTTTTTTTCTCATATGCCCGGTCACTTGCACGTGATTGGAGGAGATGAAGAGAGAGAAATAAAAGAATGAATAAAGAAAGAGTAAAGGTGGTTCGGGTGGGGCCGCATCCTATGTGGCAGAATGACCGGGCGCATCCGCGAGCCCTCATATCCTCCTCATATTTGAGATGGATATGAAGGTCCGCGGATAGCTCGAACGTATAGGAATGATATGAGGGGTCCGGTTGGGCAACGTTTTTTCTTCTCTCTCATGTCCGTTCACTGATCAGGTGTATTCGCAGGCGTATGAGCGATGGTTTGAGGTGTCCGGCTGTAGATGCTCTTACTTTGCCATTTTTAATGCATTTTTCTTTTTTTTCCTTTTTCTTTGTTAGTCGGTTTTCTTTGTTCTTTTATAATATATTGGGAAGTTGGGTGAGTGTAAATGTATGCATATGAATATAATAGAATATGCCAAATATTTGCACGACAATATGATTATTCTTTCCATAATATAAAATGTGCAACAGTGCAATGTTCTGTGCTATTTTTTAAGTTCTATTTATTATCTATTTTCGCCAATGCAGTATTAGTGTCACGAGTTAATACTTTCTTAGAAAATCATTTTTTTATTTTAGATTCTTTTATTTTCTTTCTTCTTTAAGGTTTATACCAATGGCACTAATTCTTTCCTTAGAAAATTTCTTACTTCTAGAAATTCCACTATTATATGCTTATTATTGCATATTACGGAAATCACAATTAATATGTAAATTGAGTACATTTTCTTTCTTCTTAAAGGGTAACACTAATGGCGCTTAATTCAGTCTTTCTTAAAGAGCTTCATTTTTATGTGTGAAAGTATACACATAAGTACTATACAATACATATGTAAAATATACTAGAGTGCTAAAATTGCACTACTTAATGTTTTCTTTTATGTATTACTATTTTAGTGCAATGTTGTGTGTAATTTTGTTATTTAGTTTTTATTTGTTTCTTCTTAAAGAGTAATACCAATGCCACTAATTCATTTATCCTTTGAAAATTTTATTATTTATTTTGTTTTTCTTCTTAAATGTACACCAATGCGATTATTCATTACTCAATGGGAAAATTCATTTTATGATAATTTTAGTTTTATTTCATTTTCTTTCTTCTTAATGGTAATATTAATGCCACCAATTCATTATTTCTTAGGAAACTTCTTATTTGTGAAAACTCTACAATTTATATACTTATCCTTGCATGTTATTGACATGCAATTCATGAGTAATTTTGGTCATTATTTTTTTATTTTTATTCTTAAAGAGTAATATCAATGCCACTAAGAATTCTTCCTTAGAAAAGTTCATTATTCTGATTTTGTTTAGTTCTATTCCATTTTATGTCATTTTGAAAGATAACAGCAACGCACAAATTCTTTGTTTCTTAGTAAAACTTTTTTTCAAGAAAGGATCCACTATTATATACTTATCCTTGCATATTATAAAAAAAGAAAAAATCATGTTTAAATTCTGTGCAAATATTATCATTATTTGTTTTATTTTTTTCTTCTTAATGGTCAATACCGATGCCACTAATTCATTACTCCTTAGAAAAATATTTTCTGAAAATCCTCAATTCCTAATCTTGCATATTATGTAAAACTCAACTTGGTTAAATTGTATGCAAAATTTTCGATTCTTTGTTTTAGTTTTCTTATTTTCTTTCTTACCAATGCCCCTAATTCATTCCTTCTTGGAGAACTTATTTTATACTTAAAATTACGATTTATATGCTTACTCCTGTATATTACCAAAAAAACATAATTTATGCGTAAATTGTGTGCAATTTTTTTCATTATTTCTTTTCTTTTATTTTATTTCTACTTGAAGGATAATACATAACCACTAATTCATTATTCTTTGGAAAACTTAATTGTTTTCTTTATCCTTTTAGTAGTAGTGTAGGGAAATAAGAAGGCTAGAGAAAGTATAAGTTTTGATGTTATGTTATGTTACACATAGTTTTATCATATTGTTTTCTGTTTTGAATTTGCATTTTTTTAATTTAGGGTTAATCCACTCATAAAAGGAAATGTGTTCTTCATTATTTTCCTTTGTTCAAAATTTCTATCAAGGGGCCCTAAACTTGATCTCTAGCAAAAACAGCTAAACAATGGCTAGCTTTATTCTGGGTTCTAGAAATACAAACTATGCGATTCTGCCTTAGACTCAAAAGATATTTGATCTCCTGCACAATAGGAGCATAGACAGAACGATCTGCGTCCATGCATGAGATCATGGACACTGCCTCCATAGAATCCATCTCCACAACAATCGGGAGATCACTTCGTTGAATAGCCAAAGAAAATCCCTCCATGCAAGCACATAGCTCCGCTTCAGCGATCGCGACACGAGAACAGCCCCTGCAGGCTGAGAAGTTAATGTTTCAAGATGATCTCTCAAGATCATTCCAGCTCCGCTACTTCCGGCGATATAAAGGATCCATCCGTATTAAGTTTGTTCCATCCCGTGTCCGCGGACTCCATTTCCTATCGACAAGATCCTTCCTACCCTCACTACTCGCCAGGTTTATCATATATGATGCAAGTTTTACCTTTTGCGGGTCTACATGGGGTGTAGTTTGATGCCAATGAGGGAATCCACATAACTCAAGAAACCTCACCGAGGCCTCCATGGGGGTGCAATCTTACCATGAACTATTTCATTCCTTATAAACCATGCTCGCTGTAACACCATCATGATCATCATCCGCCAACCTCGCTCAAAGGGGCCAAAACCTGAAGTAGCCACTCCTTCCCACTATTTATCATCCCTCCAGTACCGGAATCGCCCACACTTCGTACATCGCAAGGTATAGATCGCGTCCAAACCGACATCGGACAAACGGATGATAGTTATCTTCTTCCTCCATCCCACGCACAGGCAGTAACTCAAGGTTTCAAGGCCAATTCTATGTTTCCTCCGCCATGTCGGGAGTGAGTTAGTGGCAAGCCTCCAAGCAAAGTTACGCATCGAGGGTGGTGCCCAACTCTTCCAAATGAAACTCCAGCATTTCCTCTGCCCTGATGGCGACGAGCTCGAGGAAGATTCAGATCCTCTATGCATTTCGTCAAAAGCAAGGGCATAAGCCGACTTGACTGTGAATATTCCATATTTACCCGGCCCCCATGCAAGAACATCCCCTTCCAGCCTGGGGGAGGCCCTGATCTTCATAATCTCACGTACATCCGCATCAACAAAGTACGTAGTGAGGAGACCATAGTTCCACAAACCGTTCGGATTTAGCAGGTCCGAAACAAAGCGGATACGACATCGGCCCTGCGGAGATATGGGTTTATATGAGAACGGGCGTGGGATCCAATTGTCGCGCCACACTCGGATACTTCTTCCATTTCCTACTCTCCAAACCAGGCCCTTCTTTAGTAACTCCAAGCCATAACTGATAGCTTGCCATGACGAGGAGGCATTGCCCGAAAAAACTGTATCCTCCAACTTCCCCATGGGGTAATATCTTGCCTTCAAAACTTGAGCACATAAGCTCTCTGGTCTGATTATTAGTCTCCATGCTTGCCGAGCTAATAGAGCCTGGTTAAACAACCAAAAATCTCTAAACCCCACTCCTCCCTTGTCCTTGGCCTGAAGCAGTTTATCCCATCCCCGCCAGTGCACTTTCCTCTTGCCTTCAGCAGATCCCCAATAGAAGTTCCTTACCATACGAGTAAGATCATCACAAACTGAAAAAGGCACTTTAAAAACACCCATTACATAAGTTGGTAGTGCCTGTGCAACGGACTTGATCAAGACTTCGCGCCCCGGCTGTGCTAAAAGCCCATCTCCCCACTGCAGTAAACGTTTGGTGAGACTTGTTTGCAGGTTCTGAAAACGGCCCTTTGACATACGCCCCTCCGGCGTTGGCAGCCCTAAGTATCTCTCCTCAAAATGTGGGTTAGTAATCTGTAAAGCACCACGTACCTCCTCCTGAACCCCATCTGGGCAAGCATCTCCAAATAATATTGAGCATTTATCGTAGTTTAAAAGTTGTCCCGTTGCGCGACCAAATTCATCCAGTACCAATCTCACCTTTTCAGCTTGATATCTTGACGCCTCAAAAAACAAAAGGGTGTCATCCGCAAACAGCAAATGTGATATACCCGGAGCCCCTCTACAGATTCTAACTGGGGTAATCTCCCCCTCTTCCACCTTGCTATTCAGTAAGGTTGATAATCCATACGCAACGAATAAAAATAAGAACGGGGAGAGGGGGTCTCCTTGCCGCAGCCCACGCGACGGCGCAAACGAATCCAAGAGAGTTCCATTAAAATTTACCGAGTATCTCACCGACGTGACACACGTCATAATCCAGTCGACCCATCGCTGAGAGAAACCCATCTTTTGCATCACTTGCCTCAAGAAAACCCAATCAACCCTGTCATATGCTTTGGACAGATCAAGCTTGTAGGCACAAAAACTCTTCGTCGAATCCTTCTCTTGCTCGATATAATGGATGCACTCAAAAGCTACCAATGCATTGTCAGTGATCATCCTCCCCGGAATGAAAGCACTCTGTTCTGGTGATATAATACCATCCAAAAGAGGTCGCAACCTATTTACCAAGCACTTGGAGATCACTTTATATATGACGTTGCATAAACTTATGGGCCTATATTCTGTTAACTTAGAGGGATTCGCTACTTTAGGAATTAGAACAATAGAAGTAGAGTTTACCCCCTCCGGCATAATACCCGTGCAGAAAAAGTCCTTCACCGCCGCCAGAACCCCGTCTTTTATGATACCCCAATTGCGCTGAAAGAATCTGGCCGGAAGACCATCCGGTCCTGGCGCCTTGAGCGGCCCAATTTGAAAAAGTGCATCCGAGATTTCCTTGTCAGTGAAAGGCGCACAAAGCTTGATATTATCAGCCTCCGTCACCTTTACTCCCAGAAGACCTAGTACAGGTGCAGTATCAAGAGAGGGGTCGGCCGAAAAAATATTCTGGAAGTACTCCTTAGCCATCCCGCTCATAGTTTCAAAATCCGAATGAACCACCCCAATACTGTCAGTGAGTTCCCGAATTTTATTTTTGCTTGCCCTCCAGACTGCCTTACTCTGAAAATAGCTGGTGTTTCTGTCTCCTTCCTTCAGCCATGTTATCCTAGATTTTTGGAGCCACATCATCTCCTCCTGATACAACAATTCGTTCATCCTATCAGTAACTCTTGTGATATCTTGCCTATCCGCGTTCATATGCATCAATTCTTCTAGCTGGGATCGTGACTTTGCCAACTCCCGAATAACATTACCAAATTTCTTACTCCACAAGCACAAGGAAGACAAAGTTTTAGTCAACGCGTCATATAATTGTGGCAAATTCTGTACACTTCCCACCGCCTCCCATGCATCTCTTATCACCTCCGGGAGCGTCGAATCCCTTTCCCAAAAGACTTCATAGCGTCTCTGTTTGGGTCTGGCCGATCCTTGATCAGCTGACCCTTTAAGAACTATAGCAACATGATCAGAGCACGGAGACGGTACATGTGTAACTGATGAAAACGCAAATAAGTTCCTCCATGTATTGGTGGCCACCGCTCTGTCCAGCCTAACTTGCACATTCGCAGAACCTGCTCTCTTATTATCATATGTAAACGGTAAGCCCACAAAACCTAGATCCACTAGGCCACAAATCTCTAGCGTATCTTGGAAGGCGACCATTTGTGGTTCTGCTCTTGGTGTCGCTGAGAAATGTTCATAATTCCACATAGCCTCATTAAAATCACCTACCACTAGCCAAGGTAGGTCACTGGTATTTTTCAATCTCTGCAACTTCTCCCACATGATATGTCGATTCTCCACGCGTGGTTCACCATACACGCACGTCAGCCTCCATTGAACTGCACCATCCTGCACCCGCACTAGGGCATCAATAAAACGCTCTTCCTTGTCCAGAATTTCCACCACATACGCCTCGTTCCAGTACAGGGAAAGACCTCCACTCAGTCCATTGCAGTCCGCTACCAGAAACCCTTTTTAAACCTAGGCGCCCTCGGATCCTTCTCATCTTGTCAGCTTTCTGTCTAGTTTCACATAAGAAAACCAAAGTGGGGGAATGCGACTGACATATAGTCGCCAATTCTCGAACTGTCCGGGGATTCCCCCCTCCCCGGCAGTTCCAGCTCAAGATATTCATTGGCACCGGCGGCCCTCCATCTCGGAGGCCGCCTCGGACGCCACATCCATATCCACACAATCACCATCACGACCTTGTTTCCTTCTCTTCATAATCGGAACTTTACCTGGAGTGGTCAGAAGCTCCGAGTCATTTCTTTCAGAAGGACTCCCTTCCTCTATCATCAGAATTGTACTTGAGACCTTGCCGGCCAGGTGCGGTACCGGCTGCCCACGGACACACACCGTACCATCACTAGCAACCAGTCTTTTCCGAGTTGTTCGAAGATCCTCCTCTCCCAAGTTTTGCCCCTGAGAGGTAGTAGCCAGACTATCCATACCCGAGTGCATCCCCTCCTCCTCCCTCCTTTCCATCTGAGGCTCTGATCTACCCCGACCTCCTCGGCCTACACCTCTTCCTCCTACACCACCCCTACTAGTTCCACCCATCCCTCCTCTCCCTCTGCCACCCGCCCCACCTCCCCCTCCACGGCCACCCCCTGCTCCACCCATCGGTGGCTCATTACTCCAATGGAGCCAATCACCCCACTCGCAAACCGAGGGGTCATGAACACCATCTCCGCACTCTTCAACCACGTGCCCCATGCACCCACAGAAGTAGCAAAAATCTGGCAATTTCTCATAGCTGACTGGGTATCTCTTGAACTCTTTCAAAGTGATAGGAACAAATCTCACCAAGGGCTTATTGACGTTCACAAAAACTCTAACCCGTAGGAAGCTAGACGGATTAATCCTTCCTTCGTTGACAGCCACTGTGAAAGGCGGCCGGCCAACCTTCTTCGCGACCTTTTCAGCCAACTCCTTCTTCCTCGTTAAGCCATCCGGGAGGCCTTTGATTCTAGCCCACAAGGGGTACAAGTTCAGCTCATACTCTGCAACATTAGTGAACCCATCGTATTCTACAATAACAACCGGATCTCTACGGAATTGCCATGGTCCTCCCTCCATCACCCGCTTCCAATCCCCCAAGCAATGACATTGTGCAAGGAAAAGATTTGGTCCTTTGATATTGAAAGTAACACCTTGCGCGCAGGACCACGCGTTCCTCAAAGAATTCAGCACGGCCGCATGGCTAAACGGACGCATCGTGTGAACCCTAAACAAACACAACCATCGCACCTCTTTGATCAAGTCATCCACCTCCCCAGACAGATCCAAATCCTCCTCCTCCTCTCCATAGAGTTTCAACCCCTCAAAAGCATCTTCCAGCGCTGGATCTTGTCCAAGAGACTCCCAGTCTTGCACATCCTCCTGATCATCGTCCGCCCCGACGTCTGCCCCTACTCCATCCGAGGCAGTTGCGTTAGTCGGTATGCTGGCCGAGGATCCGCTCCCCTGGTTTCTTCCTTCATCCCCCTTACCATCTAGCCCTAACCCCGCCTGATCTTCCTTCGTCCCTCCCCCCGCCCCTAATTGCGACTCCTTCTCCATGGTGGTGGGGCGCTTGATCCCGAACCCTAGGCCTCTCGATCGCCGGTCGAAGACGGGCAAACGACGGTAGGGTTTAGTGGTGGACTCCGACGTCGCCGTCGGAGGAGGGGGTGGACTCTAGGAAACCCTAGAGGAAAACCCTTGCTTGGGCTTAATTAGTACTCCCTCCATTCACAAATGTAATATATTTTGATACAAACTATATACAGACCGAAAATAGATGACAAACACACTAAAATGTGTCTATATTTATTCAATTGAATTTTATATAAAACATCTCATATTTGTAGACAGAGGGAGCAACTCAACAGTACGCGCCGGTAAAGCTGACGCTGCAGTACAAAGTTGGCGCTCATGCAACGCAATGCGCTATCGCCACGCCGCCGTCGGTTTGTTCCAATTTTCAAACGTGTATAGGATCAGCAAGCCGTGGATCATCCCGATCTCCTGGACCAAGTTCAGCGGCCGGGTTAGGACTTCACTTTTTTTTCTTTTTCAAAAAGGAGGGGCTCCCCGGCCTCTGCATCAAGGGTGATGCATACGGCCATCTTATTAACTAGAAATCAAATTGTGCCAACAAAGTTCCATAGTCTCAAACTTAAAAACAGGAAAAGGCAGCTCACACAGAGCGCAAAAGGCTAGATACACCAACAAGCCATAAAACGATGCCACAACCGGCTGGGTAAACAAGGGTAGGTAAACTAATTGCCTATCCTATTACATGACCGCCATCCAAACCGGTTGATGATATCCCGAGCTACCATCTCCCAACGGATAGATCCAGTAACCAAATGCTCCCTGGCCTCCATCGGAGTGAGTAGCGACCACGAACGGATCACTGCCGTAGCTCGGAAAATAACCTGCAAAAATGAATCCGCGATGTTACGTTAAAACCAAATCGCTTCGCAAAGCCGATGGTCCACAAGAAAGCGCAAACTCCAACCCGAATATGTCTTGCTAGGGTAGATTCAATCCCATTTAGCCAAGTCCCAAATAAAGCATTAACAGTATTCGGTGGAGTGATGTTGAAAGCAATGTGGAACGTCCGCCAAAGGACCTTGGCCAACGGGCAATCAAAAAAGAGATGCTTAATCGTCTCATCCCGATCACAGAAACTACACCTAGTAGTTCCTGTCCAATTACGCTTTAATAAGTTATCCTTTGTTAGAATAACTTGTTTATCGACAAACCACATAAGCACTTTTATTTTCAAAGGAACTTTGACATCGCAGACATTCTTGGAAGTTGGAATGGAGTTTGAATTAATGACATCAATATACATGGATTTAACAGTAAATACTCCAGACCTAGTCAATTTCCAGCGTAATTCATCAGGTTGGTCAGAGAGTTGAACCTCCATCAATCTCCTAACTAAATGGAGCCAAACTTGCCAACTATTGCCCGCTAGCGACCGTCTAAACTAAATATTAAGGGGGATAGATTGAAATACCGTTGCCATGAACACCTCACGTCGTTGAGCAATACGATATAAAGACGGATATTGAATGGCCAAGGGTGAATCGCCAAGCCAAGTATCCTCCCAGAAACGCGTATTAGCACCGTCTCCAATAACAACTCTAGTCCTATTGAATAGTAGTTGTTTGACTTTCATGAGTCCTTTCTAGAAAGGCGAGTCAGTCGGCCTAACTGTTACCTGGGACAGAGATCTAGTCTGGAGGTACTTGCTGCGAAGGATCTGCGCCCACATGGCTTCAGTCCCAGAAGCGAGCTTCCACAACCACTTACTAAGAAGGCATCTGTTCTTAACTTCCAGATTCTCAATACCAAGCCCTCCTTGGTCTTTGGGTCGACAGATAATATCCCATTTAGTAAGTCGGTATTTTCTTTTAAGCTCATCACCCTGCCAAAAGAAGCGTGACCGATAGAAGTCCAGTCGTTTCCTAACACCAACTGGTACCTCAAAGAACGATAAGAGGAACATAGGCATACTCGTGAGCACCGAATTTATCAAGATTAATCGGCCTCCGTATGACATGAGCTTACCCTTCCAGCAACTCAGTTTCTTCTCAAATCGGTCCTCGATACACTTCCACTCTCGGTTTGTCAGCCTACGATGGTGAATGGGAATACCAAGGTATGAGAAGGGCAAACTCCCCAACTCACACCCAAACAATTGCCTATAAGACTCCTGTTCGTCTTTGGCTCTACCAAAGCAGAACAACTCGCTCTTATGAAAGTTAATCTTTAACCCGGACAATTGTTCAAAGAGGCATAATAACAGCTTCATATTTCTCGCCTTGGCCAAGTCGTGCTCCATAAAGATGATTGTATCATCAGCGTATTGAAGGATGGATACACCTCCATCAACAAGATGAGGTTCCAAACCACCCACTTGACCATTCTCCTTAGCCCTTCCTATCAAAATTGCTAACATATCCACCACAATGTTAAACAGGATAGGGGACATCGGATCTCCTTGCCTGAGGCCTTCATGAGTCTGGAAATAATGACCTATATCGTCATTCACTTTAATTCCCACACTCCCTTTTTGCGTAAATGATTCGACTTGCCGGCGCCATGCCTCATCAAAACCTTTCATACGCAAAGCCTGTTGGAGGAATGGCCACTTGACCTTATCATACGCCTTTTCGAAATCCACCTTAAAAATTACCCCATCTAATTTTTTGGAATGAATTTCATGGAGCATTTCATGAAGGACCACCACCCCTTCAAGGATGTTTCTGTCCGGCATGAAAGCAGTTTGGGATTGTTGCACCACAGAATGCGCAATCTGTGAGAGCCTATTAGTCCCGACCTTGGTGAAATTTTTGAAACCAACATTGAGGAGACAAATCGGCCTGAACTGCTCGATTCTCACAGCCTCCGTTTTCTTAGGAAGCAATGTGATGGTTCCAAAATTCAAGTGAAATAACTGAAGCTGTCCAGAGAAAAGATCCTGAAACATAGGTAACAAATCCCCCTTAATAATGTGCCAGCACTTTTTATAGAACTTGGCCGGGAACCCATCCGGACAGGGAGCCTTATTGTTTTTCATTTGTGCAATAGCATCGAACACCTCCTTCTCCGAGAACGGGGCGAGAAGGATATCATTATCGGCGGCAGACAATTGAGGTACATCCTCAGTCCTGGACTCATCAAGGGTTACACAATTAACCTCCGGAGGTCCAAAAAGCTGCCTATAATACTCTGTAATATACGTTTTGAGATGATCCTGCCCAACAATAGTACCCTCATCTTGCTCAAGCTGGAAAATACGCTTTTTCCTGTGCTTTCCATTAGCAATCAGGTGAAAGAATTGTGTATTGGCGTCCCCTTGGACCACTTTGCGAACCTTAGCTCGCAACGCCCACTTCAACTCTTCTTCACGGAGAAGTTCTTTCAACCTCTTCTCCGCCTCAGTTTTAACCTGGAGCTCAGCAGGCAGCAGAATCGCGGATTCAGCTTTTATGTCCAGGGCCTATATAAGAGAAAGGAGCCTATCCTTCTCACTCTTATACATTCCACTAAGGTTCTTAGCCCATCCCCTTAAGAAGCTTCTCAAGTGCCTAATTTTATTCTGCCAACGCTCGACACCCGTCCTACCTCGTACACCTTATCCCATTCCCCGCAATGAGGTCCAAGAACCCCTCACGTTCAAACCAGGCCATCTCGAATGAGAAGGTGTTTTTGTTTCCCACATGGTTCGGCTCCCCGGAGTCCACGAACAGTGGTGTGTGATCGGATATTCCCCGCGATAGAGCTTGAACCGTAACAAGAGGGAACTTCTGTTCCCAGTCCACACTCGCGAGAACTCGATCAAGCTTTTCATAAGTCGGGGTAGGCAAAGCATTAGCCCAGGTAAATTTTCTACCGGAGAGCTCGATCTCCCTCAGATCCAAGCTCTCAATAATGGTATTGAACATAAACGACCATCTGCCGTCAAAGTTATCATTATTCTTCTCCTCTCTCCTCCGAATGATATTAAAATCACCGCCGACCAACATCGAAGCTGCTCGACCCACAAACTCGAACAAGGTCCGCCAGAAATTCGGTTTAAGTTCGGCCAGCGGCCCCATAGACCGCCACCAAGGCCCAGTTGAAACCATCCACCTTAGACCTAACCCGAAACTTAACCGCGAAGTCGCCCATCACTACACTCCAGACCTCAAGGGAATCGCATCTCACTCCCAGCAAGATACCTCCCGACCGTCCTCGCGGAGGTAGGCAATGCCAGTCGAAATCAACACCACCCGCAAGAGAGGAAAGAAACTGAGGAGCAAAATTATCTCTACCAGTTTCAGATAGAGCGATAAAATCTAAACGATGCTCCAGAGACGCCTCAGCAAGAAATCTTCTTTTAGCCGACTTCACTTGGCTTTGGCGGAGGGTTAAACGAACCTAATCATCACACTGTCAATAAAGTTAGTCGGTAATTCACCAGTCAAAAAAAAATGTTAGCTCATGATTCACCTCGCTTTACTTTTGCCCTGGCCATACCACCATTAGCGCCAGCACCAACTAATCTAATCTTTTTCGGCTTACCCCCTCGCCCTATTCCGGGCTCATCAGGCGATCGGAGGAGGCGACTGGGATCCCTTGCGCGCCGCCGGTTCCCCCTCTCTCCGTCGGCCGCTCCGGTGGCGGGAGGGAGGGGGAACCCCGGGTCTGTTCGCTAGGTGGGTGTGTGGTAGGGTTAGGGTTCAGGGAGACGCTACCGAGGGCGTTGCGGTGGTGTCGCGTCGGAATAAGTTTCTTCGGGCTCCATTCGCGGTCAGGCGAGGCTTTTGCCTTCGTCTAGGAGCCAGCGGTGTTGGGGATCCCCGGATCTCGTCGAGGTCGCGGGCTATGGTGGTTGGAGGTCCATCGGCACTGGCCGTTTGGATCCTCAGATGGGCGATGGATGCAGGGAGACGAAGATCTTTCTTCTTCCTTATTGGTATGATTTGCTCCTGCTGTTCTTCTCCTTCCTCTGTGCTGATGCTGGTGGGAGATCCTGCTTTGTCCGGGCGGATGGCCCGGCCGCGGTGCTGGAACGGTCGGATGACTCGAGTTCTCTACCTTTCGGAAGGGACACTTTTCGTGGTACTCAAAGCCAAAGATGGCGACGACTGTGGCAGGTGTGTTGGATTGATGTCCATGCCCTCTCAGCGCCGGTGTCAAGAAAGAAAGAAGCAGCGTGGCGGCAATTGTACCATGGTCGAAGATGATGACCTGTTTGTGACTGGTTGCAGATCCTTCTGCTGCAGGGGTCTTCTCTCAAGATTCAAGGATAATGACATAGGGCTCCGGAGATCTTCGTGTGTTATAGTTGTCTTAGGGTACTCTAGGTGTTCATGGTCTTTTGTGTTTGCGTTTCAGTGTGCTTGTAAAAGTTAACTATTTTGTCCTGATTCGTAATTTGAATGAAGAATCTCTAAAAAAACTAATCTAATTTTTTTTTAGGTTATTAACCAAATAATATAATCTAATAGTGCGCTCACCGTCCGCGCCGCGCGAATGGATTTGCATGCGTGATGTCAAAAGCTGGAATCACAACAACTACTCCCCCACAAATCGACGGCGACGTCTTCCATCTCTTGCTAGCCCTTCTTCGCGCGCGTGTGTGGAAGGAATGGAGGGTTTCTGACTTGACCACCTTTCGAAAAGAAATGGCAACAAGATCGTCTATTCAGGACGACCCCAGGTCGCGCAACCCTTTTCACCCCTTTCGCCATTTTTCTCGTCTCTTTTGCATCAGCTGAGAGCAACTCCAACGTGGTGAGTCATTTCGTCCGCGCACGGCGCGCGTCCATTTGGATTGGTGCAAACAGAATAATCGGCCCAACGTGTCGACCTAAACGAACGCGTGTCCGCTTTTCGTCCGCATGCTGAGCAATTTCCGGCACATTTTTTAGCCGAATTTCCGTCGGCGCGAACATGAGACGGACGCGCGCGTCTGCCTACTCCTCCCCCCTGGCCCGCTGGTCGGTGGCACATTGGCCATCCTCTCTCATTCCAACAGCAAACCCTCGCCCGCCTCCTTCATCGTCGATCCCGCCATCCATTTTTCCGATGACTCTGCCAGCTGCCGGCGCCGCAACATCCCCTCCGCGACGCCGCCACCTCCCACGTCTCCCGCCACCGCCATCTTGCCACTGCAGAACCGAAAACTTCCCACCCCCGCTCCCCCGACACAGCCGTGACCGCGACCAAGAAGCCGCCGCCCCGGTCAGATCCTCACCGGCACGCTCGTCAGACGCCGCCAGGGCAGCTGGCTCGTCCGTGTGCGTGCGACTCCCTTCGTCGGCCGTCTCCTTCCTCGACGCCCGCAAACTGTTCGACCGTTTGCCAAGATACAAAATGAACTCCGCCGACGAGTTTTTTTTCTTCACAATTTCCTTTGCGACTCCGCCGACAAGTTATTCGGCTCGCTAAACTATGTGAGACATTTTTACTTTTATTCCACTTGTAAAACTATGCTATTTTATTTGGTTGAAACTATGCTATTTATTTGGTTGTAGACTATATTTTGCTTGTGAAAAAAATGCAAAGTGAAATAATGCAAAATTTGTGTTATTTGTTGCAAAATGGCGGCTAGCCGGCCACGTCGGCACATATGGGTCGACGCATTGGCGCACCGCCGATCCAAATCTTAAACAAGACGGACACCGGGCAGGCGACCGATCCAAACAAACAAGAAACGCACAAAAGCGCGGTCCGTTTGGATCGACGGACGCGTTGGAGTTGCTTTGAAAGCCTGAAGATATGCAGACATGCACACACGACACTCATCGTAGGAGTATATGGTTTGGTCGATGTCTCATCGAGAATCCAGCTACTAAAAAAAAATCCGTGGAAAAACTCCTCTCGTCCCCCGCGTCGCCTCTCTGGCGACACGGGCGGACCCCTCATCCGCGCCGCCGGGCCGCCCCCGCTCGCCCCCCCTTTCCCCACGCCGTCGCCGGAGGAGGCCGCCGGGCTAAGCCCGGGCGGCGGACGGCGGCGGCGGGGGTCTTCCTCTTTCTTTTCTTTCGTCTGGCGGCGTAAGGAGTTGGAGGCGGATCTGGCGCTCCCCTCGACGGCGGCTTCCCCTAGCGGAGCCCGACCAGGCGATGTGGCGCGCGGCTGCAGCGGCGGCGTCAGTGTCGCGGTGCCTTGCGGAGGGATCGTTGCCCAGCGACCGCGGCGCCCTCCCTCCCCATCCTTCGATGTGGCCCTGGCCCATCTGGCGGCGAAGATTCTTGGCGATGCGCGAAGCTGCGGCTTCCCGGAGGCTCTCTGCCTGCCGGCCCTTTTGCAGTGAGGCCCTCTGCAAGCTCATCGATCTGGCCAGGCCCTCCCTTGCCTCTGGATCTGGTGTTGCGAGCACCGGGCCGATGAGCCTGGTCTAGCTCCTCTGGTGGTGATGTCGTCGGCGGTGGTGGACTGGTTGCCGGGACGGCGGTGTAACGCCCTCGATGCGGCTATATCTCCCACGTGTCGAGGCACGACTTAGAGGCATAACCGCATTGAAAGCAATGTCGCAAATGAGGTAATCTTCACACAACCCATGTAATACATAAGAGAAAGAGATACATAGTTGGCTTACAGTCGCCACTTCACATAGTACATAAATAAACATCCATCATTCAGAGTACACTCAAGGTCCGGCTACGGAACCAAAATAAAAGAAGATACCCCAAATGCTACACAGATCCCCGATCGTCCCAACTGGGCACCACTACTGATCATCAGGAAAAGACACATAGTAACGACCACGTTCCTCGTCGAACTCCCACGTGAGCTCGGTTGCGTCACCTGCACTGGCCTCGTCGGAACCTGCAACTGTTTTGGAAGTATCTGTGAGTCACGGGGACTCAGCAATCTCACACCCGCGAGATCAAGACTATTTAAGCTTATAGGAAGGACAGGGTAGTAAAGTGGAGCTGCAGCAAGCGACTAGCATATATGGTGGCTACTTCGCAAAAGAGAGCGAGAAGAGGAGCAAAGCACGGTCGTGAAGCTAGTAGCGATCAAGAAGTGATCCTGAACTACTTACGTCAGACATAACTCCAACACCGTGTTCACTTCCCGGCCGCCGCCGAGAAGAGACCATCACGGTTACACACGCGGTTGATGTGTATTTTATTTGAGGTCAACTTCGGGTTTCTACAACCGGACATTAACAAATTTCCATCTGCCTCATAACCGCGGGCACGGCTTTCGAAAGATATTACCCTGCAGGGGTGTCCCAACTTAGACCATAATAAGCTCTCACGGTCAACGAAGGATATTCCTTCTACCGGGAAGACCCGATCAATCTCGGAATCCCGGACTACAAGACATTTCGACAGCAATAAAACAAGACCAGCAAAGCCACCCGATTGTGCCGACAAATCCCGATAGGAGCTGCACATATCTCGTTCTCAGGGCACATCCGGATGAGACAGGCTACGAGTAAAACCAAGCCTCGAGTTTCCCCGTGGTGGCCCCGCAGGCGGCTCGGTTCGGGCCAGCACTCGAAGGAGCACTGGTCCGGGGGGGTTTAAAATAAAGATGACCCTCGGGCTCGCGAAAACCCGGGGGAAAAGGCTTAGGTGGCAAATGGTAAAACCAAAGTTGGGCCTTGCTGGACGAGTCTTATTCAAAGCGAACTGTCAAGGGGGTCCCATAAATCACCCAACCGTGTAAGGAACGCGAAATCAAGGAACATAACACCGTATGACGGAAACTAGGGTGGCAGAGGAACAAAACACCAGGCATAAGGCCGAGCCTTCCACCCTTTACCAAGTATATAGATGCATTAATTATAGCAGATATATATATTGTGATATCCCCAACAAGTAAACATGTTCCAACGAGGAACAACATCTCCATGTTCCAACAAGGAACAAACTTCAACTTCACCTGCAACTAGCAACGCTATAAGAGGGGCTGAGCAAAGCGGTAACATAGCCAAACAACGGTTTGCTAGGAAAAGGATGGTTAGGGGCTGACATGGCAATATGGGTGGCATGATATAGCAAGTGGTAGGCATCGCAGCATAGGCATAGCAAAAGAGCGAGCAACTAGCATAGTAAAGATAGAAGTGATTTCGAGGGTATGGTCATCTTGCCTGCAATTTTCTCAGAGTTGTCGAAAGCTCGATCCTCGTAAGCGTTCTCAACAGGTTCCTCGTTCACGTACTCGTCTCCCGGCTCTACCCAAAGCATGAACACAAACAAAGGAACCACAATAAATCACGGTGCAATGCACAAGCAACATGATGCAAAACATGACATGATATGCGAGATGTGATATGCAATGCGTATGCGCGCTCCGGAAGGAAAATGATGAACCAGGCATCAACTTGGCAAACCAAGCATGCCACTGGAAAGATGAGATGATTTCGGTTGAAATCGATATAAAGATCACCGGAATCGGATGCACGGTTTGCAAATGACAAGCAAAACAAGAATGTCACAAATCTGCCATTAACAGCATGATGCCACTTAGCAAGCAACAATTAATTAAGCTACTGCACCCAAACGTATCCACAAAGCACATGGCAATGATCTACACAAGATGCTCGACAAAAGATGAGCACTGAGCTACGGCTAGTTCACATCATAACAGGTTCAAACAAGCATGGCAAAAGTGCACAAAATATCAGGCTGGACATGGCAAAAACAGCATCAGGTTGCAATGTTCAGAGCAACAAAACTACATGCTACAGGAACTTATAATAGCAAAGCAAGGCATGGCATGAATCTACTCAAAGCATAGAACAAAAGTCCCTTACTGACCATAAGCCAAAAAGGATCAAAAAATATAGTAACACCCATGTCAATATTGAAAGTTTCGTTAACAGATTCAGCAACATGGCATGTCAAAAACTGATAACAAGTAGGCATGTTTACAAGCTCAATGCACTCACTACAGAGCCTTATATGATAAACTAAGCATACATACATCAAGAAGACATGGCATCGAAAACATACATGGCAAGAACAATAACATAGCATACATGGATCAACCACAACAACCTAGGCAAAATTGAATAACATGTAAACAATCTGCCAGGAAACATTTGATAGCAAAAGTAGAGCTCGATTGACTCATGCTATGGCACTCCATAATTGCAAAAAAAGGCATGGATGGATAGAGAAAGACATGTTTAACAAAACATCCTTACTGAAGTATCCCAAAATATGCATGGATCTCTCGGTATCCTCAAGTTACCATGGCATCAAAATATCAGCTAAACAGGGCTGAAAACAGCAACATCAGGACACCTACTTTGCATGCTTGTGCTAGTCACCATATAGATCACAAAAATACATGGAATATACCCCTGGAAAGATGGCATGGCATATTACAAAACACATGTAGGACTCAAATTCATAGGATGCACACATCAATCATGGCAAAAATAACAAAAGTGCAAGTTCTGTTAAGAAACAGAAACTAACATCACATAGCCCTCTTCCAACAACATTTCGGGCATCAAGATGAGCTCAAATGAAAATTATGCAATGAGATGAAATGATCTACTCTTCGAGACGAACATTTTGACATATTATACGCGCAAAATGGAGCTACAGATGCAGAGATATAGCATGAAGAAAATGACACAAAATAATCACAGGGGAAAAAGACGGAAGAAATTAGAGGGGGGGAAGAAGTCAACGGGCTCTCTCGGTCGAGATCGGATCGGGGCCCGGCCCGATCGGCGACGGCGGCGGCGGCGCTGGCTCGCTGGAGCCCGGGCGAGGAGGAGGCGGGTGAGGCCGGGGTCGGGCCGGCCGAGGCGGCGGTGGCCGGCGCCAGTGAGGCGGCGGTCACGTGTCGCGCTCTGAGTGGCTTGAGGCGGCGGCGGCTGGTGGGCGGACGTGTCCGACGATTCGGACGATCGTCCGGCGCGAGGTAGGGAAGGCTAGGGTTAGACCCAGATTGGAATGGGGTTTGCTTAAATAGGCATAGAGGAGCTAGGAGAGTCCAAATGAGGTGTAGTTTTCGCCACACGATCGTGATCGAACGACGGAGAGCATGGAAGTGACTTAGATGGGTTATTGGGCTGTTTTGAAGGGGTGTTGGGCTGCAACTTAAAAGAGGCCTTTGCGAGAGTGCGGTTAACCGTTGGAGTACCAAACGAGCTCCAAATGACCCGAAACTTGACCGGTGGTCTACGGTTGGTATACCAAGACCACTAGACAAACCTCGGTCCATTTCGAGAAGTTTTAGTACCCGCACACGGAAAAACGTAAAAGGAACCGCCGGGGGAGATAGGAGTGCCGGATTGCAAAACGGACAACGGGAAAAATGCTCAAATCATGAGATTTAACACGTATGCAAATGCGATGCACATGATGACATAATATAAAATGCATGACATGGACAAAATGCAAAAAGAAGAAAACCCCAACCACGGAGGGAATATCATATCACAATGCCGAAAATGGCAAGAGTTGGAGTTACAAATATGGAAAGTTACTTCCGAGGTGTTACAGGCGGCCCCGGGTTTGGTGGTGGCGGCTTCGGCCCGGGGGCGGAGCGCATCTGGGCACGGCGGATCGAGGGGTCCCGTGGCTAGATTGAAGTCGGCCTCGACATGTTCTGCGATGGTTGGTGGGCTGCAGTTGGCGGTCTGTCGTGTGGGATGCAGGTGGTCGAGGCATCTCCGGGAGAAATCCTTTTCTCCGGAATCAACGGCGGTGGCGCCCGTGGGTGTCGCGATCTTTCCTGAAAGCGTCATTGTGGAGGTGTGGTCACCCCTCTCCCCGCGGCCTTGGCTCCGGAGGGAAACCTCTTATCATCTGGATCGGGCAATGGAGGCGTCCTAGCGCCTTTCTCCTCCTTGGGGGCATCGTCTTGAAGCGGACTGCAACTAGGAGACCTATGGTTGTTGGTGGCTGGTTCGTCGAGGCCAGGGGCGTCAATGTCTGTTTGGCAATGATGATGGCGCCAAGATGAGTTGGGGTCGCGGCTCGGGCTCTTGTAGTCGGTCTATCCGGCGTGTCCGATGTGCTCTTCCGTGGTTGCTTGGTTGTTGTGGAGTCGGCTGCGGTGGATTGTGTCCAAGTGGTGACGATGACAGCACTCGGGCGGTCGTTATGGAGGACTCGGTCGGCGCAAGCCCTGCATATTTCCCTCGTAAAGATTGTCGTCAAAGTCGAAGCTGTCGTTCGCTGGTGCGTGTGGCCATATGTTGGCATGTGGCCAGGTTAGCCGGTAGTGTCCATTTTCTGGGCTGAGTTGTATCGGTTTTAGCCCGGTTTTCCATAAATTAACCTGGCAATTCTTACTCTTTCTTAATCAATGAAATGGCAAGTCTTTTGCCTTGTTTCAAAAAAAAAAAAAAAAAGAATCCAGCTACTAGCAACCATCGATCGATCTAGGTAGCCAGTGACCAGCTAGCAGGACGGAGATCCAAGGCAGCTAGTACGCGGCCGGCTGCACGCAGCACACATCCACACACGGATCCTTGTAAGTAGCTGGAATTCCAGCTGTGGATGGGCAAATCTAGGTAGCGGCTTGCTTGCTTCGAGACGCGCACGTCACACGTCCCACGTAACGCGTGCGCACGGCACTGCTTGCGTACGTGCGAGAACTCTCGCCGCTCACTGCCCATGAGACCGGATGGATGATTGAACGCGCGCGGCGACTCGGGCGAGGGAGGCGTGTAAAGCTAGAGCGGCCGGTCAGCCAGCTCGATCGATCGGTTCATGCGTGCATGACAATGACGCGGCGTGTGAAAAACGAGGGTTAAGCGTGTGCTTTCGTAGCAGGGACGCGTTTGTGTTAAATAGGCACAGGAGATTACAAGCGTAGGAGTTAGAGGAGGTTAGGATCGATCTCTTATCTGGATAGCTACAACGACATATGAGATCGATCCTACCGGCCCAAGCTTCCTAACGTGATACACACGAACACACACAACGTGATATACACTGTTTATACATACACCACGTATATACACAAAATACAATGTTTAACACTCTCGCTCAATCACAACTATTCAAGTTGAGATTGCGTCTAAAGGCTTCAAGCTGCTTAAGAGTAAGAGGCTTAGGGCGTGTTCGGTAGTTGCCCATGGCTGCAAAATCCTCAACTCCAGCGCCCAACTCCAGTAGCCAGCTTCCCACGTAGACTCCTGGAGCGATGGATCCGTTCGGTGCGGCAGCTTCTGGCAGCTAGCGATCTGCCAGGCCAAAAGGCCAGAAAATGCTATATTCGACCCGTTTAGAGTGGGCTGATAGCCCAAGTGGCTTGTAAAAGAGGCTGGGCTGTAGGCCCGGTTGGGTGGGTGCATGTGAAAGAGGCGCTCGTGGCTCTTTCCTCTGTTCGCTCGTGGTTGTTTCCAGCGTACCGGTTCGATGAGAGTCACTTGGCGGTGGCAGGCGGCCGTAAAAATTGCCAACTCCAGCTCCTTCGTTTTCTGAGAGTAGCGAATACCCAGCTCCACGACTCCGGCAAATTTGCACGTACCTAATAGCCAGCTTCCCACTCTCGTAGCCACGATTTGAAACGTTCGGCTCAGCTCCCGTCTTGGAGTCGAGGAGTTGAGAAGCCAGAGGGCTCCCAAATACGCCCTTAGTGAATCCATCTGCAACTTGATCTCCAGTAGGTATGAACCTAATATTCAGCAACTTATCTGCCACCCTTTCGCGAACAAAATGATAATCTATTTCAATATGTTTAGTCCTGGCATGAAAAAATAGGATTAGCAGACAAATATGTGGCACCAAGATTATCACACCAAAGTGATGCAGCCTTTGGATGATAAACACCCAATTCTGTCAGCAGATTCTGAACCCAAATAATCTCTGCAGTGGCATTGGCTAGAGCCTTATACTCAGCCTCTGTGCTTGACCTGGAAACAGTGGGTTGCTTACGAGCACACCAAGATATCAAATTACCTCCAAGAAATACCGCAAAGCCTCCTCTTGATCTTCTGTCATCAGGACAGCCTGTCCAATCTGCATCTGAGAAGGCACTTACTAGCATTGAATCTGACTTACCAAGTTTGAGACCATGACCCTTAGTTCCTTGAAGATATCGAAGTATCCTCTTGACTGTTGTCCAATGCACACTAGTAGGAGCATGTAAGAACTGACAAACTTTGTTTACTGAATAAGAAATATCTGGTCTAGTCAAAGTCAAGTATTGAAGTGCTCCTACAATGCTCCTATACCTGGTTACATCCTCTGCTCCAAGTGCTTCTCCATCATACAAAGACAGTTTTTCAGAAGTAGACAAAGGCGTGGATGAAGGCTTACAACCTTTCATGCCTACTTTCTGAAGTATTTCTTGCACATATTTTCCTTGTGACAGCACAATCCCTTCTTTAACAGGCTTTACCTCGATTCCAAGAAAGAAGTGAAGACTTCCATGGTCCTTAAGCGCAAACTCTTTGCCCAAGTCCTTGAGAAGGGCTTCAACAGCATTAGGTGAAGAGCTTGTAACCACAATATCATCAACATAAATGAGCATAAAAATGGTAATCCTATGCCGATGATAAAAGAATAGTGAGGTGTCCCCCTTTGAAGGAGAGAACCCTAGAGATTGTAACTTTGACGACAGTCGAGAATACCAAGCTCTAGGTGCCTGTTTTAATCCATACAGTGCCTTATCAAGTTTGCAAACATGGCGTGGAAATTTTGAGCTTTCATACCCAGGAGGTTGTTTCATGAACACTTCCTCTTCTAGAACACCGTGCAAGAACGCGTCTTTACATCTAGTTTCGAATGCACCAGTTTCTAGACACTGCAATTGAGAGGATTAATCTGATAGTGGCTGCTTTGACTACAGGACTAAAGGTGTCCTCGTAGTCAATTCCATACCTTTGCTTAAATCCTTTTGCAACCAAGCGTGCCTTATACCTGTCAACAGTACCGTCAGATTTCTGCTTGACCTTGTAGACCCACTTGCAGTCAATGACATTCCTCCCCTTGACTGGAGGCACCAAACGCCATGTTTTTTTTTCCGTAAGAGCATCATATTCCTCATCCATGGCCTCCTTCCACAGACGTTCTCCAAGGGCTTCTCCCAAATTTTGCGGTTCACCTGTGGCACAAAAAGAACCCCAACGGACACAACCATCATTATAAAGCTTAGGCTTGATAATACCACTCTATGACCTGGTATGAGACCGTGGAGGAGGAGGCGGAGCTGGATGTGAGACATGCTGTTGGAGACGATTTGAAGAAGAAGAAACAGTGGATCCAGAATCCGCAGAAAATCCAGGCGAGAACTCCTGTTGGAGCTCCTGTGTTTGCTCAGCGAGATCAGCTTCAACGCGCGCTCCAGCATCTCTGGAACTGCCACTTGTCGCCGCCAGCGACGCATGAGGCAACGAGGCGGAAGCGCCCAATCGAGCGGGCGCGCTTGTTCCCGAGGAAGACCGACCGAAGGGGGACCCGCCTGATCCCATCGCAGGCGCGGCCTGTGGCGCGGCCCGTGGCCGACCAGCGCCATGCGGGGGGACCCACCTGGTCCCGTGACAGACGCGCCCCGCGGGTTGGCAGACGCGGCTCATGGCTGGCCGCCGCCATGCAGGGGGGACCCACCTGATCCCGTGATAGGCTGCGGCGCGGATCCCGCAAGCGATCCGCCTGACGCACCTGCTCCAGCCGATCCCGAGGAGATCCCGCCCTGATCTTCTCCGGGATCAGCAGGCGGATCTTCTGCGGCTGGAAAGGAGGATTCCGTGGCCTGCATAAAATCATGGGAATTTTCTTCCATGTTTGCACTGTTTTCCTGCACACTTTCTTCAGAGTTTTGATCAAAGGAATTATGGGGCATTGACACATGATCATCAGCATCTTCTACGCCCCTGAGAACAAAGTTGGGTGATGGTAGAAGATGGGAGGGAAGAAGAACAAGTTGTTTACGAAGTTGTGCGCCGGCTTTAGGGTGAAGGTTTGCGAAAGGAAAAAATTGCTCATCGAAAACCACATCACGGGAGACATAGATACGACCCGTGGCAACATCCAAACACTTGTAGCCTTTGTGAAGACTACTGTACCCAAGAAACACACACTGTTTTGAGCGAAACTCAAGCTTATGTTTATTGAATGGGCGAAGGTTGGGCCAGATGGCACAACCAAATACGCGGAGAAAAGTGTAGTTTGGTTTAGTGCCAAAAAGACGCTCAAGGGGGGTCTGATTATTGATGACTTTACTAGGAACACGATTTATGAGGTACACCGCCGTGAGAAATGTTGGGGAACGTAGCAGAAATTCAAAATTTTCCTACGTGTCACCAAGATCTATCTATGGAGAAACCAGCAACGAGGGGAAGGAGAGTGCATCTACATACCCTTGTAGATCGCTAAGCGGAAGTGTTCAAGAGAACGGGGTTGAAGGATTCGTACTCGTCGTGATCCAAATCACCGGAGATCCTAGTGCCGAACGGACGGCACCTCCGCGTTCAACACACGTACAGCCCGGTGACGTCTCCCACGCCTTGATCCAGCAAGGAGAGAGGGAGAGGTTGAGGAAGACTCCATCCAGCAGCAGCACAACGGCGTGGTGATGGTGGAGGAGCGTGGCAATCCTGCAGGGCTTCGCCAAGCACCGCGGGAGAGGAGAAGGGAGAGAGGTAGGGCTGCGCCAAGAGGGAGAGAAACTCATGTGTATGGCAGCCCCAAAACCTCAAGTATATATAGGGGGGAAGGGGGGCTGCGCCCCCTTTAGGGTTTCCCACCCCAAGGGGTGCGGCCAGCCCTAGATCCCATCTAAGGGGGCGGCCAAGGGGGGAGAGAGGGGGGCGCCCACTAGGTGGGCCTTAAGGCCCATCTGGACCTAGGGTTTGCCCCTCCCCACTCTTCCCACGCCTTGGGCCCCTTGTGGGGGGCGCACCAGCCCACCTTGGGCTGGTCCCCTCCCACACTTGGCCCATACATCCCTCCGGGGTTGGTGGCCCCACTTGGTGGACCCCCGGGACCCTCCCGGTGGTCCCGGTACGTTACCGGAAAAACCCGAAACTTTTCCGGTGACCAAAACAGGACTTTCCATATATAAATCTTTACCTCCGGACCATTCCGAACTCCTCGTGACGTCCGGGATCTCATCCGGACTCGAACAACATTCGGTAACCACATACAAACTTCCTTTATAACCCTAGCGTCATCGAACCTTAAGTGTGTAGACCCTACGGGTTCGGGAACCAGCGCATATGACCGAGGCGTTCTCCGGTCAATAACCAACAGCGGATCTGGATACCCATGTTGGCTCCCACATGTTCCACGATGATCTCATCGGATGAACCACGATGTCAAGGACTCAATCAATCCGTATACAATTCCCTTTGTCTAGCGGTATTATACTTGCCCGAGATTCGATCGTCGGTATACCGATACCTTGTTCAATCTCGTTACCAAGCAAGTCTCTTTACTCGTTCCGTAACACATCATCCCATGATCAACCCCTTGGTCACATTGTGCACATTATGATGATGTCCTACCGAGTGGGCCCAGAGATACCTCTCCGTTTACGGAGTGACAAATCCAGATCTCGATTCGTGCCAACCCAATGACACTTTCGGAGATACCTGTAGTGCACCTTTATAGTCACCAAGTTACGTTGTGACGTTTGGTACACCCAAAGCATTCCTCGATATCCGGAGTTGCACAATCTCATGGTCTAAGGAAAAGATACTTGACATTAGAAAAGCTTTAGCATACTGAACTACGATCTTTGTGCTAGGCTTAGGATTGGGTCTTGTCCATCACATCATTCTCCTAATGATGTGATCCGTTATCGATGACATCCAATGTCCATGGTCGGAAACCGTAACCATCTATTGATCAACGAGCTAGTCAACTAGAGGCTTACTAGGGACATGGTGTTGTCTATGTATCCACACATGTATCTGAGTTTCCTATCAATACAATTATAGCATGGATAATAAACGATTATCATGAACAAGGAAATATAAAATAACTAATTTATCATTACCTCTAGGGCATATTTCCAACAGTCTCCCACTTGCACTAGAGTCAATAATCTAGTTCACATCGCCATGTGATTAACACTCACAGGTCACATCACCATGTGACCAACATCCAAAGAGTTTACTAGTGTCACTAAACTAGTTCACATCATCATGTGATTAAGACTCAATGAGTT
Source organism: Aegilops longissima (assembly GCA_021605205.1). Taxonomy (NCBI): domain Eukaryota; kingdom Viridiplantae; phylum Streptophyta; class Magnoliopsida; order Poales; family Poaceae; genus Aegilops; species Aegilops longissima. Next base: position 634,912,536 of record CM038682.1, read on the forward strand.
CTGGGGTTTGATCATGTTTTGCTTGTAAGAGAGGTTTTAGTCAGCGGTCTCAGAACATTCAGATCCGTATGTACTTCATGATTCTCTATGTCATATTGTACATGTTGCTTCCACGCTCCACTTGAAGCTATTCCAAATGGTTGCTCCACTATACGTATCCGGTTTGCTACTCAGAGTCACTCGGATAGGTGTTAAATCTTGCATCGACGTAACCCTTTACGCCGAACTCTTTATCACCTCCATAATCGAGAAACATGTCCTTATTTACTCTAAGGACAATTTTGACCGCTGTCCAATGATCCATTCCTGGATCATTCTTGTACCCCTTGACTGACTCATGGCAAGGCACACTTCCGGTGCGGTACACAACATAGCATATTGTAGAGCCTACATCTGAAGCATAGGGGACGAACTTCGTCCTTTCTCTCTCTTCTGCCGTGGTCGAGCTTTAACTCTTAACTTCATACCTTACAACTCAGGCAAGAACTCCTTCTTTGACTGATCCATCTTGAACACTTTCAAGATTATGTCAAGGTATGTGCTCATTTGAAAGTATTATTAAACATTTTGATCTATCTTATAGATCTTGATGCTTATTGTTCAAGTAGCCTAATCCAGGTTTTCCATTGAAAAACACTTTTCAAACTACCCTATATGCTTTCTAGAAATTCTACATCATTTCGATCATCAATATGTCAACAACATATACTCATCGAAATTCTATAGTGCTCCCACTCACTTCTTTGGAAATACAAGTTTCTCATAAACTTTGTATAAACCCAAAATCTTTGATCATCTCATCAAAGCGCACATTCCAACTCCGAGATGCTTACTCCAGTCCTTAGAAGGATCATTGGAGCCAAGATACCTTTTAGCATCCTTTAGGATCGACAAAAAAACTTTCTGATTGTATCACATACAACCTTTCCTTACGCAGACTGGTAAGGAAACTCGTTTTGACATCCATCTGCCAGATTTCATAAATGCAGCTAATGCTAGCATGATTCCGACGGACTTAAGCATTGCTACGGATGAGAAAATCTCATCGTAGTCAACTCCTTGAACTTGTGAAAAACTCTTCGTCACAAGTCGAGCTTCATAGACGGTGATGTTACCGTCCACGTCCGTCTTCTTCTTAAAGATCCATTTATCTCAATGGCTTGCCGATCATCGGGCAAGTCCACCAAAGTCTATGCTTTGTTCTGATACATGGATCCTATCTCGGATTTCATGGCTTCTAACCATTTGTCGGAATTTGGGCCCACCACTGCTTCTCCATAGCTCGTAGGTTCATTGTTGTCTAGAAACATGACCTTCAGACAGGATTGCGTACCACTCTGAAGTAGTACGCCTCCTTGTCACCCTACGAGGTACATTAGTGACTTGATCCGAAACTTCATGATCACTATCATAAGCTTCTACTTCAATTGGTGTATGTGCCACGGGAACAACTTCTTGTGCCCTGCTACACACTAGTTGAAGTGACGGTTCAATAACCTCATCAAGTCTCCACCATCCTCCCACTCAACTTTTCGAGACAAACTTTTCCTCGAGAAAGGACCCGATTCAAGAAACAATTCCTATTGCTTTCGGATCTGAATTAGGAGGTATACCCAACTGTTTTGGGTGTCCTATGAAGATGCATTTTATCCGCTTTGGGTTCGAGCTTATCAACCTGAAACTTTTTCACATAAGCGTCGCAACCCCGAACTTTTAAGAAACGACAACTTAGGTTTCTCCAAACCATAGTTCAAACAGGGTCGTTTCAACGGAATTACGTGGTGCCCTATTAAAGTGAGTGCGGTTGTCTCTAATGCCTAACCCATGAACGATAGTGGTAATTCGATAAGAGACATCATGGTACGCACCATATCTAATAGGGTGCAACTATGATGTTCGGACACACCATCACACTATGGTGTTCCAGGCGGTATTAATTGTGAAACAATTTCCACAATGTCTTAATTGTGTGCCAAAGCTCGTAACTCAGATACTCATCTCTATGATCATATCATAGACATTTTATCCTCTTGTCACAATGACCTTTAACTTCACTCTGAAATTACTTGAACCCTTCAATAGTTCAGACTTGTGTTTCATCAAGTAAATATACAGTATTTACTTAAATCATCTGTGAAGTAAAACATAACGATATTCATCAGCATGCCTCAAAGACTTATTGGACTGCACACATCAAAGTGTGTTACTTCCAACAAATTGCTATCTTGTTCCATCTTACTGAAACCGAGGCTTTTCAGTCATCTTGCCTATGTGGTATGATTTGCATATCTCAAGTGATTCAAAATCAAGTGAGTCCAAACGATCCATCTGCATGGAGTTTCTTCATGCGTATACACCAATAGACATGGTTCGCATGTCTCAAACTTTTCAAAAACGAGTGAGTCCAAAGATCCATCAACATGGAGCTTCTTCATGCGTTTTATACCAATATGACTTACATGGCAGTGCCACAAGTAAGTGGTACTATCATTACTATCTTATATCTCTTGGCATGAAAATGTGTATCACTACGATCGAGATTCAATAAACCATTCCTTTAGGTGCAAGACCATTGAAGGTATTATTCAAATAAATAGAGTAACCATTATTCTCCTTAAATGAATAATCGTATTGTGATAGACATAATCCAATTATGTCTATGCTCAACGCAAATACCAAATGACAATTATTCAGGTTTAATACTAATCTTGATGGTAGAGGGAGCGTGCGATGTTTGATCACATCAAACTTGGAAACACTTCCAACACATATCGTCAGCTCACCTTTAGCTAGTCTCCGTTTATTCCGTAGCTCTTTTATTTCGAGTTACTAACACTTAGCAACCGAACCGGTATCTCAATACCCTGGTGCTACTAGGAGTACTAGTAAAGTACACATTAACATAATGCATATCCAATATACTTCTATTGACCTTGCCAGCCTTCTCATCTACCAAGTATCTAGGGTAATGCTGCTCCAGTGGCTGTTCCCCTTATTACAGAAGCACTTAATCTCGGGTTTGGGTTCAACCTTGGGTTTCTTCACTAGAGCAGCAACTGTTTTGCCGTTTCATGAAGTATCCCTTGTTGCCCTTGCCCCTTTTTGAAACTAGTGGATTTACCAACCATCAACAATTGATGCTCCTACTTGACTTCTACTTTCGCGGTGTCAAACATCGTGAACACTTCAAGGATCATCATATCTATCCCTGATATGTTATAGTTCATCACGAAGCTCTAGCAGCTTGGTGGCAATGACTTTGGAGAAACATCACTATCTCATCTGGAAGATCAACTCCCACTCGATTCAAGTGATTGTTGTACTCAGACAATCTGAGCACAAGCTCAACGATTGAGCTTTTCTCCCTGAGTTTGCAGCCTAAGAAAATCGTCGAGGTCTTATACCTCTTGGCGTGGCACGAGCCTGAAATCCCAATTTCAGCCCTCGAAACATCTCATATGTTCCGCGACGTTTGAAAAACGTCTTTGGTGCCTCAACTCTAAACCGTTTCTTGAACTATCACGTAGTTATCAAACGTGTATGTCCGATGTTCGCAACATCCACAAACGACGCTTGGGGTTCATCACACCGAGCGGTGCATTAAGGACATAAGCTTTCTCTCGTCCGCATAATCGCCATCACAACTTTCAACTATATTTTCTCTAGGAACATATCTAAACAGTGGAACTAAAGCGCGAGTTTACGAAATAATTTGCAAAGGGTCTTTTGATTATGTTCAGGATAATTAAGTTCATCTTATGAACTCCCACTCAGATAGACATCCCTCTAGTCATCTAAGTGATTACATGATCCGAGTCAACTAGGCCGTGTCCGATCATCACGTGAGACGACTAGTCATCATCGGTGAACATCTTCATGTTGATCGTATCTACTATACGACTCATGCTCGACCTTTCGGTCTCTGTGTTCCGAGGCCATGTCTGTACATGCTAGGCTCGTCAAGTTAACCCTAAGTGTTTCGCGTGTGTAAATCTGTCTTACACCCGTTGTATGTGAACGTAAGAATCCATCACACCCGATCATCACGTGGTGCTTAGAAGCGACGAACTTTAGCAACGATGCACAGTTAGGGGAGAACACTTCTTGAAATTGTTATAAGGGATCATCTTATTTACTACCGTCGTTCTAAGTAAACAAGATGCATAAACATAATAAACATCAGATGCAATTATATAGTAGTGACATGATATGGCCAATATCATATAGCTCCATTGATCTCCATCTTCGGGGCTCCATGATCATCATCGTCACCGGCATGACACCATGATCTCCATCATCATGATCTCCATCATCGTGTCTCCATGTAGTTGTCTCGCCAACTATATTACTTCTACTACTATGGCTACCGGTTAGCAATAAAGTAAAGTAATTACTTGGCGTTGTTCAATGACACGTAGGTCATACAATAAATAAAGACAACTCCTATGGCTCCTGCCGGTTGTCATACTCATCGACATGCAAGTCATGATTCCTATTACAAGAACATGATCAATCTCATACATCACATATCATTCATCACATTCTTCTTGGCCATATCACATCACATAGCATACCCTGCAAAAACAAGTTAGACGTCCTCTAATTGTTGTTTGCATGTTTTACGTGGCTGCTATGGGTTTCTAGCAAGAACGTTTCTTACCTACGCAAAACCACAACGTGATATGTCAATTGCTATTTACCCTTCATAAGGACCCTTTTCATCGAATCCGTTCCGACTAAAGTGGGAGAGACTAGCACCCGCTAGCCACCTTATGCACCAAGTGCATGTCAGCCGGTGGAACCTGTCTCACGTAAGAGTACGTGTAAGGTCGGTCCGGGCCGCTTCATCCCACAATACCGTCGAAACAAGATTGGACTAGTAACGGTAAGCATATTGAACATCATCAACGCCCACAACTACTTTGTGTTCTACTCGTGCAAAGAATCTACTCAATAGACCTAGCTCATGATGCCATTTGTTGGGGAACGAGGCGAGAAATTCAAAATTTTCCTCGTGTCACCAAGATCTATCTATGGAGAAACCAGCAACGAGGGAAGGAGAGTGCATATACATACCCTTGTAGATCGCTAAGCGGAAGCGTTCAAGAGAACGGGGTTGAAGGAGTCGTACTGTCGTGATCCAAATCACCGGAGATCCTAGTGCCGAGCGGACGGCACCTCCGCGTTCAACACACGTACAGCCCGGTGGCGTCTCCCACGCCTTGATCCAGCAAGGAGAGAGGGAGAGGTTGAGGAAGACTCCATCCAGAGCAGCACAACGGCGTGGTGATGGTGGAGGAGCGTGGCAATCCTGCAGGCTTCGCCAAGCACCAGGGAGAGGAGAAGGAGAGAGGTAGGGCTGCGCCAAGAGGAGAGAAACTCATGTGTATGGCAGCCCCAAAACCTCAAGTATATATAGGGGAAGGGGGCTGCGCCCCTTAGGGTTTCCCCCCAAGGGTGCGGCCAGCCCTAGATCCCATCTAAGGGCGGCCAAGGGGAGAGGGGCGCCCACTAGGTGGGCCTTAAGGCCCATCTGGACCTAGGGTTTGCCCTCCCACTCTTCCATGCGCTTGGGCCCCTTGTGGGCGCACCAGCCCACCTTGGGCTGGTCCCTCCCACACTTGGCCCATACAGCCCTCCGGGGTTGGTGGCCCCACTTGGTGGACCCCGGACCCTCCGGTGGTCCCGATGCGTTACCGAAAAACCCAAACTTTTCCGGTGACCAAAACAGACTTCCATATATAAATCTTTACCTCCGGACCATTCCGAACTCCTCGTGACGTCCGGGATCTCATCCGGACTCGAACAACATTCGGTAACCACATACAAACTTCCTTTATAACCCTAGCGTCATCGAACCTTAAGTGTAGACCCTACGGGTTCGGGAACCATCTGAGACATGACCGAGACGTTCTCCGGTCAATAACCAACAGCGGGATCTGGATACCCATGTTGGCTCCCACATGTTCCACGATGATCTCATCGGATGAACCACGATGTCAAGGACTCAATCAATCCCGTATACAATTCCCTTTGTCTAGCGGTATTATACTTGCCCGAGATTCGATCGTCGGTATACCGATACCTTGTTCAATCTCGTTACCAGCAAGTCTCTTTACTCGTTCCGTAACACATCATCCCGTGATCAACCCCTTGGTCACATTGTGTACATTATGATGATGTCCTACCGAGTGGGCCCAGAGATACCTCTCCGTTTACGGAGTGACAAATCCAGTCTCGATTCGTGCCAACCCAATGAGACACTTTCGAGATACCTATAGTGCACCTTTATAGTCACCCGATTCGTTGTGACGTTTGGTACACCCAAAGCATTCCTACGGTATCCGTGAGTTGCACAATCTCATGGTCTAAGAAAAAGATACTTGACATTAGAAAAGCTTTAGCATACGAACTACGATCTTTGTGCTAGGCTTAGGATTGGGTCTTGTCCATCACATCATTCTCCTAATGATGTGATCTCGTTATCAGTGACATCCAATGTCCATGGTCAGGAAACCGTAACCATCTATTGATCAACGAGCTAGTCAACTAGAGGCTTACTAGGGACATGGTGTTGTCTATGTATCCACAAATGTATCTGAGTTTCCTATCAATACAATTATAGAATGGATAATAAACGATTATCATGAACAAGGAAATATAATAATAACTAATTTATCATTGCCTCTAGGGCATATTTCCAACAGTCTCCCACTTGCACTAGAGTCAATAATCTAGTTCACATCGCCATGTGATTAACACTCACAGGTCACATCACCATGTGACCAACATCCAAAGAGTTTACTAGTGTCACTAAACTAGTTCACATCATCATGTGATTAAGACTCAATGAGTTCTGGGGTTTGATCATGTTTTGCTTGTAAGAGAGGTTTTAGTTAACGGGTCTGTAACATTCAGATCCGTATTTACTTCGCAATTCTCTATGTCATATTGTACATGTTGCTTCCACGCTCCACTTGAACCTATTCCAAATGGTTGCTCCACTATACGTATCCGGTTTGCTACTCAGAGTCACTCGGATAGGTGTTAAAGCTTGCATCGACGTAACCCTTTACGCCAAACTCTTTATCACCTCCATAATCGAGAAACATGTCCTTATTTACTCTAAGGACAATTTTGACCGCTGTCCAATGATCCATTCCTGGATCATTCTTGTACCCCTTGACTGACTCATGGCAAGGCACACTTCCGGTGCGGTACACATCATAGCATATTGTAGATCCTACGTCTGAAGCATAGGGGACGACCTTCGTCCTTTCTCTCTCTTCTGCCGTGGTCGAGCTTTAACTCTTAACTTCATTCCTTACAACTCAGGCAAGAACTCCTTCTTTGACTGATCCATCTTGAACACTTTCAAGATTATGTCAAGGTATGTGCTCATTTGAAAGTATTATTAAACATTTTGATCTATCTTATAGATCTTGATGCTTATTGTTCAAGTAGCCTAATCCAGGTTTTCCATTGAAAACACTTTTCAAACTACCCTATATGCTTTCTAGAAATTCTACATCATTTACGATCATCAATATGTCAACAACATATACTCATCAGAAGTTCTATAGTGCTCCCACTCACTTCTTTGGAAATACAAGTTTCTCATAAACTTTGTATAAACCCAAAATCTTTGATCATCTCATCAAAGCGTACATTCCAACTCCGAGATGCTTACTCCAGTCCTTAGAAGGATCGCTGGAGCCAGCATACCTTTTAGCATCCTTTAGGATCGACAAAAAAACTTTCTGATTGTATCACATACAACCTTTCCTTACGCAGACTGGTAAGGAAACTCGTTTTGACATCCATCTGCCAGATTTCATAAATGCAGCTAATGCTAACATGATTCCGACGGACTTAAGCATTGCTACGGATGAGAAAATCTCATCGTAGTCAACTCCTTGAACTTGTGAAAAACTCTTCGCCACAAGTCGAGCTTCATAGACGGTGATGTTACCGTCCACGTCCGTCTTTTCTTAAACATCCATTTATCTCAATGGCTTGCCGATCATCGGGCAAGTCCACCAAAGTCTATGCTTTGTTCTGATACATGGATCCTATCTCGGATTTCATGGCTTCTAACCATTTGTCAGAATTTGGGCCCACCACTGCTTCTCCATAGCTCGTAGGTTCATTGTTGTCTAGCAACATGACCTTCAGACAGGATTGCGTACCATTCTGAAGTAGTACGCCTCCTTGTCACCCTACGAGGTACATTAGTGACTTGATCCGAAACTTCATGATCACTATCATAAGTTTCTACTTCAATTGGTGTATGTGCCACGGGAACAACTTCCTGTGCCCTGCTACACACTAGTTGAAGTGACGGTTCAATAACCTCATCAAGTCTCCACCATCCTCCCACTCAACTTTTGAGACAAACTTTTCCTCGAGAAAGGACCCGATTCAAGAAACAATTCCTATTGCTTTCGGATCTGAATTAGGAGGTATACCCAACTGTTTTGGGTGTCCTATGAAGATGCATTTTATCCGCTTTGGGTTTGAGCTTATCAACCTGAAACTTTTTCACATAAGCGTCGCAACCCCAAACTTTTAAGAAACGACAACTTAGGTTTCTCCAAACCATAGTTCAAACAGGGTCGTTTCAACGGAATTATGTGGTGCCCTATTAAAGTGAGTGCGATTGTCTCTAATGCCTAACCCATGAACGATAGTGGTAATTCGATAAGAGACATCATGGTACGCACCATATCTAATAGGGTGCAACTATGATGTCCGGACACACCATCACACTATGGTGTTCCAGGCGGTATTAATTGTGAAACAATTTCCACAATGTCTTAATTGTGTGCCAAAGCTCGTAACTCAGATACTCATCTCTATGATCATATCATAGACATTTTATCCTCTTCCATGTTTGCACTGTTTTCCTGCACACTTTCTTCAGAGTTTTGATCAAAGGAATTATGGGGCCTTTACACATGATCATCAGCATCTTCTACGCCCCTGAGAACAAAGTTGGGTGATGGTAGAAGATGGGAGGGAAGAAGAACAAGTTCTTTACGAAGTTGTGCGCCGGCGTTAGGGTGAAGGTTTGCGAAAGGAAAAATTTGCTCATCGAAAACCACATCACGGGAGACATAGATACGACCCGTGGCAACATCCAAACACTTGTAGCCTTTGTGAAGACTACTGTACCCAAGAAACACTCACTGTTTTGAGCGAAACTCTAGCTTATGTTTATTGAATGCGCGAAGGTTGGGCCATATGGCACAACCAAATACGCGGAGAAAAGTGTAGTTTGGTTTAGTGCCAAAAAGACGCTCAAGGGGGGTCTGATTATTGATGACTTTACTAGGAACACGATTTATGAGGTACACCGCCGTGAGAAATGCCTCGTCCCAAAATTTGAGAGGCATATAAGCATGAGCAAGAAGGGAGAGACCAACCTCCACGATATGGCGGTGTTTGCGTTCAGCGCATCCGTTTTGCTGATGAGCATGTGGACAGGAGACATGGTGAGTAATACCTATGCGCTCAAAAAATGAATGGAGTTTCTGGTATTCACCTCCCCAGTCCGTTTGCATGGCAAGAATTTTGCAGTCAAAAAGACGTTCAACATGTTGCTGAAAGATATTAAACTTTGCAAACACATCAGACTTATTCTTAAGCAAATAGATCCAACTGAACTTACTAAAATCATCAATAAAAGTGACATAATATTTTTGTCTGCCAACAGAAACGGGTCCAGGACCCCAAACATCTGAAAAAACTAGCTCTAAAGGAGCCTTTGATTCACTAGTAGAGCGAGAATATGGAAGTTGATGGCTCTTGGCCATGTGACACGAATCACACACAAGAAGATGATCTTGCTTATTTGATACTGGAAGACTAAAATCTCGAAGAATTTTCTGGACCACCGGAAAGGCAGGATGCCCTAGGCGTTTGTGCCATCTTGAAGTGGATGGCTTGACCACACTGAGAGCTTGTCGAGGAGGGACATCATGGCGGCCAGAGACAGGAAACAGGCGGCCCCTAGTCCTGTTTTGAAGAACGGTTCTCCTAGTGGCCCGATCCTTAACAAAAAAAATTCGGGGTAAACTTCCAAGAAGGCATTGTTATCTTTGATAAGTTTATAGGCAGAGAGTAGACTTTGATCGGCTTGAGGGGCATGGATGATATTATTTAGATGCAAAGAGCCATGAGGGGTAGTAAGAACTGAATGACCAATGTGAGCAATGTCCATACCTTGACCACTCGCAGTGTGGATTTGCTCCATGCCGGTGTAGTGGTCGTGAACCGCAAGTTTCTCCAGTTCTCCCGTCATGTGATCAGTTGCACCAGTGTCAAGATACCAATTGGTATCAACTCCATAGGCGTGGGCAACGTTGGCCGAGCGGTGTCCTCCACCACCACCGCGTCCTCCGCCACCACCGCCTCCTGCAGGGTTGCAGACGTTGTTGTTGAAGTTGCGATCGTAGCGTTTCTTGCAGCGCCATGCACCATGTCCTTCTTGCTTGCAAATTTGGCACTTCTCGTGTTCGCGGTCACCGCGGTCACCGCGGTCACCACCTCCTTGCCGCGGGCCACCTCCAAAGTCGCCGCCACCGTGGTTGTCAGGGTAGTGAGCGCCCGCGTTGTTGTTGATGTAGCCGCGGGAGCCACCACTGTTGCCGCCGCCCCTTGAGTTGCCGCGGCCTCCACCCCTTGCCGCCAGATTTGCAGAGTGGAGAGCGGTGTTTTGGGCGGCGATGCGGGCTTCAGCCGACATCAGCAGAGAGAAGAGCTTTCTGAGGCCGATCGGCTGCTCGGTGGCGGTGCAGGTGGAGATGGGCGAGACGAAGCCGCTATAGTCGGGGTCGTGGAGGAGGCCTTGCAGGATGTGATCGACGATGTCGTCTTCATCCAGGGGCTTGCCTGCAGCTGCAAGCTCGTCGGCAATGCTCACCATCTTGGTGTAGTAGGCAGCAGCAGACATATCCCCTTTGCGCGTGTGCTCGATGGCCGAGTGGAGCTGGATAACCCTAGCCCTTGACTGCGAGGAGAAGCTCTGCAGCAGGGCGTTCCAGATCGATGCGGCGGTGGTGTGGGAGCTGACCTGCAGTAAGACCTCACGGGAAAGCGATGAGATCAAAAACGCAAGGATCTGCTGGTCTTGAGTAACCCACACAGCATGCTCAGGATTCGGCGAGGACGTGGTCTCTTTCTTGCCAGCGACGTCCTTCTCGGTGTAGAGCACGGCAGATGGCTCCTTGATCGAGCCGTCCAGGTAGCCCATCAGCCCTGCCCCCTTGATGTGTGGCAAGACCTGCGCCTTCCACACCAGGAAGTTCTCCCGGGTCAGTTTCTCGGTGATGGTGTGACCAAGGGAGGCGATGGAGGGTGTGGCCATGGCGACGACTGAGGAGGAGCTCGACATCTAGATTCGATGGAAAAGATAGACTCTGTATACCATGTGAAAAACGAGGGTTAAGCGCTTGTGCTTTCGTAGCAGGGACGCGTTCGTGTTAAATAGGCACAGGAAATTACCGGCCCCAGCTTCCTAACGTGATACACACGAACACACACAACGTGATATACACGGTTTATACGTACACCGCGTATATACACAGAATACAATGTTTAACACGGCGTACCGATGTCCTTTGATGTGCTGTCGGCTACCGTTCGAAGAGTTTGGTTGGCACGTACATCAGCGTGCAGCCCCGGCCGATAGATGTTGCGGCGATGGCATGGAGCGCATGGAGTGCGAGACACGGCTCGTGCACGTCCGATACGTGTCCTACGCGTGCACGGCTGGACGCGGCGAAGAGGAAATGAATCACCACGTGCGCTCAGCGTATGCGCACGTGGGCCATGTGATTTTTTTTTTTTTGAGCATCGGCCATGTGATTGATCAGTGATGATGTGATCAGGCCGCTCTAACTCAACTTTGGTTCACTTTAACTGTATGTGTGTACGTTGTCTGATATTTAAACTCTTCAAACAGACTTCCACCCCGTTTTATGTAAGGCAACAACCAACAAAAATACACGATCAAAAGATACAAGATGGTGAGGTAATCCTTTTACACAGCCGATCCTAAAATAATTAAAAAAACACAAAACTCACACTACTACTCCCTCCGTCCGAAAATACTTGTCATCAAAATGAATAAAAGGGATGTATCTAGATATATTTTAGTTCTAGATACACCCCTTTTATCCATTTTGATGACAAGTATTTCCGGACGGAGGGAGTACGTTACAAAAAAATACAACGTGAAGACCTGAAAACAATGCCACACCACGCCCTAGCACACCTAAACTCCACGACGACGCCCTGAGAAGAGGAAACGACGCCAAACACCGCAGCTGCCGAGTGCACCGGACAAAGGTTTTCATTTAAAACTCGGGCACGGAGAGGAGCACCACGACAACGTCTGATTTTCAAACTGGATTAAGTCGATTTTCTAATTGTTGACACTTTTGTCACGTTCGTCCTATCTTTCCGCCTCTGTAATAACTTTTCGACTGACTTTCTTTTAGTAGTATTTAACTGAATTTCTGATTTGCCTTTGTTCAGATTTTTTATTGGGCTAGAAGCCCATTGCCGTTGCCTATTTTTTCAGGGCGTGGCTATAGGTAAGTCGCCTGATTTTTAAATTTGGGTTTGTCGATCATTTTGGAACGTCCGATGCACATCCAATAATATCTGGCCCTTCTTCTTCCTCTAGCTCTTCTCCTTCCTCAGACCGCGGCACGGGCCGCCGGCCAAACTGCTTGCGATCACCACCTGCGGTTGGCGGCACTCCCACGTAGCCTCGCCACCCGGCCTTCCCAGAACCCCCCTCCCCCCTCCCCCCACCATAATGGACTTGCTGTCGCCCCGGCCATTCCTCTAGCCCCGCTCGCGTCCACATTTGTTTCCTCGGCTAAGATGCACTACCGCCATCCTGCCGCCCCCACCAGCGTTGTTCTTCCGCACCATCCACTTCCCTAAGATGGATGGTGGGGCAACCTCTCAACGAGATCCTTCCTGCCCTTCGGCCTTCCTCCGGCGAACTTTTTCAGCCATCTCAAAATCGACTGACCCAAATGCTAAAGTCAATCGACTAATGTTTAGCTAATGTGATTTCTTTAATGCATTTTCTTTGGTTTTTTCCTTTTTTATTAGTTGATTTTTTCTTTTTTCTTTTATGGAAATTGATTGAGTGTAAATGTATGCACATAGATATTTATACAATACAACTTTCATCCCAAATTACTTGTCTTACATTTGTCTAGATACACATGTATCTAACAATTAAACTTGTCTAAATACATTTGTATCAGATAAATCTAAGACAAGTAATTCGGGAGTATGTGCTAAAATTGTACTATTATATGATTATTACTTGCATACTAAAACAGTGCAACAATGCAAAGTTGTGTGCTAGTTTTTTAGGTTTTTATTCATTTTCTTAAAGAGCATTATCAATGCTACCAATTTATTTTTCTTAGAAAAAACTATTTTCTCATTTCATTTTCTTTATTCTTCAAGTTTTTTTCTTTTTTGCGAGAAAACTTCCAATATATTCATCTTTAATCATGGCAGTGCAATGAACACCAAAAATAATAAAAATTACATCCAGACCCGTAGACCACCTAGTGACTGTCGGTGTACAAAAGTAGGGGCCCTCCTTTTTACCCCTTTACTTGTGCACGGGCAGTCAGAGCCGCGCTCGCGGCCACACTAAGTAAGGCAGAGGAGGGAAGTCAAAGGCGCAAGACAATCAAAGCAATGCCAAGACCAGAGATACAAGGAGCAAAATGGCGGGGTGGGCTCCCCCAGCGAGACCCTTGCCGGGGCGGCCCCGCAGCCCCGGCAAGAGCCTTGTCGGGGCAACTTTCCCGACTCCAGCAGAGCGAACCACCCTTGAGCCCAAGGGTTCCAACGCCATCAACCACATTGGAACCAAGGCTCGGGAGGCGCCTCCATGGTGGCATGCAGATCTTTGTGAAGATCATAAGCACACAAGATCAGGTGAGGACCAGAAGACGATGATCCTCGACAAGATCCTGGCCGAGGAAATCCACAAGACCGTCGGGGACAATCGCGATGCCACGGCAAGACCCTTGCCAAGGCCCCGGCAAGACCCTTGCCGAGGACATCCGCGGGGCCATGGTCAGGCCCACGTCTGCCAAGACTCCACCGTCGTTCCCATACAGCTGCCAGCCCAACCAGCTGGGCAGGCACCTGCGTGGCGACGCGCGGCCTCCAGGCCAACTCAGCAAGCACCTGCGTGGTGGCATGCAGATCTTCGTGAAGACTCTGCCACCGCGCCAGCCCAGCCGCCAGCCAACGTGGCACTACAACGCCTCATCAGCTCAGACGCGCGTTGGAGCCAAGCGAGGCGGCGATAGCTGGGACGAGCTTCCCCGCCGTCCTCGATAAAGCAAGAAGGGCACGTCGATAGTGCATTAAATGTGTTTTTCCGATGGTGCCGAGGATAAACTTAACCACTGTATACCTTTCCACCTCCTGCGTGCCACTGTGGCAGCCCTTTTTTGATAAAGGAGGCCCGAGGCATACTGGAGAAGGATTCGGATCTTTTGAACTACGCTCGCGCCGTAGCTAGTTCGAGGGCTCAAGAATATTCAAATATACACCAAAGCAGGACTAGGGTATTACGCATCATTGCGGCCCGAACCTGGGTAAACGATCCTTGTGCTGACCGCCAGACCCGCTCTTTGCACAACCCCACGCCCGCTAACCTTAGAAGGGATCCCAGTGATTCCCTAGGTGTCGTTTCCACCGACATCGTTGGCGCGCCAGGTAGGGGCCAAAGCAGTTGTGGAAATCTTGTCCCGTTAGAGCAGAGGCTTCATCGTGGTCGTCGCTCCAAGGAAAAAGACGACCAGACGAGCGGCGTCATCGGCGGATGCAGGGAATGCTCACGCAGCGGCAAAAAAAAGCTAAGTCATGCGAAACTTTGGCCAATTTCATTTATATAAGTCTGTCCTCCCCGAAAAATCTCGTTCCTTGTACGGGAAACCTGCATGCAATGGGACCCTTCCGCTATCGGCAATGCCCTTGTTTCTGTCTCGAGTCCGCTCGACAATTCGTGCGGCCGCGTCGAGAACGGCAAGGTGGCCTACCTGCCACTAGCAGCGCTCTTGTCCTGTTTCGAGTCCGCTCGACAGTTCAAGCGACCGCGCTAGCGGCTACAAGGTGGCTTGCCCGGCAGCAAGCGCGCTTCTGACAGGTTGCTGAGGATCCGTCCTCAAAGCACCACAGCATGGGCTTACGCGCCGGCAGCCTTATCCCAACAAGCGTAGGGTGCGAACATACAAAGAGAGATCTAACGGGAAGATAGCATGCATGATACTAAAATATTGTAGAGTTATATTACCTCAAATAATCGTTGCGGTTCTAACTTAAGATGAAATCGTTTTGGTCTTGAACTCGCAGCGATGATGAGAAACGGGGTGCCTAGTCCCGGCGCTGGCCCTCTATCCTCCGAACTCCGCCAACGCGGCTCATGACGGGCTCGATACGCTACTCGAGCGCCGCAAGGTCCACACCCTCCGGCAAGCTCTCCAGCGCGGCGTCGAAGTCGAGGTTGGGGTTACAGTACGCCACCTTGGTGAGGACCTTGGTCATGGCACCCCGGCAAAGCCTCCGGGCCTCATTTGCCAGAGAGGTCGCCCTGTTGGAGCGAAACTGCTCCAGGGCTCCAAGAACACCCTCGAAGAACATGGTCAGCTTGGCGTTGGGACTCACGTTTGGCTCCGGGGCGTACCGCACGTTTGGCATCCCCATGGCAGCCAACTTCGTGGTGATCCTGCCGGCGACGTCCTCGAGGCGGCTGATTCAGAGGTTTTCGCCCTTCACGTAATCCGCGTGGTTGGCAGCGTCATTCTTCCACAGCTGCCTTTCCTTCTCCAGATCCTTGGTCAGGGTCCCCTCCTGGGCCCAGATCTCCAAAAGCGTCCCCTCAAGACCCTCCAGCTTCTGCCTCAGGTCTTTGATGGAGTCGTTGGCCTTGGAGAGCTCCTCAGCCTTGCTAAGGACTACGGCCTGCGCCTCCACCAGAGCACCGTTGAGCGTGTCCTTCTCCTTCGCTAGCTTCAGGGCCTGTTCCTTTAGCCCATCCTGCTCCACCTCTAGCATCTTCACCTTGCCGGCATGTACCAAGGCCTAGGCATCGAACGCCTTCTTGTGCTTCTGCTCCAGTTCCTGGGTCCGCTGCGCGACGAGCTTTTCGATCTCCTCATCCTTGCCGCGGAGTGTGGCGGTGAGCGCCCCCTTACGAGCGGCAAGATCCTCCTCCTGGGAGTTCAGTTCGGCTTGGTGCTGGTGGCGAGTGGCCTGTTCCCTCGCCACCTCCTGGGCCTTCTCGATGTCGGCCTGCTTCATGACAAGCTCCAGCTTGCGCTCGGCCAGCAGATCCCGGGCGACCTTCAGCTCCTCGTGGGCCTGGCAGAACCAGGCCTGGGTCTCGGCAACGCGTTCGGCGAGATCCGCCTCCGCCTTGTCCACCGCCACCGTCCTAGACTTTGCCTTGTCCAGACGGGCACGGTGAAGCGCCCGGAGCTTCTGGAAGTTGGCGCTCTTGGCTCGAAGGAGCTCCTCCTCCTGGGAACCGCCACCACCGGTGCTTGGTTCGTCGACAACCTCAAGCCCGGCGGCGGCGAGCACTCCGTCGTTGAAAACCTCCCCCTCGGTGGGCGCCTTGGTGCTCGCCGTCCCTGGGAGGTGGACGAACAGATCATTGCTCACCATCAGGTACTTGCCCGAGCCGGAGGCAACAGAGGAGGAAGGCTGGTCGTCGACCATCCCCTCCTCGGCAGCGGCCTTGCTGGCCTCTCCGGATGGTCCCTTGCCAGCCTCCTCGTCGGGCCCCTTGGCGGCATCCTCAGCAGCGGTCTTGGCGGCCTCCTCGGTGGCGATCTTCTCGGCCTCGGCCTCGGCGTCCCTAGCGACTTCCCCGATGACGACGTCGACATCCTCCTGATCCGCCGAGGAAGGGCCTGGACACCAAGAAAGGGAATGAGGCGGAGCCAAGGTCAAGGCCCAAGAATAAGAAGGAGGAACAGGGACGGGAAGTGAGCAAACTTACCTGCACCGGGATGGGAAGAAGTGGCGCCCTCCCCGCCAACGTTCGTTGCCGGAATGGAACCACTGGCACCCAAGTTCGTCTCCTCCTCGTCCTCCATGGACGTGGGCTCGGTGGTGGATGCCCTTGCCGGGGACGCCCCTCGGGGCGGCGTAGTCGAGAGGGGCGGCATGTTGGGGGTAGCCCTCGGTGGCTCCTCCTGCTGCCGCTCTTGTCCTGCAAACCCGACAAGATCAGCATCAAAGATTCATACCCCAAAGTTCATCAATGGAGGAGTGAGTGATAGACTCACGCTGGGGGCTGAAGCGGGGGCTGCGTCGGGGGCTGCCCTACGGGCTGCTCTCTACCACCAGCGGCGTGCTCGAAGTACCCGCCGGGGGCATGTCGCCCGTCGAGGCCTTGGCCCTCTTTGCCACCCTCTGTGCCAGTGCCTCCGTGTCCCTGTGGAGACAACACCAGGTCAAGGAAAGATGACGTAGGACTAAAGTAAGGGGTTAATGCGGGAGTGGGGCAAGATACTTACTCTTCCTCCACCTCCTCCTCTTCTACTGGCTTCCTCTTCCTCCTTGGGCTGAGAGACCCAAAATTGAAGACGACCTCCGTGTTGACGTCTGCGGGAGGAGGGGAAGGAGATGGGGTCCGGCGACGCTTGGACGAAGAAGAGGCAGTCACCTTCTTCTTCCCCACTGGGACCTTCACTGCCTTCTTCGCTGCCGCGGCACGCGTCTGGCACACAGATTGCTCCTGGACCTGTTGCCGATGTACGGTCCTGCCGGGCCGGACCGGCTCGCCGGAGCCAGCCCGGTACAGGACACGCTTTTTCCCCGCGGCCGGAGGGTCGACGGCCTCAGCCTCTTCCTCTGACGACTCCTCGTCCACGTCTTCAACTAGGGGGGCCTCGGCGTTGGCACTGATGAAGCTATGTACCTAGGGTAGGGTCATGGACCTTTCCAAGATACCCTCCCCAAGGACATCTCTAGAAGAATCACCTTTCAATCGACTCAAGTGTTCCACTCGGCGCACTCAAGACACTTTCGACCACGAAGCCATCCACTCGATAGCCAGGAGATCTAAAGTCACTCCGCATGCTAATGGTCAGTCATTAAGTAGCTTTTATGGTCATCATATCACTTTATTTGTGGCGTTACTGGTAACGCACGACCTTAATGTACCTTAAAACCTGCATAACTGAGGGCCGGAGGGGTCAGGTAAACTCTATATAAGCCACCCTCCTCGGTGTCAAGGGTTTGCACCTGTAATTCATACACGATAATCCAAATGACCGCCCGGGCTCCGAGACGTGGGGCTATTACTTCCTCCGAGAAGGGCCTGAACTCGTAAAACTTCGTGCGTATACAACTACTCCATAGCTAGGATCTTGCCTCTCCATTCCTACCCCCTACATTCTTGTCGGACTTAGAACCACGACGGTTGGCGCCTTGTGGGGCAGGTCTCTTAGCGACTTGTTGGAGAAGTTGCAGTTTTCCGATCCCTTCATCATGGTTTCAGCGGAGGTTTGGCTCAGGTCGCGAGATCCGTCTCGGCGCTGGCGTATTCGTCGACAACGACTCCGCTTGGCTTCGGGAGGCACCACTCGACGTTGACGCCGCCCCCGTTCGCGAACGCAACGCGCACTTCGCGCGTGCATCCGTGGCGTCCTCTTGCGGCAGCCGTCGACCCGATGTCGATCGGCTCTGTGGCGTCCTCCTCCCTGTTGCCCGCCGCGCAAGCGCGTTTGATCGGTCGAGGCTTCAGCGGTGGGTGAGGCACGCGGTGGCTCGCCATCGGCCACCCCCAAGTCGCGGCGATCGAGCCCGATTTAATCTCTCTGGCCTGTTCGACCGGCTCCATGAGATCTGATCCGAAAAGTGCGACAACAGTGATCCAGCGGCGGAAGTCCTGATGGTCGATGGACCACGCAGTTCTCCCGGCTTTCCCCGCGCCGACGGTGGCGACAGCGAAGGCTCTCCGTCGCATGCCCATGAAGAGTACCTCCCGAGCCCCTCACTTCGCTGCGGAGGAGGAACTTCGCCACGGAACATGGATGCACTTCACACTCCTATCATTGGAGAAACCCCGAGGCCGTGCCTTGGAAGACGCTCTTGGCCAACTTGGTGGAGCGCACTCGATGGAGAATCTCCAGCGAGTACTCGATTTAACGAGCGCGACAATGGGTCTCGAAGATCCGATCGGCGTCGGCTCTTTCAGCCACCGACTCGGTATATCGAACTCCGATTCAAAATTTAGCAGCTGCGCCCGTATAGCAGAGTTGATTCAGCCTTCCAGTCCGAGGCTGGCAGAGGCTTGTTGCAGATCAGAGCATTATTTCGGGCAGCAGGAGACCAGAATTCAGCTGTATCACAGTCGCGGAATAGGATCCACAAATCCGTTGTTGCGAATCTGATTCGATCGGCTCACAGCCCAAGATCGCCCCTGAGGCATGAGGGGCGTGAAGACCGGCGAGATTAGTATAGGAACCGTGAGCAGTTTGATCACCGACTCGATCGCGATGATCGATGTCGAGAGCCCACCCCTTCCCAAAGGAGTGGGTCATACGTGCCTCGACAGCAGGATGACAAACACCCTCACAGTGTTGGGCGAAGGATTCCAGTCGACCCCAGAGAACCAGGCTTTGATGCGAGATCCATTCTCGTTCAGGGTTTGGTCGACAGAAACAGAGTACACGTCTTAGGACCAGAGTGCTTCAGCAGAGCCATAAGGGCCGCAGTGATTCCTCCCAACTTCAGGTTGGCGACTGGAGTCAGTAAGTTCACTGGTGAGTCCAAACCTGATACTTGGCTTGAGGACTACCGAGTGGCTGTTCAGATTGGCGGCGGCAATGATGAAGTGGCCATGAAACACCTGCCTCTTATGTTGGAGGGCTCGGCCAGAGCGTGGCTGAACCAATTAGCACTCAGCAACATTTACACTTGGGAAGATCTTTCCCGAGTGTTTGTCAGAACATTTGAAGGGACCTGCAAGCGACCAGCAGGGTTTACAGAATTGCAATCTTGCGTGCAGAAGACAAATGAAACTTTGAGGGATTACATCCAGAGATGGATCATGTTACATCACACAGTGGAGAACGTGTCGGATCACCAGGCAGTTTGTGCCTTCAAGGAAGGCATTAAGTACAGAGAACTGAATCTGAAATTCGGTCGAACCGGAGACATGTCTCTGAGTCGAATGATGGAGATTGCCACCAGGTATGCTAATGGTGAAGAAGAGGATCGGCTCCGGAGTGGCAAGCACAAGTCAGTCGCTCATGAAACCGGAGGAGGAAATTCCAGTCGGAAGCAGAAGCAGAAAGCCGAGCCAGCTGCTCCTGGAGAAGCCTTGGTCGTGACTCAAGGAAAGCTTAAGGGGAAGCCCAAAGGGCCTTGGAATCCCAAGAAAGTGAAGGATCAAGACGGAAATGATGTATTAGACTTGCCATGCCACATTCACACAGAGAAAGATGAAGAGGGTAAACTCATTTACCCAAAGCATACCACTCGACAGTGTCGGCTCTTGATCCAGCAGTTCCAGGGGAAACATCCCAAAGATAAGGAAAAGGAGTCGGACAAAGTTGAAAACAAGGAAGATAGTGATGATGGATACCCCCAGGTCAATTCCACCCTGATGATTTTTGCTCACGTTGAAAGCAAAAGTCGATTGGAAGTTATCAACCGAGAGGTGAATATGGTCGCTCAAATGACACCCGCTTATTGAAATGGTCTCGGTCGCCATCACATTCGACCAGTCTGATCACCCGACGCACATAGCCACCCCTGGGAGGCAAGCTTTGGTGGTCGACCTAGTTGTCGAAGGCACTCGACTGACTAAAGTTTTGATGGATGGTGGCAGTGGTCTGAATATACTGTATGCGAGAGACGTTTAAAGGGATGTGCATTCCGATGTCGAGCTCGATGCGAAGAACATGAGTTTCCATGGAGTCATTCACGGAAAGAAGGCGAGTCACTCGGTCAGATTGCTCTTGATGTGGTTTCGGGGACTCCAAGAATTTTCGCAAAGAAAAGTTGGCGTTTGAAGTCGTGGGTTTCGAGTGCTTATCACGCTAATTCGAAAGGCCAGCGATGCACGTTCATGGCTCGACCATGTTATGTATACCTTAAACCGAAGATGCCAGGTCCCAAAGGTGTGATCACTGTCACGGCAATCGGAAGAAAGCGAAGAGTGTTTTCAGAAGGCTCAAAGATCGCCGATGCTCGGATGGCGATGGTAGAGTTGCGAGATACCGAAAACTGCAGACCGAGTGGTTTGTTGCGAGCCAAGAAGCCCGCCACTGAATCAGCGTTTGATCGTCCGTGAGACAAAGCCGATTCACATTCACCTGACCGACCCCAATGCTGCTCCGACTCATATCTCAACAACACTCGACTCCAAACAGGAAGAAGCGCTCACTCAGTTCCTCCGTGAGAACTGGGACATCTTTGCATGGAAACCTTCTGACATGCCAGGTGTTCCCAGGGAACTGGCTGAGCATCGTTTACGAGTCGACGCGAAGGTAAAACCGGTCAAGGAACATCTTCGACGGTCCGCCGCACAGAAGAGGAAAGCAATCGGTGAAGAAGTGGCTCGACTCCTTGCAACGGAGTTTATCCGAGAGATTTACCACTCCGAGTGGCTCGCCAATGTTGTCATGGTCCCCAAGAAGGACAATTCACTTCGCGTGTGCATTGACTTCAAACATATCAAACGGGCCTGCCCGAAAGATCATTTTCCTCTCCCCCGCATCAACCAGATAGTCGACTCAACTGCGGGATGTGAACGCCTATCTTTTTTAGACGCCTATTCCGGTTACCATCAGATCCGTCTGTATGGACCCGACGAGATCAAAACAACTTTCATCACTCCATTCGGGTGCTTCTGTTATGTCACCATGCCATTCGGCCTAAGGAATGCCGGAGCCACGTTCATGAGGATGATTCAGAAGTGTTTGCTCACTCAAATCAATCAGAATGTGGAAGCGTACATGGATGATATTGTGGTCAAGTCATGGAAGGTTTCCGACCTGCTGACTGACCTTGCTGAAACTTTTGCCAATCTCTAGAGGTATGATATCAAGCTTAATCCATCAAAGTGTACATTCGGAGTTCCTGGCGGAAAGTTACTCGGTTTTCTCGTTTCCGAACGAGGAATCGACGCCAACCCACAGAAAGTTGGTACTATACTCCGAATGAAATGTCCTGTGCGTGTGCACGATGTCCAGAAGCTTACTGGTTGCTTGGCCGCTTTAAGTCGATTCATTTCTCGTCTCGGTGAAAAGGCATTGCCTCTTTACCGACTGATGAAGAAGTCAGACAAGTTCGAGTGGACTCCTGAAGGCGATGCAGCGTTTGCGAGCTAAAACCCTGCTCTCCACTCCAGCCGGTGCTTGCTGCCCTAATCAGCAAAGAGCCTTTGCTGCTTTACATTGCAGCCACAGGACAAGTTGTCGAGACAAGATGCTTACGGTCGAGCGAGAAGAACAAGGAAAATCCTTTAAAGTTCAGCGCCGAGTATATTATGTTTCTGAAGTTTTAACTCCGTCAAAACAAAGATATCCTCATTATCAGAAGCTTGTATATGGGATTTATATGACCACGAAGAAGGTTGCACATTACTTCTCGACCATTCCATTACGATTAAATCGTGACGCCCATTGTCAGAGATTCTGCACAACAGAGATGCAACTGGTCGAGTGGCAAAATGGGTGATTGAACTCCTTGCCCTAGATATCAAGTTTGAGGCAAAGAAAGCCATCAAGTCCCAAGCAATAGCATATTTCGTCGCCGAGTGGATTGAACAACAACTGCCGACTCAAGTTCACTCGGAGCACTGGACCATGTTCTTTGATGGTTCCAAGATGTTGAATGGCTCCGTCTTTGGGTAGTGTTAGTCCCCGAGGAGATAAGCTCAGATATGTCCTTCAAATTCACTTTGATTCTTCCAACAACGAAGCAGAATATGAAGCACTTTTATATGGGTTGCGTATGGACATTTCACTCGGCGTTTGTCGCCTCATGGTCTATGGTGACTCAGATTTGGTGGTTAATCAAGTGATGAAGGAGTGGGATGTCAGAAGTCCGGCCATGACTGTTTACTGCAATGCAGTGAGAAAGCTAGAAAAGAAATTCGAGGGGTTAGAGCTTCATCATATTCCCCGACTGAAAAATCAAGCAGTTGATGATTTGGCAAAAATAGGTTCCAAGAGAGAAGCCATTCCCAGCAATGTGTTTTTGGAACACATCCACACACCATCAGTTCAAGAGGATCCTTTCACCGAAGAAGCTCCGCAACCAAAAAGTGCCACAGATCCGACTGAAGTTGAGGTTCCAGCGGTGGTCGACTTGATCATGGAAGTCTTGGTCATCACTCTCGACTGGACGGTGCCGTACATCGCGTACATCCTAAGGAAAGAACTCCCAGAGAATGAATAAGAGGCTAGACAGATCGTTCATCGATCCAAGGCCTTTACTGTGATAAAGGGACAGTTATACAGGGAAAGTGCGACTGGAGTCGGTCAGAAGTGTATAACGCCAGAAGAAGGTCAAATAATTCTTGACGATATCCACTCGGGGACCTGTGGTCATCATGCGTCCTCTCGGACCATTGTGGCTAAAGCATACCGAGCGGGATTTTACTGGCCAAGAGCAAATGAAATGGCGAAAGAGATAGTCGACAAATGTGAAGGATGTCAGTTCTACTCCAATATGTCACACAAACCCGCGTCAGCCTTGAAGACCATTCCACTCGTCTGGCCCTTCGCTGTTTGGGATTGGATATGATTGGATCACTGAGAACTGGCAGGAGCGGCTTCACTCACGTGCTAGTGGCAGTCGACAAGTTTACTAAATGGATTGAAGCTAAGCCTATCAAGAATCTCGATGCTTGCACTGCTATCAGTTTCATCAGAGAGTTGATATTCATATATGGAGTTCCGCATAGCATCATCACTGATAATGGGTCAAACTTCAATTCTGACAAGTTCAGAGCCTTTTGCGCCTCTCAAGGCACACGAGTCGACTATGCTTGATCGCTCACCCCGATCGAATGGACAAGCGGAAAGAGCAAGCGGTCTAATTCTCAAAGGATCGAAACCCCGGTGATCGCGATCTCAAGCACGCAGCGGCGCGATGGGTCGATGAACTTCCATCAGTTCTTTGGGGATTGAGGACCACCCCGAGGAAGTCTGGACTAGGGGTGTCCGGATAGCGAACTATCATCTTTGGCGGACTCCTAGACTGTGAAGATACAAGATTGAAGACTTCGTCCGTGTCCGGATGGGACTTTCCTTGGCGTGGAAGGCAAGCTTGGCGTCTGGATATGTAGATTTCCTACCATTGTAACCGACTCATGTAACCCTAACCCTATCCGGTGTCTATATAAACCAGAGGGTTTTAGTCCGTAGGACGAACAACAATCATACCATAGGCTAGCTTCTAGGGTTTAGCCTCTCGATCTCGTGGTAGATCTACTCTTGTACTACCCATATCATCAATATTAATCAAGCGGGGTAGGGTATTACCTCCATCGAGAGGGCCCGAACCTGGGTAAAACATCGTGTCCCTTGTCTCCGGTTACCATCCGCTTAGACGCACAGATTCGGGACCCCCTACCGAGATCCGCCGGTTTGACACCGACATTGGTGCTTTCATTGAGAGTTCCTCCGTGCGTCACCGATAGGCCCGATGGCTCCTTCGATCATCAACAATGATGCGGTCCGGGTGAGACCTTTCTCCCGGATAGATCCTCGTGTTCGCGGCTTTGCACCGCAGCCAATTAAGCTGGCCATCTAGAGCAGATCGAAAGCTACGCCCGCCATCAGGTCAGGTTTGGAAGTTTAAACTACACGGCCGACATCCGCGGAGACTTGATCTTGACGGATTCGAGCCGCAATAAGCGCGCCGCACTATGTCGATGGTCATGATCTAACTCTGCCGCGAGCAATGGTCCCGGAGGCCGCACTAGTGTCCGCTCCGACCATTGATTCGGAGCCGATCTCGCCGATCGAGGATGGTTGGTTGGACACCACCTCGGGGGCTGAAATCTCTACGACGATTGAGCCGAACACCATCCCTGTCCTTTGCGAAGACCGTGACTCCAAGGCGCCGGACTCCTCTCCGGACTCCGAACCCTCCGCGCCCCTGCCAATCGAATCCGATTGGGCGCCGGTCATGGAGTTCACTGCCGCGGACATCTTTCAGCACTCGCCTCTTGGCGGCATCCTGAATTCACTAAAGTCTCTCTCTTTATCAGGAGAGCCCTGGCCGGACAACGGTCAGGAAGGTTGGGATGCAGACGACGAAGAAATTCAACGCCCACCCACCGCCCACTTTGTAGCCACTGTCGAAAGTTTAAACGACGTGCTCAATTTCGACTCCGAAGACATCGACGGTATGGACGACGATGTAGGAGACAACCAGGAACCAGCACCTATAGGATACTGGACAACCACCTCATCCCACGATGTATACATGGTGGATACACCTAAAGGAAGTGACGATGAGGAACAACGGGACACTACAAAGGATAAATTCCTCGAAAAACAGTCAAAACAGCAACGTAAACGCCGCACCAAGTCCCGCCTCGACAAAGACCCAGCCATAGAGCAGGGCGAACCGGTGGACGACGAACATGCTACCGAGCAACCGTCCGAACAGGACAACTTGGATAAACAACCCATCCCCGGTGAAGATAACAGTCCGGACCATCTCACACCGGACAAATTGTTGGAGCAGAAGAACGTCCACAAAAGGCTCGTCGCACACCTGAAAAAGCAGAAGCGGAAGCTCAAAACAGCGGAAGATGCACTCAGAATCAGATGGAGCAAAGTACTCAACACATGAGACAAATCTGGCGACAATCGCCGAACAAAGAGCTACCCAAAGAGAAAACTACTGCCCGATTTGATAAGGAGGCCGTGAGCCCCACAATTAAAAAGCAAAAGGCCACCCGGTCGGATGGGCGACCCACGGCAAGCAGAGAGCGGCAAATGGCGCCAAGACACAAGCCGATGCGCGATCCGCATAAGGATTCGCATCAAAAGGATGGCCCATTAGGTCCATCTATGGGCCGAAAAGCAAGCTCTTCAAAGCAATGCAACACGCCAAATATCCGAACATCACGGCACACCCAAATATAGGGGTGCCGCACACCCCGTGTTTCACCGATGAGGTCTTTGGATCACAATTCCCAAAGGGATTCAAACCCGTAAACATAGAGGCATCTGACGGAACAACAGACCACAGAGTGCGGATTGAGGATTATATCCTCCACATACACATGGCTAGAGGAGATGATCTCCACGCCATAAAATACTTACCCCTCAAGCTCAAAGGGCCAGCCCGGCATTGGCTCAAAAGCCTCCCTGAAAATACCATTGGAAGTTGGGAAGAGCTCGAGGATGCTTTTCGGGCAAATTTTCAAGGGACTTATGTCCGTCCTCCGGATGCAGCCGATTTAAGTCATATAACTCAACAACCCGGAGAGTCAGCCCGCAAATTCTGGAACAGGTTCCGCACCAAAAAGAACCAAATAGTCGAATGTCCGGACGCCGAAGCCTTAGCAGCTTTCAAACACAACGTCCGAGACGAATGGCTCGCCAGACACCTCGGCTAGGAGAAGCCGAGAACCATGGCTGCACTAACAAGCCTCATGACCTGCTTTTGCGCGGGAGAGGATAGCTGGCTAGGAAAATGCGGTACCAGCGACCCAAGTACATCCGAAGTCAGGGATGGGAATGGGAAACCACGACGCATCAAGGACCAGCGCCGGATTAAGGGGAACGGTCCAAAGAGCGCGACAGTCAACGCTGGATTCAAAAGCTCACGGCAGAACAATAAAAAACTGCCCCTTAAGGACAATAGCGATGAGCTATCCAACTTAAACACAATCTTGGACAAGATATGCCAAATCCACAGTACTCCCGGGAAGCCTGCAGACCATACCCATAGAGATTGTTGGGTCTTCAAGCAGTCCGGCAGACTCAACGCCGAACACAAGGGGCTCGACACACCAAGCAAGGATGATGACGAGCACCACAAGCAGAGCCCCGGAAAACAAAAGAATTTCCCACAAAAAGTCAAAACAGTGAACTCACTTCAAGTGACAACAGGGAAAAACAGAGCGGCACCCATTGAATTACGCGCCGCACAATCCACCCCAGCGGAGTCCCAACGCTGGTTATCAAAACCAATTACCTTCGACCATCAGGACTACTCCGAAAGTATCCGGAACGCAGGATGGACTGCCTTGATACTAGAACCTACAATCGACGGTCTTCAATTTACGCAAGTCCTAATGGACAGGGGCAGTGATTTAAACTTGCTATTTCAGGACACAATCCGCAAAATGGGGATAGACCCAACCAAAATTCGCCATAGCAACACCTCCTTCAAAGGGGTAATGCCAGCCCTATGCCCATTGTACGGGCTCCCTCTGCTAGAAGTTGTGTTGGCTCATCCGACAACTTCCGCCGTGAAAAGTTAACCTTCCACATCGCCCCATTCAAAGTAGCTATCAAGCACTCTTTGGGCGTGAAGCTTCGCCGCTTTAACGCAATACCGCATTATGCATCTCTTACACTTAAAATGCCCGGTCCACGCGGCATCATCTCATTAAAAGGGAGTGTAAAGTGTTACTCGAGCACGGAAGAACGTGAGACTGCCTTGACAGCCCCACACCAATACGGCTCCGCTAATCAAAGCACCTGAATAGGTCATTTAAACCCCGGACACGGCTAGACAAGTCCGGCGCATACTAGCGGCATACCCCCATACAAGGGGCTGCACGCACGTACAACAAGAGACAATAAAGCTCAATTTTATTTACCTTCCGAACCGTACTCTGTTTATTTAATATAAAGTACACTTCTCGCACGATATTTTTTCTTTTCAACTAAGTTCCTCTCTTTTACAGATGAACAACGTGCTACACCCGTCCAGGATACGGCTGCGCAACGGAGACACAGGTAGCGAGACGCGGTGGGGACCCGTTGCAAGGATTCTTTTCAGATTAAGACCTGCGCAAATCTTTTTTACTGTCTCTTGTTGTTACTCATCCCCGGTCTCTTATTATAAGCGAGGAGGAGGTGGCGTTTTGGCATCGGCGCGTCGAATTTTGCGTACACTGGACACGGGGCTTATTACCAAGGGCATTGTTTGGCCCGCTTTATAAAAGACCGAATACCTTAGGGAGTGTTCGGCGTCTCGAGTTAGGCCTTATATGCATCAGCTCGAATCATGTCTTTGGTCAAATGTTGGGTTTGCTGGCTCCTGTGTTTTGCTGCCTTATGTTCCGTTCTATCAGCTAACGCGGCACCGGAGAACTCTGCGATTGTGCCCGGTTCGCCGCAAGAGCACCTCGATGAAAGCCAAAACTGATTTGTCATGATATAGCGAGAGACTGGTCAACCACTCGATGACCCACCGGAATGTTTAGAATTCCTTCGCATTAACGAAGGACCGTTTTTCGGTCAGGCACATATGCACGCCGAATTCGGGAGAGTGCGGTGCCCCCAGGGGCTATATAGTAGCCCCACCCTCGAACCCCTATGGCTAAGTGAAAGTGATAAAGCATTATAGTCCGGTTGCCTAGTTTGCTACGCTACCACCTCCTTTATAGGACCAAGACGTTGGATTAAGTGTGAAAGCGCGACTTCTTTGCAAACACCCCCGCACTATGTGCGTGGGGGCTGAAGCCGAAGACTGCCATCTTTCAGGTTATATACATATATACATCAACGGCCACACAGGAGGTAGTTTACTACTTGAAGGCACAAGTATAAAAAGCTCTTACATTAAATTGAAACATTGTTTTCACAAATCATACATGCCATTAAAGCATAACATCCTTCGAGCATTGCGTCTCTATTAAACGAGCGCTCTGCAGGACTTCCTCAAAATAGTGCTCGGCTGGTACTCGGCTTCTGTCCGAATCTTGGGATGCAACTTCGGTGGCCTTCATCTCCGCCCAGTATGTCTTGACACGGGCAAGAGCCATCCGCGCACCCTCTATGCATGCTGACTGCTTCATTGCGTCGATACGCGGTACCGCACCAAGGAACTGATGGACTAAGCCAAAATAACTTTTCGGCTGGGGTCCGCCTGGCCACAAATGAGTCATGACATGCTTCATGGCAAGTCCGGATAATCGATTCAGCTCGGCCCATTCGGCCAACCGATCAGTTAACGGAAGAGGACGCTCTGGACTATGGAACTGCGACCAAAACAGCTCTTCCCTTCTGTGCCCCTTCTGGCCTCGGAAGCGCTCGATCGCGTCCGCGGCACTCGCCACTAAATCCAGATAAGCATCCTCCGAACTCCACAACCGGTCCAACTGAGCATACTTCGGATCCGTGAACTTCCTCCACAGCAGAAAAGCCTTTCCAGCAGCAACATCCACAGCCTGACACAGCTCCTCCTTTGCAGCTCTCATTACGGAGCGGGCATCCTTGGCTTCGGCGGTGGCCTTTTTCAGGTCCTCTTGCTCCGCTTGACATTCTTTTTCAAGAACCCCGCAGCGGTCGGTAGCATTCTTCAACTTTATGGCCATATCGGTCATTTCCTCTTTGCTTCGGCAGTGAGCAGCCCGTTCGGCTTTTAGCTCTTGACGCCCTTAAAGCGCCACATTACTATTTCGGCTTGCTCTTTAGCTCGGCGAGTTCCGCCGCAGCTCCTCCACAACAGCGGCACCACATGCATTAAGCATACAAGTAGTAAGGCACGGGCGTCAAGCTCCCTTACCAGGCGTCCGCGAAGAAGTCGCATACCTTGTGACTCGTAAAACCGCTTATTGACAAGCGCGATGTCCGCATCTGCCTCATCAAGTTGCCGCTTTAGTTTGGCAAATTCATCAGTCCAGCTGGCCACCGGACGCCCCGCCACCTATTTAGGAGCGGTGATATGTTATAATCGAGATTACGATCCTCGCACGCTGTCAATTCTGACAACATACCGAGTCTCAGGGGCTACTATCTATACAGGGCGCATTCTATATGCATAACTGTCAGAAGGTACATCATTTTTGCGTACCTCGAACCCCGTCAGTAAGCTTCTGACGGCTTCATGCAATCCGCTCTCAGCGGATGCAATTCTTTCAATCACAGTACCCATTAGCGCATGGTGATCTTCTGGGATAGCCGCTCGCCCGAGCAGATCCTTGACTCCTCCGACCGCCGCCCGGTTGGCGCGGACCTTCCGCCCCGCGGACTCGGGAAACCCTCCACGGCGACACCTCGTGGTCGTCCGCCACGCATGAAGGTGCGACAGTGGGGCGTTTTGCTCTCCATCATCTCCGGAAGAAGATCCCCGAAGACGAGCTCTGAGAAGGGCTGAGATCCGAACTACAAGGTACAATTTCGGTTATCTTGAAATAAATACAGGATGTTCTTTATTCACAGGACCCCTTCTTTTTACTTACGGCTCATTGGAGGCTGATCCCCTTGGGGAAATAGTGCAGCTGGGGTACTTCCAGCGCCGGACTTTCCGCGAAAGACTTCTTTCCCGTTTGAGGCCTTGGCTTCCGGGTCTTGAGCTGTCCTCTTCTCCCCTTGGAGGGGAGGATCCCTGATCCCCTCTTCCTTGAAAGCCTCCTTCGTGGAGGCAGTTGCTTCCCTGCTCCCCCCTTTGCCTTCTTTAAAAGGCGCGGCCTTCAACATCTTGGTCAGCATGGGATCCGGCGTGGTCTCTGGGAGGGGAGCCGGACACCTTATCAACTTTGCCGTGGCTATCCACTCCTGTTCAAGAAACGGATCCCTTAAAGGGCATATATATGATAAATGAATGAACAGTCTGTCCGGTTACAGGGTTACTTACTTGAGTATCTGGGTGATTGCAGCTTAGACCTGCGTCCTCGGTCAAGTCCGGACACTTCTCTTGTGATCAGAAGAACAGTTTGTACATCTCCTTGGGCGTCGCGCCCATAAAATGTTGGAGAGCTCGTGGTCCCTCCGGATTAAACTCCCACAGACGGAGGGGGCGACGTTTGCAGGGCAGAAGGCACCGAATCAACATAACCTGCGCCGCTGCGACCAGATTGATCTCTCTTTCTTGGAGATCTCGAATACGGCCATGCAACAGAGGAACGTCCTTGGACGGCCCCCAGTCGAGCCCCCGGTTGACCCATGATGCCAGCCGCTGTGGTGGACCAGAGCGGAAGGCGGGTGGCGCCACCCATTTGGTGCCCCTGGGAGCGGTGATATAAAACCACTACACAAACCAAGCTCCTCTTGAAAAGAGCCCTCGGGCCACGGAGCATCAGCACACTTGCTTATGACCGCCCCTCCGCACTCTGCTTGTTGCCCCTCGATCATCTTCGGCTCCACCTTGAAGGTCTTGAGCCACAATCCGAAGTGAGGGGTAATATGGAGGAAGGCTTCACATACGACTATGAATGACGAGATATGGAGGATGGACTCAGTTCAAGTCATGGAAATCCAGCCCATAATAAAACATGAGCCCCGCACAAAGGGATCCGTCGGAAGCCTAAACCCGAAGGAAGTGAGACCACGAACACCACGCTCTCGCCGGGCTCGGGAGTGGGAATGACCTGCCTGGAGCAGGCAGCCTATGCAAAATCTCGCCGGTTAGATACCGGGCGTCTCGCAGCTTTAGCACATCTTCTTACATGACGAAGAAGACATCCATCGGCCGTCTTGGTCGGAGCGGACATCGTCGAAGGTCCGGCGCCTAAATCTGAAGCTTTGGGTGTTAGAACTTCGAGCGAGGCCGAACTGGATGGAGGTGGAAAAATAAGAGGGCCTTGGTCTCATTATAAAGAGGTTGAATACCAAGAGCCCTCCCCGTGGTCAATTGGGACTCGCCTTCGATAGAGGAGGCGTGCCAACGGGCATGGTCGGGTTACCCACGTCCGTATTGATGAGAATCCCGGAATAAGGGGGCACGATCTACGCTTTGATAAGACGTGCCAAGGAAACCGCCTCGCTAAATGCGTGAGGTGGGACAGTAAAAAACGATTCAAATAAAGGCTTGGCCGTGGTGTGATGTCACACCGCGGAATACGTCAGCAGATCTGAGCAAAAATTATTCTCTCTACGGTAGTATGTGGAACTTGTTTTGCAGAGCCGGACACTATCCTTGTGTTCAAAACCTTCTATGAAGTATTCGGAGGAGGAACCCACCTTGCAATGCGAAGACAATATGCGTGCGGACTCGTCGTCATTGAAGCCTGGTTCGAGGCTCTTGAGGGAGTCTGGACTAGGGGTGTCGAGATAGCGAACTATCATCTTTGGCGGACTCCTAGACTATGAAGATACAAGATTGAAGACTTCGTCCCGTGTCCGGATGGGACTTTCCTTGGCGTGGAAGGCAAGCTTGGCGTCTGGATATGTAGATTTCCTACCATTGTAACCGACTCTGTGTAACCCTAACCCTATCCGTTGTCTATATAAACCGGAGGGTTTTAGTCCGTAGGACGAACAACAATCATACCACAGGCTAGCTTCTAGGGTTTAGCCTCTCTGATCTCGTGGTAGATCTACTCTTGTACTACCCATATCATCAATATTAATCAAGCAGGAGTAGGGTATTACCTCCATCGAGAGGGCCCGAACCTGGGTAAAAACATCGTGTCCCTTGTCTCCTGTTACCATCCGCCTAGACGCACAGTTCGGGACCCCCTACCCGAGATCCGCCGGTTTTGACAACGACAACCCCTAATCGGTCAACTGGACGAACTCCATTCTTTCTGGTCTATGGAGCTGAAGCAGTTCTGCCGAGTGACATGCTTCACAATGCACCTCGAGTCGAGCTCTACTCTGAAGATGAAGCAAAACAAGCCCGGCAGGACGCAGTCGACCTCCTAGAAGAGGAATGAGAGATGGCCCTGATCCGATCGACTATCTATCAGCAAGACTTGCGTCGATTCCATGCCAGAAGTGTGAAGAGTCGAGCCTTCCAAGAAGGAGACTTGGTCCTCCGAGTAGATCAACAGAAACCACACAAGCTCGCTCCCACTTGGGAAGGCCCCTTCATCGTCACCAGAGTTCTCCACAATGGAGCGTACCATCTTTAAAATATCGATCGCCAGATTGATGAGCCACGATCTTGGAATGCGGAGCTGCTCCGCCCCTTTTATACTTAAGTACTCATTCGGATGAGATGTAATAAGAAATACCTATGTAGTTTATTTATCAAAGACAAGAATGTTATAATTTTCCCAGTGATTCTTGTTGCTTTTGTTTACGTGAGAAACCCCCCAGTGGGTAGCTTAGTTGTGAATCCGTTTCGCCTAAGTTTGTAAAAAAAAAATTCCTACCGAGTGACGAGCAAGCCTCTCACTCGGAGGCTTAGCTGTGAATCCTTTTCGCCTAAGTACATCAAAATCCTACCGAGTGGTGAGCCAGCCTCCCACTCGGGGGCTTAGCTACAGTCCAGTACTCGCCTAAGTTTAAAAAATCCTACTGAGTGGTGAGCCAGCCTCCCACTCGGGGGCTTAGCTACAGTCCAAGTACTCGCCTAAGTTTAAGAAATTCTACCGAGTGACGAGCAATCCCCTCACTCGGAGCTGCAGTCCAAGTACTCGCCTAAGTTTGAGAAATCCTATCGAGTGAAGAGCAATCCTCTCACTCGGAGGCTTAGCTGCAGTCCAAGTACTCGCCTAAGTTTTAAAAATCCTACCGAGTGGTGAGCCAGCCTCCCACTCGGGGGCTTAGCTGCAGTCCAGTACTCGCCTAAGTTTAAAAATCCTACCAAGTGGTGAGCCAGCCTCCCACTCGGGGTTTAGCTGTAGTCAATACTACCTAAGTTTAAAAATCCTACAGAGTGGTGAGCCAGCCTCCCACTCGGG
This sequence comes from Aegilops longissima, assembly GCA_021605205.1. Taxonomy (NCBI): domain Eukaryota; kingdom Viridiplantae; phylum Streptophyta; class Magnoliopsida; order Poales; family Poaceae; genus Aegilops; species Aegilops longissima. The sequence goes on from CM038682.1 coordinate 634,946,383, forward strand.
GCTTAGCTGCAGATCCAAGACTAGCCTAAGTTTAAAAAATCCTACCGAGTGGTGAGCCAGCCTCCCACTCGGGGGCTTAGCTGCAGTCCAAGTACTCGCCTAAGTTTAAAAAATTCTACCGAGTGACGAGCAATCCCCTAACTCGGAGGCTTAGCTGCAGTCCAAGTACTCGCCTAAGTTTGAGAAATCCTACCGAGTGAAGAGCAATCCTCTCACTCGGAGGCTTAGCTGCAGTCCAAGTACTCGCCTAAGTTTGAGAAATCCTACCGAGTGAAGAGCGATCCTCTCACTCGGGGGCTTAGCTGCAGTCCAAGTACTCGCCTAAGTTTAAAAAATCCTACCGAGTGGTGAGCTAGCCTCCCACTCGGGGGCTTAGCTGCAGTCCAAGTGCTCACCTAAGTTTAAGAAATTTTACCGAGTGACGAGCAATCCTCTCACTCGGGGGCTTAGCTGCAGTCCAAGTACTCGCCTAAGTTTGAGAAATCCTACCGAGTGACGAGCAATCCTCTCACTCTGGGGCTTAGCTGCAGTCCAAGTACTCGCCTAAGTTTGAGAAACCCTATCGAGTGAAGAGCAATCCTCTCACTTGGAGGCTTAGATGCAGTCCAGTACTCGCCTAAGTTCGAAAACATATCGATCCGCAAGGACGACAAGGTGCAGGTCGACTGCTACCTTCTCCTTCGGAGCTGCGCCACAAGTACAACGTGCGCTCCATCCCGATTCGCAAGGACGACGAGGTGCAGGTCGACTGCTACCTTATCCTTCGGAGCTGCGCCACAAGTACAACATGCGCTCCATCCCGATCCGCAAGGACGACGAGGTGCAGGTCGACTGCTACCTTCTCCTTTGGAGCTGCGCCACAAGTACAACGTGCGCTCCATCCCGATCCGCAAGGACGACGAGGTGCAGGTCGACTGCTACCTTCTCCTTTGGAGCTGCGCCACAAGTACAACGTGCGCTCCATCCCGATCCGCAAGGACGACGAGGTGCAGGTCGACTGCTACCTTCTCCTTCGGAGCTGCGCCACAAGAACAATGTGGCTCCATCCCGATCCGCAAGGACGACGAGGTGCAGGTTGACTGCTACCTTCTCCTTCGGAGCTATGCCACAAATACAACATGCGCTCCATCCTGATCCGCAAGGACGACGAGGTGCAGGTCGACTGCAATACGTACTCCATCCCTTCCTGCAAGGGCGATGATGCGCAGGTCGACTGGATCTTCCACCTCAGAGCTGCATCTCAAACACAAAGACTATTCCGAGTGAAGAGCAAAGTCCACTCGAAGGCAAATGCAAGCATATTCAGAAGTAAAACAAGTTCGGATAAATCTTAAGCGTTCCAAACCGCAGATCAAAGTACTCGGGCTCTCAGCCGAAGGAGTTCTTGATTTACAAAATCTACTCGGCATTCCAAGGAAAATTTAAGGTGAGGCATAAAGTTTGTTCACTCCGCGGGAGGAGGATGGCGAGCTCGGCGAACTCGTCGTGTCGACACCATCGGCGATCCAGTGGCAGCAGCAATGAAAGTCTGCATAAAGGATCAGAAATCGTGCTTCTTGGTGTTGGCGACCTTGATTGCTGCCAGCTTATCTTCTCGCGCCTCTTTACAGTGGACACGAACCAAAGACGGAGCCACATCAGCTCCGCACCGAGCAGAAGACTTCTTCCACTCCTGCACTCGACCAGGGATCTCGTTAAGCCGAGTCATCAGAGACTCGAGGTCGTTCTGGAGTGTTGCCCTCGGCCAAAGTGCTGTGTCGATCCGCGACGTTGCGACTTTCAGTCGAGCCAAATAGTCAACAACACCGTCGATGCGGGATTCCAGTCGGAGCAGGTTCATAGCAGTCTCGTCCTTCATGTGAGAATTGATAGGGTCCAAATTTGGTTCGATTCACCCAGTCTTCTCCTCGAAGTCTCGGCAAAACTCTGCATGCACAGTCCAAGGATGAGTCAATATTCGTATGCCGAGTCGACAAAGATGAACCAGTTGGGACGGGATATGTACCTTCAAGCTTGATGAATAACTTCTTGGCGAAGCTCCTCAGATAGCTTTCCAGATTATCCCTCCTGCGAGCAATGCCTTCCATCTTCTCGTTCAGGTTAACCTTGTCTTTCTTCAAGCGGGTTACCTCCTTGTTGGCTTCGTCCAGAGCAGATTTCATCTTCGGGTTCTCCTCCTCCAGTTTGCTGACTGAAGCCAGCTTCTATTCAGCCAGAGCAGTTTGGTCATCGGCCTTCTTTTGTGCAGCAGCCAGATCATGATCCTTCTTTACCAGAGCCTGGTTCAGTTTTTCTGAAAAGAAATAACGCTCAATTCAGAAAGAGCAGAATGAAATCCGAGTCTAAGACAAAGCAGTCGACAAAGCTTCCTTACCATTGGCGTCATCTTTGGCCTTCTGCAGCTCTGACTTGGCCAACTCCAGGTCAAGGTTGAGTTGAATTTTCTGCTTTTCCAAGCCGGCAAAGCGAGCTCCAAGGTCACAAGATTTCTGCAATCAGAGAGGATGGGTTATTTTACAGAGAAAAACGACAAAGACAATAAATACTAAGACTACGGTCGACTGCCCGCAGTCCACCATAGTCTCGGGGACTACACCTAGTGGGTGCACTTAGCGTGCCCCCACTGGTTCTGTTAACACTCGACAAGGCCTTTTCGGCGCGAATGTATATATAAAAAAAAGAAGATGAAGAAAGACAACAACAAACAAGCTCTTCAGACCATAGTTGACTGCCAGCAGTCGACCATGGTCTCGGGGCTTACACCGAGTGGGTGCACTTAGCTTGCCCCCACTGGTTTAGTTTACACTCGACATGGCCAGACCAGACCGAGTGAAGGAATTAAAATGTCAAGACTACAGTCGACTGCCCGCAGTCCACCATAGTCTCGGGGACTACACCCAGTGGGTGCACTCAGCGTGCCCCCACTAGTACAAAACTTCAATAACAAAAATTCAGCTTAAAGTATGGATTTGCTCAGTGACAAGTCGAAACACCCACTGGGTGCACAGATGCAAAGATCCTTGGAAAGAGAGTTTTCAGGTACCATATCCTAACAGAGCAAGCCAAGAAAACCAGTCAATGCGCTGCTAACCTGAACATTGCTTTGGAGAGCCGAGCTGGCATCATAGGCGGCCTGACTGACATCCCGCACCATCTTCATCTTCTCCATCATAATACTTGCTTGGCGTATGGCTTCCTTGGCAGTATTCACTTCGTCCTCTGGGACATGATGGGTAGCAAAAACTGAAGGTGGATCGGCAGGAGCTTGAGCAGTCGATGGAGAAGGCAGAGCACTCGACAGTGGTACGACGAAGGTAATAGAAGCCCGATTGGCATCACCAGCGTCCTGAACGACTGGTTCAGCTATCGGCATCGATTGTGGCACCTTGTCTGCAGGAGTTTTCCTATTTTTCCTCGTCGAAGGCCTCTCGAGCTCTTCATCGTCATCGTCCGGGAGGTCAATAATGTTGGGGGCTGTTCAAAGATCAGTCGCCAAAATTGCATCACCCAATGGTATATATTACAGTTCAATCGACCAAATAAAGACAGAACGAGAGAAATCATAACCAGATTGGAGGTGACTGCATCCTCCATTGCCTCATCCTCATCCCTGTAAGCTGAAGTCCTGGAAGTAGCAGCACTGCTAGTTCCAAAGTTTATCTGGTCAAATCAAGGAAAAAATAAACAGCACAGAGCATCGAGTGAGTACAAAGGGAGACACTCACGCAGAAGCGACGGGGATGTCAATCTTAATCTTCGGCAACGCCTTCCGAGGCCTTTGCACTACAACTTTGGGCTTCTTTGATGCTTTTTCAGTGGTCGGTGAGGGCGTCGAGGCGTTTGAAGGCGGGCGGTCGAGCAATCGCTTTTTCACGGGCGCTCGGCCGGTCTTGGTCGAGCTTGGATCGCCTCTCCCTGCAAGGAGGTGACTTGGTTTCTTCTTCATCACTTGAGTCGTCACTTTCCTTGCTCTCCTCTCCGACAGAATGCCAGTCGCCACTGTCGCCGCCGCTCGCCTGCCCTTCCGGGTCTTGCTCTTGCTCCCCGTTGGGCATTGAGTACATTTCTATAAGAGCCTGGCAGAAAAACAAGCAGAACAAAAGTCAATCGGCGGACATAAATAGATGCATGGTCAAAATTACGGTCGAAACTCGAGTTGAACCTTATGCGTGCGTGGGACTGGTCGAGTGGAGGAATTCTCCTGGCTCCCCTACGGTTGTCTTTGTTCCCGGTGATGCTCGTCGGCCACCCCTCGGCGTGGCATCCTCGACCTCCTCGGGTGGATCCGAGTGGTGTCCTCGGTGCCGAATACATCCACATCGGATGGTCTCGAGCTTGAAGTGGCTGGATGCGTCGCCGAAGGAAGACCTCCAAGAGATCCATACCGTCACCCGTCACGGATAAGCTGGACAACACGTTCGACCCGATTACCTTAACCTGCGCCTTCTCTTCCGGGATCACCTTCAAATAGGAGGGCCTCCTCACTCGGTCCATGGAAAAAGGAGGGAGTCCGGTCGACTGACCTGGCGTCGGCTGGTCTTTGCAGTAAAACCAGGTCGACTGCCATCCACGGATCGAGTCGGGTAGGATCATGGCCAGAAAAGAACTTTTCCCTCTCATCTGAACCCCAAGACCCCCGCACATCTGAATCACTTGTGTTCTCTCGTCACTCGGATTGGCCTTTTTCACCGTCTGGGAGCGACAGGTGAAAATGTGCTTGAAAAGGCCCCAATGAGGCCGACAGCCCAAGAAATTTTCGCACAAAGACACAAAAGCAGCGAGATACATGATTGTGTTGGGTGTGAAGTGGTGGAGTTGTGCCCCAAAGAAATTCAGAAATCCAAAAAAGAAAGGGTGAGGAGGCAAGGAAAACCCACGGTCGACATGGGTGGCCAAGAGAACGCACTCACCCTCCCGAGGCTACGGCTCGGACTTCTTCCCCGGAAGCAGCGCCGATCCGTGGGGGATCAGTCCTCCATTGGCCAGGTCGTCGAGGTATTCTTGACGAATCTTGACGGATCGATCGCCTGGATCCAGCCTGCGGCGAGCGGCCCTCGATGAAGATCCGTCCCGACTGGTCATCTTCCCCTTCGCCTTCGCCATCGCTTTCTTCGCCCGCTCCAGAGCCACTGTCTTCTCTTTCCCCATCGTCACCGGCGAGACGCGCATGGAGCAGCGGCACTGGGACGAAAGCGAGCGCGGCGGATAAGTCCGAGGAAGAGAGGAGGAAATGAGAACGCACTGTTCAAAAACCCCGGTCCGGCGCCTTATATGAGGTTACTTCCGAGTGACTGACTTGTAGGCCCGGGCGATCCTGTCAAAACAGTCGCGCACGCGATACGCGGCAAAAAAGGTGGCGCAAAGATCGAGGCATCCCTGCCTTATCCCATCCGATTACTGCGGCCTTCTCAGCCCCGCGCGCTTCCCGAAATTCGGATCCTGCGAAATCCGCGAGCTGCAGAACAACTTGTCAGACGGAAGATCTCCTCCGCTTTGTCACTCGGAGCTCTTCAAGTAATGAAACTCACTCGACATAAACAAATAATGGATCAAGGCGACTGAAAAAGAAGTTGGTATCGTCACCTAAGTTCATTGATCCAAAGCAAGGTATACTCATAGCAAGAAAAATGGGTCGGAAGTGTGTTCAACTCCTACCCCACTCAAACCTCGATCCATTCGGGGGCTAATGATGAAGCTATGTACCTAGGGTAGGGTCATGGACCTGTCCAAGATACCCTCCCCAAGGACATCTCTAGAAGAATCACCTTTCAATCGACTCAGAAGTGTTCCACTCGACAGACTCGAAGACACTCGACCACGAAGCCAACCACTCGACAGCCAGGAGATCTAAAGTCACTCCGCATGCTAACGGTCGGTCATTAAGTAGCTTTTATGGTCATCATATCACTTTATTTGTGGCGTTACTGGTAACGCCCGACCTTAATGTACCTTAAACCCTGCATAACTGAGGGCCGTGGGGTTCAGCGAACTCTATATAAGCCACCCCCTCCTCGGTGTCAAGGGTTCGCACCCGTAATTCATACACGCATAATCCATCGACCGCCCGGGCTCGAGGCGTGGGGCTATTACTTCCTCCGAGAAGGGCCTGAACTCGTAAAACTCGTGTGTATACAACTAATCCATAGCTAGGATATTGCCTCTCCATTCCTACCCCCTACATTACTGTCAGACTTAGAACCACGACAGGCACCACTAGCCTCCCCGGCAGACTCCGCCCACTGGGCGAGTTCTTTCTCCTCCGCGGCCGAGTCGGCCTCGTCCTCCTCATGGCCAACACTTCTGGCCTCCCGGGCAAGCGCCGCCTCCGCCGCCCTGGTGGCGATATAATCCAGCTCCTCCTTGGTGGTGTCCTGAATGAGCAGCGACTCCTCGCGGACATACTTCTCCGACAGACTGTCGAAGAACTCCTGCACCCGCCCCGCCTCCGGCTCGGTTCAATTTGGGTCCAGGCCATGCGCGTTGAAGTCCGGCATCATGGCGATGATGTCATTTTGGCGAGAATTGTTGCTCAGCGGGACCACTCCCGTCGGCAACCCAAACAGAGGCCCCTTGGCGGTCTTGCCGGCCTTCGCGGCCTTGCCGTTCCTCTCCGCCCTGCCGTCGTTGTTCAGTCAAGATGAAAAAGCCTCTGGCAGAAATGGGCGTGCCTCATCACCGTGAAGTTGTGCTTCAGGCCAGGGCGAAACCTCATGATGACAGCCGCGTTCGTGAAGAGCCAGGCTGGCCTCCCCTTGTTGTGTAGTGGGGCAATTCAGCGTCGGATGAAATACGCCCCGATCATCTCGAGGGTGAGCCTAGCCTTGGCAAGGCGGAGGATTCTGCTGGTGGCGATCGTGAGCTTCTCCTCATTGACATCGACGTCGCTCCAATCCTTACGGCGGACAGGCGAACTCTGGCGAACTTGGCAGAACTCCTGCGGATCTTTCTCCTCGATCCATAACCACCGGCTCCGCCACTCCTCCCACCTCTCCTTCTGGGCGCCCTCCGAATACGTCCCCTTCTCCTGGGTCTGTGGGATCTAGGTGACGCAGCCGGAGATGGCGCCCCCTGCCTGAATGCGGGGATATAAGTAGCGGCGGAGGAGCGCCGTGCTAGGGAGCACGCCAGTGAAGCCCTCGCAGAGATGAGCAAAGAAAGCCATGCACGCCACCGCATTTGGCGTGAAATCAAGGAGATGGAAGCCATAGGTGTGCATGACATCGTTGAAGAAATCGGAAAAAGGGGGGCAGAGCCCGCAGGAGAAGTAGTCAACAAAGAAAGGGTACCGATTCGGGCCGGCCTTGGCGAAATTGGCAGGGATGATGTGCGTGGCCGGATGGCCCGTCGTCTTCCTCCCCCACAAGGGCCTGAAGTAATACCTAAGGTGGACTCCATCGACCATCGGGGTGAAGTAGGCAAGCTGCGTCCGGAGCACCGCCAGCTCGCTCTCCGGCACCCCCTTCTCCTCGATGTCCTCCGCTACTCCCTTGCCTCTGCTAGATTTGGGCGCCATGGCGACCAGAAAAGAGGTGGGGTTAAGGGCGATGAGGGCACGGTGTCGGCGAACGAAAGCAAGAGCTTGAGAAGGAAGAAGGGAGGATCGGCGGTTCCGAGATTGGAGAAAGCACAGGGGGTAAATGGGCATCACGCCTGCGGTTTCTCCTTTTTTATGGGGAAGGCGCGGGTCGCTTTGTTACCATTTACAACGATATGACGCATGAGTGAGGCGGCCGGCCCACGCATGACCCCCACGTCAACCACGACCCTCCACGCCGCGCACTCAATGCGCATCGCGGGGAAGCGCAGCGGGCAGAGGAGTTACTGCGGTAAAACTCTGCCCCGCCTGCCCGCGCACCGTTCTGGGCCCAGCCCATTAACGTGTTGCGCTTATGTGTGGCCCAGGCCCGGGGGCTCCTGTCGGTGTAGAAAAGTAGGGCCCCTCCATTTTACCCCTTTACTTGTGCACGGGCAGTCAAAGCCGCGCTCGCGGCCACACTAAGTAGGGCAGAGGAGGGAAGCCAAAGGCCCAAGACAATCAAAGCAACGCCAAGACCAGAGATACAAGGAGCAAAAGGGCGGGATGGGCTCCCCCAGCGAGACCCTTGCCGGGGTGGCCCCTACAGCCCCGGCAAGAGCCTTGCCGGGGCAACTTGCCCGACGCCAGCAGAGCACGCCACCCTTGAGCCCAAGGGTTCCAACGCCATCAACCACATTGGAACCAAGGCTCGGGAGGCGCCTCCATGGTGGCATGCAGATCTTTGTGAAGATCATAAGCACACAAGATCAGGTGAGGACCAGAAGACGACGATCCTCGACAAGATCATGACCGAGGAAATCCACAAGCCCCCCGGCAAGATCCTTGCCGGGGATAACCGCGATGCCACGGCAAGACCCTTGCCGAGGCCCCGACAAGACCCTTGCCGAGGACACCTATGGGGCCATGGCCAGGCCCACGTCTGCCAAGACTCCACCGCCGTTCCTATACAGCTGCCAGCCCAACCAGCTGGGGAGGCACCTGCGTGGCGACGCGCGGCCTCCAGGCCAACTCAGCAAGCACCTGCGTGGTGGCTTGCAGATCTTCGTGAAGACTCTGCCACCGCGCCAGCCCAACAGCCAGCCAACGTGGCGCTACAACGCCTCATCAACTCGGATGCGCATCGGAGCCAGGCGAGGCGGCGATAGCTGGGACGAGCTTCCCCATTGTCCCCAATAAAGCAAGAAGGGCACGTCGGCAGCGCACTAAATGCGTTTGTCCGACGGTGCCAGAGGATAGACTTAACCACTGTATACCTTTCCACCTCCTGTGTGCCACTGTGGCAGCCACTTTGTGACTATAAAAGGAGGCCCGAGGCATACTGGAGAAGGATTCAGATCTTTTGGACTAAGCACGCGCCGTAGCTAGTTCGAGGGCTGAAGAACACTCAAATATACACCGAAGCAGGACCAGGGTATTACGCATCCATGCGGCCCGAACCTGGGTAAACGATCCTTGTGCTGACTGCCAGACCCACTCTTTCCACAACCCCGCGCCCGCCAACCGTAGAAGGGATCCCAGTGATTCCATAGGTGTCGTTTCCACCGACAGTGACAACTACAAGTACTGGAGCGAGCCGAAGGTGCACGGCCGTCATTGCCCCTACCTCGCCGAAGGCGGGCAAAACTTGTTGTAGTAGACAGTCGGGAAGTCATCGCGCTAAGGCCCCATAGGACCAGCGCAGCCGAACAACAACCGCCGCCGATGAAGAGTAGCGTAGATCAGAATGATCCAACTTGGAAACACATGAACATAGACGAACTACGACCGGATCCGAGCAAATCCACCATGGACAGATCCGCCGAATACACACCTCCACACACTCACCGATGATGCTTGACACACCAACGAAATGGCGGTTTAGGCGGGGAGAACCTTATTCCATTTTCAGGGAGCCACCGCCATCTTGCTGAGCAGGACACAAACCCTAACAAAATGCGAAGAAACAACTAAAAACAGAGCCCTCTCACTGGCAAGGCCCGAGATCCACCGTGCCGCCATGGCCCTAAGGCCACTTGAGACGAGGCAGACTGACGGTGACGCCGGCAGGAGGCAGGGAAACCCTAGACTTTTGTTGGGGAGGAGGCATCCCGCTCGGGTAAGAGTTAATCTTATTCTTCAAGGTTAATACCAATGGATCGATTCATTTCTTCTTAGAAAACTTTGTACTTGCAAAAATACACTATTATATGCTTATTGTCGCATATTGTAAAAAATAATATTTATGTGTAAATTGTGTTAATTTTTTCCTTTTCCAATTTATTTCTTCTTGAAGCATAATCTGAATGGCACTAATTTATTTTTCTTAGGAACCTTAAATTTTTTTTTGAGCAAGTATACACGCAAGTACTATACAATATGTGTGTAAATTAAACCAATGTGAAAATTGCAATATTATGTGTTTATTATTTATATATTATGATTTTAATGCAAAATTGTGTGCAATTTATGTATTTTATTTTATTTCTTCTTAAAGGTTAAAACCAATGCCACTAATTCATTTATCCTGTGAAAAGTTCATTAGTTTGATTTTTTAAATGATAATACCAATGCAACTAATTCATTATTCCTAGAAAACATCATTTTTCTGTTTTTGTTTTAGTTTTAGTTTTCATTTCATTAGCATTCTTCTTAATGGTACTACCAATGCCAATAATTCATTCCTTCTTAGAAATTTCTTCTTTGCAAAACTCCACTATCATTTGCTAATCCTTGCATATTATAAAAAGAATGCAATTTATGTGTAAATTCTGTGTGAATTTTGTCATTATATATTATTTATTTATTCTTAAAGAGTAATACTAATGTCAGTAATCATTCTTCCTTAATAGACTTAATTATTTTGATTTTTAACTGCTCTTTTCTTTTCTTTCATTTTGAAAGGTAATACCAATGTCATTAATTCATTCTTTCCAAGTAAAAATTTTGTGGCAAAAAACACTATTATTTACGTATTCTTGCATATTATAAAAAGCAAATTTATGTATAAATTTTATCCTTTTCGATTTTATTTTTCTTTCTTCTTAAAGGGCAATACCAATGCCACTAATTCGTTCCTTCTTAAAAATACTTCATTATTTTAAAATTTCTGATGTTCTTGTTCTTGCAAATTAAAAAAGCAATTTCTGTGTAAATTGTATGCAAATTTTGCCGTATTTGTTTTATTTTTTAATTTTATTTCATTCGAAAGGTTAATGCCAATGTCCCTAATTCATTCCTTCTTAGAAAACTCCTTTTATGCAAAAATTATGCAATTAGATGGGTATTCTTGTATATTACAAAAAACCATTATTTATGCGTAATTTGGAGTAAATGGCATAAAACTGCCACTTTTTGTGTTAGGGTTTCAAAAAACTATTCCTTCCATCCTGAATTACTTGTCTCGGAAATGGATGCATCTACGGCAAGTAATTCGCGACAGAGGGAGTACAGAAATTTATTTGTCACAGATACCTACCAAAAGTGTGGTCGGCAATTTCAAAAAACCTAAACAGCCAAGTTGTTAACCTTTGATCAGGTTTATGATAGGTCTGGCCCGCACGTAAGAGAACGGGTGCATATATGGATCATGCTGAGGCCCTGGACCAGGTTCGTCGATGGTCGACTCCTTCTGTTATCACGGCAAGGTTCGTTGAATCTCCGCCGCCCTGTCTAGGGGTAGTGCTTGAAATGAATGAACATATACATACTAATACAAGTCTTTGTTCATTCATTTATTTATTAAAAAAAACAGAACATGTTACATCTTACTCCGTTGGCGATCATGCAACACAATGCGCTGTTCGTCACTTCGCCGTTGGTTGTTCCAGAACGTGTCCACTGTCAGCGAGGCGTGCATCAACCCGATCTCCTGGACCAAGTTCAGCGGCCGGGCAAGCATACATTTTTTGTTTTATACCATGCGTTTGATCTCCACATGGCTAGGTTCACTGAATCTCCTCCACCCGGAGTTCTGCATTGAACTCTGCCAGTGCCAGCACAGTCACACCTCGGCGTTCCCGAACCTCGGGTATCCTCCTCTCGTCCCACCCCGTATCTTTGCAGAAACTTCCAGAATCTACTCACTGAGGTTAATTTAAATTATTCTTCTACTTACTGGTACACTCAATTCCATTTTTTGGATGTTTTTAATCATGATGGCATTGGATGCAGTGATCTCGCCACCTATGTTGGGCAGGGCCCCACCTGTCTCGAAACCCGAAAAACCAGGCCCCACCATCCAAGCGGCCAAAACCCAGCAGCTGCAGACGCTCCTTCGTGTGCATGCAGCCGGACCGCCCAAACCAAATCCGCGGGCCACTGGAGGAGCACCTGGGGGAGGCACACGCAGAGCATAGCTGGCAAGCAAAGCTCCGTCGCCGCGCCGCGCCGCGCAGTCACTTTTCCGCGCTCTCGGCCTCCTTCGGCGGGGCCCCTATAAATACGGCCTCCTTCCTACTCTCGGTCGCAGTCTCCCACTCAGCGTTACAGCCACCCACAGAGAAGAAGCGAGAAACCACCACTCTGCGGTACTGTACGCACACAGAGAGGAAGAAACTGACAAGAGAAAGATCAGGAGAAGAGGGATCGATCCGCGTGCTCCATCGTTCTTCATGAGGCCGATCAGAGCAGGCGAGGCGATGGTGGCGGTCGGCCACGGCGCCCACCCGGCGTTCTGGAGGACGCCGACGCCGTACCTCCTCCTCGGCTTCGCGCTCATGATGGGGATCATCGCCGTGGCACTGCTCGTGCTCGTCTGCACGGACAGCAAGCCGTCCGGGTCGTCGCGGCGGGGGAGCGCCGGCGAGGACGCGTCGGCGCGCGGGATGGCGCCGCTCGACAGGGAGCCCAAGGTCGTCGTCATCATGGCCGGCGACGATTTGCCGTCCTTCCTCGCCAGCGCCAGGCCGTTCGCGTTCCCCGCCGTAAACGCCGACGCGGGGGAACCGCGAAACGCGGACGCGTCGTAGGCGCGGCGCGGCGCCGCGCGCGCACCCGTGTCCCCTCTGCGGGACGCGGGGCCAATTTTGGTCGTCAGATTTTCTCCTAGGATTTTCTCCGCGTGTTCTGTCTGTAGAATCTAATTAGCAGAGAAGATGGAGCTGTAGTTTGCGTTCTTGGTGAGGTGAGCGGCGCGCATGGCGTGAGCGCGCCGGCGGCGTACGTTGAGATCTGTGAGTGAACGCGAATGGAATTTTGGCCTGCATATTCAATAAATGCATGACGCTCGCTTGGCTGCTCTCCAGTTCGATTTCCAATTGAAATTGCCACACTTTTTCGTTTGGGTGGGTGATATTATAACCATATTATAAATACTCGCCCGTCGTCGTCATTCTAGGAGACTGTCTCTCTTGAAAGTCTCGCAGTCGCAGGTCACAATGAGTCAGTATATATCTTTATCTTATCTCAAAAAAAGAGTATATATCTTTATCTTTATCTTATCTTTACTTATATTATACTACTGTATATATATATATCTTCTGGCCGTTCATCATTATATATGTTTTTTTTCGAAACATGCCGTCATGTATGTTTCTGTCTTACGTTAAAATTCCTTTTTTTAGGATCTCTTACGTTAAAATTCCTTAAAACGCTCTTTCGTTCACAGGCTCTTACACTTGGGCCGTAACTGCCTATTGGGCCTGGGCGAGCCATTGTTTTGGATACACACGAGCAAAATCTGTGGACGCACGAGCGAGCAGTTGGCCCAGGAAACACACACGAGCACGAGGTTAAGAAGCAAAAGAAACTCTCACTGTGCACTAAAGCTCGATATGGTGAATTCCCCTAAAAAAAAAGCTCGATGTGATGAAGGTGTATGATAGAGTTGAATGGAACTATCTAGAGGCTGCGATGTTAAAACTTGGGTTGGAGCAAGGTTGGGTTAAGAGAATTATGAGGTGTGTGTCCACTGTGACTTTTTCTGTCCTGGTTAACGGAGTAAAGATGGAGAAGTTCAAGCCAACTAGAGGGATACGACAAGGAGATCCCATATCTCCATACTTGTTCCTGCTAGCTGCCGAGGGTCTCTCTTGTCTGTTGAAGGCTAGGAGTGATGATGTTAACATAAAGGGTGTGGTTGTAGCCCCTACGGCGCCACCGGTAAATCATCTCTGTTTTACGAATGATTGTTTGTTGATCTTCAAGGCAAACATAGAAGGGGCTAAAAAAAATAGGAAACACTTTAAATGAGTATTGTGCAACATCGGGTCTGAGGGTTAATCTCACAAAGTCAAGCATTTTCTTTGGCAAAGGATGTCCTGACAATGTGAGAACTCAAATCAAGGAAGTACTTCAAGTCCCAAATGAATCTTTGGCAGAATGGTATTTGGGATTACCTCAGATGTAGGGAAGTCAAAAAATGGAGCCTTCAGATATATTAAAGATAGGATTTGGGCAAAGGTACAAGGATGGGTGGAAAAGTGTATGGCTACTGCGGGAAAAGAAGTTCTGATCAAGTCCGTGGCACAAGCAATACCGCCTTGTCTATGTCATGTTTTCTGCTCCCAAGGGGTTTATGCCAACAGATTGACACGATGCTCAGGAAGTTTTTTTGGGGAAGTATGAATGGGGAGAGAAAGGCAGTGTGGGTATCATGGGAATCCCTTACCATGCCAAAATATTTGGGTGGATTAGGCTTCCGGGATAGAGAGATGTTCAACTTATGCATGCTAGCAAAACAGTCATGGCGTTTGCTTAAGGCTCCGGACTCGCTGGGTGCCAAGCTTTTGAAGGTTGTCTACTTCCCGAATCATGATTTCCTTGAGGCGGAATTGGGGTCTCACCCATCACAAGTCTAGAGGGCAATCTGTGCAGGAACGGAGATTTTAAAACAAGGAATAGTGAAGAGAATCGGGAATGGACAGACGACAAGCATTTGGAACCAGAACTGGATTCCTCGAGATTATATGCTGCGAGCCCTACACCCAAGATCACATAATACACCGGAGATGGTGAGCAAGCTAATGGTCTGGGGGGGGGGGGGGGAGGGGAGACGACAGTGGGATTGCCATAAGCTGCGCGAACACATGCAAGAACCAGATGTCCAGATCATCCTGAACATTCCTTTAAGTGCTATTAACTTTGCAGATGCTTGGGCTTGGCACTATGAAAGAACAGGGCAGTTCACGGTCAGATCTGCATACAAGCTTCTAAGGGAAACAACAAGAAGAAGGGGGGATTGGCTAAAGGGAAGAGCGGAAAATTCAGATAAGGTTGAGTTTAGGGGGCAGTGGAGCCGTTTGTGGAATCTCAAATTACCAGGAAAGTTGAAAAACTTCGCTTGGAGATTGGCCAAAAACTCTACCCCGACTGAAGCTCTTCGTCACCATCGACATATGGTTGTTCATGATGTGTGCCCTATCTGTAATTCTGCGGTTGATTCATGGAGGCATGCTCTTGTTGAATGTGCCATGGCCAAGTGTGCGTGGTCTCTGATTGACGAAGATCTGGTCGAGCACCTGATAGCTTGCAGGCATGACGACGCATGGCTGTGGTTAATAGAGCTCCAGGATTCAATGAAAAATGAAGAATTTGTCAAAGTCCTTGTCACTTTATGGTCAATCTGGTGGGTGCGGAGGAAGGCTATTCATGAAGAATGGTTTCAATCGCCACTAACGACTTTCTATTTCATCACAAGCTATTTAGATGATCTTGCTGCAGTAGAGAAAAAGCAACAGGGGCGTCAGCATCTGAGTCGGGAAGGGCCCAAATGGATACCTCCCCCAGCGGGATATGTTAAAATTCATGTGGATGTCGCTGTCAGACGACATGAGGATGGTGGTGCTTTTGCTGCAATTTGTCGCGATGGAGAGGGAAATTTTATTGGTGCGTCAGCAGTCTCTGTCCAAAATTTGACTGAACCTGAAGTGTTGGAGGCGTTGGCTAGCAGCGAACTACTGGCTTTAGCTCTTGATCTTGCATGTGACCATGTGGTTTTGGCCACAGACTGCTCTACCACGGTGAAACACATCAGGGAGCCGTATTTGGGGCCCTCGTCGACCATCATCCATGAGCTTAAGAGGCGCATTACAGGTTTTGCATCAGTACAAGTGGTACACGAGAACAGAAACATGAATACTGAAGCTCATTCCCTGGCAAAGGCTGCAACTACTCTTGCTTGTGGTTGACATGTGTGTCTCTTAGAGAGACCAGATATAATTTGTATTCCTCAGAACATTTTGAGCACTTAAACTGTTTTCAATTCTCAAAAAAAAAAAAAACTCTACTCAACACGTACAACACCAGCGGCGCCGCTGCCACGCGCAACCAATCCTCCCCTCTGAGTTGCCACCAACCTGTTGATCTTCCCCACACTGTCCGCACCCAATCTTCTCCGGCGCCACCCCATCCTCCTCTACCTCCAACCTCCTGCTATTGTCTATCTCCAATTTGCATTGAAGTCAGGACACAAATCCATGGAGTGGCCAACCCGGACTCCATAGGGACTTGGATGCCATAAAAACTATCCCTCGACCGAAATCCCAAGTAAATCACCTCACATCACAACTTTAAACCATCCAATATCGCACCGAATTCACCAGAGGATCCTCCGCCATCTGAGCCGCCTGACCTGAGGTGGAACAACATCCGCCGTCTGAACGTGCTACACCTGAGGTATGTGCCAGCTTTTCCCAAATTATTCTGTAAAATTTTCATCTACAATCATAAAAAGTACAGTTTTCCTTGGTCTGGTATGAGCCATTCATATTTGGGTAGATAGTTTTCAGTGATTGAAAATATTCGAGATGCTACACTTCAGTTTGATTCGCTAGTTGCTCTCTTTTTGATTCAACTCCATGAACAGGTAAGTTCATGAAGAAGTTTCTGTTTGATTCAAGTCTCAAAGATTCATATTTTGGGTAGAAAATATTTGTGATGCTCCTTTTGTTGCATTGCAATATCCATCTCAAGTATGCGAGAAGAGAAAGAGATGCTCTTTTGAAAGATAAACTAGATCAAAAGAATTGAAATAGGCAAGAAACTTTCAGTGCATGTTAATAATATGGTCCTGTACCAAACCTTTTTACTGCAATATTCGTATTTGTTCTGCTTGAAAATGCTAGGACTGATCTTTTGGCAATGTTATAGAATATTTGCTGAACTCCCTTGGTGTTGGTTGTTCTTGAACTGAAGAAACTTGCGGTCAATAATTGACACCATTCAATTCCTTCATGAAACTTGCGTTTATTAATGAGTAATTGGTACAAAGTTCAGATTATCAGTTTACGTTGGACCTGACGGATCGATGGCTTCATTGCGGTCTTTGGGAGAAATATCATCAATGGTAGGGAAAAGGTAGGTACGCTGAGGCAGACGCCCACACCGAGCGGCCGAGTCAGAACCAGAATAGGCCCCCCGGCACCACGCGCGCTGGAATTGGGCGAACACCAAGCCAAAATCGACCGCCTCGCACATGTGGCTAGGTGAAGGAAATATGCCCTAGAGGCAATAATAAAGTTGTTATTTATATTTCCTTATATCATGATAAATGTTTATTATTCATGCTAGAGTTGTATTAACCGGAAACTTAGTACATGTGTGAATACATAGACAAACAGAGTGTCGCTAGTATGCCTCTACTTGACTAGCTCGTTAATTAAAGATGGTTAAGTTTTCTAGCCATAGACATGAGTTGTCATTTGATGAACGGGATCACATCATTAGAGAATGATGTGATTGACTTGACCCATTCCGTTAGCTTAGCACTTGATCGTTTAGTATGTTGCTATTGCTTTCTTCATGACTTATACATGTTCCTATGACTATGAGATTATGCAACTCCCGATTACCAGAAGAACACTTTGTGTGCTACCAAACGTCACAACGTAACTGGGTGATTATAAAGGTGCTATACAGGTGTCTTCGATGGTACTTGTTGATTTGGCATAGATCAAGATTAGGATTTGTCACTCCGATTGTCGGAGAGGTATCTCTGGGCCCTCTCGGTAATGCACGTCACTATAAGCCTTGCAAGCAATGTGACTAATGAGTTAGTTGCGGGATGATGCATTACGAAACGAGTAAAGAGACTTGCCTATAACGAGATTGAACTAGGTATTGAGATACCGACGATCGAATCTCGGGCAAGTAACATACCGATGACGAAGGGAACAACGTATGTTGTTATGCGGTTTAACCGATAAAGATCTTCGTAGAATATGTAGGAGCCAATATGAGCATCCAAGTTCCGCTATTGGTTATTGACCGGTGACGTGTCTCGGTCATGTCTACATAATTCTTGAACCCGTAGGGTCCGCACGTTAACGTTCGGTGATGATTTGTATTATGAGTTTATGTGTTTTGATGTACCGAAGGTAGTTCGGAGTCCCAGATGAGATCGGGGACATGACGAGGAGTCTCGAAATGGTCGAGAAGTAAAGATCGATATATTGGATGACTATATTCGGACATCGGAAAGGTTCCGAGTGATTCGGGTATTTTTTGGAGTACCAAAGAGTTACGTAATTCGTATTGGGCCTTAATGGGCCATACGGGAAAGGAGAGAAAGGCCTCAAAGAGTGGCCACACCCCTTCCCATGGACTGTTCCGAATTGGACTAGAGTGGGGGGCGCCCCCTTCCTTCCTTCTCCTTCTCCCTTCCCTTTTTCCTATTCCATGTGGGAGGTGGAATCCTACTAGGACTAGGGAGTCCTAGTAGGACTCCACACTTGGGCGCGCCCTATGAGGGCCGGCCTCCTCCTCCCTCCATCCTTTATATACGTGGCCAGGGGGTACTCCATAGACACACAAGTTGATTGTTCCAAGTCGTGTGCGGTGCCCCCTCCACCATAATCCACCTCGATCATATCGTAGCGGTGCTTAGGCGAAGCCTTGCGTCTGTAGCAACATCATCACCATCATCACGCCGTCGTGCTGACGGAACTCTCCCTGAAGCTCTGCTGGATCGGAGTTCGTGGGACGTCATCGAGCTGAACGTGTGCTGAACTCGGAGGTGCCGTGCGTTCGGTACTTGGATCGGTCGGACCATGAAGACGTGAGACTACATCAACCGCGTTCTCATAATGCTTCCGCTTACGGTCCACGAGGGTACGTGGACAACACTCTCCCCTCTCGTTGCTATGCATCACCATAATCTTGCGTGTGCGTAGGAAATTTTTGAAATTACTGCATTCCCCAACAGTGGCATCCGAGCCAGGTTTATGCGTAGATGTTATACACACGAGTAGAACACAAGTGAGTTGTGGGCGATACAAGTCATACTGCTTACCAGGGTGTCATACTTTGGTTCGGCGGTATTGTTGGATGAAGCGGCCTAGACCGACATTACGCGTACGCTTACGCCTGGTCCTTGAGAAGGTTAAAACATCACTAACTTGACGAAATATCGTTGTGGTTTTGATGCGTAGGTAAGAACGGTTCTTGCTCAGCTCGGAGCAGCCACGTAAAACTTGCAACAACAAAGTAGAGGACGTCTAACTTGTTTTTGCAGGGCATGTTGTGATGTGATATGGTCAAGACATGATGCTAAATTTTATTGTATGAGATGATCATGTTTTGTAACAGATTTATCGGCAACTGGCAGGAGCCATGTGGTTGTCGCTTTATTGTATGAAATGCAATCGCCATGTAATTGCTTTACTTTATCACTAAGCGGTAGCGATAGTTGTAGAAGCAATAGTTGGCGAGACGACAATTATGCTACGATGGAGATCAAGGTGTCGTGCCGGTGATGATGGTGATCATGACGGTGCTTTGTAGATGGAGATCAAAGGCACAAGATGATGATGGCCATATCATATCACTTATATTGATTGCATGTGATATTTACCTTTTATGCATCTTATTTTGCTTAGATCGAAGGTAGCATTATAAGATGATCTTTCACTAAATTTCAAGGTATAAGTGTTCTCCCTGAGTATGCAATGTTGCTACAGTTCTTCGTGCTGAGACACCACGTGATGATCGGGTGTGATAAGCTCTACGTTCACATACAACGGGTGCAAGCCAGTTTTGCACACGCAGAATACTCGGGTTAAACTTGACGAGCCTAGCATATGCATATATGGCCTCGGAACACTGAGACCGAAAGGTCGAGCGTGAATCATATAGTAGATATGATCAACATAGTGATGTTCACCATTGAAAACTACTCCATTTCACGTGATGATCGGTTATAGTTTAGTTGATTTGGATCACGTGATCACTTAGATGATAAGAGAGATGTCTATCTAAGTGGGAGTTCTTAAGTAATATGATTAATTTAACTTTAATTTATCATGAACTTAGTCCTGGTAGTATTAGCATATCTATGTTGTAGATCAATAGCTCGCGATGTAGCTCCCCGTTTATTTTTATATGTCCTAGAGAAAACTAAGTTGAAATATGTTAGTAGCAATTATGCAGATTGGATCCATGATCTGAGGATTATCCTCATTGTTGCACAGAAGAATTATGTCCTTGATGCACCGCTAGGTGACAGACCGGTTGCAGGAGCAGATGCATACGTTACGAACGTTTGACAAAAGATCGGTATGATGACTACTTGATAGTTTAGTGAACCATGCTTTACGGCTTATAACCGGGACTTCAAAAACATTTTGAACGCCATGGAGCATATGAGATGTTCCAAGAGTTGAAATTGGTATTTCATAGTCATGCCCGTGTCGAGAGGTATGAGACCTCTAAGTGCCTACAAGATGGAGGAGAATAGCTCAACCAGTGAGCATGTGCTCAGATTGTCTGGGTACTACAATTGCTTGAATCAAGTGGGAGTTAATCTTCCAGATAAGATAGTAATTGACAAAATTCTCTAGTCACTATCGCCAAGTTACTAGAACTTCGTGATGAACTATAAAATGCCTGGGATAACGGAAACGATTCCCAAGCACTTCGCGATGCTAAAGGCTACGGAGGTAGAAATCAAGAAGGAGCATCAAGTGTTGATGGTCAACAAGACCACCAGTTTCAAGAAAAAGGGCAAAGGGAAGAAGAAGGGGAACTTCAAGAAGAACGGCAAACAAGTTGCTGCTCAGGAGAAGAAACCCAAGTCTGGACCTAAGCCTGAGACTGAGTGCTTCTACTGCAAAGGGACTGGCCACTAGAAGCGGAACTGCCCCAAGTATTTGGCAGATAAGAAGGATGGCAAAGTGAACAAAGGTATATTTGATATACATGTTATTGATGGTGTACTTTACTACTGTTTATAGCAACCCCTTAGTATTTGATACTAGTTCAGTTGCTAAGAGTAGTAACTCGAAATGGGAGTTGCAGAATGAACAGAAACTAGTTAAGGGTGAGGTGACGATGTGTGTTGAAGTAGTTCCAAGATCGATATGATCATCAACGCACACTCCCTATACTTTCGGGATTAGTGTTGAACCTAAATAAATTTGGTGTTTGCGTTGAGCATGAATATGATTTGATCATGTTTATTGCAATACGGTTATTCATTTAAGTCAGAGAATAATTGTTGTTCTATTTACATGAATAATACCTTCTATGGTCATACAACCGATGAAAATGGTTTGTTGGATCTTGATCGTAGTGATACACATATTCATAATATTGAAGCCAAAAGATGCAAAGTTAATAATGATAGTGCAACTTATTTGTGGCACTGCCGTCTAGGTTATATTGGTGTAAAGCGCATGAAGAAACTCCATGCTGATGGGATTCTGTAATCACTTGATTATGAATCACTTGGTACTTGCGAACCATGCCTCATGGGCAAGATGACTAAAACGCCGTTCTCCGGAACAATGGAGCGAGCAACGGATTTATTGGAAATCATACATACTGATGTATGTGGTCCAATGAATATTGAGGCTCACGGCGGGTATCGTTATTTTCTCACCTTCACAGATGATTTGAGCAGATATGGGTATATCTACTTAATGAAACATAAGTCTGAAACATTTGAAAAGTTCAAAGAATTTCAGAGTGAAGTGGAAAATCATCGTAACAAGAAAATAAAATTTCTACGATCCGATCATAGAGGAGAATATTTGAGTAACGAGTTTGTTCTACATTTGAAACAATGCGGAATAGTTTCGCAACTCACGCCACCCGGAACACCACAGCGTAATGGTGTGTCCACACGTCGTAATCGTACTTTACTAGATATGGTGCGATCCATGATGTCTCTTACTGATTTACCGCTATCGTTTTGGGGTTTATGCTTTAGAGACGGCTGCATTCACGTTAAATACGGCACCAACGAAATTCGTTGAGACGATGCCTTATGAACTGTGGTTTGGCAAGAAACCAAAGTTGTCGTTTCTTATAGTTTGGGAACTGCGATGCTTATGTGAAAAAGTTTCAACATCATAAGCTCAAACCCAAATCGGAGAAGTAAATCTTCATAGGATACCCAAAAAGAAACTATTGGGTACACCTTCTATCACAGATCCGAAGGCAAGATCTTTGTTGCTAAGAATGGATCCTTTCTAGAGAAGGAGTTTTCTCTCGAAAGAAGTGAGTGGGAGAAAAGTAGAACTTGATGAGGTAACTGTACCTGCTCCCTGTTGGGTAACGTAGCAGAAATTCAAAATTTTCCTACGTGTCACCAAGATCAATCTATGGAGAAACCAACAACGAGGGGAAGGAGAGTGCATCTACATACCCTTGTAGATCGCTAAGCGGAAGCATTCAATAGAACGGGGTTGAAGGAGTCGTACTCGTCGTGATACAAATCACCGGAGATCCTAGTGCCGAACGGACGGCACCTCTGCGTTCAACACACGTACAGCCCGGTGACGTCTCCCATGCCTTGATCCAGCAAGGAGAGAGGGAGAGGTTGGGGAAGACTCCATCCAGCAGCAGCACAACAGCGTGGTGGTGGTGGAGGAGCGTGGCAATCCTGCAGGGCTTCGCCAAGCACCGTGGGAGAGGAGGAGGACTTGGGAGAGGGGGAGGGCTGCGCCAGGGGCAAGGGTGCAGCTCCCATGCGCCTCCCCACTATATATAGGGGTGGAGGGGGATTATTTCTTGCCCTCGAAGTGCATTGGGGCGTTGGCAAAGGTGGGAGGAAAGAAATCCCATCCTTTCCTTTCCCCACCGATTGTTATCCCCCCTTTTTAGGGATCTTGATCTTATCCCTTCGGGATATGATCTTATTCCTTCTAAGGGGGGATCATGGTGCGCCTTGACCCGGGTTGTGGGGCCTTGCCCCCACTACCCACGTTCATGTCCCCCCATGCAGGTGGGTCCCACTCCGGAACCTTCTAGAACCTTCTCGGTACAATACTGAAAAATCCTGAACGTTTTCCGGTGGCCAAAATAGGACTTCCCATATATAAATCTTTACCTCCGTACCATTCCGGAACTCCTCGTGACGTCCGGGATCTCATCCGGGACTCCGAACCACATTCGGTAACCACGTATATCTATTCCCTATAACCCTAGTGTCATTGAACCTTAAGTGTGTAGACCCTACGGGTTCGGGAACCATCTTGAACATGACCGAGGCGTTCTCCGGTCAATAACCAACAACGGGATCTGGATACCCATGTTGGCTCCTACATGTTCCACGATGATCTCATCGGATGAACCACGATGTCAAGGACTCAATCGACCCGTATACAATTCCCTTTGTCTAACGGTATTGTACTTGCCCGAGATTCGATCGTCGGTATACCGATACCTTGTTCAATCTCGTTACCGGCAAGTCTCATTACTCGTTCCGTAACACATCATCCCGTGATCAACCCCTTGGTCACATTGTGCACATTATGATGATGTCCTATCGAGTGGGCGAGATACCTCTCCGTTTACGGAGTGACAAATCCCAGTCTTGATTCGTACCAACCCAATGACACTTTTGGAGATACCGGTAGTGCACCTTTATAGCCACCCGATTCGTTGTGGACGTTTGGTACACCCAAAGCATTCCTACGGTATCCAGGAGTTGCACAACTGATGGTCTAAGGAAAAGATACTTGACATTAGAAAGCTTTAGCATACTGAACTACGATCTTTGTGCTAGGCTTAGAATTGGGTCTTGTCCATCACATCATTCTCTAATGATGTGATCCCGTTATCAACGACATCCAATGTCCATGGTCGAAAGCGTAACCATCTATTGATCAACGAGCTAGTCAACTAGAGGCTTACTAGGGACATGGTGTTGTCTATGTACCCACACATGTATCTGAGTTTCCTATCAATACAATTATAGCATGGATAATAAACGATTATCATGAACAAGGAAATATAATAATAACTAATTTATTATTGCCTCTAGGGCATATTTCCAACAGTCTCCCACTTGCACTAGAGTCAATAATCTAGTTCACATTGCCATGTGATTAACACTCACAGGTCACATCACCATGTGACCAACATCCAAAGAGTTTACTAGAATCAATAATCTAGTTCACATCACTTTGTGATTAACACTCAATGAGTTCTGGGTTTGGTCATGTTTATGCTTGTGAGAGAGGTTGTAGTCAACGAGTCTGCAATATTCAGATCCCTATGTATTTCGCAAAATTTATGTCATGTCGTAGATGCTGCTACCACGTTCCACTTGGAGCTATTCCAAATTGTTGCTCCATTATACGTATCCGGTACCTCTACTCAGAGCTATCCGGATAGGTGTTAAGCTTGCATCAATGCAACTCTTTACGTCGAACTCTTTATCACCTCCATAACTGACAAACATATCCTTATTCCTTTAAGGATAATTTTGACCGCTATCTGGTGATCCACTCCTTGATCACCTTTGTACCCTCTTGCCAGATATGTAGCAAGGCACACATCAAAGCGGTACACAAGATAGCATCTTGTAGAGCCTACGTCTAAGGCATAGGGGCGACCTTCGTCCTTTCTCTCTTTTCTGCCGTGGTCGAGCTTTAACTCTTAACTTCATACCTTACAACTCGTGCAAGAACTCCTTCTTTGGTGATCCATCTTGAACACCTTCAAGATTATGTCAAGGTATGTGCTCATTTGAAAGTATTATTAAACATTTTGATCTATCTTATAGATCTTGATGCTTATTGTTCAAGTAGCCTAATCCAGGTTTTCCATTGAAAACACTTTTCAAACAACCCTATATGCTTTCCAGAAATTCTACATCATTTACGATCAACAATATGTCAACAACATATACTCATCGAAATTCTATAGTGCTCCCACTCACTTATTTGGAAATACAAGTTTCTCATAAACTTTGTATAAATCCAAAATCTTTGATCATCTCATCAAAGCGCACATTCCAACTCCGAGATGCTTACTCCGGTCCTTAGAAGGAACGCCGAGCCAGATACCTTTAGCATCCTTAGGATCGACAAAAACTTTCGATTGTATCACATACAACCTTTCCTTACGAAGACCGGTAAGGAAACTCGTTTTGACATCCATCGCCAAATTTCATAAATGCAGCTAATGCTAACATGATTCCGACGGACTTAAGCATCGCTACGGATGAGAAAATTTCATCATAGTCAACTCCTTGAACTTGTGAAAAACTCATCGCCACAAGTCGAGCTTCATAGACGGTGACATCACCGTCCACGTCCGTCTTCTTCTTAAAGATCCATTTATCTCAATGGCTAGCCGATCATCGGGCAAGTCCACCAAAGTCCATGCTTTGTTCTGATACATGGATCCTATCTCGGATTTCATGGCTTCTAACCATTTATCGGAATATGAGCCCACCATCGCTTCCCCATAGCTCGTAGGTTCATTGTTGTCTAGCAACATGACCTTCAAGACATGATTACTGTACCACTCTGAAGTAG
Source organism: Aegilops longissima (assembly GCA_021605205.1). Taxonomy (NCBI): domain Eukaryota; kingdom Viridiplantae; phylum Streptophyta; class Magnoliopsida; order Poales; family Poaceae; genus Aegilops; species Aegilops longissima. The sequence goes on from CM038682.1 coordinate 634,971,601, forward strand.
TACGCATCCTTGTCCCCCTACGAGGTACGGTAGTGACTTGATCCAAAACTTCATGATCACTATCATAAGCTTCTACTTCAATTGGCGTAGGCGCCACAGGAACAACTTCCTGTGCCCTGCTACACACTTGTTGAAGTGACGGTTTAATAAACTCATCAAGTCTCCACCATCCTCCCACTCAATTCTTTCGAGAGAAACTTTTCCTTGGGAAAGGACATAATTCTAGAAACAATCATTTTTGCTTCCGGAACTGAGACTGGAGGTATACCCAACCGTTTTGGGTGTCCTATGAAGATGCATTTTATCCGCTTTGGGTTAGAGCTTATCAACCTGAAACATTTTCACATAAGCGTCGCAGCCCCAAACTTTTAAGAAACGACAATTTAGGTTTCTCCAAACCATAGTTCAAACGGTGTCGTATCAACGGAATTACGTGGTGCCCTATTAAAGTGAGTGCGGTTGTCTCTAATGCCTAACCCATGAACGATAGTGGTAATTCGATAAGAGACATCATGGTACGCACCATATCCAATAGGGTGCAACTATGATGTTCGGACACACCATCACACTATGGTGTTCGGTAGGTATTTATTGTGGAACAATTTCCACAATGTCTTAATAGCGTGCCAAAGCTCGTAACTCAGATACTCATCTCTATGATCATATCATAGACATTTTATCCTCTTGTCACGATGATCTTTAACTTCACTCTGAAATTACTTGAACCATTCAATAATTCAGACTTGTGTGTCATCAAGTAAATACACTCAAGATATCTACTTAAATCATTAGTGAAGTAAGAACATAACAATATTCATCGCATGCCTCAAAGACTCATTGGACTGCACACATCAAAATGTATTACTTCCAACAAGTTGCTATCTTGTTCCATCTTCTTGAACGAGGCTTTTCAGTCATCTTGCCATGTGGTATGATTTGCATATCTCAAGTGATTCAAAATCAAGTGAGTCCAAGCGATCCATCTGCATGGAGTTTCTTCATGCGTATACACCAATATAAATGGTTCGCATGTCTCAAACTTTTCAAAATGAGTGAGTCCAAAGATCCATCAACATGGAGCTTCTTCATGCGTTTTACACCAATATGACTTACATGGCGATGCCACAAGTAAGTGGTACTATCATTACTATCTTATATCTTTTGGCATGAAAATGTGTATCACTACGATCGAGATTCAATAAACCATTCCTTTAGGTGCAAGACCATTGAAGGTATTATTCAAATAAATAGAGTAACCATGATTCTCCTTAAATGAATAACCGTATTACGATAGACATAATCCAATCATGTCTATGCTCAACGCAAACACCAAATGACAATTATTCTGGTTTAATACTAATCTTAATGGTAGAGGGAGCGTGCGATGTTTGATCACATCAAACTTGGAAACACTTCCAACACATATCGTCAGCTCACCTTTAGCTAGTCTCCGTCTATTCCGTAGCCTTTTATTTCGAGTTACTAACACTTAGCAACCGAACCGGTATCTAATACCCTGGTGCTACTAGGAGTACTAGTAAAGTACACAATAACTTAATGTATATCCAATATACTTCTATCGACCTTGCCAGCCTTCTCATCTACCAAGTATCTAGGGTAATTCTGCTTCAGTTTCCGTTCCTCTCATTACAGAAGCACTTAGTCTCGGGTTTGGGTTCAACCCTGGGTTTCTTCACTGGAGTAGCAACTGATTTGCCGTTTCGTGAAGTACCCCTTCTTGCCCTTGCCCTTCTTGAAACTAGTGGTTTCACTAACCATCAACAATTGATGCTCCTTCTTGATTTCTACATTCACGGTGTTGAACATTGTGAATAGCTCAAGGATCATCATATCTATCCCTGATATGTTATAGTTCATCACGAAGCTTCTAGCAGCTTGGTGGCAATGACTTTGGAGAAACGTCACTATCTCATCAGGAAGATCAACTCCCACTCGATTCAAGTGATTGTTGCACTCAGACAATCTAAGCACAAGCTCAACGATTGAGCTTTTCTCCCTTAGTTTGCAGGCTAAGAAAATCGTCGGAGGTCTTATACCTCTTGACGTGGGCACGAGCTTGAAATCCCAATTTCAGCCCTCGAAACATCTCATATGTTCCGCGACGTTTCAAAATCGTCTTTGGTGCCTCAACTCTAAACCGTTTAACTGAACTATCACGTAGTTATCAAGACGTGTATGTCAGATGTGCGCAACATCCACAGACGACGTTCGAGGTTCAGCACACCGAGCGGTGCATTAAGGACATAAGCCTTCTCTGTCCGCATAATTTCTCTCGTCAACTTTCAACTATATTTTCTCTAGGAACATATCTAAGCAGTGGAACTAAAGCGCGATCTTCGACATAATTTGCAAAGGGCTTTTGACTATGTTCAGGATAATTAAGTTCATCTAATGAACTCCCACTCGAATATACATCCTCTAGTCATCTAAGTGATTACATGATCCGAGTCAACTAGGCCGTGTCCGATCATCACGTGAGACGGACTAGTAATCATCGGTGAACATCTTCATGTTGATCGTATCTACCATACGACTCATGCTCGACCTTTCGGTCTCTTGTGTTCGAGGCTATGTCTGTACATGCTAGGCTCGTCAAGTCAACCTAAGTGTTTCGCATGTGTAAATCTGGCTTACACCGTTGTATGTGAGCGTAAGAATCTATCACACCCGATCATCACGTGGTGCTTCAGAACGACGAACTTTCATAGCGGTGCACAGTTAGGGGAACACTTTCTTGAAATTTTAATGAGGATCATCTTATTTACTACCGTCGTTCTAAGCAAATAAGATGCATAAACATGATAAACATCACATGCAATCAAATAGTGACATGATATGGCCAATATCATTTTGCTCCTTTTGATCTCCATCTTCGGGGCTCCATGATCATCATCGTCACCGGCATGACACCATGATCTCCATCATCGTGTCGCCATGAAGTTGTCTCGCCAACTTATTACTTCTACTACTATGGCTACCGGTTAGCAATACAATAAAGTAATTACATGGCGTTGTTCAATGACACGCAGGTCATACAATAAATTAAGACAACTCCTATGGCTCCTGCCGGTTGTCATACTCATCGACATGCAAGTCGTGATTCCTATTACAAGAACATGATCAATCTCATACATCACATATCTTTCATCACATTCTTCTTGGCCATATCACATCACATAGCATACCCTGCAAAAACAAGTTAGACGTCCTCTAATTGTTGTTTGCATGTTTTACGTGGCTTCTATGGGTTTCTAGCAAGAACGTTTCTTACCTCATAAAACCACAACGTGATATGTCAATTGCTATTTACCCTTCATAAGGACCCTTTTCATCGAATCCGTTCCGACTAAAGTGGGAGAGATCGGCACCTGCTAGCCACCTTATGCACCAAGTGCATGTCGACCGGTGGAACTGTCTCACGTAAGTGTACGTGTAAGGTCGGTCCGGCCGCTTCATCCTACAATACCGTCGAAACAAGATTGGACTAGTAACGGTAAGCATATTGAACAAAATCAACGCCCACAACTACTTTGTGTTCTACTCGTGCAAAGAATCTACGCAATAGACCTAGCTCATGATGCCACTGTTGGGTAACGTAGCAGAAATTCAAAATTTTCCTACGTGTCACCAAGATCTATCTATGGAGAAACCAGCAACGAGGGGAAGGTGTAACACCCCGGATGTAACTTTCCATATTTGTAACTCCAACTCTTGCCATTTTCGGCATTGTGATATGATATTCCCTCCGTGGTTGGGTTCTTGTCTTTCGTTTTTGCATTTTGTCCATGTCATGCATTTTCATATCATGTCATCATGTGCATCGCATTTGCATACGTGTTCGTCTCATGATTCCAAGCATTTTTCCCGTTGTCCGTTTTGCAATCCGGCACTCCTATGTCCCCCGGCGTCCCTTTTTACGTTTTTCCGTGAGCAGGTACTAAACTTTCTCGGAATGGACCAAGGTTTTTCAAGTGGCCTTGGTATACCACCGGTAGACCACCTGTCAAGTTTCGGGTCATTTGGAGCTCGTTTGGTACTCCAACGGTTAACCGCACTCTCGCAAAGGCCTCTTTTAAGTTGCAGCCCAACACCCCTTCAAAATAGTCCAATAACCCATCTAAGTCACTTCCATGCTCTCGGTCGTTCGATCACGATCGTGTGGGCGAAAACCGCACCTCATTTGGACTCTCCTAGCTCCCTCTATGCCTATATATACACCCCCATTCCAAATCACGGTACAAACCCTAGCCTTCCCTACCTCGCGCCCCGGACACGTCCGTCCGGCCGGACGAAATCCGCCGCCAGCATGCGCTAATCGGGCGCGCCACGTGTCGCCGCCGCGCCAGCCCGCCGCCCGGCCATGAGGCCCTGCCAGGAGCCCTCAGCGCCAGCGCCCTCGGCGCCGCCAGCCTCCCCCCAGGCTCCAGCCCGCCGCCGCCTCCTCGCCCTGGTCGCCGCCGCCATCCTGCCGGCCGCCGCCGCCTGCCAAGGCTTGCCCGCGTCGCGCCCGGCATCGCCCGCCAGCAGCCCAGCAGCCATGGCTGCCGCCGCCGCCGGCGCGCCTCTCCGGCGACTCCCACGGCCGCCCGGCCTCGTCCCGTCTCCGGCGAGCAGCGCGCGGCCGCCGCCTCGGATCCGCTCCGGATCTCGGATCCGAGAGGTTGACCTCTTCCCCCAAATCGCCTCTTTTCTCGGAGATTAATTTGTTGCAATTTATCCATGCCATAACTCTGCACCTGTGGCTCCGTTTGGGGCGTATAATATGTAGAAATGTTCGTCTCGAAGAGTAGATCATTTCATCTCATTGCATCATTTTCATTTGAGCTCATCTTGATGCCCGAAATGCTGTTAGAAGTGGGCTATGTGATGTTAGTTTCATTTCTTAACATAAGATGCACTTTGTCATTTTGCCATGATTGATGTGTGCACCCTATGATCTTGAGTCCTACATGTGTTTTGTAATATGCCATGCCATCTTTCCAGAGGTGTATGCCATGTATTTTTGTGATCTATGTGGTGACTAGCACAAGCATGCAAACTAGGCCTCATGATGTTGCTGATTTCAGCCCCTGTTTTGCTGATATTTTTATGCCATGTTAACTTGATGCTACCGAGAGATCCATGCATATTTTGAGATACTTCAGTAAGGATGTTTTGAACATATGGTTATGCTCTATCCATCCATGCCTTTGTTTGCAATTATGGAGTACCATAGCTTGAGTTAATTGAGCTCTACTTTTGCTATAAAATGTTTCCTGGCAGATTGTTTACATGTTATTCAATTTTGCCAAGGTTGTTGTGGTTGATCCGTGTATGCTATGATGTTTCTCTTGCCATGTATATCTTCTATGCCATGTCTTCTTGATGTATGTATGCTTAGTTTATCATGAAAGGCTCTGTAGTGAGTGCTTTGAGCTCTTAAACATGCCTACTTGTTATCTGTTTTTGTCATGCCCTGTTGCTGAATCTGTTAACGAAACTTGCTATTTTGACATGGGTGTGACTATATTTTCTGATCGTTTTTGGCTTATGGTCAGTAAGGGACTTTTGTTCTATGCTTTGAGTAGATTAAGGCCATGCCTTGTTTTGATATTATAAGTTCCTGTAGCATGTTGTTTTCTTGCTCTGAACATTGCTACCTGATGCTGTTTTTGCCATGTTCAGTAATTTCACTAAGTCTGTGAAGTTGATATGTTTTGCACTTTTGCCATGCTTGTTTGGACCTGTTATGATGTGACTTAGCCGTAAATCAGTGTTCATCTTTTGTCAAGCATCTTGAGTAGATCACTGTCATATACTTTGTTGGTACGGTTGGGTGCAGTAGCTTAATTTCTTGTTGCTTGCTAAGTGGCATCATGCTGTTAATGGCAGATTTGTGCCATTCTTGTTTTGCTTGTCATTTGCAAACCGTGCATTCGATTCCGGTAATCTTTATATCGATTTCAACCGAAATCATCTCATCTTTCCAGCGGCATACTTGGTTTGCCAAGTTGATGCTTGGTTCATCATTTTCCTTCCGGAGCGCGCATACGCATTGCATATCACATCTCGCATATCATGTCATGTTTTGCATCATGTTGCTTGTGCATTGCACCGTGATTTATTGTGGTTCCTTTGTTTGTGTCCTTGCTTTGGGTAGAGCCGGGACGGGTGCGTGAGCGAGGAACCTGTTGAGAACGCTTACGAGGATCAAGCTTTCGACAACTCGAGAACTTTATGGCAAGATGACCATACCCTCGAAATCACTTCTATCTTTGCTATGCTAGATGCTCGCTCTTTTGCTATGCCTATGCTACGATGCCTATCACTTGCTTATCATGCCACCCATATTGCCATTTCAGCCCCTAACCATCCTTTCCTAGCAAACCGTTGATTGGCTATGTTACCGCTTTGCTCAGCCCCTCTTATAGCGTTGCTAGTTGCAGGTGAAGTTGAAGTTTGTTCCTTGTTGGAACATGGAGATGTTGCTCCTTATTGGAACAGGTTTACTTGTTGGGGCTATCACAATATATATCTGCTATAATTAATGCATCTATTTACTTGGTAATGGGTGGAAGGCTCGGCCTTATGCCTGGTGTTTTGTTCCACTCTTGCCACCCTAGTTTCCGTCATACCGGTGTTATGTTCCTTGATTTCGCGTTCCTTACGGTTGGGTGATTTATGGGACCCCTTGACAGTTCGCTTTGAATAAGACTCGTCCAAAAAGGCCCAACTTTGGTTTTACCATTTGCCACCTAAGCCTTTTTCCCCGGGTTTCGCGAGCCCGAGGGTCATCTTTATTTTATCCCCCGACCAGTGCTCCTTCGAGTGCTGGCCCGAACCGGCAGATCAGGGGCCACCACGGGCAACTCGAGGCTGGTTTTACTCGTGGCTGACCTATCCGGATGTGCCCTGAGAACGAGATATGTGCAGCTCCTATCGGGATTTGTCGGCACAATCGGGCGGCTTTGCTGGTCTTGTTTTATTGCTGTCGAAATGTCTTGTAGTCCGGGATTCCGAGATTGATCGGGTCTTCCCGGTAGAAGGAATATCCTTCGTTGACCGTGAGAGCTTATAATGGGCTAAGTTGGGACACCCTGCAGGTATTATCTTTCAAAGCCGTGCCCGCGTTATGAGGCAGATGGGAATTTGTTAATGTCCGGTTGTAGAAAGCCCGAAGTTGACCTTAATTAAAATACACATCAACCGCGTGTGTAACCGTGATGGTCTCTTATCGGCGGAGTCCGGGAAGTGAACACGGTGTTGGAGTTATGCTTGACGTAAGTAGTTCAGGATCACTTCTTGATCGCTACTAGCTTCACGACCGTGCCTTGCTTCTCTTCTCGCTCTCTTTTGCGAATGTAGCCACCATATCTGCTAGTCGCTTGCTGCAGCTCCACCTCACAACTTTGTCCTTCCTATAAGCTTAAATAGTCTTGATCTCGCGGGTGTGAGATTGTTGAGTCCCCGTGACTCACAGATTCTACCAAAGCAGTTGCAGGTGCCGACGATGCCAGTGCAGGTGATGCAACCGAGCTCAAGTGGGAGTTCGATGAGGAACGTGGTCGTTACTATGTGTCTTTTCCTGATGAGGGACGATCGGGGATCTGTGTAGCATTTGGGGTATCTTCTTTTATTTTTGGTTCCGTAGTCGTACCTTGAGTGTAATATGAATGATGGATGTTTATTTATGTATTGTGTGAAGTGGCGACTGTAAGCCAACTATGTATCTATTTCCCTTATGTATTACATGGGTTGTGTGAAGATTACCTCACTTGCGACATCGCTTTCAATGCGGTTATGCCTCTAAGTCGTGCTTCGACACGTGGGAGATATAGCCGCATCGAGGGCGTTACAGAAGGAGAGTGCATCTACATACCCTTGTAGATCGCTAAGCGGAAGCGTTCAAGAGAACGGGGTTCAAGGAGTCGGACTCGTCGTGATCCAAATCACCGGAGATCCTAGTGCCGAACGGACGGCACCTCCGCGTTCAACACATGTACAGCCCGGTGACGTCTCCCATGCCTTGATCGAGCAAGGAGAGAGGGAGAGGTTGGGGAAGACTCCATGCAGCAGCAGCTGCTGGCGTGGTGGTGGTGGAGGAGGTGGCAATCCTGCAGGGCCGCCAAGCACCGCGGGAGAGGAGGAGGACTTGGGAGAGGGGAGGGTTGCGCCAGGCAAGGGTGCAGCTCCCATGCGCCTCCCACTATATATAGGGGTGGAGGGGATTATTTCTTGCCTTCCAAGTCCATTGGGGCGTTGGCAAGGTGGGAGGAAAGAAATCCCATCCTTTCCTTTCCCCACCGATTGTTATCCCCTTTTGAGGGATCTTGATCTTATCCTTCGGGATATGATCTTATTCCTTCTAAGGGGGATCTTGGTGCGCTTGACCAGGGGTGTGGGGCCTTGCCCCACTACCCACGTTCATGTGGGTCCCCCATGCAGGTGGGCCCCACTCCGAACCTTCTAGAACCTTCTCGGTACAATACCGAAAAATCCCGAACATTTTCCGGTGGCCAAAGTAGGACTTCCCATATATAAATCTTTACCTCCGGACCATTCCGGAACTCCGCGTGACATCCGGGATCTCATCCGGGACTCCGAACAACATTCGGTAACCACGTATATCTATTCCCTATAACCCTAGCGTCATTGAACCTTAAGTGTAGACCCTATGGGTTCGGGAACCATCGCAACATGACCGAGACGTTCTCGGTCAATAACCAACAGCGGATCTGGATACCCATGTTGGCTCCTACATGTTCCACGATGATCTCATCGGATGAACCACGATGTCAATGACTCAATCGATCCGTATACAATTCCCTTTGTCTAACGGTATTGTACTTGCCCGAGATTCGATCGTCGGTATACCGATACCTTGTTCAATCTCGTTACGGCAAGTCTCTTTACTCGTTCCGTAACACATCATCCCGTGATCAACCCCTTGGTCACATTGTGCACATTATGATCATGTCCTACCGAGTGGGCCCGAGATACCTCTCCGCTTACACGGAGTGACAAATCCCATCTCGATTCGTACCAACCCAATGACACTTTCGAGATACATGTAGTGCACCTTTATAGCCACCCAGTTACGTTGTGACGTTTGGTACACCCAAAGCATTCCTACGGTATCCGGGAGTTGCACAATCTCATGGTCGAAGGAAAAGATACTTGACATTAGAAAGCTTTAGCATACGAACTACACGATCTTTGTGCTAGGCTTAGAATTGGGTCTTGTCCATCACATCATTCTGCTAATGATGTGATCCCGTTATCAACGACATCCAATGTCCATGGTCAGGAAAGTGTAACCATCTATTGATCAACGAGCTAGTCAACTAGAGGCTTACTAGGGACATGGTGTTGTCTATGTACCCACACATGTATCTGAGTTTCCTATCAATACAATTATAGCATGGATAATAAACGATTATCATGAACAAGGAAATATAATAATAACTAATTTATTATTGCCTCTAGGGCATATTTCCAACTTATCGGAAAGTAGTTCATCACAGAAATCTATTCCTGTGACTCCTACACCAATTAGTGAGGAAGCTAATGATTATGATCATGTAAGTTCAGATCTAGTTACCACCGAACCTCGTAGGTCAACCAGAGTGAGATCCGCACCAGAGTGGTACGGTAATCCTGTTCTGGAGGTCAAGTTACTTGACCATGACGAACCTACGAACTATGAGGAAGCGATGACGAGCCCAGATTCCACAAAATGGCTTGACGCCATGAAATCTGAGATGGGATCCATGTATGAGAACAAAATATGGACTTTGATTGACTTTCCCAATGATCGGTGAGCCATTGAGAATAAAATGGATCTTCAAGAGGAAGACGGACGCTGATAGTAGTGTCGAAAAAGGTTTTTGACAAAGTTCAAGGTGTTGACTACGATGAGATTTTCTCACTCATAGCGATGCTTAAGTCTGTCTGAATCATGTTAGCAAATTGCCACATTTTATGAAATCTGGCAAATGGATGTCAAAAGCACATTCCTTAACGGATTTCTTATAGAAGAGTTGTATATGATGCATCCAAAAGGTTTTGTCGATCCTAAAGGTGCTAACAAAATGTACAAGCTCCAGCGATCCATCTATGGACTGGTGCAAGCATCTCGGATTGGAATATACGCTTTGATGAGTTGATCAAAGCATATAGTTTTGTACAGACTTGTGGTGAAGCCTGTATTTACAAGAAAGTGAGTGGGAGCACTACAACCTTTCTGATATATAAGTATATGTGAATGACATATTGTTGATCGGAAATGATGTAGAATTTTCTGGAAAGCATAAAAGGAGTGTTTGAAAGGAGTTTTTCAAAGAAAGACCTCGGTGAAGCTGCTTACATATTGGGCATCAAGATATATAGAGATAGATCAAGACGCTTGATAAGTTTTTTTAGTGAGTACATACCTTGACAAAATTTTGAAGTAGTTCAAATTGGAACAGTCAAAGAAGGAGTTCTTGCCTGTATTGCAAGGTGTGAAATTGAGTAAGACTTAAAGCCCGACCACGGCAGAAGATAGAAAGAGAATGAAAGTCATTCCCTATGCCTCAGCAATAGGTTCTATAAAGTATGCCATGTTGTGTACCAGATCTATTGTATACCCTACACTGAGTTTGGCAAGGGAGTACAATAGTGATCTAGGAGTAGATCACTGGACATCGGTCAAAATTATCCTTAGTGGAATAAGGATATTTTCTCGATTATGGAGGTGACAAAAGGTTCGTCGTAAAGGGTTACGTCAATGCACGTTTTGACACTAATCCAGATGACTCTAAGTCTCAATCTGGATACATATTGAAAGTGGGAGCAATTAGCTAGAGTAGCTCCGTGCAGAGCATTGTTGACAAAGAAATTTGTAAAATACATATGGATCTGAATATGGCAGACCCGTTGACTAAACTTATCTCACAAGCAAAACATGATAACACCTTAGTACTCAAACTAGATTACTAACTCTAGTAAACCTTTTGAGTGTTGGCCACATGGCGATGTGAACTATGGATATTAATCACATGGTGATGTGAACTATTGGTGTTAAATCACATGGCGATGTGAACTAGATTATTGACTCTAGTGCAAGTGGGAGACTGAAGGAAATATGCCCCAGAGGCAATAATAAAGTTGTTATTCATATTTCCTTATATCATGATAAATGTTTATTATTCATGCTAGAATTGTATTAACCGAAAACTTAGTACATGTGTGAATACATAGACAAACAGAGTGTCACTAGTATGCCTCTACTTGACTAGCTTGTGGAATCAAAGGTGGTTAAGTTTCCTAGCCATAGACATGAGTTGTCATTTGTTAACGGGATCACGTCATTAGAGAATGATGTGATTGACTTGACCCATTCCGTTAGCTTAGCACTTGATCGTTTAGTATGTTGCTATTGCTTTCTTCATGACTTATACATGTTCCTATGACTATGAGATTATGCAACTCCCGATTACCGGAAGAATACTTTGTGTGCTACCAAACGTCACAACGTAACTGGGTGATTATAAAGGTGATATACAGGTGTCTCCGATGGTACTTGTTGAGTTGGCATAGATTAAGATTAGGATTTGTCACTCCGATTGTCGGAGAGGTATCTCCGGGCCCTCTCGGTAATGCACGTCACTATAAGCCTTGCAAGCAATGTGACTAATGAGTTAGTTGCGGGATGATGCATTATGGAACGAGTAAAGAGACTTGCCGGTAACGAGATTGAACTAGGTATTGAGATACAGATGATCGAATCTCGGGAAAGTAACATACCGATGACAAAGGGAACAACGTATGTTGTTATGCGGTTTGACTGATAAGGATCTTCGTAGAATATGTAGGAGCCAATATGAGCATCCAGGTTCCGCTATTGGTTAAATACCAAAGACGTGTCTCGGTGATGTCTACATAGTTCTTGAATCCGTAGGGTCCGCACGCATAACGTTCGGTGATGATTTGTATTATGAGTTTATGTGTTTTGATGTACCGAAGGTAGTTCGGAGTCCGGGATGAGATCGGGCACATGACGAGAAGTATCGAAGTGGTCGAGAAGTAAAGATTGATATATTGGACGACTATACTCGGACATCGGAAAGGTTCTGAGTGATTCGGGTATTTTTCGGAGTACCGGAGAGTTACGGGAATTCGTATTGGGCCTTAATGGGCCATACGGGAAAGGAGAGAAAGGCCTCAAAGGGTGGTGATACGTCTCCAACGTATCTATAATTTTTTATTGCTCTATGTTATATTATCTACTGTTTTGGACATTATTGGGCTTTATTATCCACTTTTATATTATTTTTGGGACTAACCTATTAACCGGAGGCTGAGCCCAGAATTGTTGTTTTTTGCCTATTTCAGAGTTTCGCAGAAAAGGAATATCAAACGGTGTCCAAACGAAATGAAACCTTCCGGAACGTGATTTTCTCACCGAATGTGATCCAGGAGACTTGGACTCTACGTCAACAAAGAAAGGAGGAAGGCACGAGGTAGGGGGGCGCACCCACCCCCCAGGGCGCGCCCTCCACCCTCGTGGGCCCCATGTTGCTCCACCGACGTACTCCTTCCTCCTATATATACCTCACGCACCCCAAACGATCGACACGGAGCCAAAATCCTAATTCCACCGCCAAGAACCTTCTGCATGCCCACAAGATCCCATCTTGGGGCCTGTTCGAGCTCCATGGGGGGGCATCCATCACGGAGGGCTTCTACATCAACACCATAGCCTCTCCGATGAAGTGTGAGTAGTTTACCTCAGACCTTCGGGTCCATAGTTAGTAGCTAGATGGCTTCTTCTCTCTTTTTGGATCTCAATACAATGTTCTCCCCCTCTCTCGTGGAGATCTATTCAATGTAATCTTCTTTTTGCGGTGTGTTTGTTGAGACCGATGAATTGTGGGTTTATGATCAAGATTATCTATGACCAATATTTGAATCTTCTTTGAATTCTTTTATGTATGATTGGTTATCTTTGCAAGTCTATTCGAAATATCAGTTTGGTTTGGCCTACTAGATTGGTTTTTCTTGCAATGGGAGAAGTGCTTAGCTTTGGGTTCAATCTTGCGGTGTCCTTTCCCAAAGGACAGCAGGGCAGCAAGGCACGTATTGTATTGTTGCCATCGAGGATAACAAGATGGGGTTTTATCATATTGCATGAATTTATCCTCTACATCATGTCATCTTGCTTAAGGCGTTACTCTGTTTTCATGAACTTAATACTCTTGATGCATCATTGGATAGCGGTCGATGAGTGGAGTAATAGTAGTAGATGCAGCAGAGTCGGTCTACTTGTCTCGGACGTGATGCCTATATACATGATCACACCTAGATATTCTCATAACTATGCTCAATTCTGTCAATTGCTCAACAATAATTCGTTCACCCACCGTAAAATACTTATGCTCTTGAGAGAAGCCACTAGTGAAACCTATGGCCCCCGAGTCTATCTTTATCACATTAATCTTCCATAACTTAGTTATTTCCTTTGCTTTTTACTTTGCTTTTATTTTACTTTGCATCTTTATCACAAAAATACCAAAAATATTATCCTTTCATCTCTATCAGATCTCACTCTCGTAAGTGACCGTGAAGGGATTGACAACCCCTTATCGCGTTGGTTGCGAGGAGTTATTTGTTTTGTGTAGGTATGACGGACTCGCGCGTAGCCTCCTACTGGATTGATACCTTGGTTCTCAAAAACTGAGGGAAATACTTACGCTACTTTGCTGCATCACCCTTTCCTCTTCAAGGGAAAACCAACGCAGTGCTCAAGAGGTAGCAGGTGGCCGCACCCCTCCCCATGGACTGGTCCGAATTGGAGTAGGGAGGGGGCGCCCCCTTCCTTCCTTCTCCTTCTCCCTTCCGTTTTTCCTATTCCATGTGGGAGGTGGAATCATACTAGGACTAGGGAGTCCTAGTAGGACTCCACACTTGGGCGCGCCCTATGAGGGCCGACCTCCTCCTCCCTCCATCCTTTATATACGTGGACAGGGGGTACCCCATAGACACACAAGTTGATTGTTCCAAGCCGTGTGCGGTGCCCCCTCCACCATAATCCACCTCGATCATATCGTAGCGGTGCTTAGGCGAAGCCCTGCGTCGGTAGCAACATCATCACCGTCATCACGCGGTCGTGCTGACGGAACTCTCCCATGAAGCTCTACTAGATCGGAGTTCGTGGGACGTCATCGAGCTGAACGTGTGCTGAACTCGGAGGTGCCGTGCGTTTGGTACTTGGATCGATCGGACCATGAAGACATGCGACTACATCAACCACGTTCTCATAACGCTTCCGCTTACGGTCTACGAGGGTACGTGGACAACACTCTCCCCTCTTGTTGCTATGCATCACCATAATCTTGCGTGTGCATAGGAAATTTTTGAAATAACTGCGTTCCCCAACAGTGGCATCCGAGCCAGGTATATGCGTAGATGTTATACACACGAGTAGAACACAAGTGAGTTACGGGCGATACAAGTCATACTGCTTACCAGCATGTCATACTTTGGTTCGGCGGTATTGTTTGATGAAGCGGCCCGGACCGACATTACGCGTACGCTTACGTGAGACTGGTTCTACCGACGTGCTTCGCACACCGGTGGCTGGCGGGTGTCAGTTTCTCCAACTTTAGTTGAATCGAGTGTGGCTACGCTCGGTCCTTGAGAAGGTTAAAACAACACTAACTTGACGAAATATCGTTGTGGTTTTGATGCGTAGGTAAGAACGGTTCTTTCTCAGCCCGTAGCAGCCACGTAAAACTTGCAACAACAAAGTAGAGGACGTCTAACTTGTTTTTGCAGGGCATGTTGTGATGTGATATGGTCAAGACATGATGCTAGATTTTATTGTATGAGATGATCATGTTTTGTAATAGAGTTATCGGCAACTGGCAGGAGCCATATGGTTGTCGCTTTATTGTATGAAATGCAATCGCCATGTAATTGCTTTACTTTATCACTAAGCGGTAGTGATAGTTGTAGAAGCAATAGTTGGCGAGACGACAATGATGCTACGATGGAGATCAAGGTGTCGCGCCAGTGACGATGGTGATCATGACGGTGCTTTGAAGATGGAGATCAAAGGCACAAGATGATGATGGCCATATCATATCACTTATATTGATTGCATGTGATGTTTATCCTTTATACATGTTAATTTGCTTAGATCGAAGGTAGCATTATAAGATGATCTCTCACTAAATTTCAAGGTATAAGTGTTCTCCCTGAGTATGCACTGTTGCGAAAGTTCTTCGTGCTGAGACACCACGTGATGATCGGGTGTGATAAGCTCTACGTTCACATACAACTGGTGCAAGCCAGTTTTGCACACGCAGAATACTCGGGTTAAACTTGACGAGCCTAGCATATTCATATATGGCCTCGGAACACTGAGGCCGAAAGGTCGAGCGTGAATCATATAGTAGATATGATCAACATAGTGATGTTCACCATTGAAAACTACTCCATTTCACGTGATGATCGGTTATGGTTTAGTTGATTTGGATCACGTGATCACTTAGATGATAAGAGAGATGTCTATCTAAGTGGGAGTTATTAAGTAATATGATTAATTTAACTTTAATTTATCATGAACTTAGTCCTGGTAGTATTAGCATATCTATGTTGTAGATCAATAGCTCGCGATGTAGATCCCCGTTTGTTTTTATATGTTCCTAGAGAAAACTAAGTTGAAAGATGTTAGTAGCAATGATGCGGATTGGATCCATGATCTGAGGATTATCCTCATTGCTGCACAGAAGAATTATGTCCTTGATGCACCGCTAGGTGACAGACCGATTGCAGGAGCAGATGCATACGTTATGAATGTTTGACAAAAGCTCGGTATGATGACTACTTGATAGTTTAGTGCACCATGATTTATGGTTTAGAACCGGGACTTCAAAAACATTTTGAACGCCATGGAGCATATGAGATGTTCCAAGAGTTGAAATTGGTATTTCATACTCATGCCCGTGTGGAGAGGTATGAGACCTCTGACAGTACTTTGCCTACAAGATGGAGGAGAATAGCTCAACCAGTGAGCATGTGCTCAGATTGTCTGCGTACTACAATTGCTTGAATCAAGTGGGAGTTAATCTTCCAGATAAGATAGTAATTGACAAAATTCTCTAGTCACTATCACCAAGTTATTAGAACTTCGTGATGAACTATAAAATGCAAGGGATAACAGAAACGATTCCCAAGCTCTTCGCGATGCTAAAGGTTGTGGAGGTAGAAATCAAGAAGGAGCATCAAGTGTTGATGGTCAACAAGACCACCAGTTTCAAGAAAAAGGGTAAAGGGAAGAAGAAGGGGAACTTCAAGAAGAACGGCAAACAAGTTGCTGCTCAGGAGAAGAAACCCAAGTCTGGACCTAAGCCTGAGACTGAGTGCTTCTACTGCAAAGGGACTAGCCACTGGAAGCGGAACTGCCCCAAGTATTTGGCGGATAAGAAGGATGGCAAAGTGAACAAAGGTATATTTGATATACATGTTATTGATGTGTACTTTACTACTGTTTATAGCAACCCCTCAGTATTTGATACTTGTTCAGTTGGTAAGAATAGTAACTCAAAACGGGGGGTGCAGAATGAACATAAACTAGTTAAGGGCGAGGTGACGATGTGTGTTGAAGTAGTTCCAAGATTGATATGATCATCATCGCACACTCCCTATACTTTCGGGATTAGTGTTGAACCTAAATAAATTTGGTGTTTGCATTGAGCATGAATATGATTTGATCATGTTTATTGCAATACGGTTATTAATTTAAGTCAGAGAATAATTGTTGTTCTGTTTACATGAATAATACCTTCTATGGTCATACACCCGATGAAAATGGTTTGTTGGATCTCGATCGTAGTGATACACATATTCATAATCTTAAAGCCAAAAGATGCAAAGTTAATAATGATAGTGCAACTTGTTGGGTTCTACGGTAGGGTGCATCGACTGCAAATTAAAATTTTCCTACGCGCAGAACATCCAGGAACATGCTATGGGATATGGATCACAGTTCGTTACCACTAGACGTGTGGTGCCGTGCAGCGGAAGAAGAGTTGGGGCAGCGCGTCCGCGTGGATCGTCTCCTCCTCGTCCGATCTCCCTCGAACAGCCAGTCGTCCGATCCCACGTACGAGTTCGCCGGAGCGGCGCAAGTGCACCGCCTCTAACGGTATCTGCGCGTGCAGGAGGAAAACCGTGCGGCGGACTGCTAGGTCCGGTCACACAGTCGGCGGCGAGTGGAGGTGGCTATTCGCAACGCATGCAAACCCTAGCCGCAGAGCCGAAGCGATCAACCTCATGAGTGTGCCGCACCTTCACTTTATATAGGCGTCCATCGCAGGCTCAACACTTGGGCCTCGCACGGACCCTAAAGCCCAAAGTCTACTCGGTCACGTTCCTAGTCTAGTTCAGATCACATCCGACCAGTGTACTACGAACCGACCTCGTAGGTTCCTTCCCTTAAGCGCGCGACCCCTTAGGTTCAAGTCGGCTTGGTCACAGTTCGGATCACCTCCGACCTGTACGGTTGGTAGCGGCCTCTAGCAAGGCGTGCCAACCACCAAGCAGACTATGAAGCTGGTTAGGCGAACCTGTACAATGTGTCATACTTCTGTTCCCTATGACACACGATATATGTTGTCGGGCTCAAGGCGAGACTGTCATCCTTGTGCTAGCCCGACCTCTTTCTCGTTCCAGTGATGCCGACCACAATCTGAATTATCTCATAATCCTTGTCGCATGGCCATGCTATTCCTGGTCGGATCACACCAGAGGCCCAGAGTATATCTCTCCTGATCGGAGGGGCAAATCCCATCTTGCTCAACCATGTCTCGCAGCATGGGACTGGACAAACCCGAAACCTACCTTTGTAGCTACCCAATCACGGAGTAGCGTTTGGTCGGCCCAAAGCAAGTCTGTCACCATCTCGAGTACATGCGTCAGCTCAGGTCTTAGGACATAGAATGTATGTTGTACTAGAGACTCACAGATGACATATCGCTGCGTCTCATAGTTGGGTCTGTCCGACTCGGACCTTATTCGACTCGGATCCGACTACGTCGAATCCGCCGAGACCTTTCAAGTCCATATTATCCGGTTAGCATCCAATGCTCCATGGCTAGTGAGACCAAGCCATCAACCGTGTCATATGCCAGCTAGTCGGCTGCGGCGTCCACACAACCCTTTCGACTAGGGACCTTTTAGGACAGTCATCATACAATGCATAGTCCCACAAACAAGTCACGTACTTGCTGATACACATCATTGATAATGTCCAAGGACTATCTTTATTCATAAACACATAGGAAATATCATCATACATGATTGCCTCTAGGGCATATCTCCAACACAACTTATTTGTGGCACTGCCGTCTAGATCATATTGGTGTAAAGTGCATGAAGAAACTCCAAGCTGATGGGATACTGGAATCACTTGATTATGAATCACTTGGTACTTGCGAACCATGCCTCATGGGCAAGATGACTAAAATGTCGTTCTTCGGAACAATGGAGCGAGCAACGGATTTATTGGAAATCATACATACTGATGTATGTGGTCCAATGAATATTGAGGCTCACGGCGGGTATCGTTATTTTCTCACCTTCACAGATGATTTGAGCAGATATGGGTATATCTACTTAATGAAACATAAGTCTGAAACATTTGAAAAGTTCAAAGAATCTCATAGTGAAGTGGAAAATCATCGTAACAAGAAAATAAAATTTCTACGATCCGATCATGGAGGAGAATATTTGAGTTACGATTTTGGTCTACATTTGAAACAATGCAGCATAGTTTCGCAACTCACGCCACCCGGAACACCATAGCGTAATGGTTTGTCCGAACGTCGTAATCATACTTTACTAGATATGGTGCGATCCATGATGTCTCTTACTGATTTACCGCAATCGTTTTGGGGTTATGCTTTAGAGACGGCTGCATTCACATTAAATAGGGCGCCATCGAAATCCGTTGAGACGACGCCTTATGAACTGTGGTTTGGCAAGAAACCAAAGTTGTCGTTTCTTAAAGTTTGGGAACTGCGATGCTTATGTGAAAAAGTTTCAACATGATAAGCTCGAACCCAGATCGGAGAAGTAAATCTTCATAGGATACCCAAAAAGAAACTATTGGGTACACCTTCTATCATAGATCCGAAGGCAAGATCTTTGTTGCTAAGAATGGATACTTTCTAGAGAAGGAGTTTTCTCTCGAAAGAAGTGAGTGGGCGGGAAGTAGAACTTGATGAGGTAACTGTACCTGCTCCCTTATTGGAAAGTAGTTCATCACAGAAATCTATTCCTGTGACTGCTACACCAATTAGTGAGGAAGCTAATGATGATGATCATGTAAGTTCAGATCAAGTTACCACCGAACCTCGTAGGTCAACCAGAGTGAGATCCGCACCAGACTGGTACGGTAATCCTATTCTGGAGGTCATGTTACTTGACCATGACGAACCTACGAACTATGAGGAAGCGATGATGAGCCCAGATTCCGCAAAATGGCTTGACGCCATGAAATCTGAGATGGGATCCATGTATGAGAACAAAGTATGGACTTTGATTGACTTTCCCAATGATCGGTGAGTCATTGAGAATAAAATGGATCTTCAAGAGGAAGACAGACGCTGATAGTAGTGTCGAAAAAGGTTTTTGACAAAGTTCAAGGTGTTGACTACGATGAGATTTTCTCACTCATAGCGATGCTTAAGTCTGTCCGAATCATGTTAACAAATTGCCACATTTTATGAAATCTGGCAAATGGATGTCAAAACTACATTCCTTAATGGATTTCTTAAAGAAGAGTTGTATATATGCAACCAAAAGGTTTTGTCGATCCTAAAGGTGCTAACGAAATGTGTAAGCTCCAGCAATCCATCTATGGACTGGTGCAAGCATCTCGGATTGGAATATACGCTTTGATGAGTTGATCAAAGCATATAGCTTTGTACAGACTTGTGGTGAAGCCTGTATTTAAAAGAAAGTGAGTGGGAGCACTACAACCTTTCTGATAAGTATATGTGAATGACATATTGTTGATTGGAAATGATGTAGAATTTTCTGGAAAGCATAAACGGAGTGTTTGAAAGGAGTTTTTCAAAGAAAGACCTCGGTGAAGCTGCTTACATATTGGGCATCAAGATATATAGAGATAGATCAAGACGCTTGATAAGTTTTTTCAGTGAGTACATACCTTGACAAATTTTTGAAATAGTTCAAAATGGAACATTCAAAGAAGGAGTTCTTGCCTGTATTGCAAGGTGTGAAATTGAGTAAGACTTAAAGCCCGACCACGTCAGAAGATAGAAAGAGAATGGAAGTCATTCTCTATGCCTCATCCATAGGTTCTATAAAGTACGCCATCCTGTGTACCAGATCTATTGTATACCCTACACTGAGTTTGGTAAGGGAGTACAATAGTGATCTAGGAGTAGATCACTGGACATCAGTCAAAATTATCCTTAGTGCAATAAGGATATGTTTCTCGATTATGGAGGTGACAAAAGGTTCGTCGTAAAGGGTTACGTCGATGCACGTTTTGACACTAATCCAGATGACTCTAAGTCTCAATTGGATACATATTGAAAGTGGGAGCAATTAGCTAGAGTAGCTCCGTGCAGAGAATTGTTGACATAGAAATTTGTAAAATACTTATGGATCTGAATATGGCAGACCCGTTGACTAAACTTATCTCACAAGCAAAACATGATAACACCTTAGTACTCTTTGGGTGTTAATCACATGGCGATGTGAACTAGATTACTGACTCTAGTAAACCTTTTGAGTGTTGGCCGCATGGCAATGTGAACTATGGATAATAATCACATGGTGATGTGAACTATTGGTGTTACATCACATGGCGATGTGAACTAGATTATTGACTCTAGTGCAAGTGGGAGACTGAAGGAAATATGCCCTAGAGGCAATAATAAAGTTGTTATTTATATTTCCTTATATCATGATAAATGTTTATTATTCATGCTAGAATTGTATTAACCAGAAACTTAGTACATGTGTGAATGCATAGACAAACAGAGTGTCACTAGTATGCCTCTACTTGACTAGCTCGTGGAATCAAAGATGGTTAAGTTTCCTAGCCATAGACATGAGTTGTCATTTGATTAACGGGATCACATCATTAGAGAATGATGTGATTGACTTGACCCATTCTGTTAGCTTAGTAGTTGATCGTTTAGTATGTTGCTATTACTTTCTTCATGACTTATACATGTTCCTATGACTATGAGATTATGCAACTCCCGATTACCGAAAGAACACTTTGTGTGCTACCAAACGTCACAACGTAATTGGGTGATTATAAAGGTGCTATACAGGTGTCTCCGATGGTACTTGTTGAGTTGGCATAGATCAAGATTAGGATTTGTCACTCCGATTGTTGGAGAGGTATCTCTGGGCCCTCTCGGTAATGCACGTCACTATAAGCCTTGCAAGCAATGTGACTAATGAGTTAGTTGCCGGATGATGCATCACGAAACGAGTAAAGAGACTTGCCGGTAACGAGATTGAACTAGGTATTGAGATAACGACGATCGAATCTCGGGCAAGTAACATACCGATGACAAAGGGAACAACATATGGTGTTATGCGGTTTGACTGATAAGGATCTTTGTAGAATATGTAGGAGCCAATATGAGCATCCATGTTCCGCTATTGGTTATTGACCGGAGACGTGTCTCGGTCATGTCTACATAGTTCTCGAACCCATAGGGTCCGCACGCTTAACGTTCGGTTATGATTTGTATTATGAGTTTATGTGTTTTGATGTACTGAAGGTAGTTCGGAGTCCCGGATGAGATCGGGGACATAACGAGGAGTCTCGAAATGGTCGAGAAGTAAAGATCGATATATTGGACGACTATATTCGGACATCGGAAAGGGTCCGAGTGATTCCGGTATTTTTCGGAGTACCGGAGAGTTACGTGAATTCGTATTGGGCCTTAATGGGCCATACGGGAAAGGAGAGAAAGGCCTCAAAGGGTCGCTGCACCCCTCCCCATGGACTGGTCCGAATTGGACTAGGGGGGGCGCCCCCTTCCTTCCTTCTCCTTCTCCCTTCCCTTTTTCCTATTCCATGTGGAAGGTGGAATCCTACTAGGACTAGGAAGTCCTAGTAAGACTCCCCACCTTGGCGCGCCCTATGAGGGCCGGCCTCCTCCTTCCTCCATCCTTTATATACGTGGCCAGGGGGTACCCCATAGACACACAAGTTGATTGTTCCAAGCCGTGTGCGGTGCTCCCTCCACCATAATCCACCTCGATCATATCGTAGCGGTGCTTAGGCGAAGCCCTGCGTCGGTAGCAACATCATCACCGTCATCACGCCGTTGTGCTGACGGAACTCTCCCGTGAAGCTCTGCTGGATCGGAGTTCGTGGGACGTCATCAAGCTGAACGTGTGTGAACTCGGAGGTGCCGTGCGTTCGGTACTTGGATCGGTCGGACCGTGAAGACGTACGATTACATCAACCGCATTCTCATAACGCTTCCGCTTACGGTCTACGAGGGTACGTGGACAACACTCTCCCATCTCATTGCTATGCATCACCATAATCTTATGTGTGCGTAGGAAAATTTTGAAATTACTGCATTCCCCAACACTACGTTCCCCAACACTAGGGTTTTGCCCAGGTCGCCCACAGGAGGACGACATGGGTGTTGGAAAAAATATGCTCCTTTTTTAGAACATCAGTACACACAGAAACGCTCATATATACGCACAGACACTCACCACTATGAACATACACATGCATACCCTACCCCTATGAGCACCTCCGAGAGATTAATTGAGCTGTCTTATCATCTTGAGATTTTACGAAGGCACTATAGGCGCCTCGTAGTCAACAGGAACGTCTCCTCCCACTGAACGCGTATCGCCGGAAATAAATTCAGGATAAATACGAGCACTAGGACTTGAACTCTGATGGGATGTGGATACCATTGTCCACCTAACGATCCAATCACAGGTTGGTTCACCAAAAAATATGCTCATGTGTTATGCATTCAGTTTCATTTTCGTAGTGTAAGAACCAGAACTGTTTTTTAGTGAACTCAACTGAATGGGCATGCTTTCCTGTGTCCAAAAAGGGCTTACTGATGGACTACAAAGAGGCCTGCGGTATACACTTTATATTGGGCCTCTTAAGTGGCACCTCAAGTGTTTCTCAAAAGAGTGGGACCTCAAGCACTGCCGACAAAATGGGCAGATCCTACTTGATGCTTAAGCGCCCGTTCACAAAGTCTTGTTGGGCTCGGCCCGTGTTTTCTTTTCTTCTCTGTTGTAAAAAGAGGGATACTGTGCACGCGCGTGCCCAGGTTCGATTTGAACTGGCGATCTCCTGGTGTTTTCTATTTTTTTTACGAGAAAATTTCCGATCTATTCATCTTCAATCATAGCAGTACAACGAATACCAGAAATAATAGAAATCACATCCAAATCCGTAGACCACCTAGCGACAACTACAAAGACTCAAGCGAGCCGGCGCGCGTCATCATCGCCCTCCATCACCGGAGTCGGGCACAACTTGTTGTAGTAGACAGTCGAATTTAGCCGTGCTAAGGCCCGTGGGACCAGCGCACTGCGTAACAGCAACCGCCGCAGATGAAGAATAACGTGGATCGAAAAATCCAATCCAAGACACACGAACGTGAGCGAACAACGACGAGATCCGAGCAAATCCATCAAAGATAGATCCGCCGGAGACACACCTCCACATCGCCCACCAACGATGCTAGACGACGCCGAACGGGGCTAGGCGGAGACCTTTATTCCATCTTCGGAGCCGCCGCCGCCTCGCCTTCCCCGAAAGCAGGACACAACCCTAGCAAAACTGAAAAAAACGATTAAAAACGGAGCACTCCCGCCGACCCTTACCGAGATCCACTGCACCCCCATGGTCCTAAGGCCATCGGAGAGGAGGCGGACCTGCGGCGGCGGTGATGGGAGGCAAAAACCCTAGCTTTTTGTGGAGGAGGAGGAGGAGGCGGATGTAGTCCGATCCTCCTGGTGTTTCCTACACTGAGCTAACCACCGGACCGCTCTCACCTTTTGTGTACAACTACATCTTCTCCCGCCTTTCTTCTTAGTTGGTTTTTTTCCGTTTGCCTTTTTTATTGGAGCAGTTTTGTTTGTTTTCTTTAACTATTTCTCTTTTCTATTTTGCTAGTTTCGGTGATCTATTTTTCAAATTTCATGAACCTCTTTTCGAAATTGATGAACTTTTTTTCAAATCGACAAACTTTTTTAAATTCATGATTTTTTAAAATCAATGAATTTTTAAAAATTTGATAAACTTTTACAAACCGATGGATTTTTTTACAAATTCAATGAACTTTTTGCCAAATCCCATGATTTATTTTTTCAAAATGGATGCATTTTTTTCAAATTACATGAACTTTTTTAATACGATGAATTTCTTTTCTCAAATTCATGAACTTTTTTCTCAAATTAGTGAACTTTATTCAATTTACTTGAACATTTTCAAATCCGTGAACTTTTCCAAACTCACAAACTTTTCATAAATTAGTGATCTTTTTAAAATTCATGATTTTTTTCAATATTTACCTGAGCCTTTTCTTTTTTGATAAAAATTCACGAACTTTTTTTAATCTGTGAACTTCCATTTTATGGACCGAGGTACTACTGTTTACTAGTACCAGGTAGCTCTTGTGATTAGCCGAGCGGGTTTAGAAAGCAATGGCATGAGTTTGAATCCTTGGCGTAACAACTCTTAGGGAAACGTTTCCAGACGACGCGCCGACGGAAACGTTCCGCCGGACGCGCGCGGACCCTGCGATTGCTATCGATCGTGAGACTGGCGATGGGAGCGCCCCTTAGAAGAAAAAACAAGGCGACGAGAGCATTGCTTCCGATCGTTCTTTTCCCCATCTTCTTCTTCCCCACAACGCGGACGCTGGGGCACCCGCATCACAGGCACCAGCCCCCACCTGCACCCACGAGCACACATGTCTCCGGCCGCGCCCGCGGCACTCTCCGCCATGCCCGTGCCCCCGATGAGATCCACCGCCGCAAGCCTCTCCCTCCCCTCTCCCTATTCCTCCTCCACACCTCCATCTTCTTCTCAGGGAGCACGCTACTCTGCTAAGTTTTTTGGTTGGAAGCGGCTGGATTGGGAGCTGGAAGCAGCATCCTTTTTTGCTGCAATCGGCCATCATCGGAGCTGGAACCATCACTGTTTTGCTGGAACCGGGCGGAGCGCGAGCTGGAACTGGCATTTAATTTTGTTGCAACCGGCTACAGAAAAGCTTCAACCGGCGGCAAAAAAAGCTTCAACCATAGACGACGGAAGCCATGAACGACGCCGAAAATCTGCAACCGGCTCCGTTGTTTGCTACAACCGGCTTTATTTTTGATACAAACAGAGGATGGTAGTGGGGCACCGGCGATGACAGTTTTGCTGTAACCGTAGTTGTTTTTTGGTACTACCGGCGAAGTTTTTTGCTACCTCCATCAAGGCAAAGCTACGACCTCGCGACGGTAGCGATGATGATTTGCTGGAACCATAGTTGGATTTGCTACTACCGGCGAAGTTTTTGCTACATCCATTTTCAAGCGCGAACGGCGAGCACGAAAACAAGATGCTGGTGTGGGGTTCCTGCGAATTCCGTCGACGAGAACTAGCAAGGAGCAGGAGGGGAGGAGCGGTGCTGCGACCTGGAGGGAGGCGGGTAGGAGGAGAGCGCGACCCCCGCCCCGTCGAGCTGCGCGAGATGCAGAAGGGTTCGTGCGCGAGATGCAGGAGGGTGCGTGCGCGAGATGCGGGGAGGAAGACAATGGTGCTGCGAGAGGAAGAAGGGAGCTGGCTCGAACCGTTTGTACCTAGATCTGACGGTCTAACGCAATTGGATCTGACGGCCCGCGCGCGACCGGCCGAATCGTTGGGGCCGGCGCGCCGGCACAGATCAATCACACAACTCTTTTTAGGATATTTCTTTTGTGCGCTCGCATTACGCGTTCGTGGGCCGGCCCAGCAGGGCGCTGCAGCGAGCGCGAGTTGGTTTTTTTTAAGGGAAGGCCATCATGGCTAGCTTTATTACGAATCAAAAAGAATTACATCGTCCATAAGTTTTGAGACAAGATGAGCCGGAGCCTCATCTGTCCAACTGCTCGATAACTTATTACAAAAACTATGACTAGATAGCACATGCGCCACTTGATTACAAGATCACATACAATGTTTAAATTTGACCTTCCCGATAAGTAAGGCCACATCCACGCACTCTGCAAAAATAGCTACTGCCCCATCCCACCATCTGCTCTGACCCGTACAGTAATCTATAACTGTCAAGGAATCAGACTCTGCTTCCACTCGGGGGAATCCTAGTGAGTTTGCAAGCATCAGACCATCTCTCATGGCTAAGGCCTCCGGTGTAACAACATCAGCTACATGGGGGACATAAGAATGCGCGGGGTAGGAGCTCCGGACAAAATGGACAAATGATGGAACTAGATTGTCTCAAAAAAATTCTGATGAAACTTGAAAAAGCAGTAGAAAATATGAGCGAAACTTAGGGACCTCTATTGCTGATTAGGGGTGTGTAGAGAGCAGCCGTGCCGCGCCTGCGCCGGTGCGGCCGAGCTGAAGCGCAACGAGAGTCCTCCTCGCGCTGCGCTCCATGGCGTCGGCGCGGGTACGTCTGCGTCGCGTCGGTGGAGGCGGCGGAGCGACCGACAGTCAAGCTGCTGCCGATGGCTCCTGATGTCCACGGCACAAGCTAGCCAGCTGCAGTTTCGTGCGCGCAGAGCCGCATGGTGATCGCCCATTTAGTAAGACCCGGTTACATGGCAGGCGACGTATAAAACGGACCACGAAATACATGCGTGATCACCGGCAACTAAAACGCGTGTTATTCGTGCAACCAGTTCATACCAAAGCCATTATTAGGGTCCTAAAATTAAGAGCGCACGACCGCCTGCTAAGCAAACAGGGAGACAATAAACACCTTTCAGCAGCAAAGCCATCCACACAGCACGAACGACACGATGGCGCGCCTGGAAGCCACTCGATCCTGGGCCGAGATCGGGACGCGCAACATCGATCCGGTGCTCTCTCCCTCAGGCATGCATGCGGCATTGCCCCTGGCTCTCCTTTTCATAGTAAGACCCGGTTCCTGGCAGCACACAGCTTACGCATCACATCACCAAGACACCAACCAAAGCCACCACCCCGATAGTTGAGAGTGGTCAGGCTTCAAGCCCGCACATCCATCACGTCAAAATGGTGCGGCGAATCGAGAGGAGAGCACACCGACGACGGGGCGGAATGGCGCCGCGATGTCTATCCATCCTGCTAACCAACACTACACTACACTACTGCTGAGTATTGACCTAGCCGTACGTAGGCTGAGCGGGACGATGGAGCGCGACAGACTGACAGGCGAATGTGTATGGCGTGATCATTTTATTCTCCGTCTAGTGTAGTGCTCGTCGATCGAGCCGCCGCATCGCGGTCGAAGCTTTCGCCGGATCGGCGTGAGGGCGACGCTTCTTCGATTTGTCAAAGATCGGGCACTACCGGCGGCCGGCTCCTTTCGACGTACGCAAGAAACCAAACAAGTGGATTGCTCCTCAAGTATTTTGCTTGGCAGTAGCCACCCTGAGCGATTGGGCATCCTGTGGCGAATCGTTTCGCAATATTTGTCCTTTATCTTTTCTGCCAAAGCGCCAAGCCAAGCGTAGTTACCAGCATTCGTATAATGTACTATCTGAAAAGACAGAGATTGTTGTACACGGACAATTTATTTTAGTTTGAGATGACAGGTGGAGATATATGGACCTCATGAATAATATGCTCGACTATATCAGAGATTTATACCTCCTTTGGTCTTTATTTTTTCTTTCATATGGAGAGGACTTGTCCTTCTTGAATCATGTCCTGCTTAGAAAAATTATTTATCTTTTGTTCTCTTCCTGGTAGGGTCTCATGATCTCATACCGTTCCCTGGGATAGTGATGCGAGAAAACTATCAAATCACGCTTAATGAACTTTTGGATAATCTGAAGAGCCGGACGAATCCACAGATTTAACCAGTGGTATGCGCCCGGGTTATTCTTTCTTCCAGAATGGTTATGATTAATTTCAATTTATTTGCAAAGTCAAACTAATCTACTTCATCCGTTCCCAAATAATTGTTTTTCTAGCCATCTCAAATGGACTACAACATGCGGATGTATGTAGACATGTTTTAGAGTGTAGATTCACTCATTTTCCTCCGTATGTAGTCATTTATTGAAATCTCTAGAAAGACAATTATTTGAGAACGGAAGGAGTAATAATCAACTGTTAACAAAGTTAGCATCATATCTACAGATTGGCTAAGTGCTAACATACGCGCGTGGCCAGCGGATTTGGCTAACAGGGCAACACACATTGGACGCGTGAAAGAAATGTTGTCCCCACATGTTAGCCACCTCAAATCACTAGAAGCTGAGAAGTGGAATTAGCTTTCTAAAATGTAGTGCAACGCGGTAGTAAGAAAATTAAAATTTAGGGCAACATGTCACACTCACACCTTTACAAATACATAGTGCAAAGTGGGATCATTATATGCTTAAATAGACAAGGGACCTCCTCCTCTTCTATTTACTTTCCGTTCTTCCTGGAGAGGACTCCTCTATCTTGAACCATGTCCTGGCTACTTTCGCAAAAAAAAAATAGAAACACTATTTAGCTTTTGTTCTGTTCCTTTTAGGGTGTCATTTCATTCCCTGGTATGATGCGGAATGTTACAAATCATGTCCAGTTAACTTTTCGATTATCTCAAGAGCTGACGAACCCATAGATTAACGAATGCGGGTTATTCTTTCTTCCAGAA
Source organism: Aegilops longissima (assembly GCA_021605205.1). Classification (NCBI taxonomy): domain Eukaryota; kingdom Viridiplantae; phylum Streptophyta; class Magnoliopsida; order Poales; family Poaceae; genus Aegilops; species Aegilops longissima. The sequence goes on from CM038682.1 coordinate 635,000,478, forward strand.
TGATTAGGTTTATTCTTTTGCAAAGAGTCAAACTAATTTATTCCCATCACGAGTAACTAATTTTCTAAAAGACACCCAAAGGGCATCTTATATGTGATAAATATTAAGAAAGTTAATAATCAGTACAATGGACAAACAATTGAATACAAAAAAGATCAGTGAAAAGTAAAATTATATTAAAAATCATAGTCCCTCCATTCTAATTTACAGTGTGCATAGATCCTAGCACCAATATCAATGCATGTGCTGGCTGTTGTACTTGACCAAAATACCTCATGCATGCAGGTTTGTCTCATTCTCATGTGCATGTGCTTCTGTAAAACACCCATCTTTTCAGCTAAAGGTAATGGTTGTTCAAAACTGCATGCACGCACAACAATGTCGAATTTCGGTCAAAAGCTAATACACACAATAAAATGGCATGGAGTATTAGACTTCTTCTTCCTTCAATTATACGCCAACTGATCGACATTGAAAATTTCATTGAACCAATGGTAAAGAAAAGAGACACCTGGAAACACCCTCGCCATACCATGCTTTGAAGGCCTCGATAGTCACGGGCTCCATGAGACAAAATCTAGAAACCGCTGAAGTAGCATGCATCAGTTAGAACATCTCCCCACATAGTACATGCTTGCAATTAATCACCACCATTTAAGACGGATGGACAAATAGAACCATGCTGCAAAACAACAAGGAAGCAACATCGTAGTCGCCACACTAATAGTTAGCCAATAGCCCTGTTTGAAAGACACACCAACTACCAAGATAAAAAGAGAGCCAACATATCTAGAGATATAAACTCTCACATGTCCTTTGTTAGCGACGGATCGAATGTCGTCGAGGTAGGAAGAGACCGGAGAGCCTTATTGTAACACGTTCTCGCGGCCACCACCTCGTCAATTTTGCTAGGAAAACAAAAAAGCACAGAAAAATAGACATATGAGTCCCCACTCCTCTTGCCCGCGACAAGGACTCCGAACAAGAGATAGGAGAGGGACAAAGGCGGAGGCGATGGCGTGTAGGAAACTTCTGGCCGCGGCAACTAGGGTTGGGAACCCCTACGCACCACGTACCATCCACACTGATTTTATTGCCTTAAAATGTAAATACTACGTCGTTGGTAACCGTTAATAAAGCTAGCTAGCACCATATTTAGGGGAGGGGCATTTTGGCTCCGGAAGCATTTGATCCCAGATGAACGATACCGCAAAAAGAAAGTGTTAAAATGTTTTTTTAAGTTGAATTTTTTTGTAGATGTTCATGTTAGTGTCGGAAGCATGCTTGGCAATTTTCGCCGGTTCAATCGTACACTAATCATACATGCAAACATGTACGATCAAGATCAGGGACTCACGAGAAGATATCACAACACAACTCTAAAAATAAATAAGTTATACAAGCATCATAATACAAGCCAGGGGCCTCGAGGGCTCGAATACAAGTGCTCGATCATAGACGAGTCAGCGGAAGCAACAATATGTGAGTATAGACATAAGTTAGAAAAGTTACCATAAGATGACTAGCACAAACTGGGATACAGATCGAAAGAGGCGCATGCCTCCTGCCTAGGATCCTCCTAACTACTCTAGGTCGTCGGCGGCCTGAACGTAGTAGTAGGCACCCTCGGTGTAGTAGGAGTCGTCGAAGGTGGCGTCTGGCTCCTGGGCTCCAGCATCTGGTTGCGACAACCGAGAAGAAAGGAAAGGGGGAAAAGGGGGAGCAAAGCAACCGTGAGTACTCATCCAAAGTACTCGAAAGCAAAGATCTACACTACATATGCATTGGTATCTTTGTAAAGGGGCAATATTGGTGGACTGAACTGCAGAATGCCAGAATAAGAGGGGGATAGCTAGTCCTGTAAAGACTATGCTTATGGCAGCCTCCATCTTGCAGCATGTAGAAGAGAGTAGATGGTAAGTTCACCAAGTAGCATCGTATAGCATATCCTACCCGGCGATCCTTTCCTCGTCGCCCTGTGTGAGAGCGATCACCGGGTTATATCTGGCACTTGGAAGGGTGTGTTTTATTAAGTATCCGATTCTAGTTGTCATAAGGTCAAGGTACAACTCCGGGTCGTCCTGTTATCGAGGATCACGGCTATTCGAATAGATAAACTTCCCTGCAGGGGTGCACCACATTACCCAACACGCTCGAACCCCTTTGGCCGGACACACTTTCCTGGGTCATGCCCGGCCTCGGAAGATCAACACGTCGCAGCCCTACCTAGGCACAATAGAGAGGTCAGCACGCCGGTCTAAATCCTATGGCGCAGGGGTCTGGGCCCATCGCCCATTGCACACCTGCACGCTGCGAGGGCGGCCGGAAGCAGACCTAGCCTCCCTAATACAAGAGCAAGCGTTCGAGTCCAATCCGGCGCGCGCCGCTCAGTCGCTGACATCAAGAAGGCTTCAGCTGATACCACGACGTCGAGTGCCCATAATTGTTCCCACGTAGTTGGTTAGTGCGTATAGGCCAGTGGCCAGACACAGATCAAATATCAAGATCTCGTTAAGCATGTTATTTTAAAGTAACCGCGGACGCCGACCAGGGCCAGGCCCACCTCTCACCTTGGTGGTCTCAACCTGCCCTGTCGCTCCATCACAAAGATCCACCCAGAGGGCCGTCGGGACAAAGGTCCTTTCAATCCCCAAGCCGTGAATCACTCGCGGGTACTCTACGAGCCGACCCGACTTTAGTCACCACATGTATCATATATTATGTATATAAGTATATACCAGTGAGCACCTCCCGAGTGATCATGGCCTGATAGTATAGCATGGCAGACGGACACGAATGTAGGGCCACTGATGGAATAGTAGCATCCTATACTAAGCATTAAGGATTGCAGGTAAGGGTAACAACAGTAGTAGCAAAGACAAGCTATGCAGCAGAATAGGATTAACCGAAAATAGTAACATGCTATACTACTCTAATGCAAGCAGTAGAGAGAAGGAATAGGCGATATCTGGTGATCAAGGGGGGGCTTGCCTGGTTGCTCTGGCAAGGAGGGGTCGTCAACAACATAGTCGATCGGGGAACCAGCAGCGGCATCAGTCTCATAGTCTACCAGAGAGAAAAGGGGGGATAAACAATGAATACATTGCAAACAGATGCATGACAAAGCAAACAACGGTGCTAGGTGTGCCCTAACGCGGTAGGTGGTGATACCGGCGAAAGGGGGAAACATCCGGTAAAGTATTCCCGGTGTTTCGCGTTTTTGGACAAACGGACTGGAGGGGGAAAGTTGCATGTTTGCTAAGCTAGGGACGCGTGGCAGACAAACGGACTGCGTATTCGGATTCGTCTCACCGTTCTGAGCAACTTTCATGTACAAAGTATTTTCGTCCGAGCTACAGATTATTTTATATTAATTTTCAATGTTTTAATCAATTTCTATATTACTATTATTAAATTAATTCAAAAATAGCATTAATGCATCAGTATGACGTCAGCATGACGTCAGCTGTTAACGGAGGTGTTGACTGGGTTGCTGACGTGTGGGTCCCGCATGTCATAGACTAAGACCAACTAATCAGGTTTAGTTGGTCTAACTAATTGATTAGGTTTATTAACTATAATTAATTAGGTTAATTATTTTACTTAATTAATTAATTAACTAATTAATTATTTTAATTACGATTCCTTTTTTTAAACATTCCAGGGGCATGGGACCCGCGTGTCAGTGGCTCTAGGGGAGCCTTAACGGGCACGGGGCTAGCGGGCATCGGGCGATTGGGCGCTGCAGGCGTCATCCCGTTTGGGCGCCTGCCCATGCCAGTGGAGGCACCGGGCGCCGGCGGCTGCGGCCAGGTGCGCCGGGCAGTGGGGAACGGCCACGGGCGGAGCGGTTGGGGCAGCGGCCATGGTGGAGCAGGAGGCAGCGAACGGTGTGCGCAGCGGCCGCGAAGCGGGCGGCGGCGGCCGGAGAGGCCGATGGATCGAGTGCGGCGCGCGTGGCGGCAGGCGGGATACGTCTGGCGACTTCGGCGGGCGCGATGTCGCGGAGAAGGCGAGGCGCACGTGAGCGGCACGTGGCGCGCCGCGGGCGGATGGCGAAACGACCCACGCAGCAGAGAGCCGAGGCAGCGTCTGAGTCAGAGCGACGAGTAGAAGCGAGGCTGTGTGCAGCGAGCCACGGGGGCGCGGACGGCGGTAGCGGGGCGCGCCCCGGGCGCGTCGAGGCGCGGGCGTCTAGGAGCGGTGCATGGCGACGGGAGCAGAGGAGAAGGGAGGGAGGGCCTCACTGGGGTTCGTAGGGTACAGGGCAGTTGGGCGTGGGGAGGACGACGGGGATGACGACGACGTTTGGGAGGAAGTCCGGCGAAGGGGATCGAGGTAGATGGCGTCGAGGCGGCTCCAGGGACGGCGAGCGGCGGTCGTGGGGGGGAGGAGCGAGGAGATCGTGCGGGTGGGGGAGGAGTGGACCGAGAGGGGGGTAGTGGGGATCGTGGGTGCGGTTAGGGTTTCGACCGGGGAATTCATAGGCCAGGGGGCGAGCTGGGCCAAGTCCTCGTTAGGCCGAGGGGAATTTCATTTTAATTATTAGTTTATTTTCTTTCTACTTATTTTATTTCTTTTCTGTTTTCTTTTAGTTCCCTTATATTTTAGGTTTAGTAAAATACCAAAGTGGCACCTAAATAGATGCTACAAATTTTGCCACTGCCACAATAGTTTAATACTTATAACAATTTAGTTTTGAAATTGTTTATTATTTTAAAATTATTTAAATAATTGTATTTGCTACTGTTTTATTCATTTTAGAGTATTTAAACATTTTATAAAAATGTGGTTTCTCCGCCATAATTACCTATGCATTATTTGGCTCAACCCGGACATTTTATTTTTAAAGATTGAAAACTTTTGTTGTTTGCCTTTAATTCATTTCTGAATTTGAATCGGTTTTGAACTAACCCGAGATTAACTACAGTGACAGAGGTGACGTGGCATCATTAGCAGGGAATTACTGCAGTCTAATTATCCAGGCGTCACAATTCTCTTCCACTACAAGAAATCTCGTCCCGAGATTTAAGAGGGGAGTAAGGGGGAAAGTTTTGGTTATGATATTCTAACGGATCTTCTCGAAGAAGTTAATCCCTTTGGTTGATGTCTTCAATTCTTTATTCCAATGCATCATGATGAAGTTGTCGTCCTTTCTTCAAGAACTCCATCGTATTTACGAAAGGGTAAGGGGGTATTACGGAAGAACGGACCGCTACAATGTTTGCTTATCTAGTAGATAACATCAGGGAAGGTGGCGGAAAGTAACTCTCGAATTGAAACTTAAGACATTATTGAGAGCAAAGCGAGGAGGTATTATGGGAAGTTTCGAGCGGGCAGGCAATCGTTCGATGCCTGAAAGAGGGCGTGAAAGGGGTTTAAAGCAACGGGAATAAGTGTTATGTCTGATACCAAAATAGATTACTAGGAAGATGACCCATGAATTACGTATGAAATCAAGCGTGAGGAATAACTTTGGCAACATGGGTGTACAGGAGCGTCAGGTTTCGATTCTGTGGAACTGTGGGTTATGGGCCCACCATGAGGTTTTAAAAGTAGAGAGAGCGGTGACATCTTGCATGGTTAAAATAGAAGGGTATGTCAGAGGATAGCCGGTCAGTTATGTTGGCAACAACGTTGGTACCGAGGCGAGGGACGAAGAGAACCTTTTTCCTGCTCGTTGAACGAGGCAGGCCACTAGGCAAAGTTCTCATCCATCGGTGGTTACCGAAATGTCACCAACAATAGTAACACGGTCTTACTGATAGAGTTGTACACCGAGGTGCTTACAAAAGCAGTGACTTATTACTGCTTAGATCATATAAACCTCAAGAAGGTTAAACAAAACAATGGAAAGGAAAATTGTGTTTAAACACATAATTCAAGGGTATATCCTTCCCAAGGACAAGGAGAGCATGGTATCCATGATAGGATATATTTGTAGAAAACCCTTTAGGAAAGGGGAGATAAATTTCATGACATTACCCATACAATGATGTTTGGATAATTTGATAAAGAAATTTAGCATTGTGCTTCAAATGTTCTTATTGAAAATCAGAGTACCAAAGACATGCTTCGAGATATCATTGACATGGTCATCGGGTAAAGATCAGAATTTGGAAACACAAAGGATCCATCAGGAATAACTTGTAGAATAAGTCTTACAATTCCCACATGGAAGAATGGGTAGCCTTGCTAATAAGGAAACTATAACAATAGGTCCTCCGGCCAGGTGTACTAAGATGACACCACCTTACCGGGTCATATAACGACCAATGTTATAACTCTTGGAAATATCTTCCAACCATCATATCTGACTGAGATTCAGATCTGATTAGTGTCAGGATAACTCAGACTCGGGATGCCTGAGAAGAAGGGTGCAACACAAATTGTCGATATGACATTGTAAGATTCTCGGGAATTGAACAATGGAAGCGAGTTCCGAAACAAGAGTTCTTCATTAAATCAAGGAGAGGATGAGGAGGTGGCTGATGGTCTCAGCGACAATTCATCGAGATTTCCAAAAGATGGATCTCCACAATTATGTGAACAAGGAGATAACAATTATCAGATCAAATGATATAATGATGTATGCTCGAGGGAAACATACATAATTAATCACTGGTTGAAAGGTGCACCCGAAATATGGGCTTAGGTAGCAGGATCAATGTTAGAATGGTGATTCGACAACCAATGGTCTAAGAATGAAATGTCGACCATTAACTTCAAAGCAATAGGGTTGCAGAAGTTTTGAATTCGCACATCATAGTTCAATTGTCGATTTTCCGGTTAGAAACAACACGGGGACCAAGAGATGAACGTAGATGGCAAGATGTATCAATTGTATCAAGAATTCTTAAGAGGTGTTGAAATTCACACAACATTCTTGATATATAAGATGGTATTACTTTAAGGTAGGACATAAGATAAGCTGGATAGCCAGGAACTCAAGGTATGGCCACAACACTAACAAGTTGGTGTTGGAAAGAAGGCAAGGAAGTAGTCGATGACAACACAAATTACCAAGGGACAAGGATGGTATTTCCCATGAAGAATTCAATAGTTATCTTGGAAGAGCTCAAAATGTTGATGATGATCACGACACATCTGTCAACAGATTTCAAGATGTAACCGATATGTGATGACATCAAGTCAAAGGAATGATGAAGCGAAAGGTTATTGGAACCAAGGGTACGACCCAAACTCGAAATTGATCTTGCTGTTCAAGGCGAAATGATACGACGAGGAAGATCGGCATAAGGTTATCTCATCGTCAAAAATTGTGCTCCAGGAAGGACCAGGTAGAGCAGTTAAAATTTAGCACAAAATGATATTGCCGATCAGGCTAGGAATGACTGATGGAGTACTAAACTTCTCAACCACAAAGTACTAGGAGTACTAAATCACATGGGTGATTCGATTTACTAATCGGTGTTCTCGGTTGACGACAACCCAGAACTCGTGGAGTGACTATGACGGGGAAAGGCACTACTTCATCAGAAATGCATAAGATGTAGTGCAATCGGTTGTTATCCTCGAGATACCAGGGGGTGATACTCGAAGGTAGATCAAAATAGAGGTTGGGCAGGTGTATTTATCTGCAGAAGGGAAGTACTTTAACCTGCCCGAGAAATAGAATCAAAGGAGAATCAATCACGGTCGGAACAACGACTGCAAAGGACCAAACATAGATACAAGATGAACTTATAACAAGGGGGATATTATTATCACAAGAAGCTTCCATGATAAGATCTACATCGTGTCCATGGGCATGAACACAAAGTTCAAGGTCGACTCCCACTTCCCCAATGCATAACCGTTCATTCACTTCCCACTTTCGATGAAGTTGTAGTGTTGAAATTATATCTAGCAAATCACCAGAAGAGTATGACTCGTGAAAACTCTCGGGTGCATATGGTTAGGGAAGGTATATTTTCTACCCATAAGGGCATCTTAGAAACATATACCACAAACTCCAGGAGCAAATATCTCGAGCTCGGAAGTAGAGCATGGTTGACAAAGCAGAAGATACAGATTGTCAAAGACATTATGTATCATGGGAATAACTCACAAGAATTTTTCAATGTGAAGGATACTAACGGATAATAACCCAGCAATGGGCCTGGCGGTGCACAACGGAGTTGATGTGAGTATCAGTGCTCAATAAGATGAGGAAAGAATGCAAATGCATCGGATTATAGAACATCTGAATAATTTGATGCTTTGGTAACAAAGGGATTATGATTTCCAAAACGAAGAATCAGAAGCAGACGCTCTGATCAAAGATGGATAGTCAAATAGACATAGGGGCGTACAATCGATGTCAAATTGATTGGTCAAGAACCAGCTCATGTCCGGAGTGACGTTTGAGCTGAAGGGAAGAATTCTAATTGCTTGATGATTGCGAGTATTCGCAAACATATCGAATTAATGTACTCAAAATAATAGTGACAAAGGGTGCCAATAAGATTACTAGACTTATGGGATTAACCATAATGCAAGAAAACAAGAATTCCAAGAGCAATAGCCTGTTGAGGATTTTTGTAAGATCAAATAGTATTTCAAATAATTTTATGAAACACATGAACAACCGGGGATGAACGAATCATCGATAAGTGTGAGGTATTATCCGTAGGTGTATTCATGCGGCAAAGAATTGCAAAGCAGTAAGCTCAAAGGATTCTCGGAACAACGGAGAGCAGTTCATTGCACCTTGTAATAACAAGATCAATGGGATTGAATGTAAGAATGGTAGATGTATGCAGTTATCCATAAGGATATAATAGTGGTAGGGAATTTGCAAAGGCGATGGGCACAAGTGTCCCGGGAGAACATCGTAGAGTATCTTCGAAATCTTCTGGCGCAGTAGGCGATCATTTCTAATAAGGGGCTCTCCGGGAGAAAGTAGTTACGAGAACCTAGAGTCAGATTTAGTAAAATCATTTAACCTGAATAGAGGAGAGATTAGAGTCCCAGAGTATAGGCCGAGGAATAAAAGATCCTAATTCCACCCAATGGCGACGTGGGTCCATAAGACACACAACCATGTTAGTAAAAGTTTTGCAATGTCTAGACTCAACTTCGGCCAAGGAGTTTGGAAGGGGGATTCCTACAGGCAGTCGGCTCTGATACCAACTCGTGACACCCCCGATTCAGTCATACACTAATCATACACGCAAAGGTGTACGATCAAGATCAAGGACTCACGGGAAGATATCACAACACAACTCTAAAAATAAATAAGTCATACAAGCATCATAATACAAGCCAGGGGCCTCGACGGCTCGAATACAAGTGCTCGATCATAGACGAATCAGCGGAAGCAACAATATCTAAGTGTAGACATAAGTTAGACAAGTTTCCATAAGATGGCTAGCACAAACTGGGATACAGATCGAAAGAGGCGCAGGCCTCCTGCCTGGGATCATCCTACTACTCCTGGTCGTTGGCGGCCTGAACGTAGTAGTATGCACCCTCGGTGTAGTAGGATTCGTCGAAGGTGGCGTCTGGCTCCTGGGATCCAGCAACTGGTCGCGACAACCGAGAAGAAAGGAAAGGGGGAAAAGGGGGAGCAAAGCAACCGTGAGTACTCATCCAAAGTAATCGCAAGCAAAGATCTACAGTACATATGCATGGGTATCTTTGTAAAGGGGCAATATCGATGGACTGAACTGCAGAATGCCAGAATAAGAGGGGGATAGCTAGTCATGTCGAAGACTACGCTTCTCGCAGCCTCCATCTTGCAGCATGTAGAAGAGAGTAGATGGTAAGTTCACCAAGTAGTATCGTATAGCATAATCCTACCCGGCGATCCTTTCCTCGTCGCCCAGTGTGAGAGCGATCACCGGGTTATATCTGGCACTTGGAAGGGTGTGTTTTATTAAGTATCTAGTTCTAGTTGTCATAAGGTCAAGGTACAACTCCGGGTCGTCCTGTTACCGAGAATCACGGCTATTCGAACAGATAAACTTCCCAGCAGGGGTGCACCACATTACCCAACACGCTCGAACCCCTTTGGCTGGACACACTTTCCTGGGTCATGCCCAGCCTCGGAAGATCAACACGTCGCAGCCCTACCTAGGCACAACAGAGAGGTCAGCACGCCGGTCTAAATCCTATGGCGCAGGGTCTGGGCCCATCGCCCAATACACATTTGCACGTTGCGAGGGCGGCCAAAAGCAGACCTAGCCTCCCCAATACAAGAGCAGGCGTTCTGGTCCAATCCGGGCGCGCCGCCCAGTCGTTGACGTCAAGAAGGCTTCGGCTGATACCATGATGTCGAGTGCCCATAATTGTCCCCGCGTAGTTGGTTAGTGCGTATAAGCCAGTGGCCAGACTCAGATCAAATACCAAGATGTCGTTAAGCGTGTATTTTAAAGTAACCGCGGACGCCGACCAGGGACAGCCCACCTCTCACCTAGGTGGTCTTAACCTGCCCTGTCGCTCCATCACAAAGATCCACCCAGAGGGCCGTCGGGACAAAGGTCCTTTCAACCCCCAATCCGTGAATCACTCGCGGGTACTCTACGAGCCGACCCGACTTTAGTCACCACATGTATCATATATTATTTATATAAGTATATACCCGTGATCACCTCCTGAGTGATCACGGCCCGATAGTATAGCATGGCAGACGGACAAGAATGTAGGGCCACTGATGGAATAGTAGCATCCTATACTAAGCATTTAGGATTGCAGGTAAGGGTAACAACATTAGTAGCAAAGACAGGCTATGCAGCAGAATAGGATTAACCGAAAGCAGTAGCATGCTACACTACTCTAATGCAAGCAGTAGAGAGAAGGAATAGGCGATATCTGGTGATCAAGGGGGGCTTGCCTGGTTGCTCTGGCAAGGAAGGGTCATCAACAACGTAGTCGATCGGGGCACCAGCAGCGGCGTCCGTCTCGTAGTCTACCGGAGAGAAGAGGAGGGAGAAACAATGAATACATTGCAAACAGATGCATGACAAAGCAAACAAAGGTGCTAGGTGTGCCCTGACGCGGTAGGAGGTGATACCGGCGAAAGGGGGAAACATCCGGGAAAGTATTTCGGTGTTTCGCGTTTTTGGACAAACGGACTGGAGGGGGAAAGTTTTATGTTCGCTATGCTAGGGATGTGTGGCTGACAAACGGACTATGTATTCGGATTCGTCTCGTCGTTCTGAGCAACTTTCATGTACAAAGTATTTTCATCCAAGCTACAGATTATTTTATGTTAATTTTCAAAGTTTTAATCAATTTCTAAATTACTATTATTAAATTAATTCGAAAATAGCATTACTGCATCAGTATGACGTCAGCAATCAACAGAGGAGTTGACTGGGTTGCTAACATATGGGTCCCGCATGTCATAGACTAAGACCAACTAATCAAGTTTAGTTAGTCTAACTAATTGATTAGGTTTTTTAACTATAATTAATTAGGTTAATTAATTTACTTACTCAATTAACGAACTAATTAATTATTTTTAATTATTATTCCTTTTTTAAAACATTCCAGGGTCGTGGGCCCTGCATGTTAGTGGCTCTAGGGGAGCCTTAACGGGCACGGGGCTAGCGGGCATCGGCGATCGGCGTTATGCGTCGTCCCGCTTGGGCGCCGCCTGCTAGTGGAGGCGCCGGACGTCGGCAACTGCGGCGAGGTGCGCCGGGCAGGAGGCGGCAGTGGGGAACGGCCACGAGCGGAGCGGTTGGGGCGGCGGCCATGGTGGAGCAGGAGGTAGCGGACAAAGTCGGGGGCGGCGGCCGCGAAGCGGGCGTTAAGCGGCTGGATAGGCCAGTGGATCCGGGTGCGAGCGCGCGTGGCGAGGCGGGATAGGGGCGCGGGTGACTCAGCGTGGCGCGGTGTGCAGAGGAGGCGAGGCGCACGTGAGCGGCAGGTGTGGCGCGGCCGTGCGGGGCAGACGGCGGAGGCGGCCAACAGCAGCAGAGCCGAGGCAGCGGCTGGAGCTGTCGCGACAGTAAAGCGAGGCGTGTGCAGCGAGCCATGGGGGTGCGGGCGGCGGTAGCGGGGCGCGCCCCGGGCGTGTCGAGGCGCGGGCGTCCAGCGGCGACTAGGAGCGGTGCATGGCGACGGGAGCAGAGGAGAAGGGAGGGAGGGCCTCACTGGGGTTCGTAGGGTACGGGGCAGTGGGGCGTGGGGAGGGCGACGGGGACGACGACGGCGTAGGGGATGCAGTACGGCAAAGGGGATCGACGCAGACGGCTTCGAGGCAGCTCCAAGGACGGCGAGCGGCAACGGTGTTGGTGGAGATCCTATGAAGGTACGACGGTGGCCGCAGGGGAGGGGGTCGACGCGGGCGTCGCAGCGGTGGGGAAGTCCGATGACGGGATCGGGGTGCTGGCGATGTGGGGCATGAGATAGGGGCAGTTGCGCGATCCAGGTCGGGTCGTGGGAGGGGGGGGGGGGAAGAGGAGCGAGGAGATCGTGCGGGTGGAGGAGTGGACCGAGAGGGAGGTAGTGGGATCGTGGGTGCGGTTAGGGTTTCGATCGGGGAAGTCATAGGCTAGGGGGCGAGCTGGGCTGGCCAGCTGGGCCAAGGCCTAGTTAGGCCGGGGGGATTTCATTTTAATTATAAGTTTATTTTCTTTCTACTTATTTTATTTATTTTCTGTTTTTCTTTAGTTCCCTTTTATTTTAGTTTTAGTAAAATACCAAAGTGGAAACTAAATAGATGCTACAAATTATCCACTGCCACAATAGTTTAATACTTATAACAATTTAGTTTTGAAATTGTTTATTATTTTAAAATCATTTAAATAATTGTATTTGCTACTGTTTTTCTTCATTTTAGAGTATTTCACTAGTGCAGAACCGGGCAATAGCACCGGTTCGTAAGGCCCTTTAGTGCCGGTTCCACAACCGGCACTAAAGTGTGGTCACTAAAGGCCCCCCTTTAGTACCGGTTCAGCACGAACCGGTGCTAAAGGCCAACCACGTGGCACGAGGCAGCTCCGGGGGCCGGGAGCCCTTTAGTACTGGTTGGTAACACCAACCGGTACTAAATGTTTGTGGGTTTTGTTTTATTTTTTATTTTTCAATTAAATTTGTGTTATCAATTTAATTTAGGATTGTTTTACGTTATAGTGAGTTGTAGTGGTCATCATCATCATCATCATCATCGCATATTAATAAATAAATAAACTTTAGCTAGCTAAAAATCATCATAGTCGTCATTATAGTTACCACTACTATTTAATCATCATAGTCATTACCGCTAGCTATCTAATCACCAACATAATCATCGAGTTCACTTTGTAACAGAAGCAAAGATATCATCGAGTTCAACATAATCATCATCAACATCGAAGTTCAGGACAATACGGACATGCATGAGAGAGGACAAGTACTATTTAATTAAGAGCATGAACTAGCTACTCATGTTGCTCCCTCTCAGATAGAATAGCATATAACATGTATAGCTCTTCATCTTCATCATACTGGAGCATGCAGATGAATCTGTATCCTAATCTTGGGTTGCGCTTCTCCTTGCTGCCCCCTAGTACTTCTCTGTGATCGTTTACAATTTTGCTCCAATCTTTCACTATTAAGCATTCTTCGCTTTCAGAAATCCTGAATGCACTCATGTGTAATGTAGGAAATCTTGGTCATAAGCTAACCATTGACATGCGACCTTTTGTCTCGATCCACTGAGGCACAACTGTCATCGGAAGTCCCTATTGATGAAAGAACATCGTATAGTAATTAATATATTAAGCAATGAAAGTTTAGCTTCAAAAATAATGTATGCAAAGATGCATTAATTAAGGACAAATAGTTAAAATCTTACCATCTTTCGATTATAGATGTGGCCGTAGTTCAATACGATCACCATTGGTCGCACGTTTTGAGTACTAACATTTCTAAGTTCAGGAAAAAAAATTGTCTTGACAGTATTAAGATCCTCAAGCCATGAAACATAATGACTTATCTCCTCGCAGTTTAGTTGAGCCCCGGGGCAGTAGTAGGTCCTGTCTACCAAGCGCCGGACATGTTTGCTTGAACCAAAATAAGCTGACAATACAAATTAGTTGTCAACTATTTTTGAATAAACTGTATCAAAGACATAAACATATGCATGCATGGTTGAGAAAAACTCACATAATGGTAGAACTGGAGGCGTTTGCACATCAACCCAGATGTCTATATTACCTTCAATATCATCTTCCGGACGAATATCAAAGGTGATAACCATATCAGGCTCAAATGCATAAGCCTTGCATAGTGCTTGCCAAGTTTTGCATTCAAAATGGGTGTATGTGTCTCCATTATATAATTTGACGTTGAAAGTATACCCATGCTCCGTCTTCAAGTAAACTCTCTTTACCTCCATATCATCTATAGCACTAAACCTATCTTATCCAAGACAAAAATTCTTGCATGGCAGGGGATGCGCTAGTAGAATAGTGAAATTTTAAAATAATAAGTTGAAGCAAATGAAGCATAAGTCATGCTTTAAAATTATAAGTTGAAGCAAATGAAGCATATGTTTTGCATTCAAATAATAATTGCCGTTGTGACTTACTGTATCCACTTCGAATGTCTTATTCAGCTTGATGCTGAAGCGCCAACCATCAACAAGGAAATTTCTGTCGCACAGGCCGTGCTGGTATTCACAGTGTTCGCACATAATGAAATCTTTTTCGTCGTCAGATGACATTTCCTATATGTTCATATAGGTGAAACATTAAACACTTATTACTATCTAACATTAATTAATATCTAGCCAATTCAAATATACAACTAACTATATTCATCCCTAACAATTGACATTACTATTAATTATTCAACTAGTTCAAATCTCAAATACCTAAATAAACTAGTTCGACAATTTTCTTACTAAAATAAACTAGTTCTATTAATTATTCAACTAGTTCAAATCTCATATACCTAAATAAACTAGTTCGACAATTTTCTTACTAAAATAAACTAGTTATATTAATTATTCAACTAGTTCAAATCTCAAATACCTCAATAAACTAGTTCGACAATTTTCTTACTAAAAATAAACTAGTTATATTAATTATTCAACTAGTTCAAATCTCATATATATACCTAAATAAACTAGTTCGACAATTTTCTTACTAAAAATAAACTAGTTATATTAATTATTCAACTAGTTCAAATCTCACATACCTAGCTAATTAATATCTAATTAAATTTTCTAAAAAACAGAAAACAGAAAATAAGTAAAAAAAATGTGCGTGTGTGTGTGTATGTGTGTAGTGTGTGTATGTGTGTATATATATGTGTGTATATGTGTATGTGTGTGTACGCCGCCACGTCGACGAAGGGGCGCCCGGCGACGATCTTGGCGGCGGCGTCGGGCGGGGCGCCAGGCGTCGGGCGGGCGAGGGACGACTGGGACCATGGCGGCGAACGACGGACGGCGGCGGCATTCGGGCGGCGGCGCGAGATTTAACGGCAACGACGACGACGGGCGGCGGCGGGGACAGCGACGACGACGACGACGACGACGGCGACGGGCGGCGACGACGGGATCGAGCGGCGCACGGCGATGTCGCGAGAGGTTGGAGACGAAGTGGGGAGATGTAACTGAAATTTTCGTAAGTGCTATATATATAGGATGGGACTTTAGTACCGGCTGGAGCCACCAACCGTTACTAAAGGCCAACTTTGGCCAGGCCAAGAGGCGGGAAGAGTAGGCCTTTAGTACCGGTTGGTGGCTCCAACCGCACTAGGGTGATTTTAGTACCGGTTGGAGCCACCAACCGGTACTAAAGGCCTCGCGCTGCCACCCAAAAGTTTAGTCCCACCTCGCCGGGCGAAGGGCAGTCACACTGGTTTATAAACCCAGCCGCGGCTACCTCTTTGAACTCCTCTATATAGCAGGCTTGTGGGCCTAAAATCTGCGCGCTGCCCTGTGAGTCTGCTGGGCCTTTAAAGCATGTAATTGCACGCCCGTAGCCTAGCAGGCCCACAGGGCAGCGCCCCAAATTTTTTTATAGTTTTTTTCTTTTCTGCTTTATTTTCTTATATTTATTTCTGCGTAGTTTTTTGTATAGTTTTTTCTTTTCTGTTATATTTATTTTCTTCTATTTATTTGTGAGTAGTTTTTCATCTAGTTTGCCAAAATTCAACATTTTGTAGTGATTTTCAATTTCACGGTCATTTTATATAGTTTTTTTCTTTTCAGCTATAGTTTTTTTTTGCTATTTTTCTTTTCTGCTATTTTTCTTTTCTGCAAAACTTGATAGTCAAAGTCTGGAGTTATAACCAAAGTTTTAAAAAAATGCCGACATGCAATTAGTTTTTGCCATAATGAAGAAGTCCGGAGTTGTAATAAGTTATTAAAAATAAAAAGAGGTGCAATGCTCGTTAATTTGCTTCAAGCCTTTGAATAGTGTAAACTGCACTGCGCATAGCTCCGCAGTCTACCATATTCTGAAGGCTTGAAGCTAAGCAACGTGAGCATTAAGCCTCTTCTTCATCGCTCTCGCACTCAGGCTTATAAACCGCTCCTAGTCCCTCTCTCTTCGCAAGGTGGGACTAAAAAACAGCTTAATAAGAAACTGTAGTACTGGTTCATCCATGAACCGGTACTAAAGGTGCTCGTGGGGCCCCAGCCTTACCTGACACAACCTCATTAGTACCAGTTCGTGGCACGAACTGGTGCTAAAGGTTCGCCACGAACCGGTACTAAACAGCTCCTCCCGCCTAGCAGTTGGAACCGGTACTTAAGAGCTCCTCCCGCCTAGCAGTTGAATGGTGCATACTGAATGCACAAAAAGTCTGGAGTTGTAATAAGTTTAAAAAATGAAATGCTTTTGTAACAGATGAGTTTAATTTCGTCATAAACCCAAATACTTCGAAAGAGATTGTCCAGTTTGTAAACGAAGTGCATCCAATTTTTGCCGTAACCCTCTCTACTTTTTTGAACATGATATTTGGGTGAAATGATGATACCATGCCAAGTTTCAACTTTTTCAGAGTTCATTTGTAGTGCTTTTCAATTACCAGGTCATTTAGTTCTCAAAACAAATCATTAAATGCATGAAAATAGCAAATGAAGGCATAAACGGTTGAAAGTTGATGGTGTCGCTTTGAATGGTGCATAATGAACGCAAAAAATATAAGAGGATTTAGATCATGATCTTATATTTCTTTACAGTCTAAATTGTCAATATGATCTTATAACATCAAAAATACTTTGATCATCAATGATCTTTGTGTGTACAATCTGAATTGTCAATATGAGTCATCAACGATTTATAAACCGATGAAGACTCATATTGCGGCCACAAATTCTACACATAGAGTTCAATGAAGACCAAGTGCTTGTGATAGTTTGAGAAATAACATATTTAAGGTGGTAAAAGGCTTGTTAGGGGAGCGAGGTGGGACTAAAAACAGCTTGCCATAACCTCATTAGTACCGGTTCGTGGTACGAACCGCACTAAATGGTGATGGTGGGGCCATAGCTCGACCGCAGTGACACAGCCTCTTTAGTACCGGTTCGTGGCATGAACCGGTACTAAAGGTTCTCCACGAACCGGTGCTATTGATCGCCGACACGAACCGGCACTAGTGTACACATTAATGCCGGCTGAAATTCAAACCGGCACTATTATGCTTCACATATGACCCTTTTTCTACTAGTGTTTAAACATTTTATAAAAGCGTGGTTTCTCCGCTATAATTACCTATGCATTATTTGGCTCAACCCGGACATTTTAGTTTTGAAGTTTGAAAACTTTTGTTGTTTGCCTTTAATTCAATTTTGAATTTGAATCGGTTTTGAACTAACCCGAGATTAAATACAGTGACAGAAGTGACGTGACATCATTAGCAGGGAGTTACTGTAGTTTAATTATCCGGGCGTCACAGGACCCAAATTGGATTTCCGCATATTTAGAGATTAGGTGAGAGCTGACATAAGGTGCAATGTGTAAGAGAATTAAAATCTAATGCAACATGTCACCCTTTTATGAATACATGGTCCAAAGTTGATAATATTTCCTGAGGAACATTGTATGCTCACAACACGCTTACATAATCACCTCTATGAACATACGCACACTCGGTCTATGTGAGCATCTCCGAAAGACTAACTTGACAAATGTTTAGATTGACGAAGTCACCCAAGGACCCCGTAATCAACACGAGCACAAAGAATAGCATCAAAAAATAAAATAAATCAAGAAAATGTATGAGAACCCATGTCACTCTGCGAGCATCTTCGAGAGACTAGGTCGACAAATCTGCAGATTGGCAAAGTCAATCCGGACCCTTGTAATCGACAAACATATATAACACTAAAGGTAAATCCGGAAAATATACGAGAATCAATATGAAGTCTAGCCACTTGAATTCAGATGGGTTGATTGCACCACAAAAAACCGAGCCATGTAAGCTATGCTTAATCTGTTGCGAAAGATGAAATTCACTTTGTTCTTAACTAATATTTCCTCTGTAAAGAAATACAAAAGTGTCTAGATCATTACGAGACCTGCTCCTCCTATTCTCTTGTGTTGCTCACTGGAGACCACTCCTCTATCTTGAACCATGTCATGATGATTAGGAAAATTATTAATCTTATGTTCTGTTCTTGTTAGGGTGTCATCCCATTCCCTGGTAAACATGTAAAGTGATGCAAGCATCAAGCAAATCACGACTAGCGAACCTTTGGATAATCTGAACGGCCGGAGGAATCCGCATATCTAACCAGCTAGCGGTGTGCATCCGGGTTATTCTATCTACCAGAATGGTTAAGACCTAACTTGCCTTCGATGGAGGGTTAAACGAATTTAAAGGGTGTTTGTTTTCAGGAACTTTTTAATGTAGAGACTAGAAAAAGTGCCTTTTAAAGACTTTTTAACCAATTAGGAGAGACTACTAGGGACTAAAAGTTGCCTTTTGGAACTAAATGAAGAAGACTCTCAAGGAGAGTTTTTTTTTAGACTTTTTCAACAATGCCCCTCCTTGCATCCATTGCCCCGCTGCCCCACGGTTTTCGGTATACTAGGGGTAACATGGTCTTTTACATGTGATTTAATAACCTCTAGGAAGGGACTATGAGCATAATTGGTTTGATGCCAAAAGTTGCCAATCTCACAAAAAGTTGCCAAATGTTGGCAACTTTTGTTTTTGTCAAATATTGGCTTGCCAAGTATTGACAATGCCAAATGTTGGTGGCAAACCAAATACTTTTTAGTCCCTGAAAACAAACAGGGAAGGACTAGAAACTTTTTAGTTGGGATTAAAAAAAGTCCTAAAACTTTTTAATCAAACATGGCCTTAATCATCACAATATCAACAAAGTTAGCTAATAATGCATCAGTCAAAAAAAAGCTAGCTAATAATTCACCCCGCCAGCCTTAACTTTTGGCTGGGCCATACCACCATTAGCGCCATCACCAAGTAATCTAGTAGTGCGCTCGCCGGCCACATCATCGCGCGAGTGGATTTGCATGGGTCATGTCAAAAGCTGGACACAGCATACTACACAAGGTGACGGCGACGTCCTCGATCGATCTCTAGCCTTGTATATTTCGCATGTGTGTGAAAGGAATGGATGGTTTCTGACTTGACCATGCATGCACCTTTGGGACATGACGACCTAATCGTCAATTCGTCGACGACGCCAGGTCGCGCAGTAGGGGCGGTCGATTCGTGCTCGCGCAACCGCCCTTTTCTCCCTTTTCCCCGTTTTTCTCGTCTCTTTGCCATCAGCCGTAGCATGAAGATATGCATACATGCACCACACGGCACGCATCATCGTAGTAGTATATCGTTTGGTCGATTTCTCATGAGAATCCAGCTAGTAGCAACCAGCCGTCGATCTAGGTAGTAGCCGGTGACCAGCAGGACGGAGGTCCAAGGCGGCTAGTTATGCTCATAGTCCCTTCACTGCTAAAACGCGGCCGGCAGCACGCAAGACGGGATCGTGAATCCACGCAACTCATCCTTGTTGTAGCTGACAGTTCCAGCAGTGGATGGCTAAATCTAGCGGCTTCTTGCTTCGAGACGCGCACACGTCACGCGTCGCACGCAACGCCTGCGCAAGGCAGCTGTCTTCCTTCCCGTACGTACTGTACGTGCCTGTGTAAATGGATGAATGGATGCGCGCGGCGACTCGATCTCGTGTCGGGTGGGGGAGGCGAGCCAGAGCGGCCGGTGAGCCAGCTCTCGCCAGCTGCCCAGCTCCATGGATGGGTTCATGCATGCATGACGATGACGCAACGCGCGGCTGCCATGCCCTGTCGGTTAGCGTTCGAAGTGTTTGGTTGGTTTTAGCTCGTCCATCACCAACCTCAGGAGCGTATGGAGTGCGAGGCACGGCTCGTGCACGTACCAGACGTGTCCAACGCATGCACGGCACCGCGGAGCGTGCATGTGCTGTTTATATGTCCGTCTGGACGCGGCGAAACAGGAAACGAATC
Organism: Aegilops longissima; assembly: GCA_021605205.1. Classification (NCBI taxonomy): domain Eukaryota; kingdom Viridiplantae; phylum Streptophyta; class Magnoliopsida; order Poales; family Poaceae; genus Aegilops; species Aegilops longissima. Next base: position 635,020,880 of record CM038682.1, read on the forward strand.
AGCACGTGCGCACACCGTACGTGTGCGCATCATCTTGGCCATGTGTTTGATTTAGTGATGATGTGCCCAGGCCGCTCTACGTCAACTTTGGTTGCAGGATTGATTGTAGTGGCCAGTTGAACATATCGTGCTACTTACTATTCCCTCCGTTCAGAATTACTCGTAGCAGAAATGATTTTAAAAATAAATGAATTTAGAGCAACTTCATTGGGGCGACTCAAACGGCCGGCGATTTCGTCCGGTTTTTGTCTGTTTGGGTCGGCCGCCCGCTTGGCGTTCGCCCTATTTTCGATATGGGTCGACAACGCGCCCAACGTGCCGACCCATATGTGCCGGCTGGCCACCTAATATTACATTTATTTGCATTCAAACATAATGTCAAACATAGTTCACCGAATAAAATAGTATAATTTTACAAGCTGGATACAAATAAAAATGTTTCACATAGTTTTGCAAACAAATAAAAGAAGATACATCTATTGGTTTCCAACATGAGCCCACATATGTTCAACCAAATCATTTTGCAGTTGCACGTGAGTTTCCCAATCATGCATGTCTTGATGAAATTGGGTGAATTGTTCAAACATTGCTGCTACTCCATGCTCAGGCACAACATTCTCACCCTGAAACTGAAACCCTTGATCGTACAGACGTTCCGGGTGCTCGACTTCTACGATCATATTGTGCATGATCACACAAGCAGTCATCACCTTCCATAGTTTTTGCGTGCTTCAGGTATTAGCAGGATACCGAAATATGCCCCATCAAGATTGCAAAACACCAAAAGCACACTCGACATCCTTCTTAGCACTCTCTTGCTCTTGGGCAAATCTTTTCCTCTTCTTTCCGACAGGGTTGGGTATTGTCTTGACAATAGTGGTCCACTGAGGATAGATACCATCACCCAGATAGTATCCTTTGTCATAGTTGTGGCCGTTGACAGTAAAGTTCACTGGTGGGCTGTTGCCTTCGGCAAGCCTAGCAAACACTGGCGAGCGCTGAAGCACGTTGATATCATTGTGTGATCCAGCCATGCCAAAGAAAGAGTGCCACATCCAGAGATCTGGAGGCGCCACAGCCTCTAGTATGACAATGCAAGCCCTGACATGTCCTTTATACTGCCCTTGCCAAGCAGAAGGACAGTTCTTCCACTTCCAGTGCCTACTCATACGGAAACGGCGGCGGAATTTTTGATGTTTGAACAACGGGTTTGTTGTATCAAAGTAGTCCTTCGAAAGAAGGAAATGCCCGCTCTGTTGGTTGCGATTCAACGCCGGAAGATGACCCGGAATGGAGCCATGGAACAGCGGCCGCTGGCTGTTGAGGTGGTGATGGACCAACACGGCAGCCAATATCTCCTCCTCGTCGTCGGACAACGAATCGTCAGAGTCGAAAGGAAATTGTGGAAAAAGAACTTGTCGGCGGAGTCCATTTTCGTACCTTGGCAAACTGTCGAACAGCTTGCAGACGCCAAAAAAGGAGACGGCCGACGAGGGGACTCGCGGCGCACACGGACCAGCTAGCTGCCCTGCCGGCGTCCTACGAGTGGGCCGGCGTCCCACGAGCGTGCGGTCGGATCTGGCTGGGGCGGCGAGGCGGCTTCTTGATCGCGGGCGGCTGTGCGGTTGGGGGAGCGGCGTTGGGAAGCAATTTGCTCCCCGGCGACAAGACAACGGGGCGGGCGACGGGGGAAGTGGGCGGCGTTGCTGGGCGGATGTGGAGGCGGCGACAGCTGGTAGAGTCGACAGCAGAAATGGGCGGTGGCATCAGCCACGAAGGAGGCGGGCGAGGGTTGCTGTTGGCTGGAGGATGAGGGGGGAGGCCAATGTGCCACCGACCAGCGGGCCCGGGGAGAGGAGAAGGCGAGCGTGCGTGCGTCCGTTGCGTGTCCGCGCCGACGCAAATCCGGCTCAAAAATGGACCGGGAATGGGTCGCCCGCGGACGAATAGCAGACGCCCGTCCGTTTGATTCGGCGCGTTGGGCCGTCTTTTGTGTCCGCGCCGACCCAAACGACGTCTGCGGACGAAATGGGTCGCTCCATTAAAATTGCTCTTAGAATTAAAATATATTTAAATACTTTCATCTCTTGGACAATGCCCGGAGAGTATTACTCAGTACTCCCTCCGTTCCAAAATAGTTGTCTTTCTAGCCATCTCAAATGGACTATAACATACGGATGTATGTAGACATGTTTTAGAGTGTAAATTCACTTATTTTGCTATGTATGTAGTCACTTATTGAAATCTCCAGAAAGACAATTATTTAGATACAGAGGGAGTAAATACCAACGGTCAAGACAGAAGACAGCTCGTACTAGTACCAGTTGTACCGCACTGCATCTGCATGGTACACGCCTCGCCGCCACGTCGATCTTTCATCCCGAAAGAGCCTGACAGCTACTCCTACCACCAACAGCAATTTGGGCGACCTATTTCGTTCGAGGCCGTCTATTTAGGTCGGCACGGACAAAAAGGCCGGCACAACGTGCCGATCCAAACAGACGCGCGTCCGCTTTCATCCGCCTGCTAACCCATTCATGTCTCATTTTTTAGCCTGATTTGCGTCGTCGCGGACACAAAATGGACGCGCGCGCGCCATCGGGCCCGTTGGTTGGTGGCTCATCGGATTCGCACACTCGCCCGCCTGCTACGTCACCGACGCCGTCGGCCATTTTTTCAGATTAAAATGGATACATAGATAGTTCTAGCGTACACAGATAAAAGAAAAAGACCACTACTCGTCGCTTTCTGACTCTAATGTCCTCCTCCGACGTCTGAATGTAGGCGTCAGCAAGCTGCTCGTCTTCAAAGTTCCAACTCGACGTTTCGTAGCTTCGCTTTCAATTGAGCCGCTTTGCTTCATGACGCGCTTGTCCTCCCGATAGGCGGCTCGTTCCCTCCTCCTCGCGTCCCTCTCCAACCTCAATTGCGTGTAGAACTGGCGCTCGTCGACGATGTCTTGCGGGAAGCCTCCGCGCCACACCACCAAGGCTTCCACGTCCTTCTCTTCTATGGCGAGTCGACGCTGCCGCCTCCGGTGGACACGACGATCCTCGTCGATGAAAAGCCGCGGAAGAGGCGCCAGATCCTGCGCCCGCTCGCTCGACATGTTGGGAAAATTCATATCCCGACGAGCCCTCCGGAGGCGCCACGCCGCCGCGTCGTGCATGTGGGCCGCCTCCTCTACGGTGTCGAAGGTGCCGAGGATGAGACGTTTCTCGCGAAAGAAGATCCCGGAGGAGAAGGCGCCGGAGCGGAGCTCGCGGACTCCGCGAAAATCCGAAGCGCCCAGGCGACGGATCGACATGGTGGCGCAGAGGCGGCGAGAGTGAACGGCGGACAGAGCGTGAGGGGCGCTTTTTATAACGAGGGCGGCGCGGCGCTGCAGCGAACCTTTCCCGCTACCGAGCGCCAAAACCAGCGCGCGCTAGGCGCTTCCCCCCACGCGCGAACCTTTCCTGCGCGCTGGAGCGCCAAAATCAAGGCGACGGCATGATTTTAAAGACGCGCGTCATGAAATGGGTCGGTCCGTTGAGCGCACTGCCGACCTAAAACTAAAAGAAGGCGAACGGCGGACGGGCGGCCAACCCAAACGGATAAAAATCGAACAAAAACGCCGTCCGGTTGGGTCGGCCCGTTGAAGTTGCTCCAAGCGGCGCATACAGGAACCATCCCAAGCCCGGACCAGGTTCGTCGACGGGCGACGCGACGACTCCTTTTTTCACCGCAAGGTTCGCTGAACTTCCGTCGCCCTGTTTAAGAGTATTGCTCGCTCCACCGATCTGATCTTCAAGCCGCCCAGCCCAGCAGTGTATGCATGGGCTTAATTAGAAATGCAACAGTACGCGGCGGCATTGAAACTGCAACTGCTCCGTCGCACGTACAGCTGACGGCGCAGTACAAAGTTGGTGATCATGCGTTGTCCCCACGCCGCCGTCGGTTTGCTCCAGCTTCCCCTGAACCAATGTGTCTAGGAGCAACAAGGCGTGGATCATCCTGCTCCCCTGAACCAAGTTCAGTGGCCGGCCAAGCATGCATTGTTTTTTCCTTTTTTTTTTTGGCCAAAAGCATGCGTTTGATTTCCACATGCCTAGGTTCAGTGAATCTCCTCCACCCGAAGTTCTGTTGAACCCTGCCACTGCCAGTACCAGTGCAGTCGTACATCGGCGTTCTCGAATCTCGAGTATCCGCTTCTCGTTTCACCCACAGACTTTTGCAGAAAGTTCGAGAACCTTAGATAAGTCACAGAAATTAATTGTGGTACACTGAATTCTTTTTATCCAAAGAATTCGGGTTTTATCCAAAGGCAAAAACCAGGTCCCACCATCCAAGCGGCCAAACCCAACCAAACCCAGCAGCAGCAGCAGCAGTAGCACCTGGGGGAGGCAGCGAGAGCAGAGCTGGCAAGCAAACCAAAGAGAAGCTCCATCGCGCCGCGCCGAGCCGAGCCGAGCCGAGCGGCTTCTTTTCCCCGCTCTCTCTCGCCTCCCTCCCCCGCGCGCCACCTATAAATACCGCCTCCCTCCCCCCTCCTCTCCCACTCACTCAGACGTCACAGCCACAGAGAACAAGCGAGAAACCACTCTGCACGCACGCCCACAGAGAGAGAGAGAGGAAGAGAAAGAAAGAGGGAGAGGGATCGACATCCGTTTGATTCACCGTTCATCATGAGGCCGATCAGAGAAGGCGAGGCGCTGGTGGGAGTCGCCGGGGCGCCCGCGGCGGCCGGCCACGGCGCGCACCCGGGGGCGTGGAGGACGCCGACACCGTACATCTTCATCGGCTTCACGCTCATGATGGGGATCATCGCGGTGGCGCTGCTCGTGCTCGTCTGCACGCGCCGCAAGCCGTCCGGGTCGTCGCGCCGGGGGAGCGCCGGCGAGGACGCATCGGCGCGCGGGATGGCGCCGCTCGACAGGGAGCCCAAGGTCGTCGTCATCATGGCCGGCGACGACTTGCCGTCCTTCCTCGCCAGCGCCAGGCCGTTCGCGTTCCCTGACGCCGTCGAGCCGCCACGCCAGGCGGACGCGGTCTGAGCGCGCGCGCGCCGCGCCCGTGTGCCCTGCGGGACGCGGGACCAATTTTGCTCATCAATCAGATTTCTAGGATTTACCCTAAGTAATTTTGTCGGTAGTAGTAGTATCTAGTTCGATGAGATAACCGGCGCGCACGACGTGAGTGCCCGGCGGCGTTGAGATCTGTGAAAGCGAATGAAGTTTCGGCTTTTGCATTTGCTTGCTTTTTGCCTGCTCTCTTAATTCGATTTTTTCACTCACAAATTTCCACGCTTCTCGTTTGGGTGGGCGGTATTAACTACTCCCCGATCGTCGTCATGCTGAGACTCTGTCTCTCTCGTAGTGGTAAATCTCAACGATGAGTCACCAAGGTAAATCTCAACGATGAGTCACCAAGCATTAACCACCCCTCAACAATGAGAGAGAACCACTCTCCAATACTGATCCAGATTGATCTGCAGGCATGACACAAAGTGACGAGCATTAGTTTGTGCGAAATGACGGGGCTTTACACGATTGCTGTAAACAGTCACTGCCGGTTGCGCGCACGTTGAAACGTGCACAGTGAAATTTCGGTCTCTGTTGAAAAAAAACATGACTAATTATAGAACATACTCCCTTCCTTCACAAATACTAGTTGGATATTTTAATATGAACTACATACATACGGATGAAAATAAATGAACAAGAACACTAAAACATGTCTATGTACCACATATGATTCATATAAAAAAATTAGAACGTCTTATATTTATGAAAAGAGGGAGTAAATCATAATTATAGCAACTAGTAGGTGAATTGATCATCATAAACAGCAATTTCGCACACACAACAACCAATACTTCCATAGCCTTCTGATGCTACCGCGAATATATACTCGTCCACCGCACTTATGTGCTCCTATCTCTTGCGTCAGAGATTGTATTTGTATTACTAGTGCTCGCAATTGGCATGGACACGCTCTTTTTATCTTACATATCAAATCACTTGTTTAGGTTGATTAGTATTTTACCTAGTGAGACAATCATGTCTATTATGTTCATTATGATGTTTCAATTTTATTATTTAGGTTAAACTTAGAGGAAATTACTCATATTTTCAAAATAAAAAAACCTAAGTACATGCAATTTTCTTCAATTGATTTTGTTGTACCCTACAAACCTCCCATGTATGACGGTTTGAATTGCCAGAGATGGTGTGCGACAAACCATCATGAAATGCTCTTTAGCAGAGGGACCAGTTACTCCTGAACAGATTGAAGCTTCCCAAGATACTGAAATCCTCTTCAAAGGTGTTGTTCTGAGTTTCTTGGCAACAAGATCGTTAATCCTTTCAAGAGCATTATGTTTGGCGAGGATATGTGAGACAGGCTCCAGACCAAGTTCAGTGTCTTGGACACATGAAGTGAGTTATATGTTATGGAACAATACCATGAGTACAAAGTGTTTTAGTCGAGCATGCTAACAAAATACAGTCACTCAATAAGAAGCGTGGATATTTCAATTGTGTGTTACCGAACAAGACTTTCCTTCAAGGAGGAATTTTGCCATTGTTTGGAGACACATGGGCCATGAGTTTTCCATTCTGGATCTCATTAGTGGTCTTGACCTGGAAGATAATACGAGGAGAAAAGACACATGTGATCCAGCCCATGAGGGGAATTCTAGGGACTATCTCATGCACAAGAGGAATTTGCAACCCCAGAAGTTTAAGAACAAGAGCAACTATGAGGGCAAAGGAAAGTTTGAAGGCAAAAGCAAGACCTCACAATCTATTAATTTTAGGAACTAAGATGAGACAGGTAAAAAGGAAGGAGCATGACATGTCTTCAGTGAATATGAATATTGGGCTCCTGATTGCGTGAATCGCTTTGACAAGGGGTAACATGGGAACAACGACAAGACCGACAACTTTGTTATTGGTGATAGTAAGGTGAAGGACGACGGGTATGGTAATTTTTTTATTGTTATTTCAGTATGTCATTCTTATGAACGGTGGATTGACGCGTGTGCCAATATGCATGTGTGTGTTGATCTCTCCATTTTTTTTTCTTATCATGTGCCAAGGACTACCTATATGTTTATTGGAAATGGGCCACATGCTTTTGTTCATGTTGTACAGTCGATCTGAAATTTACTTCGGAAAAAATCGTGCGGCTAAATAACGTGCAACATGTCCCTACAGTCAATAAAAATCTTGTTTTCATGTGTCATGGTGGCTATAAGTTGGTCTTTCAGTCTGATAAGATGCTAGTGTGAAGATGTGTGCAATTTATTGGTAAAAGTATGAGTGTGAAAGCTTATTTTGCATGCCTTTGTCGGATTTGTCTTATTAATCATATTTTTCATTGAAAATGAATCATATGTCTGGTATTCGCGCCTTTACCATATTAATTTTTGGATGCATGAAGCGACTAGCAAATATGAAGCAAAGGTTTGCTATTTTTATTCATTAACTGGAATGGAGTTATCTGATTAATTAGGAAAAAATATATTACAAAAAAGCCCAACACATAGGGTACTCGTGGACTACTTGACCACTAACAAAATATCAGCACCAATAATAACACAAATTGGATCATCGGGGCATTGTCCATCGATATCATGTCTGAACCAGACGACTTCGACTTCACCTCTGACAAACACCAATCTTAACAACCGTAAAATAATAACACCAATTAACAAAGCATCACCAAACAATCAACCATTGCATGGATCGAGGATAAATAAATCTGATTTTGAAGGCAAGCTTCACGGGAGAAACTTGCGAACCTCGATCCGACCTAGTTCAACACATCAATCAGATAATATCATCCACTTAAAACCACGGTCATGGAGTATCATCGTCGTGGCACCGCAGCACGCAGCTCCCACTTCTCTCAGGGTGAGAAACAAGCATAGACGCACCCTCACTAGCATACCGACGGATGATCGCCTGCCATGTGATCCTTGTACAGTGCACAAACTAGCCTAGAGACCAAGCTAAAAAAACACTGTCTACACAATCGCGCTGGATGATAAGAGCATCTACAATTAGACTTGGCAAATCCGGCCCCAAAAGCCCGTAAACGCGCCATCAGGACACGCTCGTGAGCATTTACTGGTCACATCTTAAATTTCTCTTCTCACAACCGGACACCTCAATTGGCAATGCCTCAAATCCATACAAAGTAATGTTACTACATGAATGATGCATTAAACACATCGCCCGGCTACTACATCAGGACATTGCCATCGGACAATCAAAATTTGGCATGTTCTACCTACATACTAGCTATGCAGAATATCATCCATGGTCGTGCTTGCCCTTCTCGGTGCTCTTGTTGTCCTTGTCGCGGAAGTAGCGGTCGAAAATGCAGTACGGATTGAGACGGATTTGCTCATCGTCGGAGCTGTCCAACCCATCGATGTCTTCCTTCTCCTCCGTTGGGGGCAGTCTGGCCATGGCACGGACCGCCCGATTCTGCCCTCGGACATGGGCGCGCATATTTCCCCATTGCCGCTTCTTTACAATGCGGGCGCGGATGGCTTCTTCCTCTGCAGCAGCACGCGCTGTCGAATCAGCGGCATCAACCGCCGCCATACCGGCTGCGAGGCGGGCCTTGGCCACCCTCATCCTCTCCTCCCACTGCGGGCACACTGATCCCGGTACCACTCATACTCCGGCGGGCCCGCGATGGGGAAAGGAAGATTGGAAGGCTCACGGGAGGACTGCAATGATCCAGCCCTGGAGGATCCAAGCGCCCGATGCGGCGATGCAATGGATCCTCACCGGACATAGATACTGCCGTCGGTCGGGCGCGGTACTCCAGGGAGCGGCGGAGTGCAATGCGGATGGTCATTGCCTCCTCCAACCTGCACGGGACGACACCCTAGCCGACGGATCTGCACTGATCGGAGTCAGATCCACTGCCCGTCATGTTAGTGAAGACCGGAGATCGCCGGACAGAAGCTTGGTTTGCTGAGTGGGGTGGAGTGGAGTGGATTTGGTCCGAGAAGCGGATGTGTGAACAAATATATGTGGGTCAGGTGAGCCATCGTGGGCCGGGCCTGACGTGGCGGACGCAGCCAGTTGCGTCTGGACCTCTCATATATATCCATCACATATTTGAGCTGGATGCGAGGGGGATGCCGGTCAGCCCGGGCGTCTTGAGGCTGGTTTGAGGCGTCCGTCTGAGATGGAGATTTTTGACGCGTGCCAGAGGGGTTTGAGATTACCTGCTGTAAATGCTGTAACCCAAAGAAACTTTTTTTTTACACAAACCCACATGGCTGATCCATCAATCCATCCAACCGGACCGATCGAACTGGGGCCGGGAAGCGAAGAGGCCGTCTCTGCCCGCGATTCGCGCTGTCGATCTTGATGCATGCATGGTCCTTTCATTTCACGTCGACGAGGAAGGATAGATAGCACGGCCGGTGGCAGCTCGCGGTACGATCGGTCGGCGTCGACCCGGGGCCGCGGGCTGTCGCGTTGCTGGCCCAGGGCAAGGATCGAATAGCACACGTACGTACGTAGGTCCAGTCCGATCCATCGATCGATCGATCGAAACATGGACGCATTATCCTCTCACGATCATCCATATCCATGCCGATAACAAGCGACGGTGCGCAGCTCCACGCTATGCCGTGTGGCTCAGGTCAGGTCCAAATGAGATCGATTTGCTGTGCATGAACGACTGTACGTGATCCCTTGGGCTGGGCAATGCAATCTCTTTTCTCGCACAAAAAGGTGACGGTGCGTAGCGTAGCTGCTGAGTGATCGTGCGTGCGGTGCGGCGGCCGGGAAGTGTCGGGCGGAGGAGCGCACGGCCGACGTGATGCCACGAGGCCCGCTCAACGTGCTCGTGTCTGTGTCGACATGGTGTGGCCGTGTGACGACACCTTTCCGTGCCATGCAGCCCCTGCTGGAGGTGAAAATGGGCGATCGCTTTTCGTTGAACCCTAGCTAGCTACGAGAAACGCTGGCGCAAAGGGACGCGGCGGCCCAACGGCGTGTCAAAAGGGACGGAAAAGGTCCGCAACAAGCTTCTAGCTATAGTAGCTGCCATGATCGGCCTGGTGATGAATAGGATCCGAGTCATCGCCCTCGTCCTTTTCCTGGGCCTGGAAGTGAGCAGCTGCATGTAGCACTGCCGTCGGGTGGCTCATCGAAAGGATCGCCAAACATGGCATCCTGCTGCGTCCATGGGCGCACTGCTCGACCGTTCCCAGCAGATGAGATTACAGAGGCTCCAACTGAGCCAGAATATTCGTGAGGATAATGCTCCTCCCAAGTTCCAACCTCGCCTCCCCTTTATCTGACATCCTACGGAGGCCGCACGTACACGCGCCCACCTACTCGAATCGCCTTTCATTCACTCCCTCTTTTCTTCTCACATACGAATTGGCGATTTGCGAAGTTTTTTTTTTAGAATCGAATTGTGAGGTTTTTCGATGGACAAGTGTTCGCTACTCTCTGAATTTTCCAGTTCAGAATTAACATCGAAATAAACTAAGTAGTGAGAACGTTAAAGCACCAGAATTACTCCAAGGTCTCCGTGACCGTAAGTCCGTAATACTATTCGGTAAACGAGTTAACTACTGCAATGATCATCCAATTCCAATAAACAAACGTCTGAACTGGAAAGCATCAAGCCAAGGGCCAAAAGAGCAGCTACAAAAGTTGGCGGATAGCAATAGGCCAGGCAGCTACTGCTACTACTATCATTATGTTTCCAAGCAGTGCAGTGCAGTGCAGCACATCATCTCTGACTCGGAACTAATCAGGGAGTAAACATTTTCTCCCTGGCCATGATGACCTCGGTCTCGGTGGGCCGGGTACGGCAACATGGAAGGACGGCGAAGACCGCCGGGGAGGAGGAGCAGCCATATGCTCCTGGATATTCTCCGCGGCAAAGGGAGAAAAATGACGCTCACTCGTTGGTGGAGGAGGCAATGATGATGCCCGCCGGGCAGTCACAACAAGCAAGCTGCTGCTGCTGCCGCTGTTCATACTCCGTATCTGGGTTCTGACTATAGGACCCCACTCGCTCTTCCCTTGAAAAAGTCCAGATAGCCCGTCGACTTTGTACTGTGGACTCTCGAGTTTCTTACGATGCGCCGCTTCCACTAGCAACAGGAACAAGGTAAACCATGCCCGCCAACCTTATCCCTACGGAACTGGTACGAAGCAGACAGGACGCTGCTGCTCCGGCGACAAGGAAACAACCGCCTCCACCCAAACCCCATGCATGCCGCCGCCACCAGCCCATCTGCTATCTCTCCGTCCACCCAAACCCTAGCTAGAAGGCTAGAACTGGTTCGCTTTCACGTACGCCTCCTCTTCGGTTCGTGTTCCAGGACTGAAGGAAGGATGCACACGAAGAACATATCAAGCACGAGGAGCAAAAGGAATTAGCATTTCCCAATCCGATCAGCTCCATGAAACGGAATGAAGTTCCAGAACACACACAGATTGACATGACATGAACAGCCTCTAGGCTGGCTAGCCGTTGGCACTTCTTCGTTCCGATCTGCTAATGCATGGAACGACGTATTATTCGGTACTGTAATTCCAGAACGCACCTGGGTTGATATTTGATAAGACTACCTAGGAAGAACTTGTATGATGGCTAGCTATGGTAGTGGGAGTATGCATGTAGGGTGAGAATATGGTGACGAGGACGCAGGGAGGAAGAGCACAAACTTTGTTTTATTGTCACCCACCCCCCTAGCTACTGGCTCGGGGTCGAGGCGCCGCTTCCGGCCTAGCCGCGATAAGTAAATAGCAAATCTGTAAATAAAACACAAAGCGCTCCCTTTTGGGGAGTGCCATGGCCCCGCGTGACCTGACCCCCATAGTATCATCTTGGCATTGGCATTCGTTGTTGGATTTGGACCTCTCTATTTGCTTCGCTTTCCCCCAATATACCTTTCTTTCCTTTTTCTTCCCACTTTCTCCATTTCAAGATATTAATAAAAAACAAGGATTTCTTCAACTCTTTATGATTTAGTGGAAACCTTTTCACCTTTCTTAAAATAAGGACTGAGTTGAAACTTATACCGGGGACGATCCAACTCGAGAGAAAGAGGAATCGGCATGCCATTTCGCCATTTCTTTACCGCTTTGTCGCGACGAATAGGATCGGGGGACACCTTTGTAAAGGGGCCACTACTAGCTTTAGCCCGCTGATGCTTGATTAGATTTTTGTAGATAATGGGTTCTCCATGAGCTAAGCACAACTTATATGATTGATCGATCTCGGCTGCAAAGTTGCAACAGATACGATATGTTTCGTGGGCAAGTACGGCTCGAGTTGACATATGGTGCTTAGCACAAAACAGTGGCATGTGAGCTCCCCATACGTGCGGTTCAAGTGCTTGATCTTGATCCGATCGATCGATATTAGTGGCCAGGCTGCGACCCATTTTAGCAGAGACGTAGTGCAGCTGCTGCAACAAGTTAGGCTAGAAGACAACTGCAGGCCTGCAGCACGCGTGTAGTAGCAAGAAACAAGTAGTACAGGCGCCAAACGGGTACTACAAGTTGCAGTACAAAGTACGAACAGATAGGGGTGCTAGCTGATAGTACAAGTGGATTTCCCTCAGTGTGCGCACCTGTAGACCATCGGATCCTCATTCAATGGCTCCGACTCCATCGCCACCATATCCCGCTCTCCTTCCCCGATTCCGGTCATGGCGGTTTTGGCTCCCATGGTTGTGGGATCGGGCTATCATGGAACACACATGTTCCCTGGTCGCTGATCCCCGCAACAACGCCGTTGTCTTTCTATTGTCACCGCCTCCTGCTCACCACAAGCGGGTAGGGAAAACAAAGTTTGAAAATGCCCAAACTTTGTTTTGGGCATTTTCCACGTAAAAAAAAAAGAGTTTTTCGGACAACTTTCAAT